>OY829537.1:64711351-65911351 GCA_963691705.1 Viola odorata | reverse complement strand
AATCAATTTCTATTTCTAGACCATGCCCACTGGCATGTCACTTTTATATTCTAGACCATGCCCAACGGCATGTCATATTTCAATTTCTAGACCATGCCCACCGGCATGTCACTTTTATTTTCTATTTCAATTCAATTTCTATTTCAAGACCATGCCCAACGGCATGTCACTTTTATTTTCTATTTCAATTCAATTTCTATTTCAAGACCATGCCCAATGGCATGCCACTTTAATATTCTAGACCATGCCCAACGACATGTCATATTTCAATTTCTAGACCATGCCCACCAGCATGTCACTTTTATTTTCTATTTCAATTCAATTTCTATTTCTAGACCATGCCCACCGGCATGTCACTTTTATATTCTAGACCATGCCCAACGGCATGTCACATTTCAATTTCTAGACCATGCCCACCGGCATGTCACACTTTAATTTCTAGACCATGCCCACGGCATTTCCCTTTCAATTTCTAGACCATGCCCACCGACATGTCACATTTCGATTTCTAGACCATGTCCACCGGCATGTCACGTTTTAATTTCTAGACCATGCCCAACGAAATGTCATATTTCAATTTCTAGACCATGCCTACCGGCATGTCACTTTTATTTTCTATTTCAATTCAATTTCTATTTCAAGACCATACCCAACGACATGTCACTTTTATTTTCTAGACTATGCCCAACGGCATGTCACTTTTATTTTCTATTTCAATTCAATTTCTATTTCAAGACCATGCCCAACGGCATGTCACTTTTATTTTATATTTCAATTCAATTTCTATTTCTAGACCATGCCCACCGGCATGTCACTTTTATACTCTAGACCATGCCCAACGGCATGTCATATTTCAATTTCTAGACCATGCCCGCCGGCATGTCACTTTTATTTTCTATTTCAATTCAATTTCTATTTCAAGACCATGCCCAACGGCATGTCACTTTTATTTTCTATTTCAATTCAATTTCTATTTCAAGACCATGCCCAATGGCATGCCACTTTAATATTCTAGACCATGCCCAACGACATGTCATATTTCAATTTCTAGACCATGCCCAACGGCATGTCAATTTTATTTTCTAGACCATGCCCAACGGCATGTCACTTTTATTTTCTATTTCAATTCAATTTCTATTTCAAGACCATGCCCAACGGCATGTCACTTTTATTTTATATTTCAATTCAATTTCTATTTCTAGACCATGCCCACTAGCATGCCTCTTTTATATTCTAGACCATGCCCAACGGCATGTCATATTTCAATTTCTAGACCATGCCCACCGGCATGTCACTTTTATTTTCTATTTCAATTCAATTTCTATTTCAAGACCATGCCCAACGGCATGTCACTTTTATTTTCTATTTCAATTCAATTTCTATTTCAAGACCATGCCCAATGGCATGCCACTTTAATATTCTAGACCATGCCCAACGACATGTCATATTTCAATTTCTAGACCATGGCCAACGGCATGTCAATTTTATTTTCTAGACCATGCCCAACGGCATGTCACTTTTATTTTCTATTTCAATTCAATTTCTATTTCAAGACCATGCCCAACGGCATGTCACTTTTATTTTATATTTCAATTCAATTTCTATTTCTAGACCATGCCCACTAGCATGCCTCTTTTATTTTCTAGACCATGCCCAACGGCATGTCATATTTCAATTTCTAGACCATGCCCACCGGCATGTCACTTTTATTTTCTATTTCAATTCAATTTCTATTTCAAGACCATGCCCAACGGCATGTCACTTTTATTTTCAATTTAAATTCAATTTCTATTTAAAGACCATACCCAACGTCATGTCACTTTTATTTTCTAGACCATGCCCAACGGCATGTCGCTTTTATTTTCTATTTCAATTCAATTTCTATTTCAAGACCATGCCCAACGGCATGTCACTTTTATTTTATATTTCAAATCAATTTCTATTTCTAGACCATGCCCACTGGCATGTCACTTTTATATTCTAGACCATGCCCAACGGCATGTCATATTTCAATTTCTAGACCATGCCCACCGGCATGTCACTTTTATTTTCTATTTCAATTCAATTTCTATTTCAAGACCATGCCCAACGGCATGTCACTTTTATTTTCTATTTCAATTCAATTTCTATTTCAAGACCATGCCCAATGGCATGCCACTTTAATATTCTAGACCATGCCCAACGACATGTCATATTTCAATTTCTAGACCATGCCCACCAGCATGTCACTTTTATTTTCTATTTCAATTCAATTTCTATTTCTAGACCATGCCCACCGGCATGTCACTTTTATATTCTAGACCATGCCCAACGGCATGTCACATTTCAATTTCTAGACCATGCCCACCGGCATGTCACACTTTAATTTCTAGACCATGCCCACGGCATTTCCCTTTCAATTTCTAGACCATGCCCACCGACATGTCACATTTCGATTTCTAGACCATGTCCACCGGCATGTCACGTTTTAATTTCTAGACCATGCCCAACGACATGTCATATTTCAATTTCTAGACCATGCCTACCGGCATGTCACTTTTATTTTCTATTTCAATTCAATTTCTATTTCAAGACCATACCCAACGACATGTCACTTTTATTTTCTAGACTATGCCCAACGGCATGTCACTTTTATTTTCTATTTCAATTCAATTTCTATTTCAAGACCATGCCCAACGGCATGTCACTTTTATTTTATATTTCAATTCAATTTCTATTTCTAGACCATGCCCACCGGCATGTCACTTTTATACTCTAGACCATGCCCAACGGCATGTCATATTTCAATTTCTAGACCATGCCCACCGGCATGTCACTTTTATTTTCTATTTCAATTCAATTTCTATTTCAAGACCATGCCCAACGGCATGTCACTTTTATTTTATATTTCAATTCAATTTCTATTTCTAGACCATGCCCACTAGCATGCCTCTTTTATATTCTAGACCATGCCCAACGGCATGTCATATTTCAATTTCTAGACCATGCCCACCGGCATGTCACTTTTATTTTCTATTTCAATTCAATTTCTATTTCAAGACCATGCCCAACGGCATGTCACTTTTATTTTCTATTTCAATTCAATTTCTATTTCAAGACCATGCCCAATGGCATGCCACTTTAATATTCTAGACCATGCCCAACGACATGTCATATTTCAATTTCTAGACCATGCCCAACGGCATGTCAATTTTATTTTCTAGACCATGCCCAACGGCATGTCACTTTTATTTTCTATTTCAATTCAATTTCTATTTCAAGACCATGCCCAACGGCATGTCACTTTTATTTTATATTTCAATTCAATTTCTATTTCTAGACCATGCCCACTAGCATGCCTCTTTTATTTTCTAGACCATGCCCAACGGCATGTCATATTTCAATTTCTAGACCATGCCCACCGGCATGTCACTTTTATTTTCTATTTCAATTCAATTTCTATTTCAAGACCATGCCCAACGGCATGTCACTTTTATTTTCAATTTAAATTCAATTTCTATTTAAAGACCATACCCAACGTCATGTCACTTTTATTTTCTAGACCATGCCCAACGGCGTGTCGCTTTTATTTTCTATTTCAATTCAATTTCTATTTCAAGACCATGCCCAACGGCATGTCACTTTTATTTTATATTTCAAATCAATTTCTATTTCTAGACCATGCCCACTGGCATGTCACTTTTATATTCTAGACCATGCCCAACGGCATGTCATATTTCAATTTCTAGACCATGCCCACCGGCATGTCACTTTTATTTTCTATTTCAATTCAATTTCTATTTCAAGACCATGCCCAACGGCATGTCACTTTTATTTTCTATTTCAATTCAATTTCTATTTCAAGACCATGCCCAATGGCATGCCACTTTAATATTCTAGACCATGCCCAACGACATGTCATATTTCAATTTCTAGACCATGCCCACCAGCATGTCACTTTTATTTTCTATTTCAATTCAATTTCTATTTCTAGACCATGCCCACCGGCATGTCACTTTTATATTCTAGACCATGCCCAACGGCATGTAACATTTCAATTTCTAGACCATGCCCACCGGCATGTCACACTTTAATTTCTAGACCATGCCCACGGCATTTCCCTTTCAATTTCTAGACCATGCCCACCGACATGTCACATTTCGATTTCTAGACCATGTCCACCGGCATGTCACGTTTTAATTTCTAGACCATGCCCAACGACATGTCATATTTCAATTTCTAGACCATGCCTACCGGCATGTCACTTTTATTTTCTATTTCAATTCAATTTCTATTTCAAGACCATACCCAACGACATGTCACTTTTATTTTCTAGACTATGCCCAACGGCATGTCACTTTTATTTTCTATTTCAATTCAATTTCTATTTCAAGACCATGCCCAACGGCATGTCACTTTTATTTTATATTTCAAATCAATTTCTATTTCTAGACCATGCCCACTGGCATGTCACTTTTATATTCTAGACCATGCCCAACGGCATGTCATATTTCAATTTCTAGACCATGCCCACCGGCATGTCACTTTTATTTTCTATTTCAATTCAATTTCTATTTCAAGACCATGCCCAACGGCATGTCACTTTTATTTTCTATTTCAATTCAATTTCTATTTCAAGACCATGCCCAATGGCATGCCACTTTAATATTCTAGACCATGCCCAACGACATGTCATATTTCAATTTCTAGACCATGCCCACCAGCATGTCACTTTTATTTTCTATTTCAATTCAATTTCTATTTCTAGACCATGCCCACCGGCATGTCACTTTTATATTCTAGACCATGCCCAACGGCATGTCACATTTCAATTTCTAGACCATGCCCACCGGCATGTCACACTTTAATTTCTAGACCATGCCCACGGCATTTCCCTTTCAATTTCTAGACCATGCCCACCGACATGTCACATTTCGATTTCTAGACCATGTCCACCGGCATGTCACGTTTTAATTTCTAGACCATGCCCAACGACATGTCATATTTCAATTTCTAGACCATGCCTACCGGCATGTCACTTTTATTTTCTATTTCAATTCAATTTCTATTTCAAGACCATACCCAACGACATGTCACTTTTATTTTCTAGACTATGCCCAACGGCATGTCACTTTTATTTTCTATTTCAATTCAATTTCTATTTCAAGACCATGCCCAACGGCATGTCACTTTTATTTTATATTTCAATTCAATTTCTATTTCTAGACCATGCCCACCGGCATGTCACTTTTATACTCTAGACCATGCCCAACGGCATGTCATATTTCAATTTCTAGACCATGCCCACCGGCATGTCACTTTTATTTTCTATTTCAATTCAATTTCTATTTCAAGACCATGCCCAACGGCATGTCACTTTTATTTTATATTTCAATTCAATTTCTATTTCTAGACCATGCCCACTAGCATGCCTCTTTTATATTCTAGACCATGCCCAACGGCATGTCATATTTCAATTTCTAGACCATGCCCACCGGCATGTCACTTTTATTTTCTATTTCAATTCAATTTCTATTTCAAGACCATGCCCAACGGCATGTCACTTTTATTTTCTATTTCAATTCAATTTCTATTTCAAGACCATGCCCAATGGCATGCCACTTTAATATTCTAGACCATGCCCAACGACATGTCATATTTCAATTTCTAGACCATGCCCAACGGCATGTCAATTTTATTTTCTAGACCATGCCCAACGGCATGTCACTTTTATTTTCTATTTCAATTCAATTTCTATTTCAAGACCATGCCCAACGGCATGTCACTTTTATTTTATATTTCAATTCAATTTCTATTTCTAGACCATGCCCACTAGCATGCCTCTTTTATTTTCTAGACCATGCCCAACGGCATGTCATATTTCAATTTCTAGACCATGCCCACCGGCATGTCACTTTTATTTTCTATTTCAATTCAATTTCTATTTCAAGACCATGCCCAACGGCATGTCACTTTTATTTTCAATTTAAATTCAATTTCTATTTAAAGACCATACCCAACGTCATGTCACTTTTATTTTCTAGACCATGCCCAACGGCATGTCGCTTTTATTTTCTATTTCAATTCAATTTCTATTTCAAGACCATGCCCAACGGCATGTCACTTTTATTTTATATTTCAAATCAATTTCTATTTCTAGACCATGCCCACTGGCATGTCACTTTTATATTCTAGACCATGCCCAACGGCATGTCATATTTCAAGTTCTAGACCATGCCCACCGGCATGTCACTTTTATTTTCTATTTCAATTCAATTTCTATTTCAAGACCATGCCCAACGGCATGTCACTTTTATTTTCTATTTCAATTCAATTTCTATTTCAAGACCATGCCCAATGGCATGCCACTTTAATATTCTAGACCATGCCCAACGACATGTCATATTTCAATTTCTAGACCATGCCCACCAGCATGTCACTTTTATTTTCTATTTCAATTCAATTTCTATTTCTAGACCATGCCCACCGGCATGTCACTTTTATATTCTAGACCATGCCCAACGGCATGTAACATTTCAATTTCTAGACCATGCCCACCGGCATGTCACACTTTAATTTCTAGACCATGCCCACGGCATTTCCCTTTCAATTTCTAGACCATGCCCACCGACATGTCACATTTCGATTTCTAGACCATGTCCACCGGCATGTCACGTTTTAATTTCTAGACCATGCCCAACGACATGTCATATTTCAATTTCTAGACCATGCCTACCGGGATGTCACTTTTATTTTCTATTTCAATTCAATTTCTATTTCAAGACCATACCCAACGACATGTCACTTTTATTTTCTAGACTATGCCCAACGGCATGTCACTTTTATTTTCTATTTCAATTCAATTTCTATTTCAAGACCATGCCCAACGGCATGTCACTTTTATTTTATATTTCAATTCAATTTCTATTTCTAGACCATGCCCACCGGCATGTCACTTTTATACTCTAGACCATGCCCAACGGCATGTCATATTTCAATTTCTAGACCATGCCCACCGGCATGTCACTTTTATTTTCTATTTCAATTCAATTTCTATTTCAAGACCATGCCCAACGGCATGTCACTTTTATTTTATATTTCAATTCAATTTCTATTTCTAGACCATGCCCACTAGCATGCCTCTTTTATATTCTAGACCATGCCCAACGGCATGTCATATTTCAATTTCTAGACCATGCCCACCGGCATGTCACTTTTATTTTCTATTTCAATTCAATTTCTATTTCAAGACCATGCCCAACGGCATGTCACTTTTATTTTCTATTTCAATTCAATTTCTATTTCAAGACCATGCCCAATGGCATGCCACTTTAATATTCTAGACCATGCCCAACGACATGTCATATTTCAATTTCTAGACCATGCCCAACGGCATGTCAATTTTATTTTCTAGACCATGCCCAACGGCATGTCACTTTTAGTTTCTATTTCAATTCAATTTCTATTTCAAGACCATGCCCAACGGCATGTCACTTTTATTTTATATTTCAATTCAATTTCTATTTCTAGACCATGCCCACTAGCATGCCTCTTTTATATTCTAGACCATGCCCAACGGCATGTCATATTTCAATTTCTAGACCATGCCCACCGGCATGTCACTTTTATTTTCTATTTCAATTCAATTTCTATTTCAAGACCATGCCCAACGGCATGTCACTTTTATTTTCTATTTCAATTCAATTTCTATTTCAAGACCATGCCCAACGGCATGCTACTTTTATATTCTAGACCATGCCCAACGACATGTCATATTTCAATTTCTAGACCATGCCCACCGGCATGTCACTTTTATTTTCTATTTCAATTCAATTTCTATTTCAAGACCATGCCCAACGGCATGTCACTTTTATTTTCTATTTCAATTCAATTTCTATTTCAAGACCATGCCCAATGGCATGCCACTTTAATATTCTAGACCATGCCCAACGACATGTCATATTTCAATTTCTAGACCATGCCCAACGGCATGTCAATTTTATTTTCTAGACCATGCCCAACGGCATGTCACTTTTATTTTCTATTTCAATTCAATTTCTATTTCAAGACCATGCCCAACGGCATGTCACTTTTATTTTATATTTCAATTCAATTTCTATTTCTAGACCATGCCCACTAGCATGCCTCTTTTATTTTCTAGACCATGCCCAACGGCATGTCATATTTCAATTTCTAGACCATGCCCACCGGCATGTCACTTTTATTTTCTATTTCAATTCAATTTCTATTTCAAGACCATGCCCAACGGCATGTCACTTTTATTTTCAATTTAAATTCAATTTCTATTTAAAGACCATACCCAACGTCATGTCACTTTTATTTTCTAGACCATGCCCAACGGCATGTCGCTTTTATTTTCTATTTCAATTCAATTTCTATTTCAAGACCATGCCCAACGGCATGTCACTTTTATTTTATATTTCAAATCAATTTCTATTTCTAGACCATGCCCACTGGCATGTCACTTTTATATTCTAGACCATGCCCAACGGCATGTCATATTTCAATTTCTAGACCATGCCCACCGGCATGTCACTTTTATTTTCTATTTCAATTCAATTTCTATTTCAAGACCATGCCCAACGGCATGTCACTTTTATTTTCTATTTCAATTCAATTTCTATTTCAAGACCATGCCCAATGGCATGCCACTTTAATATTCTAGACCATGCCCAACGACATGTCATATTTCAATTTCTAGACCATGCCCACCAGCATGTCACTTTTATTTTCTATTTCAATTCAATTTCTATTTCTAGACCATGCCCACCGGCATGTCACTTTTATATTCTAGACCATGCCCAACGGCATGTCACATTTCAATTTCTAGACCATGCCCACCGGCATGTCACACTTTAATTTCTAGACCATGCCCACGGCATTTCCCTTTCAATTTCTAGACCATGCCCACCGACATGTCACATTTCGATTTCTAGACCATGTCCACCGGCATGTCACGTTTTAATTTCTAGACCATGCCCAACGAAATGTCATATTTCAATTTCTAGACCATGCCTACCGGCATGTCACTTTTATTTTCTATTTCAATTCAATTTCTATTTCAAGACCATACCCAACGACATGTCACTTTTATTTTCTAGACTATGCCCAACGACATGTCACTTTTATTTTCTATTTCAATTCAATTTCTATTTCAAGACCATGCCCAACGGCATGTCACTTTTATTTTATATTTCAATTCAATTTCTATTTCTAGACCATGCCCACTGGCATGTCACTTTTATATTCTAGACCATGCCCAACGGCATGTCATATTTCAATTTCTAGCCCATGCCCACCGGCATGTCACTTTTATTTTCTATATCAATTCAATTTCTATTTCAAGACCATGCCCAACGGCATGTCACTTTTATTTTCTATTTCAATTCAATTTCTATTTCAAGACCATGCCCAATGGCATGCCACTTTAATATTCTAGACCATGCCCAACGACATGTCATATTTCAATTTCTAGACCATGCCCAACGGCATGTCAATTTTATTTTCTAGACCATGCCCAACGGCATGTCACTTTTATTTTCTATTTCAATTCAATTTCTATTTCAAGACCATGCCCAACGGCGTGTCACTTTTATTTTATATTTCAATTCAATTTCTATTTCTAGACCACGCCCACTAGCATGCCTCTTTTATATTCTAGACCATGCCCAACGGCATGTCATATTTCAATTTCTAGACCATGCCCACCGGCATGTCACTTTTATTTTCTATTTCAATTCAATTTCTATTTCAAGACCATGCCCAACGGCATGTCACTTTTATTTTCTATTTCAATTCAATTTCTATTTCAAGACCATGCCCAATGGCATGCCACTTTAATATTCTAGACCATGCCCAACGACATGTCATATTTCAATTTCTAGACCATGCCCAACGGCATGTCAATTTTATTTTCTAGACCATGCCCAACGGCATGTCACTTTTATTTTCTATTTCAATTCAATTTCTATTTCAAGACCATGCCCAACGGCATGTCACTTTTATTTTATATTTCAATTCAATTTCTATTTCTAGACCATGCCCACTAGCATGCCTCTTTTATTTTCTAGACCATGCCCAACGGCATGTCATATTTCAATTTCTAGACCATGCCCACCGGCATGTCACTTTTATTTTCTATTTCAATTCAATTTCTATTTCAAGACCATGCCCAACGGCATGTCACTTTTATTTTCAATTTAAATTCAATTTCTATTTAAAGACCATACCCAACGTCATGTCACTTTTATTTTCTAGACCATGCCCAACGGCATGTCGCTTTTATTTTCTATTTCAATTCAATTTCTATTTCAAGACCATGCCCAACGGCATGTCACTTTTATTTTATATTTCAAATCAATTTCTATTTCTAGACCATGCCCACTGGCATGTCACTTTTATATTCTAGACCATGCCCAACGGCATGTCATATTTCAATTTCTAGCCCATGCCCACCGGCATGTCACTTTTATTTTCTATTTCAATTCAATTTCTATTTCAAGACCATGCCCAACGGCATGTCACTTTTATTTTCTATTTCAATTCAATTTCTATTTCAAGACCATGCCCAATGGCATGCCACTTTAATATTCTAGACCATGCCCAACGACATGTCATATTTCAATTTCTAGACCATGCCCACCAGCATGTCACTTTTATTTTCTATTTCAATTCAATTTCTATTTCTAGACCATGCCCACCGACATGTCACTTTTATATTCTAGACCATGCCCAACGGCATGTCACATTTCAATTTCTAGACCATGCCCACCGGCATGTCACACTTTAATTTCTAGACCATGCCCACGGCATTTCCCTTTCAATTTCTAGACCATGCCCACCGACATGTCACATTTCGATTTCTAGACCATGTCCACCGGCATGTCACGTTTTAATTTCTAGACCATGCCCAACGAAATGTCATATTTCAATTTCTAGACCATGCCTACCGGCATGTCACTTTTATTTTATATTTCAATTCAATTTCTATTTCTAGACCATGCCCACCGGCATGTCACTTTTATACTCTAGACCATGCCCAACGGCATGTCATATTTCAATTTCTAGACCATGCCCACCGGCATGTCACTTTTATTTTCTATTTCAATTCAATTTCTATTTCAAGACCATGCCCAACGGCATGTCACTTTTATTTTATATTTCAATTCAATTTCTATTTCTAGACCATGCCCACTAGCATGCCTCTTTTATATTCTAGACCATGCCCAACGGCATGTCATATTTCAATTTCTAGACCATGCCCACCGGCATGTCACTTTTATTTTCTATTTCAATTCAATTTCTATTTCAAGACCATGCCCAACGGCATGTCACTTTTATTTTCTATTTCAATTCAATTTCTATTTCAAGACCATGCCCAATGGCATGCCACTTTAATATTCTAGACCATGCCCAACGACATGTCATATTTCAATTTCTAGACCATGCCCAACGGCATGTCAATTTTATTTTCTAGACCATGCCCAACGGCATGTCACTTTTATTTTCTATTTCAATTCAATTTCTATTTCAAGACCATGCCCAACGGCATGTCACTTTTATTTTATATTTCAATTCAATTTCTATTTCTAGACCATGCCCACTAGCATGCCTCTTTTATATTCTAGACCATGCCCAACGGCATGTCATATTTCAATTTCTAGACCATGCCCACCGGCATGTCACTTTTATTTTCTATTTCAATTCAATTTCTATTTCAAGACCATGCCCAACGGCATGTCACTTTTATTTTCTATTTCAATTCAATTTCTATTTCAAGACCATGCCCAATGGCATGCCACTTTAATATTCTAGACCATGCCCAACGACATGTCATATTTCAATTTCTAGACCATGCCCAACGGCATGTCAATTTTATTTTCTAGACCATGCCCAACGGCATGTCACTTTTATTTTCTATTTCAATTCAATTTCTATTTCAAGACCATGCCCAACGGCATGTCACTTTTATTTTATATTTCAATTCAATTTCTATTTCTAGACCATGCCCACTAGCATGCCTCTTTTATTTTCTAGACCATGCCCAACGGCATGTCATATTTCAATTTCTAGACCATGCCCACCGGCATGTCACTTTTATTTTCTATTTCAATTCAATTTCTATTTCAAGACCATGCCCAACGGCATGTCACTTTTATTTTCAATTTAAATTCAATTTCTATTTAAAGACCATACCCAACGTCATGTCACTTTTATTTTCTAGACCATGCCCAACGGCATGTCGCTTTTATTTTCTATTTCAATTCAATTTCTATTTCAAGACCATGCCCAACGGCACGTCACTTTTATTTTATATTTCAAATCAATTTCTATTTCTAGACCATGCCCACTGGCATGTCACTTTTATATTCTAGACCATGCCCAACGGCATGTCATATTTCAATTTCTAGACCATGCCCACCGGCATGTCACTTTTATTTTCTATTTCAATTCAATTTCTATTTCAAGACCATGCCCAACGGCATGTCACTTTTATTTTCTATTTCAATTCAATTTCTATTTCAAGACCATGCCCAATGGCATGCCACTTTAATATTCTAGACCATGCCCAACGACATGTCATATTTCAATTTCTAGACCATGCCCACCAGCATGTCACTTTTATTTTCTATTTCAATTCAATTTCTATTTCTAGACCATGCCCACCGGCATGTCCCTTTTATATTCTAGACCATGCCCAACGGCATGTCACATTTCAATTTCTAGACCATGCCCACCGGCATGTCACACTTTAATTTCTAGACCATGCCCACGGCATTTCCCTTTCAATTTCTAGTCCATGCCCACCGACATGTCACATTTCGATTTCTAGACCATGTCCACCGGCATGTCACGTTTTAATTTCTAGACCATGCCCAACGAAATGTCATATTTCAATTTCTAGACCATGCCTACCGGCATGTCACTTTTATTTTATATTTCAATTCAATTTCTATTTCTAGACCATGCCCACCGGCATGTCACTTTTATACTCTAGACCATGCCCAACGGCATGTCATATTTCAATTTCTAGACCATGCCCACCGGCATGTCACTTTTATTTTCTATTTCAATTCAATTTCTATTTCAAGACCATGCCCAACGGCATGTCACTTTTATTTTATATTTCAATTCAATTTCTATTTCTAGACCATGCCCACTAGCATGCCTCTTTTATATTCTAGACCATGCCCAACGGCATGTCATATTTCAATTTCTAGACCATGCCCACCGGCATGTCACTTTTATTTTCTATTTCAATTCAATTTCTATTTCAAGACCATGCCCAACAGCATGTCACTTTTATTTTCTATTTCAATTCAATTTCTATTTCAAGACCATGCCCAATGGCATGCCACTTTAATATTCTAGACCATGCCCAACGACATGTCATATTTCAATTTCTAGACCATGCCCAACGGCATGTCAATTTTATTTTCTAGACCATGCCCAACGGCATGTCACTTTTATTTTCTATTTCAATTCAATTTCTATTTCAAGACCATGCCCAACGGCATGTCACTTTTATTTTATATTTCAATTCAATTTCTATTTCTAGACCATGCCCACTAGCATGCCTCTTTTATATTCTAGACCATGCCCAACGGCATGTCATATTTCAATTTCTAGACCATGCCCACCGGCATGTCACTTTTATTTTCTATTTCAATTCAATTTCTATTTCAAGACCATGCCCAACGGCATGTCACTTTTATTTTCTATTTCAATTCAATTTCTATTTCAAGACCATGCCCAATGGCATGCCACTTTAATATTCTAGACCATGCCCAACGACATGTCATATTTCAATTTCTAGACCATGCCCAACGGCATGTCAATTTTATTTTCTAGACCATGCCCAACGGCATGTCACTTTTATTTTCTATTTCAATTCAATTTCTATTTCAAGACCATGCCCAACGGCATGTCACTTTTATTTTATATTTCAATTCAATTTCTATTTCTAGACCATGCCCACTAGCATGCCTCTTTTATTTTCTAGACCATGCCCAACGGCATGTCATATTTCAATTTCTAGACCATGCCCACCGGCATGTCACTTTTATTTTCTATTTCAATTCAATTTCTATTTCAAGACCATGCCCAACGGCATGTCACTTTTATTTTCAATTTAAATTCAATTTCTATTTAAAGACCATACCCAACGTCATGTCACTTTTATTTTCTAGACCATGCCCAACGGCATGTCGCTTTTATTTTCTATTTCAATTCAATTTCTATTTCAAGACCATGCCCAACGGCATGTCACTTTTCTTTTATATTTCAAATCAATTTCTATTTCTAGACCATGCCCACTGGCATGTCACTTTTATATTCTAGACCATGCCCAACGGCATGTCATATTTCAATTTCTAGACCATGCCCACCGGCATGTCACTTTTATTTTCTATTTCAATTCAATTTCTATTTCAAGACCATGCCCAACGGCATGTCACTTTTATTTTCTATTTCAATTCAATTTCTATTTCAAGACCATGCCCAATGGCATGCCACTTTAATATTCTAGACCATGCCCAACGACATGTCATATTTCAATTTCTAGACCATGCCCACCAGCATGTCACTTTTATTTTCTATTTCAATTCAATTTCTATTTCTAGACCATGCCCACCGGCATGTCCCTTTTATATTCTAGACCATACCCAACGGCATGTCACATTTCAATTTCTAGACCATGCCCACCGGCATGTCACACTTTAATTTCTAGACCATGCACACGGCATTTCCCTTTCAATTTCTAGACCATGCCCACCGACATGTCACATTTCGATTTCTAGACCATGTCCACCGGCATGTCACGTTTTAATTTCTAGACCATGCCCAACGAAATGTCATATTTCAATTTCTAGACCATGCCTACCGGCATGTCACTTTTATTTTCTATTTCAATTCAATTTCTATTTCAAGACCATACCCAACGACATGTCACTTTTATTTTCTAGACTATGCCCAACGGCATGTCACTTTTATTTTCTATTTCAATTCAATTTCTATTTCAAGACCATGCCCAACGGCATGTCACTTTTATTTTATATTTCAATTCAATTTCTATTTCTAGACCATGCCCACCGGCATGTCACTTTTATACTCTAGACCATGCCCAACGGCATGTCATATTTCAATTTCTAGACCATGCCCACCGGCATGTCACTTTTATTTTCTATTTCAATTCAATTTCTATTTCAAGACCATGCCCAACGGCATGTCACTTTTATTTTCAATTTCAATTCAATTTCTATTTCAAGACCATGCCCAATGGCATGCCACTTTAATATTCTAGACCATGCCCAACGACATGTCATATTTCAATTTCTAGACCATGCCCAACGGCATGTCAATTTTATTTTCTAGACCATGCCCAACGGCATGTCACTTTTATTTTCTATTTCAATTCAATTTCTATTTCAAGACCATGCCCAACGGCATGTCACTTTTATTTTATATTTCAATTCAATTTCTATTTCTAGACCATGCCCACTAGCATGCCTCTTTTATATTCTAGACCATGCCCAACGGCATGTCATATTTCAATTTCTAGACCATGCCCACCGGCATGTCACTTTTATTTTCTATTTCAATTCAATTTCTATTTCAAGACCATGCCCAACGGCATGTCACTTTTATTTTCTATTTCAATTCAATTTCTATTTCAAGACCATGCCCAATGGCATGCCACTTTAATATTCTAGACCATGCCCAACGACATGTCATATTTCAATTTCTAGACCATGCCCAACGGCATGTCAATTTTATTTTCTAGACCATGCCCAACGGCATGTCACTTTTATTTTCTATTTCAATTCAATTTCTATTTCAAGACCATGCCCAACGGCATGTCACTTTTATTTTATATTTCAATTCAATTTCTATTTCTAGACCATGCCCACTAGCATGCCTCTTTTATTTTCTAGACCATGCCCAACGGCATGTCATATTTCAATTTCTAGACCATGCCCACCGGCATGTCACTTTTATTTTCTATTTCAATTCAATTTCTATTTCAAGACCATGCCCAACGGCATGTCACTTTTATTTTCAATTTAAATTCAATTTCTATTTAAAGACCATACCCAACGTCATGTCACTTTTATTTTCTAGACCATGCCCAACGGCATGTCGCTTTTATTTTCTATTTCAATTCAATTTCTATTTCAAGACCATGCCCAACGGCATGTCACTTTTATTTTATATTTCAAATCAATTTCTATTTCTAGACCATGCCCACTGGCATGTCACTTTTATATTCTAGACCATGCCCAACGGCATGTCATATTTCAATTTCTAGACCATGCCCACCGGCATGTCACTTTTATTTTCTATTTCAATTCAATTTCTATTTCAAGACCATGCCCAACGGCATGTCACTTTTATTTTCTATTTCAATTCAATTTCTATTTCAAGACCATGCCCAATGGCATGCCACTTTAATATTCTAGACCATGCCCAACGACATGTCATATTTCAATTTCTAGACCATGCCCACCAGCATGTCACTTTTATTTTCTATTTCAATTCAATTTCTATTTCTAGACCATGCCCACCGGCATGTCACTTTTATATTCTAGACCATGCCCAACGGCATGTCACATTTCAATTTCTAGACCATGCCCACCGGCATGTCACACTTTAATTTCTAGACCATGCCCACGGCATTTCCCTTTCAATTTCTAGACCATGCCCACCGACATGTCACATTTCGATTTCTAGACCATGTCCACCGGCATGTCACGTTTTAATTTCTAGACCATGCCCAACGACATGTCATATTTCAATTTCTAGACCATGCCTACCGGCATGTCACTTTTATTTTCTATTTCAATTCAATTTCTATTTCAAGACCATACCCAACGACATGTCACTTTTATTTTCTAGACTATGCCCAACGGCATGTCACTTTTATTTTCTATTTCAATTCAATTTCTATTTCAAGACCATGCCCAACGGCATGTCACTTTTATTTTATATTTCAATTCAATTTCTATTTCTAGACCATGCCCACCGGCATGTCACTTTTATACTCTAGACCATGCCCAACGGCATGTCATATTTCAATTTCTAGACCATGCCCACCGGCATGTCACTTTTATTTTCTATTTCAATTCAATTTCTATTTCAAGACCATGCCCAACGGCATGTCACTTTTATTTTCTATTTCAATTCAATTTCTATTTCAAGACCATGCCCAACGGCATGCTACTTTTATATTCTAGACCATGCCCAACGACATGTCATATTTCAATTTCTAGACCATGCCCACCGGCATGTCACCTTTATTTTCTATTTCAATTCAATTTCTATTTCAAGACCATGCCCAACGGCATGTCACTTTTATTTTCTAGACCATGCCCAACGACATGTCACTTTTATTTTCTATTTAAATTCAATTTCTATTTCATGACCATGCCCAATGGCATGTCACTTTTATTTTCTATTTCAATTCAATTTCTATTTCTAGACCATGCCCACCGGCATGTCAGTTTTATTTTCTATTTCATTTCAATTTCTATTTCAAGACCATGCCCAACGGCATGTCACTTTTGTTTTCTAGACCATGCCCACCGGCATGTCACTTTTATTTTCTATTTCAAGACCATGCCCAACGGCATGTCACTTTTATTTTCTATTTCAATTCAATTTCTATTTCAAGACCGTGCCTAACGGCATGTCACTTTTATATTCTAGACCATGCCCAACGGCATGTCATATTTCAATTTCTAGACCATGCATACCGGCATGTCACTTTTATTTTCGATTTCAATTCAATTTCTATTTCAAGACCATACCCAACGGCATGTCAATTTTATTTTCTAGACCATGCCCAACGGCATGTCACTTTTATTTTCTATTTCAATTCAATTTCTATTTCAAGACCATGCCCAACGGCATGTCACTTTTATTTTATATTTCAATTCAATTTCTATTTCTGGACCATGCCCACTAGCATGCCTCTTTTATATTCTAGACCATGCCCAACGGCATGTCATATTTCAATTTCTAGACCATGCCCACCGGCATGTCACTTTTATTTTCTATTTCAATTCAATTTCTATTTCAAGACCATGCCCAACGGCATGTCACTTTTATTTTCTATTTCAATTCAATTTCTATTTCAAGACCATGCCCAATGGCATGCCACTTTAATATTCTAGACCATGCCCAACGACATGTCATATTTCAATTTCTAGACCATGCCCAACGGCATGTCAATTTTATTTTCTAGACCATGCCCAACGGCATGTCACTTTTATTTTCTATTTCAATTCAATTTCTATTTCAAGACCATGCCCAACGGCATGTCACTTTTATTTTATATTTCAATTCAATTTCTATTTCTAGACCATGCCCACTAGCATGCCTCTTTTATATTCTAGACCATGCCCAACGGCATGTCATATTTCAATTTCTAGACCATGCCCACCGGCATGTCACTTTTATTTTCTATTTCAATTCAATTTCTATTTCAAGACCATGCCCAACGGCATGTCACTTTTATTTTCTATTTCAATTCAATTTCTATTTCAAGACCATGCCCAATGGCATGCCACTTTAATATTCTAGACCATGCCCAACGACATGTCATATTTCAATTTCTAGACCATGCCCAACGGCATGTCAATTTTATTTTCTAGACCATGCCCAACGGCATGTCACTTTTATTTTCTATTTCAATTCAATTTCTATTTCAAGACCATGCCCAACGGCATGTCACTTTTATTTTATATTTCAATTCAATTTCTATTTCTAGACCATGCCCACTAGCATGCCTCTTTTATTTTCTAGACCATGCCCAACGGCATGTCATATTTCAATTTCTAGACCATGCCCACCGGCATGTCACTTTTATTTTCTATTTCAATTCAATTTCTATTTCAAGACCATGCCCAACGGCATGTCACTTTTATTTTCAATTTAAATTCAATTTCTATTTAAAGACCATACCCAACGTCATGTCACTTTTATTTTCTAGACCATGCCCAACGGCATGTCGCTTTTATTTTCTATTTCAATTCAATTTCTATTTCAAGACCATGCCCAACGGCATGTCACTTTTATTTTATATTTCAAATCAATTTCTATTTCTAGACCATGCCCACTGGCATGTCACTTTTATATTCTAGACCATGCCCAACGGCATGTCATATTTCAATTTCTAGACCATGCCCACCGGCATGTCACTTTTATTTTCTATTTCAATTCAATTTCTATTTCAAGACCTTGCCCAACGGCATGTCACTTTTATTTTCTATTTCAATTCAATTTCTATTTCAAGACCATGCCCAATGGCATGCCACTTTAATATTCTAGACCATGCCCAACGACATGTCATATTTCAATTTCTAGACCATGCCCACCAGCATGTCACTTTTATTTTCTATTTCAATTCAATTTCTATTTCTAGACCATGCGCACCGGCATGTCACTTTTATATTCTAGACCATGCCCAACGGCATGTCACATTTCAATTTCTAGACCATGCCCACCGGCATGTCACACTTTAATTTCTAGACCATGCCCACGGCATTTCCCTTTCAATTTCTAGACCATGCCCACCGACATGTCACATTTCGATTTCTAGACCATGTCCACCGGCATGTCACGTTTTAATTTCTAGACCATGCCCAACGACATGTCATATTTCAATTTCTAGACCATGCCTACCGGCATGTCACTTTTATTTTCTATTTCAATTCAATTTCTATTTCAAGACCATACCCAACGACATGTCACTTTTATTTTCTAGACTATGCCCAACGGCATGTCACTTTTATTTTCTATTTCAATTCAATTTCTATTTCAAGACCATGCCCAACGGCATGTCACTTTTATTTTATATTTCAATTCAATTTCTATTTCTAGACCATGCCCACCGGCATGTCACTTTTATACTCTAGACCATGCCCAACGGCATGTCATATTTCAATTTCTAGACCATGCCCACCGGCATGTCACTTTTATTTTCTATTTCAATTCAATTTCTATTTCAAGACCATGCCCAACGGCATGTCACTTTTATTTTCTATTTCAATTCAATTTCTATTTCAAGACCATGCCCAACGGCATGCTACTTTTATATTCTAGACCATGCCCAACGACATGTCATATTTCAATTTCTAGACCATGCCCACCGGCATGTCACTTTTATTTTCTATTTCAATTCAATTTCTATTTCAAGACCATGCCCAACGGCATGTCACTTTTATTTTCTAGACCATGCCCAACGACATGTCATATTTCAATTTCTAGACCATGCCCACCAGCATGTCACTTTTATTTTCTATTTCAATTCAATTTCTATTTCTAGACCATGCGCACCGGCATGTCACTTTTATATTCTAGACCATGCCCAACGGCATGTCACATTTCAATTTCTAGACCATGCCCACCGGCATGTCACACTTTAATTTCTAGACCATGCCCACGGCATTTCCCTTTCAATTTCTAGACCATGCCCACCGACATGTCACATTTCGATTTCTAGACCATGTCCACCGGCATGTCACGTTTTAATTTCTAGACCATGCCCAACGACATGTCATATTTCAATTTCTAGACCATGCCTACCGGCATGTCACTTTTATTTTCTATTTCAATTCAATTTCTATTTCAAGACCATACCCAACGACATGTCACTTTTATTTTCTAGACTATGACCAACGGCATGTCACTTTTATTTTCTATTTCAATTCAATTTCTATTTCAAGACCATGCCCAACGGCATGTCACTTTTATTTTATATTTCAATTCAATTTCTATTTCTAGACCATGCCCACCGGCATGTCACTTTTATACTCTAGACCATGCCCAACGGCATGTCATATTTCAATTTCTAGACCATGCCCACCAGCATGTCACTTTTATTTTCTATTTCAATTCAATTTCTATTTCAAGACCATGCCCAACGGCATGTCACTTTTATTTTCTATTTCAATTCAATTTCTATTTCAAGACCATGCCCAACGGCATGCTACTTTTATATTCTAGACCATGCCCAACGACATGTCATATTTCAATTTCTAGACCATGCCCACCGGCATGTCACTTTTATTTTCTATTTCAATTCAATTTCTATTTCAAGACCATGCCCAACGGCATGTCACTTTTATTTTCTAGACCATGCCCAACGACATGTCACTTTTATTTTCTATTTAAATTCAATTTCTATTTCATGACCATGCCCAATGGCATGTCACTTTTATTTTCTATTTCAATTCCATTTCTATTTCTAGACCATGCCCACCGGCATGTCAGTTTTATTTTCTATTTCATTTCAATTTCTATTTCAAGACCATGCCCAACGGCATGTCACTTTTATTTTCTAGACCATGCCCACCGGCATGTCACTTTTATTTTCTATTTCAAGACCATGCCCAACGGCATGTCACTTTTATTTTCTATTTCAATTCAATTTCTATTTCAAGACCGTGCCTAACGGCATGTCACTTTTATATTCTAGACCATGCCCAACGGCATGTCATATTTCAATTTCTAGACCATGCATACCGGCATGTCACTTTTATTTTCGATTTCAATTCAATTTCTATTTCAAGACCATACCCAACGGCATGTCAATTTTATTTTCTAGACCATGCCCAACGGCGTGTCACTTTTATTTTCTATTTCAATTCAATTTCTATTTCAAGACCATGCCCAACGGCATGTCACTTTTATTTTATATTTCAATTCAATTTCTATTTCTAGACCATGCCCACTAGCATGCCTCTTTTATATTCTAGACCATGCCCAACGGCATGTCATATTTCAATTTCTAGACCATGCCTACCGGCATGTCACTTTTATTTTCTATTTCAATTCAATTTCTATTTCAAGACCATGCCCAACGGCATGTCACTTTTATTTTCTATTTCAATTCAATTTCTATTTCAAGACCATGCCCAATGGCATGCCACTTTAATATTCTAGACCATGCCCAACGACATGTCATATTTCAATTTCTAGACCATGCCCAACGGCATGTCAATTTTATTTTCTAGACCATGCCCAACGGCATGTCACTTTTATTTTCTATTTCAATTCAATTTCTATTTCAAGACCATGCCCAACGGCATGTCACTTTTATTTTATATTTCAATTCAATTTCTATTTCTAGACCATGCCCACTAGCATTCCTCTTTTATTTTCTAGACCATGCCCAACGGCATGTCATATTTCAATTTCTAGACCATGTCCACCGGCATGTCACTTTTATTTTCTATTTCAATTCAATTTCTATTTCAAGACCATGCCCAACGGCATGTCACTTTTATTTTCAATTTAAATTCAATTTCTATTTAAAGACCATACCCAACGTCATGTCACTTTTATTTTCTAGACCATGCCCAACGGCATGTCGCTTTTATTTTCTATTTCAATTCAATTTCTATTTCAAGACCATGCCCAACGGCATGTCACTTTTATTTTATATTTCAAATCAATTTCTATTTCTAGACCATGCCCACTGGCATGTCACTTTTATATTCTAGACCATGCCCAACGGCATGTCATATTTCAATTTCTAGACCATGCCCACCGGCATGTCACTTTTATTTTCTATTTCAATTCAATTTCTATTTCAAGACCATGCCCAACGGCATGTCACTTTTATTTTCTATTTCAATTCAATTTCTATTTCAAGACCATGCCCAATGGCATGCCACTTTAATATTCTAGACCATGCCCAACGACATGTCATATTTCAATTTCTAGACCATGCCCACCAGCATGTCACTTTTATTTTCTATTTCAATTCAATTTCTATTTCTAGACCATGCCCAACGGCATGTCACTTTTATTTTCTACACCATGCCCAACGACATGTCATATTTCAATTTCTAGACCATGCCTACCAACATGTCACTTTTATTTTCTATTTCAATTCAATTTCTATTTCAAGACCATGCCCAACGGCATGTCACTTTTATTTTATATTTCAATTCAATTTCTATTTCAAGACCATGCCCAACGGCATGTCACTTTTATATTCTAGACCATGCCCAACGGCATGTCATATTTCAATTTCTAGACCATGCCTACCGGCATGTCACTTTTATTTTCAATTTAAATTCAATTTCTATTTCAAGACCATACCCAACGCCATGTCACTTTTATTTTCTAGACCATGCCCAACGGCATGCCACTTTTATTTTCTATTTCAATTCAATTTCTATTTCAAGACCATGCCCAACGACATGTCACTTTTATTTTATATTTCAATTCAATTTCTATTTCTAGACCATGCCCACCGGCATGTCACTTTTATATTCTAGACCATGCCCAACGGCATGTCATATTTCAATTTCTAGACCATGCCCACTGGCATGTCACTTTTATTTTCTATTTCAATTCAATTTCTATTTCAAGACCATACCCAACGGCATGTCACTTTTATTTTCTAGACCATGACAACGGCATGTCACTTTTATTTTCTATTTCAAATCAATTTCTATTTCAAGACCATGCCCAACGGCATGTCACTTTTATTTTATATTTCAATTCAATGTCTATTTCTAGACCATGCCCACTGGCATGTCACTTTTATATTCTAGACCATGCCCAACGACATGTCATATTTCAATTTCTAGACCATGCCTACCGGCATGTCACTTTTATTTTCTATTTCAATTCAATTTCTATTTCTAGACCACGCCCAACGGCAAGTCACTTTTATTTTCTATTTCAATTCAATTTCTATTTCCAGACCATGCCCAACGGCATGTCACTTTTATTTTCTATTTCAATTCAATTTCTATTTCAAGACCATACGCAACGACATGTCACTTTTATTTTCTAGACTATGCCCAACGGCATGTCACTTTTATTTTCTATTTCAATTCAATCTCTATTTCAAGACCATGCCCAACGGCATGTCACTTTTATTTTATATTTCAATTCAAATTCTATTTCTAGACCATGCCCATCGGCATGTCACTTTTATATTCTAGACCATGCCCAACGGCATGTCATATTTCAATTTCTAGACCATGCCCACCGGCATGTCACTTTTATTTTCTATTTCAATTCAATTTCTATTTCAAGACCATGCCCAACGGCATGTCACTTTTATTTTCTATTTCAATTCAATTTCTATTTCAAGACCATGCCCAACGGCATGCCACTTTTATATTCTAGACCATGCCCAACGACATGTCATATTTCAATTTCTAGACCATGCCCACCGGCATGTAACTTTTATTTTCTATTTCAATTCAATTTCTATTTCAAGACCATGCCCAACGACATGTCATATTTCAATTTCTAGACCATGCCCACGGCATTTCCCTTTCAATTTCTAGACCATGCCGACCGGCATGTCACATTTTAATTTCTAGACCATGCCCACGACATGTCACATTTCGATTTCTAGACCATGCCCACCGGCATGTCACGTTTTAATTTCTAGGCCATGCCTACGGCATGTCACATTTCAATTTCTAGACCATGCCCGTGGCATGTCCCTTTTAATTTCTAGACCATGCCCACCGGCATATCACATTTCGATTTCTAGACCATGCCCACTGGCATGCCACTTTTATTTTCTATTTCAATTCAATTTCTATTTCAAGACCTTGCCCAAAGGCATGTCACTTTTATTTTCTATTTCAATTCAATTTCTATTTCAAGACCATGCCCAACAACATGTCACTTTTATATTCTAGACCATGCCCAACGACATGTCATATTTCAATTTCTAGACCATGCCTACCGGCATGTCACTTTTATTTTCTATTTCAATTCAATTTCTATTTCAAGACCATACCCAACGACATGTCACTTTTATTTTCTAGACTATGCCCAACGGCATGTCACTTTTATTTTCTATTTCAATTCAATTTCTATGTCAAGACCATGCCCAACGGCATGTCACTTTTATTTTATATTTCAATTCAATTTCTATTTGTAGACCATGCCCACCGGCATGTCACTTTTATATTCTAGACCATGCCCAACGGCATGTCATATTTCAATTTCTAGACCATGCCCACCGGCATGTCACTTTTATTTTCTATTTCAATTCAATTTCTATTTCAAGACCATGCCCAACGGCATGTCACTTTTATTTTCTATTTCAATTCAATTTCTATTTCAAGACCATGCCCAACGGCATGCCACTTTTATATTCTAGACCATGCCCAACGACATGTCATATTTCAATTTCTAGACCATGCCCAACGGCATGTCACTTTTATTTTCTAGACCATGCCCAACGACATGTCACTTTTATTTTCTATTTAAATTCAATTTCTATTTCATGACCATGCCCAATGGCATGTCACTTTTATTTTCTATTTCAATTCAATTTCTATTTCTAGACCATGCCCACCGGCATGTCACTTTTATATTCTAGACCATGCCCAACGGCATGTCACATTTCAATTTCTAGACCATGCCCACCGGCATGTCACACTTTAATTTCTAGACCATGCCCACGGCATTTCCCTTTCAATTTCTAGACCACGCCCACCGGCATGTCACATTTTAATTTCTAGACCATGCCCACGACATGTCACATTTCGATTTCTAGACCATGCCCACCGGCATGTCACGTTTTAATTTCTTGACCATGCCTACGGCATGTCACATTTCAATTTCTAGACCATGCCCGCGGCATGTCCCTTTTAATTTCTAGACCATGCCCACCGGCATATCACATTTCGATTTCTAGACCATGCCCACCGGCATGCCACTTTTATTTTCTATTTCAATTCAATTTCTATTTCAAGACCTTGCCCAAAGGCATGTCACTTTTATTTTCTATTTCAATTCAATTTCTATTTCAAGACCATGCCCAACGACATGTCACTTTTATATTCTAGACCATGCCCAACCACATGTCATATTTCAATTTCTAGACCATGCCTACCGGCATGTCACTTTTATTTTCTATTTCAATTCAATTTCTATTTCAAGACCATACCCAACGGCATGTCACTTTTATTTTCTAGACCATGCCCACCGGCATGCCACTTTTATTTTCTATTTCAATTCAATTTCTATTTCAAGACCTTGCCCAAAGGCATGTCACTTTTATTTTCTATTTCAATTCAATTTCTATTTCAAGACCTTGCCCAAAGGCATGTCACTTTTATTTTCTATTTCAATTCAATTTCTATTTCAAGACCATGCCCAACGACATGTCACTTTTATATTCTAGACCATGCCCAACCACATGTCATATTTCAATTTCTAGACCATGCCTACCGGCATGTCACTTTTATTTTCTATTTCAATTCAATTTCTATTTCAAGACCATACCCAACGGCATGTCACTTTTATTTTCTAGACTATGCCCAACGGCATGTCACTTTTATTTTCTATTTCAATTCAATTTCTATTTCAAGACCATGCCCAACGGCATGCCACTTTTATATTCTAGACCATGCCTAACGACATGTCATATTTCAATTTCTAGACCATGCCCACCGGCATGTCACTTTTATTTTCTATTTCAATTCCATTTCTATTTCAAGACCATGCCCAACGGCATGTCACTTTTATTTTCTAGACCATGCCCAACGACATGTCACTTTTATTTTCTATTTAAATTCAATTTCTATTTCATGACCATGCCCAATGGCATGTCACTTTTATTTTCTATTTCAATTCAATTTCTATTTCTAGACCATGCCCACCGGCATGTCAGTTTTATTTTCTATTTCATTTCAATTTCTATTTCAAGACCATGCCCAACGGCATGTCACTTTTATTTTCTAGACCATGCCCACCGGCATGTCACTTTTATTTTCTATTTCAAGACCATGCCCAACGGCATGTCACTTTTATTTTCTATTTCAATTCAATTTCTATTTCAAGACCGTGCCTAACGGCATGTCACTTTTATATTCTAGACCATGCCCAACGGCATGTCATATTTCAATTTCTAGACCATGCATACCGGCATGTCACTTTTATTTTCTATTTCAATTCAATTTCTATTTCAAGACCATACCCAACGGCATGTCAATTTTATTTTCTAGACCATGCCCAACGGCATGTCACTTTTATTTTCTATTTCAATTCAATTTCTATTTCAAGACCATGCCCAACGGCATGCCACTTTTATTTTATATTTCAATTCAATTTCTATTTCTAGACCATGCCCACTAGCATGTCTCTTTTATATTCTAGACCATGCCCAACGGCATGTCATATTTCAATTTCTAGACCATGCCCACCGGCATGTCACTTTTATTTTCTATTTCAATTCAATTTCTATTTCAAGACCATGCCCAACGGCATGTCACTTTTATTTTCTATTTCAATTCAATTTCTATTTCAAGACCAAGCCCAATGGCATGCCACTTTAATATTCTAGACCATGCCCAACGACATGTCATATTTCAATTTCTAGACCATGCCCAACGGCATGTCAATTTTATTTTCTAGACCATGCCCAACGGCATGTCACTTTTATTTTCTATTTCAATTCAATTTCTATTTCAAGACCATGCCCAACGGCATGTCACTTTTATTTTATATTTCAATTCAATTTCTATTTCTAGACCATGCCCACTAGCATGCCTCTTTTATTCTAGACCATGCCCAACGGCATGTCATATTTCAAATTCTAGACCATGCCCACCGGCATGTCACTTTTATTTTCTATTTCAATTCAATTTCTATTTCAAGACCATGCCCAACGGCATGTCACTTTTATTTTCTATTTCAATTCAATTTCTATTTCAAGACCATGCCCAATGGCATGCCACTTTAATATTCTAGACCATGCCCAACGACATGTCATATTTCAATTTCTAGACCATGCCCAACGGCATGTCAATTTTATTTTCTAGACCATGCCCAACGGCATGTCACTTTTATTTTCTATTTCAATTCAATTTCTATTTCAAGACCATGCCCAACGGCATGTCACTTTTATTTTATATTTCAATACAATTTCTATTTCTAGACCATGCCCACTAGCATGCCTCTTTTATTTTCTAGACCATGCCCAACGGCATGTCATATTTCAATTTCTAGACCATGCCCACCGGCATGTCACTTTTATTTTCTATTTCAATTCAATTTCTATTTCAAGACCATGCCCAACGACATGTCACTTTTATTTTCAATTTAAATTCAATTTCTATTTAAAGACCATACCCAACGTCATGTCACTTTTATTTTCTAGACCATGCCCAACGGCATGTCGCTTTTATTTTCTATTTCAATTCAATTTCTATTTCAAGACCATGCCCAACGACATGTCACTTTTATTTTCAATTTAAATTCAATTTCTATTTAAAGACCATACCCAACGTCATGTCACTTTTATTTTCTAGACCATGCCCAACGACATGTCGCTTTTATTTTCTATTTCAATTCAATTTCTATTTCAAGACCATGCCCAACGGCATGTCACTTTTATTTTATATTTCAATTCAATTTCTATTTCTAGACCATGCCCAACGGCATGTCACTTTTATATTCTAGACCATGCCCAACGACATGTCATATTTCAATTTCTAGACCATGCCTACCGGCATGTCACTTTTATTTTCTATTTCAATTCAATTTCTATTTCTAGACCACGCCCAACGGCAAGTCACTTTTATTTTCTATTTCAATTCAATTTCTATTTCCAGACCATGCCCAACGGCATGTCACTTTTATTTTCTATTTCAATTCAATTTCTATTTCAAGACCATACGCAACGACATGTCACTTTTATTTTCTAGACTATGCCCAACGGCATGTCACTTTTATTTTCTATTTCAATTCAATCTCTATTTCAAGACCATGCCCAACGGCATGTCACTTTTATTTTATATTTCAATTCAAATTCTATTTCTAGACCATGCCCATCGGCATGTCACTTTTATATTCTAGACCATGCCCAACGGCATGTCATATTTCAATTTCTAGACCATGCCCACCGGCATGTCACTTTTATTTTCTATTTCAATTCAATTTCTATTTCAAGACCATGCCCAACGGCATGTCACTTTTATTTTCTATTTCAATTCAATTTCTATTTCAAGACCATGCCCAACGGCATGCCACTTTTATATTCTAGACCATGCCCAACGACATGTCATATTTCAATTTCTAGACCATGCCCACCGGCATGTAACTTTTATTTTCTATTTCAATTCAATTTCTATTTCAAGACCATGCCCAACGACATGTCATATTTCAATTTCTAGACCATGCCCACGGCATTTCCCTTTCAATTTCTAGACCATGCCCACCGGCATGTCACATTTTAATTTCTAGACCATGCCCACGACATGTCACATTTCGATTTCTAGACCATGCCCACCGGCATGTCACGTTTTAATTTCTAGGCCATGCCTACGGCATGTCACATTTCAATTTCTAGACCATGCCCGTGGCATGTCCCTTTTAATTTCTAGACCATGCCCACCGGCATATCACATTTCGATTTCTAGACCATGCCCACTGGCATGCCACTTTTATTTTCTATTTCAATTCAATTTCTATTTCAATTCAATTTCTATTTCAAGACCTTGCCCAAAGGCATGTCACTTTTATTTTCTATTTCAATTCAATTTCTATTTCAAGACCATGCCCAACAACATGTCACTTTTATATTCTAGACCATGCCCAACGACATGTCATATTTCAATTTCTAGACCATGCCTACCGGCATGTCACTTTTATTTTCTATTTCAATTCAATTTCTATTTCAAGACCATACCCAACGACATGTCACTTTTATTTTCTAGACTATGCCCAACGGCATGTCACTTTTATTTTCTATTTCAATTCAATTTCTATGTCAAGACCATGCCCAACGGCATGTCACTTTTATTTTATATTTCAATTCAATTTCTATTTGTAGACCATGCCCACCGGCATGTCACTTTTATATTCTAGACCATGCCCAACGGCATGTCATATTTCAATTTCTAGACCATGCCCACCGGCATGTCACTTTTATTTTCTATTTCAATTCAATTTCTATTTCAAGACCATGCCCAACGGCATGTCACTTTTATTTTCTATTTCAATTCAATTTCTATTTCAAGACCATGCCCAACGGCATGCCACTTTTATATTCTAGACCATGCCCAACGACATGTCATATTTCAATTTCTAGACCATGCCCAACGGCATGTCACTTTTATTTTCTAGACCATGCCCAACGACATGTCACTTTTATTTTCTATTTAAATTCAATTTCTATTTCATGACCATGCCCAATGGCATGTCACTTTTATTTTCTATTTCAATTCAATTTCTATTTCTAGACCATGCCCACCGGCATGTCACTTTTATATTCTAGACCATGCCCAACGGCATGTCACATTTCAATTTCTAGACCATGCCCACCGGCATGTCACACTTTAATTTCTAGACCATGCCCACGGCATTTCCCTTTCAATTTCTAGACCACGCCCACCGGCATGTCACATTTTAATTTCTAGACCATGCCCACGACATGTCACATTTCGATTTCTAGACCATGCCCACCGGCATGTCACGTTTTAATTTCTTGACCATGCCTACGGCATGTCACATTTCAATTTCTAGACCATGCCCGCGGCATGTCCCTTTTAATTTCTAGACCATGCCCACCGGCATATCACATTTCGATTTCTAGACCATGCCCACCGGCATGCCACTTTTATTTTCTATTTCAATTCAATTTCTATTTCAAGACCTTGCCCAAAGGCATGTCACTTTTATTTTCTATTTCAATTCAATTTCTATTTCAAGACCATGCCCAACGACATGTCACTTTTATATTCTAGACCATGCCCAACCACATGTCATATTTCAATTTCTAGACCATGCCTACCGGCATGTCACTTTTATTTTCTATTTCAATTCAATTTCTATTTCAAGACCATACCCAACGGCATGTCACTTTTATTTTCTAGACCATGCCCACCGGCATGCCACTTTTATTTTCTATTTCAATTCAATTTCTATTTCAAGACCTTGCCCAAAGGCATGTCACTTTTATTTTCTATTTCAATTCAATTTCTATTTCAAGACCTTGCCCAAAGGCATGTCACTTTTATTTTCTATTTCAATTCAATTTCTATTTCAAGACCATGCCCAACGACATGTCACTTTTATATTCTAGACCATGCCCAACCACATGTCATATTTCAATTTCTAGACCATGCCTACCGGCATGTCACTTTTATTTTCTATTTCAATTCAATTTCTATTTCAAGACCATACCCAACGGCATGTCACTTTTATTTTCTAGACTATGCCCAACGGCATGTCACTTTTATTTTCTATTTCAATTCAATTTCTATTTCAAGACCATGCCCAACGGCATGCCACTTTTATATTCTAGACCATGCCTAACGACATGTCATATTTCAATTTCTAGACCATGCCCACCGGCATGTCACTTTTATTTTCTATTTCAATTCCATTTCTATTTCAAGACCATGCCCAACGGCATGTCACTTTTATTTTCTAGACCATGCCCAACGACATGTCACTTTTATTTTCTATTTAAATTCAATTTCTATTTCATGACCATGCCCAATGGCATGTCACTTTTATTTTCTATTTCAATTCAATTTCTATTTCTAGACCATGCCCACCGGCATGTCAGTTTTATTTTCTATTTCATTTCAATTTCTATTTCAAGACCATGCCCAACGGCATGTCACTTTTATTTTCTAGACCATGCCCACCGGCATGTCACTTTTATTTTCTATTTCAAGACCATGCCCAACGGCATGTCACTTTTATTTTCTATTTCAATTCAATTTCTATTTCAAGACCGTGCCTAACGGCATGTCACTTTTATATTCTAGACCATGCCCAACGGCATGTCATATTTCAATTTCTAGACCATGCATACCGGCATGTCACTTTTATTTTCTATTTCAATTCAATTTCTATTTCAAGACCATACCCAACGGCATGTCAATTTTATTTTCTAGACCATGCCCAACGGCATGTCACTTTTATTTTCTATTTCAATTCAATTTCTATTTCAAGACCATGCCCAACGGCATGCCACTTTTATTTTATATTTCAATTCAATTTCTATTTCTAGACCATGCCCACTAGCATGTCTCTTTTATATTCTAGACCATGCCCAACGGCATGTCATATTTCAATTTCTAGACCATGCCCACCGGCATGTCACTTTTATTTTCTATTTCAATTCAATTTCTATTTCAAGACCATGCCCAACGGCATGTCACTTTTATTTTCTATTTCAATTCAATTTCTATTTCAAGACCATGCCCAATGGCATGCCACTTTAATATTCTAGACCATGCCCAACGACATGTCATATTTCAATTTCTAGACCATGCCCAACGGCATGTCAATTTTATTTTCTAGACCATGCCCAACGGCATGTCACTTTTATTTTCTATTTCAATTCAATTTCTATTTCAAGACCATGCCCAACGGCATGTCACTTTTATTTTATATTTCAATTCAATTTCTATTTCTAGACCATGCCCACTAGCATGCCTCTTTTATTCTAGACCATGCCCAACGGCATGTCATATTTCAAATTCTAGACCATGCCCACCGGCATGTCACTTTTATTTTCTATTTCAATTCAATTTCTATTTCAAGACCATGCCCAACGGCATGTCACTTTTATTTTCTATTTCAATTCAATTTCTATTTCAAGACCATGCCCAATGGCATGCCACTTTAATATTCTAGACCATGCCCAACGACATGTCATATTTCAATTTCTAGACCATGCCCAACGGCATGTCAATTTTATTTTCTAGACCATGCCCAACGGCATGTCACTTTTATTTTCTATTTCAATTCAATTTCTATTTCAAGACCATGCCCAACGGCATGTCACTTTTATTTTATATTTCAATACAATTTCTATTTCTAGACCATGCCCACTAGCATGCCTCTTTTATTTTCTAGACCATGCCCAACGGCATGTCATATTTCAATTTCTAGACCATGCCCACCGGCATGTCACTTTTATTTTCTATTTCAATTCAATTTCTATTTCAAGACCATGCCCAACGACATGTCACTTTTATTTTCAATTTAAATTCAATTTCTATTTAAAGACCATACCCAACGTCATGTCACTTTTATTTTCTAGACCATGCCCAACGGCATGTCGCTTTTATTTTCTATTTCAATTCAATTTCTATTTCAAGACCATGCCCAACGGCATGTCACTTTTATTTTATATTTCAATTCAATTTCTATTTCTAGACCATGCCCACTGGCATGTCACTTTTATATTCTAGACCATGCCCAACGGCATGTCATATTTCAATTTCTAGACCATGCCCACCGGCATGTCACTTTTATTTTCTATTTCAATTCAATTTCTATTTCAAGACCATGCCCAACGGCATGTCACTTTTATTTTCTATTTCAATTCAATTTCTATTTCAAGACCATGCCCAATGGCATGCCACTTTAATATTCTAGACCATGCCCAACGACATGTCATATTTCAATTTCTAGACCATGCCCACCAGCATGTCACTTTTATTTTCTATTTCAATTCAATTTCTATTTCTAGACCATGCCCAACGGCATGTCACTTTTATTTTCTACGCCATGCCCAACGACATGTCATATTTCAATTTCTAGACCATGCCTACCGGCATGTCACTTTTATTTTCTATTTCAATTCAATTTCTATTTCAAGACCATGCCCAACGGCATGTCACTTTTATTTTATATTTCAATTCAATTTCTATTTCAAGACCATGCCCAACGGCATGTCACTTTTATATTCTAGACCATGCCCAACGGCATGTCATATTTCAATTTCTAGACCATGCCTACCGGCATGTCACTTTTATTTTCAATTTAAATTCAATTTCTATTTCAAGACCATACCCAACGTCATGTCACTTTTATTTTCTAGACCATGCCCAAGGGCATGCCACTTTTATTTTCTATTTCAATTCAATTTCTATTTCAAGACCATGCCCAACGACATGTCACTTTTATTTTATATTTCAATTCAATTTCTATTTCTAGACCATGCCCACCGGCATGTCACTTTTATATTCTAGACCATGCCCAACGGCATGTCATATTTCAATTTCTAGACCATGCCCACCGGCATGTCACTTTTATTTTCTATTTCAATTCAATTTCTATTTCAAGACCATACCCAACGGCATGTCACTTTTATTTTCTAGACCATGACAACGGCATGTCACTTTTATTTTCTATTTCAAATCAATTTCTACTTCAAGACCATGCCCAACGGCATGTCACTTTTATTTTATATTTCAATTCAATGTCTATTTCTAGACCATGCCCACTGACATGTCACTTTTATATTCTAGACCATGCCCAACGGCATGTCATATTTCAATTTCTAGACCATGCCCACCGGCATGTCACTTTTATTTTCTATTTCAAGACCATGCCCAACGGCATGCCACTTTTATTTTCTATTTCAATTCAATTTCTATTTCAAGACCATGCCCAATGGCATGCCACTTTTATATTCTAGACCATGCCCAACGACATGTCATATTTCAATTTCTAGACCATGCCTACCGGCATGTCACTTTTATTTTCTATTTCAATTCAATTTCTATTTCTAGACCATGCCCAACGGCAAGTCACTTTTATTTTCTATTTCAATTCAATTTCTATTTCCAGACCATGCCCAACGGCATGTCACTTTTATTTTCTATTTCAATTCAATTTCTATTTCAAGACCATACCCAACGACATGTCACTTTTATTTTCTAGACTATGCCCAACGGCATGTCACTTTTATTTTCTATTTCAATTCAATCTCTATTTCAAGACCATGCCCAACGGCATGTCACTTTTATTTTATATTTCAATTCAAATTCTATTTCTAGACCATGCCCATCGGCATGTCACTTTTATATTCTAGACCATGCCCAACGGCATGTCATATTTCAATTTCTAGACCATGCCCACCGGCATGTCACTTTTATTTTCTATTTCAATTCAATTTCTATTTCAAGACCATGCCCAACGACATGTCACTTTTATTTTCTATTTCAATTCAATTTCTATTTCAAGACCATGCCCAACGGCATGCCACTTTTATATTCTAGGCCATGCCCAACGACATGTCATATTTCAATTTCTAGACCATGCCCACCGGCATGTAACTTTTATTTTCTATTTCAATTCAATTTCTATTTCAAGACCATGCCCAACGACATGTCATATTTCAATTTCTAGACCATGCCCACGGCATTTCCCTTTCAATTTCTAGACCATGCCCACCGGCATGTCACATTTTAATTTCTAGACCATGCCCACGACATGTCACATTTCGATTTCTAGACCATGCCCACCGGCATGTCACGTTTTAATTTCTAGACCATGCCTACGGCATGTCACATTTCAATTTCTAGACCATGCCCGTGGCATGTCCCTTTTAATTTCTAGACCATGCCCACCGGCATATCACATTTCGATTTCTAGACCATGCCCACTGGCATGCCACTTTTATTCTCTATTTCAATTCAATTTCTATTTCAAGACCTTGCCCAAAGGCATGTCACTTTTATTTTCTATTTCAATTCAATTTCTATTTCAAGACCATGCCCAACGGCATGCCACTTTTATATTCTAGACCATGCCCAACGACATGTCATATTTCAATTTCTAGACCATGCCCACCGGCATGTCACTTTTATTTTCTAGACCATGCCCAACGACATGTCACTTTTATTTTCTATTTAAATTCAATTTCTATTTCATGACCATGCCGAATGGCATGTTACTTTTATTTTCTATTTCAATTCAATTTCTATTTCTAGACCATGCCCACCGGCATGTCACTTTTATATTCTAGACCATGCCCAACGGCATGTCACATTTCAATTTCTAGACCATGCCCACCGGCATGTCACACTTTAATTTCTAGACCATGCCCACGGCATTTCCCTTTCAATTTCTAGACCACGCCCACCGGCATGTCACATTTTAATTTCTAGACCATGCCCACGACATGTCACATTTCGATTTCTAGACCATGCCCACCGGCATGTCACGTTTTAATTTCTTGACCATGCCTACGGCATGTCACATTTCAATTTCTAGACCATGCCCGCGGCATGTCCCTTTTAATTTCTAGACCATGCCCACCGGCATATCACATTTCGATTTCTAGACCATGCCCACCGGCATGCCACTTTTATTTTCTATTTCAATTCAATTTCTATTTCAAGACCTTGCCCAAAGGCATGTCACTTTTATTTTCTATTTCAATTCAATTTCTATTTCTAGACCATGCCCACTGGCATGTCTCTTTTATATTCTAGACCATGCCAAACGGCATGTCATATTTCAATTTCTAGACCATGCCCACCGGCATGTCACTTTTATTTTCTATTTCAATTCAATTTCTATTTCAAGACCATGCCCAACGGCATGTCACTTTTATTTTCTATTTCAATTCAATTTCTATTTCAAGACCATGCCCAATGGCATGCCACTTTAATATTCTAGACCATGCCCAACGACATGTCATATTTCAATTTCTAGACCATGCCCACCGGCATGTCAGTTTTATTTTCTATTTCAATTCAATTTCTATTTCAAGACCATTCCCAACGGCATGTCACTTTTATTTTCTAGACCATGCCCAACGGCATGTCATATTTCAATTTCTAGACCATGCCCACCGGCATGTCACTTTTATTTTCTATTTCAATTCAATTTCTATTTCAAGACCATACCCAACGGCATGTCACTTTTATTTTCAATTTAAATTCAATTTCTATTTATAGACCATACCCAACGTCATGTCACTTTTATTTTCTAGACCATGCCCAACGGCATGTCGCTTTTATTTTCTATTTCAATTCAATTTCTATTTCAAGACCATGCCCAACGGCATGTCACTTTTATTTTATATTTCAATTCAATTTCTATTTCTAGACCATGCCCAACGGCATGTCACTTTTATTTTCTAGACCATGCCCAACGGCATGTCGCTTTTATTTTCTATTTCAATTCAATTTCTATTTCAAGACCATGCCCAACGGCATGTCACTTTTATTTTATATTTCAATTCAATTTCTATTTCTAGACCATGCCCACTGGCATGTCACTTTTATATTCTAGACCATGCCCAACGGCATGTCATATTTCAATTTCTAGACCATGCCCACCGGCATGTCACTTTTATTTTCTATTTCAATTCAATTTCTATTTCAAGACCATGCCCAATGGCATGTCACTTTTATTTTCTATTTCAATTCAATTTCTATTTCAAGACCATGCCCAATGGCATGCCACTTTAATATTCTAGACCATGCCCAACGACATGTCATATTTCAATTTCTAGACCATGCCCACCAGCATGTCACTTTTATTTTCTATTTCAATTCAATTTCTATTTCTAGACCATGCCCAACGGCATGTCACTTTTATTTTCTAGACCATACCCAACGACATGTCATATTTCAATTTCTAGACCATGCCTACCGGCATGTCACTTTTATTTTCTATTTCAATTCAATTTCTATTTCAAGACCATACCCAAAGGCATGTCACTTTTATTTTCTATTTCAATTCAATTTCTATTTCAAGACCATGCCCAACGACATGTCACTTTTATATTCTAGACCATGCCCAACGACATGTCATATTTCAATTTCTAGACCATGCCTACCGGCATGTCACTTTTATTTTCTATTTCAATTCAATTTCTATTTCAAGACCATACCCAACGGCATGTCACTTTTATTTTCTAGACCATGCCCACCGGCATGCCACTTTTATTTTCTATTTCAATTCAATTTCTATTTCAAGACCTTGCCCAAAGGCATGTCACTTTTATTTTCTATTTCAATTCAATTTCTATTTCAAGACCTTGCCCAAAGGCATGTCACTTTTATTTTCTATTTCAATTCAATTTCTATTTCAAGACCATGCCCAACGACATGTCACTTTTATATTCTAGACCATGCCCAACCACATGTCATATTTCAATTTCTAGACCATGCCTACCGGCATGTCACTTTTATTTTCTATTTCAATTCAATTTCTATTTCAAGACCATACCCAACGGCATGTCACTTTTATTTTCTAGACTATGCCCAACGGCATGTCACTTTTATTTTCTATTTCAATTCAATTTCTATTTCAAGACCATGCCCAACGGCATGTCACTTTTATTTTATATTTCAATTCAATTTCTATTTCTAGACCATGCCCACCGGCATGTCACTTTTATTTTCTATTTCAATTCAATTTCTATTTCAAGACCATGCCCAACGGCATGTCACTTTTATTTTCTATTTCAATTCAATTTCTATTTCAAGACCATGCCCAACGGCATGCCACTTTTATATTCTAGACCATGCCTAACGACATGTCATATTTCAATTTCTAGACCATGCCCACCGGCATGTCACTTTTATTTTCTATTTCAATTCCATTTCTATTTCAAGACCATGCCCAACGGCATGTCACTTTTATTTTCTAGACCATGCCCAACGACATGTCACTTTTATTTTCTATTTAAATTCAATTTCTATTTCATGACCATGCCCAATGACATGTCACTTTTATTTTCTATTTCAATTCAATTTCTATTTCTAGACCATGCCCACCGGTATGTCACTTTTATATTCTAGACGATGCCCAACGGCATGTCATATTTCAATTTCTAGACCATGCCCACCGGCATGTCAGTTTTATTTTCTATTTCATTTCAATTTCTATTTCAAGACCATGCCCAACGGCATGTCACTTTTATTTTCTAGACCATGCCCACCGGCATGTCACTTTTATTTTCTATTTCAAGACCATGCCCAACGGCATGTCACTTTTATTTTATATTTCAATTCAATTTCTATTTCAAGACCGTGCCCAACGGCATGTCACTTTTATATTCTAGACCATGCCCAACGGCATGTCATATTTCAATTTCTAGACCATGCATACCGGCATGTCACTTTTATTTTCTATTTCAATTCAATTTCTATTTCAAGACCATACCCAACGGCATGTCAATTTTATTTTCTAGACCATGCCCAACGGCATGTCACTTTTATTTTCTATTTCAATTCAATTTCTATTTCAAGACCATGCCCAACGGCATGTCACTTTTATTTTATATTTCAATTCAATTTCTATTTCTAGACCATGCCCACTGGCATGTCTCTTTTATATTCTAGACCATGCCCAACGGCATGTCATATTTCAAGTTCTAGACCATGCCCACCGGCATGTCACTTTTATTTTCTATTTCAATTCAATTTCTATTTCAAGACCATGCCCAACGGCATGTCACTTTTATTTTCTATTTCAATTCAATTTCTATTTCAAGACCATGCCCAATGGCATGCCACTTTAATATTCTAGACCATGCCCAACGACATGTCATATTTCAATTTCTAGACCATGCCCACCGGCATGTCACTTTTATTTTCTATTTCAATTCAATTTCTATTTCAAGACCATGCCCAACGGCATGTCACTTTTATTTTCTAGACCATGCCCAACGGCATGTCATATTTCAATTTCTAGACCATGCCCACCGGCATGTCACTTTTATTTTCTATTTCAATTCAATTTCTATTTCAAGACCATACCCAACGGCATGCCACTTTTATTTTCAATTTAAATTCAATTTCTATTTAAAGACCATACCCAACGTCATGTCACTTTTATTTTCTAGACCATGCCCAACGGCATGTCGCTTTTATTTTCTATTTCAATTCAATTTCTATTTCAAGACCATGCCCAACGGCATGTCACTTTTATTTTATATTTCAATTCAATTTCTATTTCTAGACCATGCCCACTGGCATGTCACTTTTATATTCTAGACCATGCCCAACGGCATGTCATATTTCAATTTCTAGACCATGCCCACCGGCATGTCACTTTTATTTTCTATTTCAATTCAATTTCTATTTCAAGACCATGCCCAATGGCATGTCACTTTTATATTCTATTTCAATTCAATTTCTATTTCAAGACCATGCCCAATGGCATGCCACTTTAATATTCTAGACCATGCCCAACGACATGTCATATTTCAATTTCTAGACCATGCCCACCAGCATGTCACTTTTATTTTCTATTTCAATTCAATTTCTATTTCAAGACCATGCCCAATGGCATGTCACTTTTATATTCTATTTCAATTCAATTTCTATTTCAAGACCATGCCCAACGGCATGTCACTTTTATTTTCTATTTCAAGACCATGCCCAACGGCATGTCACTTTTATTTTCTATTTCAATTCAATTTCTATTTCAAGACCGTGCCCAACGGCATGTCACTTTTATATTCTAGACCATGCCCAACGGCATGTCATTTTTCAATTTCTAGACCATGCATACCGGCATGTCACTTTTATTTTCTATTTCAATTCAATTTCTATTTCAAGACCATACCCAACGGCATGTCAATTTTATTTTCTAGACCATGCCCAACGGCATGTCACTTTTATTTTCTATTTCAATTCAATTTCTATTTCAAGACCATGCCCAACGGCATGTCACTTTTATTTTATATTTCAATTCAATTTCTATTTCTAGAACATGCCCACCGGCATGTCGTTTTATATTCTAGACCATGCGCAACGGCATGTCATATTTCAATTTCTAGACCATGCCCACCGGCATGTCACTTTTATTTTCTATTTCAATTCAATTTCTATTTCAAGACCATGCCCAACGGCATGTCACTTTTATTTTCTATTTCAATTCAATTTCTATTTCAAGACCATGCCCACTGGCATGTCTCTTTTATATTCTAGACCATGCCCACCGGCATGTCAGTTTTATTTTCTATTTCATTTCAATTTCTATTTCAAGACCATGCCCAACGGCATGTCACTTTTATTTTCTAGACCATGCCCACCGGCATGTCACTTTTATTTTCTATTTCAAGACCATGCCCAACGGCATGTCACTTTTATTTTCTATTTCAATTCAATTTCTATTTCAAGACCGTGCCCAACGGCATGTCACTTTTATATTGTAGACCATGCCCAACGGCATGTCATATTTCAATTTCTAGACCATGCATACCGGCATGTCACTTTTAATTTCTATTTCAATTCAATTTCTATTTCAAGACCATACCCAACGGCATGTCAATTTTATTTTCTAGACCATGCCCAACGGCATGTCACTTTTATTTTCTATTTCAATTCAATTTCTATTTCAAGACCATGCCCAACGGCATGTCACTTTTATTTTATATTTCAATTCAATTTCTATTTCTAGACCATGCCCACTGGCATGTCTCTTTTATATTCTAGACCATGCCCAACGACATGTCATATTTCAATTTCTAGACCATGCCCACCGGCATGTCACTTTTATTTTCTATTTCAATTCAATTTCTATTTCAAGACCATGCCCAACGGCATGTCACTTTTATTTTCTATTTCAATTCAATTTCTATTTCAAGACCATGCCCAATGGCATGCCACTTTAATATTCTAGACCATGCCCGACGACATGTCATATTTCAATTTCTAGACCATGCCCACCGGCATGTCACTTTTATTTTCTATTTCAATTCAATTTCTATTTCAAGACCATGCCCAACGGCATGTCACTTTTATTTTCTAGACCATGCCCAACGGCATGTCATATTTCAATTTCTAGACCATGCCCACCGGCATGTCACTTTTATTTTCTATTTCAATTCAATTTCTATTTCAAGACCATACCCAACGGCATGTCACTTTTATTTTCAATTTAAATTCAATTTCTATTTAAAGACCATACCCAACGTCATGTCACTTTTATTTTCTAGACCATGCCCAACGGCATGTCGCTTTTATTTTCTATTTCAATTCAATTTCTATTTCAAGACCATGCCCAACGGCATGTCACTTTTATTTTATATTTCAATTCAATTTCTATTTCTAGACCATGCCCACTGGCATGTCACTTTTATATTGTAGACCATGCCCAACGGCATGTCATATTTCAATTTCTAGACCATGCCCACCGGCATGTCACTTTTATTTTCTATTTCAATTCAATTTCTATTTCAAGACCATGCCCAATGGCATGTCACTTTTATTTTCTATTTCAATTCAATTTCTATTTCAAGACCATGCCCAATGGCATGCCACTTTAATATTCTAGACCATGCCCAACGACATGTCATATTTCAATTTCTAGACCATGCCCACCAGCATGTCACTTTTATTTTCTATTTCAATTCAATTTCTATTTCTAGACCATGCCCAACGGCATGTCACTTTTATTTTCTAGACCATACCCAACGACATGTCATATTTCAATTTCTAGACCATGCCTACCTGCATGTCACTTTTATTTTCTATTTCAATTCAATTTCTATTTCAAGACCATACCCAACGGCATGTCACTTTTATTTTATATTTCAATTCAATTTCTATTTCTAGACCATGCCCACCGGCATGTCGTTTTATATTCTAGACCATGCGCAACGGCATGTCATATTTCAATTTCTAGACCATGCCCACCGGCATGTCACTTTTATTTTCTATTTCAATTCAATTTCTATTTCAAGACCATGCCCAACGGCATGTCACTTTTATTTTCTATTTCAATTCAATTTCTATTTCAAGACCATACCCAACGGCATGTCAATTTTATTTTCTAGACCATGCCCAACGGCATGTCACTTTTATTTTCTATTTCAATTCAATTTCTATTTCAAGACCATGCCCAACGGCATGTCACTTTTATTTTATATTTCAATTCAATTTCTATTTCTAGACCATGCCCACTGGCATGTCTCTTTTATATTCTAGACCATGCCCAACGGCATGTCATATTTCAATTTCTAGACCATGCCCACCGGCATGTCAGTTTTATTTTCTATTTCATTTCAATTTCTATTTCAAGACCATGCCCAACGGCATGTCACTTTTATTTTCTAGACCATGCCCACCGGCATGTCACTTTTATTTTCTATTTCAAGACCATGCCCAACGGCATGTCACTTTTATTTTCTATTTCAATTCAATTTCTATTTCAAGACCGTGCCCAACGGCATGTCACTTTTATATTCTAGACCATGCCCAACGGCATGTCATATTTCAATTTCTAGACCATGCATACCGGCATGTCACTTTTATTTTCTATTTCAATTCAATTTCTATTTCAAGACCATACCCAACGGCATGTCAATTTTATTTTCTAGACCATGCCCAACGGCATGTCACTTTTATTTTCTATTTCAATTCAATTTCTATTTCAAGACCATGCCCAACGGCATGTCACTTTTATTTTATATTTCAATTCAATTTCTATTTCTAGAACATGCCCACCGGCATGTCGTTTTATATTCTAGACCATGCGCAACGGCATGTCATATTTCAATTTCTAGACCATGCCCACCGGCATGTCACTTTTATTTTCTATTTCAATTCAATTTCTATTTCAAGACCATGCCCAACGGCATGTCACTTTTATTTTCTATTTCAATTCAATTTCTATTTCAAGACCATGCCCACTGGCATGTCTCTTTTATATTCTAGACCATGCCCACCGGCATGTCAGTTTTATTTTCTATTTCATTTCAATTTCTATTTCAAGACCATGCCCAACGGCATGTCACTTTTATTTTCTAGACCATGCCCACCGGCATGTCACTTTTATTTTCTATTTCAAGACCATGCCCAACGGCATGTCACTTTTATTTTCTATTTCAATTCAATTTCTATTTCAAGACCGTGCCCAACGGCATGTCACTTTTATATTCTAGACCATGCCCAACGGCATGTCATATTTCAATTTCTAGACCATGCATACCGGCATGTCACTTTTATTTTCTATTTCAATTCAATTTCTATTTCAAGACCATACCCAACGGCATGTCAATATTATTTTCTAGACCATGCCCAACGGCATGTCACTTTTATTTTCTATTTCAATTCAATTTCTATTTCAAGACCATGCCCAACGGCATGTCACTTTTATTTTATATTTCAATTCAATTTCTATTTCTAGACCATGCCCACTGGCATGTCTCTTTTATATTCTAGACCATGCCCAACGGCATGTCATATTTCAATTTCTAGACCATGCCCACCGGCATGTCACTTTTATTTTCTATTTCAATTCAATTTCTATTTCAAGACCATTCCCAACGGCATGTCACTTTTATTTTCTATTTCAATTCAATTTCTATTTCAAGACCATGCCCAATGGCATGCCACTTTAATATTCTAGACCATGCCCGACGACATGTCATATTTCAATTTCTAGAGCATGCCCACCGGCATGTCACTTTTATTTTCTATTTCAATTCAATTTCTATTTCAAGACCATGCCCAACGGCATGTCACTTTTATTTTCTAGACCATGCCCAACGGCATGTCATATTTCAATTTCTAGACCATGCCCACCGGCATGTCACTTTTATTTTCTATTTCAATTCAATTTCTATTTCAAGACCATACCCAACGGCATGTCACTTTTATTTTCAATTTAAATTCAATTTCTATTTAAAGACCATACCCAACGTCATGTCACTTTTATTTTCTAGACCATGCCCAACGGCATGTCGCTTTTATTTTCTATTTCAATTCAATTTCTATTTCAAGACCATGCCCAACGGCATGTCACTTTTATTTTATATTTCAATTCAATTTCTATTTCTAGACCATGCCCACTGGCATGTCACTTTTATATTCTAGACCATGCCCAACGGCATGTCATATTTCAATTTCTAGACCATGCCCACCGGCATGTCACTTTTATTTTCTATTTCAATTCAATTTCTATTTCAAGACCATGCCCAATGGCATGTCACTTTTATTTTCTATTTCAATTCAATTTCTATTTCAAGACCATGCCCATTGGCATGCCACTTTAATATTCTAGACCATGCCCAACGACATGTCATATTTCAATTTCTAGACCATGCCCACCAGCATGTCACTTTTATTTTCTATTTCAATTCAATTTCTATTTCTAGACCATGCCCAACGGCATGTCACTTTTATTTTCTAGACCATACCCAACGACATGTCATATTTCAATTTCTAGACCATGCCTACCGGCATGTCACTTTTATTTTCTATTTCAATTCAATTTCTATTTCAAGACCATACCCAAAGGCATGTCACCTTTATTTTCTATTTCAATTCAATTTCTATTTCAAGACCATGCCCAACGACATGTCACTTTTATATTCTAGACCATGCCCAACGACATGTCATATTTCAATTTCTAGACCATGCCTACCGGCATGTCACTTTTATTTTCTATTTCAATTCAATTTCTATTTCAAGACCATACCCAACGGCATGTCACTTTTATTTTCTAGACCATGCCCAACGGCATGCCACTTTTATTTTCTATTTCAATTCAATTTCTATTTCAAGACCTTGCCCAAAGGCATGTCACTTTTATTTTCTATTTCAATTCAATTTCTATTTCAAGACCTTGCCCAAAGGCATGTCACTTTTATTTTCTATTTAAATTCAATTTCTATTTCAAGACCATGCCCAACGACATGTCACTTTTATATTCTAGACCATGCCCAACCACATGTCATATTTCAATTTCTAGACCATGCCTACCGGCATGTCACTTTTATTTTCTATTTCAATTCAATTTCTATTTCAAGACCATACCCAACGGCATGTCACTTTTATTTTCTAGACTATGCCCAACGGCATGTCACTTTTATTTTCTATTTCAATTCAATTTCTATTTCAAGACCATGCCCAACGGCATGTCACTTTAATATTCTAGACCATGCCCAACGACATGTCATATTTCAATTTCTAGACCATGCCCACCAGCATGTCACTTTTATTTTCTATTTCAATTCAATTTCTATTTCAAGACCATGCCCAACGACATGTCACTTTTATATTCTATACCATACCCAACGGCATGTCATATTTCAATTTCTAGACCATGCCCACCGGCATGTCACTTTTATTTTCTATTTCAATTCAATTTCTATTTCAAGACCATACCCAACGGCATGTCAATTTTATTTTCAATTTAAATTCAATTTATATTTAAAGACCATACCCAACGTCATGTCACTTTTATTTTCTAGACCATGCCCAACGGCATGTCGCTTTTATTTTCTATTTCAATTCAATTTCTATTTCAAGACCATGCCCAACGGCATGTCACTTTTATTTTATATTTCAATTCAATTTCTATTTCTAGACCATGCCCACTGGCATGTCACTTTTATATTCTAGACCATGCCCAACGGCATGTCGTATTTCAATTTCTAGACCATGCCCACCGGCATGTCACTTTTATTTTCTATTTCAATTCAATTTCTATTTCAAGACCATGCCCAATGGCATGTCACTTTTATTTTCTATTTCAATTCAATTTCTATTTCAAGACCATGCCCAAGGGCATGCCACTTTAATATTCTAGACCATGCCCAACGACATGTCATATTTCAATTTCTAGACCATGCCCACCAGCATGTCACTTTTATTTTCTATTTCAATTCAATTTCTATTTCTAGACCATGCCCAACGGCATGTCACTTTTATTTTCTAGACCATGCCCAACGACATGTCATATTTCAATTTCTAGACCATGCCTACCGGCATGTCACTTTTATTTTCTATTTCAATTCAATTTCTATTTCAAGACCATGCCCAACGGCATGTCACTTTTATTTTATATTTCAATTCAATTTCTATTTCAAGACCATGCCCAACGGCATGTCACTTTTATTTTCTATTTCAATTCAATTTCTATTTCAAGACCGTGCCCAACGGCATGTCACTTTTATATTCTAGACCATGCCCAACGGCATGTCATATTTCAATTTCTAGACCATGCATACCGGCATGTCACTTTTATTTTCTATTTCAATTCAATTTCTATTTCAAGACCATACCCAACGGCATGTCAATTTTATTTTCTAGACCATGCCCAACGGCATGTCACTTTTATTTTCTATTTCAATTCAATTTCTATTTCAAGGCCATGCCCAACGGCATGTCACTTTTATTTTATATTTCAATTCAATTTCTATTTCTAGACCATGCCCACTGGCATGTCTCTTTTATATTCTAGACCATGCCCAACGGCATGTCATATTTCAATTTCTAGACCATGCCCACCGGCATTTCACTTTTATTTTCTATTTCAATTCAATTTCTATTTCAAGACCATGCCCAACGGCATGTCACTTTTATTTTCTATTTCAATTGAATTTCTATTTCAAGACCATGCCCAATGGCATGCCACTTTAATATTCTAGACCATGCCCAACGACATGTCATATTTCAATTTCTAGACCATGCCCACCGGCATGTCACTTTTATTTTCTATTTCAATTCAATTTCTATTTCAAGACCATGCCCAACGGCATGTCACTTTTATTTTCTAGACCATGCCCAACGGCATGTCATATTTCAATTTCTAGACCATGCCCACCGGCATGTCACTTTTATTTTCTATTTCAATTCAATTTCTATTTCAAGACCATGCCCAACGGCATGTCACTTTTATTTTCAATTTAAATTCAATTTCTATTTAAAGACCATACCCAACGTCATGTCACTTTTATTTTCTAGACCATGCCCAACGGCAAGTCGCTTTTATTTTCCATTTCAATTCAATTTCTATTTCAAGACCATGCCCAACGGCATGTCACTTTTATTTTATATTTCAATTCAATTTCTATTTCTAGACCATGCCCACTGGCATGTCACTTTTATATTCTAGACCATGCCCAACGGCATGTCATATTTCAATTTCTAGACCATGCCCACCGGCATGTCACTTTTATTTTCTATTTCAATTCAATTTCTATTTCAAGACCATGCCCAATGGCATGTCACTTTTATTTTCTATTTCAATTCAATTTCTATTTCAAGACCACGCCCAATGGCATGCCACTTTAATATTCTAGACCATGCCCAACGACATGTGATATTTCAATTTCTAGACCATGCCCACCAGCATGTCACTTTTATTTTCTATTTCAATTCAATTTCTATTTCTAGACCATGCCCAACGGCATGTCACTTTTATTTTCTATTTCAATTCAATTTCTATTTCAAGACCATGCCCAACGGCATGCAACTTTTATATTCTAGACCATGCCCAACGGCATGTCATATTTCAATTTCTAGACCATGCCCACCGGCATGTCACTTTTATTTTCTATTTCAATTCAATTTCTATTTCAAGACCATGCCCAATGGCATGTCACTTTTATTTTCTATTTCAATTCAATTTCTATTTCAAGACCATGCCCAATGGCATGCCACTTTAATATTCTAGACCATGCCCAACGACATGTCATATTTCAATTTCTAGACCATGCCCACCAGCATGTCACTTTTATTTTCTATTTCAATTCAATTTCTATTTCTAGACCATGCCCAACGGCATGTCACTTTTATTTTCTAGACCATACCCAACGACATGTCATATTTCAATTTCTAGACCATGCCTACCGGCATGTCACTTTTATTTTCTATTTCAATTCAATTTCTATTTCAAGACCATACCCAAAGGCATGTCACTTTTATTTTCTATTTCAATTCAATTTCTATTTCAAGACCATGCCCAACGACATGTCACTTTTATATTCTAGACCATGCCCAACGACATGTCATATTTCAATTTCTAGACCATGCCTACCGGCATGTCACTTTTATTTTCTATTTCAATTCAATTTCTATTTCAAGACCATACCCAACGGCATGTCACTTTTATTTTCTAGACCATGCCCAACGGCATGCCACTTTTATTTTCTATTTCAATTCAATTTCTATTTCAAGACCTTGCCCAAAGGCATGTCACTTTTATTTTCTATTTCAATTCAATTTCTATTTCAAGACCTTGCCCAAAGGCATGTCACTTTTATTTTCTATTTCAATTCAATTTCTATTTCAAGACCATGCCCAACGACATGTCACTTTTATATTCTAGACCATGCCCAACCACATGTCATATTTCAATTTCTAGACCATGCCTACCGGCATGTCACTTTTATTTTCTATTTCAATTCAATTTCTATTTCAAGACCATACCCAACGGCATGTCACTTTTATTTTCTAGACTATGCCCAACGGCATGTCACTTTTATTTTCTATTTCAATTCAATTTCTATTTCAAGACCATGCCCAACGGCATGTCACTTTAATATTCTAGACCATGCCCAACGACATGTCATATTTCAATTTCTAGACCATGCCCACCAGCATGTCACTTTTATTTTCTATTTCAATTCAATTTCTATTTCAAGACCATGCCCAACGACATGTCACTTTTATATTCTATACCATACCCAACGGCATGTCATATTTCAATTTCTAGACCATGCCCACCGGCATGTCACTTTTATTTTCTATTTCAATTCAATTTCTATTTCAAGACCATACCCAACGGCATGTCAATTTTATTTTCAATTTAAATTCAATTTATATTTAAAGACCATACCCAACGTCATGTCACTTTTATTTTCTAGACCATGCCCAACGGCATGTCGCTTTTATTTTCTATTTCAATTCAATTTCTATTTCAAGACCATGCCCAACGGCATGTCACTTTTATTTTATATTTCAATTCAATTTCTATTTCTAGACCATGCCCACTGGCATGTCACTTTTATATTCTAGACCATGCCCAACGGCATGTCATATTTCAATTTCTAGACCATGCCCACCGGCATGTCACTTTTATTTTCTATTTCAATTCAATTTCTATTTCAAGACCATGCCCAATGGCATGTCACTTTTATTTTCTATTTCAATTCAATTTCTATTTCAAGACCATGCCCAAGGGCATGCCACTTTAATATTCTAGACCATGCCCAACGACATGTCATATTTCAATTTCTAGACCATGCCCACCAGCATGTCACTTTTATTTTCTATTTCAATTCAATTTCTATTTCTAGACCATGCCCAACGGCATGTCACTTTTATTTTCTAGACCATGCCCAACGACATGTCATATTTCAATTTCTAGACCATGCCTACCGGCATGTCACTTTTATTTTCTATTTCAATTCAATTTCTATTTCAAGACCATGCCCAACGGCATGTCACTTTTATTTTCAATTTAAATTCAATTTCTATTTAAAGACCATACCCAACGTCATGTCACTTTTATTTTCTAGACCATGCCCAACGGCAAGTCGCTTTTATTTTCCATTTCAATTCAATTTCTATTTCAAGACCATGCCCAACGGCATGTCACTTTTATTTTATATTTCAATTCAATTTCTATTTCTAGACCATGCCCACTGGCATGTCACTTTTATATTCTAGACCATGCCCAACGGCATGTCATATTTCAATTTCTAGACCATGCCCACCGGCATGTCACTTTTATTTTCTATTTCAATTCAATTTCTATTTCAAGACCATGCCCAATGGCATGTCACTTTTATTTTCTATTTCAATTCAATTTCTATTTCAAGACCACGCCCAATGGCATGCCACTTTAATATTCTAGACCATGCCCAACGACATGTGATATTTCAATTTCTAGACCATGCCCACCAGCATGTCACTTTTATTTTCTATTTCAATTCAATTTCTATTTCTAGACCATGCCCAACGGCATGTCACTTTTATTTTCTATTTCAATTCAATTTCTATTTCAAGACCATGCCCAACGGCATGCAACTTTTATATTCTAGACCATGCCCAACGGCATGTCATATTTCAATTTCTAGACCATGCCCACCGGCATGTCACTTTTATTTTCTATTTCAATTCAATTTCTATTTCAAGACCATGCCCAATGGCATGTCACTTTTATTTTCTATTTCAATTCAATTTCTATTTCAAGACCATGCCCAATGGCATGCCACTTTAATATTCTAGACCATGCCCAACGACATGTCATATTTCAATTTCTAGACCATGCCCACCAGCATGTCACTTTTATTTTCTATTTCAATTCAATTTCTATTTCTAGACCATGCCCAACGGCATGTCACTTTTATTTTCTAGACCATACCCAACGACATGTCATATTTCAATTTCTAGACCATGCCTACCGGCATGTCACTTTTATTTTCTATTTCAATTCAATTTCTATTTCAAGACCATACCCAAAGGCATGTCACTTTTATTTTCTATTTCAATTCAATTTCTATTTCAAGACCATGCCCAACGACATGTCACTTTTATATTCTAGACCATGCCCAACGACATGTCATATTTCAATTTCTAGACCATGCCTACCGGCATGTCACTTTTATTTTCTATTTCAATTCAATTTCTATTTCAAGACCATACCCAACGGCATGTCACTTTTATTTTCTAGACCATGCCCAACGGCATGCCACTTTTATTTTCTATTTCAATTCAATTTCTATTTCAAGACCTTGCCCAAAGGCATGTCACTTTTATTTTCTATTTCAATTCAATTTCTATTTCAAGACCTTGCCCAAAGGCATGTCACTTTTATTTTCTATTTCAATTCAATTTCTATTTCAAGACCATGCCCAACGACATGTCACTTTTATATTCTAGACCATGCCCAACCACATGTCATATTTCAATTTCTAGACCATGCCTACCGGCATGTCACTTTTATTTTCTATTTCAATTCAATTTCTATTTCAAGACCATACCCAACGGCATGTCACTTTTATTTTCTAGACTATGCCCAACGGCATGTCACTTTTATTTTCTATTTCAATTCAATTTCTATTTCAAGACCATGCCCAACGGCATGTCACTTTAATATTCTAGACCATGCCCAACGACATGTCATATTTCAATTTCTAGACCATGCCCACCAGCATGTCACTTTTATTTTCTATTTCAATTCAATTTCTATTTCAAGACCATGCCCAACGACATGTCACTTTTATATTCTATACCATACCCAACGGCATGTCATATTTCAATTTCTAGACCATGCCCACCGGCATGTCACTTTTATTTTCTATTTCAATTCAATTTCTATTTCAAGACCATACCCAACGGCATGTCAATTTTATTTTCAATTTAAATTCAATTTATATTTAAAGACCATACCCAACGTCATGTCACTTTTATTTTCTAGACCATGCCCAACGGCATGTCGCTTTTATTTTCTATTTCAATTCAATTTCTATTTCAAGACCATGCCCAACGGCATGTCACTTTTATTTTATATTTCAATTCAATTTCTATTTCTAGACCATGCCCACTGGCATGTCACTTTTATATTCTAGACCATGCCCAACGGCATGTCATATTTCAATTTCTAGACCATGCCCACCGGCATGTCACTTTTATTTTCTATTTCAATTCAATTTCTATTTCAAGACCATGCCCAATGGCATGTCACTTTTATTTTCTATTTCAATTCAATTTCTATTTCAAGACCATGCCCAAGGGCATGCCACTTTAATATTCTAGACCATGCCCAACGACATGTCATATTTCAATTTCTAGACCATGCCCACCAGCATGTCACTTTTATTTTCTATTTCAATTCAATTTCTATTTCTAGACCATGCCCAACGGCATGTCACTTTTATTTTCTAGACCATGCCCAACGACATGTCATATTTCAATTTCTAGACCATGCCTACCGGCATGTCACTTTTATTTTCTATTTCAATTCAATTTCTATTTCAAGACCATGCCCAACGGCATGTCACTTTTATTTTATATTTCAATTCAATTTCTATTTCAAGACCATGCCCAACGGCATGTCACTTTTATTTTCTATTTCAATTCAATTTCTATTTCAAGACCGTGCCCAACGGCATGTCACTTTTATATTCTAGACCATGCCCAACGGCATGTCATATTTCAATTTCTAGACCATGCATACCGGCATGTCACTTTTATTTTCTATTTCAATTCAATTTCTATTTCAAGACCATGCCCAACGGCATGTCACTTTTATTTTATATTTCAATTCAATTTCTATTTCTAGACCATGCCCACTGGCATGTCACTTTTATATTCTAGACCATGCCCAACGGCATGTCATATTTCAATTTCTAGACCATGCCCACCGGCATGTCACTTTTATTTTCTATTTCAATTCAATTTCTATTTCAAGACCATGCCCAATGGCATGTCACTTTTATTTTCTATTTCAATTCAATTTCTATTTCAAGACCATGCCCAAGGGCATGCCACTTTAATATTCTAGACCATGCCCAACGACATGTCATATTTCAATTTCTAGACCATGCCCACCAGCATGTCACTTTTATTTTCTATTTCAATTCAATTTCTATTTCTAGACCATGCCCAACGGCATGTCACTTTTATTTTCTAGACCATGCCCAACGACATGTCATATTTCAATTTCTAGACCATGCCTACCGGCATGTCACTTTTATTTTCTATTTCAATTCAATTTCTATTTCAAGACCATGCCCAACGGCATGTCACTTTTATTTTCAATTTAAATTCAATTTCTATTTAAAGACCATACCCAACGTCATGTCACTTTTATTTTCTAGACCATGCCCAACGGCAAGTCGCTTTTATTTTCCATTTCAATTCAATTTCTATTTCAAGACCATGCCCAACGGCATGTCACTTTTATTTTATATTTCAATTCAATTTCTATTTCTAGACCATGCCCACTGGCATGTCACTTTTATATTCTAGACCATGCCCAACGGCATGTCATATTTCAATTTCTAGACCATGCCCACCGGCATGTCACTTTTATTTTCTATTTCAATTCAATTTCTATTTCAAGACCATGCCCAATGGCATGTCACTTTTATTTTCTATTTCAATTCAATTTCTATTTCAAGACCACGCCCAATGGCATGCCACTTTAATATTCTAGACCATGCCCAACGACATGTGATATTTCAATTTCTAGACCATGCCCACCAGCATGTCACTTTTATTTTCTATTTCAATTCAATTTCTATTTCTAGACCATGCCCAACGGCATGTCACTTTTATTTTCTATTTCAATTCAATTTCTATTTCAAGACCATGCCCAACGGCATGCAACTTTTATATTCTAGACCATGCCCAACGGCATGTCATATTTCAATTTCTAGACCATGCCCACCGGCATGTCACTTTTATTTTCTATTTCAATTCAATTTCTATTTCAAGACCATGCCCAATGGCATGTCACTTTTATTTTCTATTTCAATTCAATTTCTATTTCAAGACCATGCCCAATGGCATGCCACTTTAATATTCTAGACCATGCCCAACGACATGTCATATTTCAATTTCTAGACCATGCCCACCAGCATGTCACTTTTATTTTCTATTTCAATTCAATTTCTATTTCTAGACCATGCCCAACGGCATGTCACTTTTATTTTCTAGACCATACCCAACGACATGTCATATTTCAATTTCTAGACCATGCCTACCGGCATGTCACTTTTATTTTCTATTTCAATTCAATTTCTATTTCAAGACCATACCCAAAGGCATGTCACTTTTATTTTCTATTTCAATTCAATTTCTATTTCAAGACCATGCCCAACGACATGTCACTTTTATATTCTAGACCATGCCCAACGACATGTCATATTTCAATTTCTAGACCATGCCTACCGGCATGTCACTTTTATTTTCTATTTCAATTCAATTTCTATTTCAAGACCATACCCAACGGCATGTCACTTTTATTTTCTAGACCATGCCCAACGGCATGCCACTTTTATTTTCTATTTCAATTCAATTTCTATTTCAAGACCTTGCCCAAAGGCATGTCACTTTTATTTTCTATTTCAATTCAATTTCTATTTCAAGACCTTGCCCAAAGGCATGTCACTTTTATTTTCTATTTCAATTCAATTTCTATTTCAAGACCATGCCCAACGACATGTCACTTTTATATTCTAGACCATGCCCAACCACATGTCATATTTCAATTTCTAGACCATGCCTACCGGCATGTCACTTTTATTTTCTATTTCAATTCAATTTCTATTTCAAGACCATACCCAACGGCATGTCACTTTTATTTTCTAGACTATGCCCAACGGCATGTCACTTTTATTTTCTATTTCAATTCAATTTCTATTTCAAGACCATGCCCAACGGCATGTCACTTTAATATTCTAGACCATGCCCAACGACATGTCATATTTCAATTTCTAGACCATGCCCACCAGCATGTCACTTTTATTTTCTATTTCAATTCAATTTCTATTTCAAGACCATGCCCAACGACATGTCACTTTTATATTCTATACCATACCCAACGGCATGTCATATTTCAATTTCTAGACCATGCCCACCGGCATGTCACTTTTATTTTCTATTTCAATTCAATTTCTATTTCAAGACCATACCCAACGGCATGTCAATTTTATTTTCAATTTAAATTCAATTTATATTTAAAGACCATACCCAACGTCATGTCACTTTTATTTTCTAGACCATGCCCAACGGCATGTCGCTTTTATTTTCTATTTCAATTCAATTTCTATTTCAAGACCATGCCCAACGGCATGTCACTTTTATTTTATATTTCAATTCAATTTCTATTTCTAGACCATGCCCACTGGCATGTCACTTTTATATTCTAGACCATGCCCAACGGCATGTCATATTTCAATTTCTAGACCATGCCCACCGGCATGTCACTTTTATTTTCTATTTCAATTCAATTTCTATTTCAAGACCATGCCCAATGGCATGTCACTTTTATTTTCTATTTCAATTCAATTTCTATTTCAAGACCATGCCCAAGGGCATGCCACTTTAATATTCTAGACCATGCCCAACGACATGTCATATTTCAATTTCTAGACCATGCCCACCAGCATGTCACTTTTATTTTCTATTTCAATTCAATTTCTATTTCTAGACCATGCCCAACGGCATGTCACTTTTATTTTCTAGACCATGCCCAACGACATGTCATATTTCAATTTCTAGACCATGCCTACCGGCATGTCACTTTTATTTTCTATTTCAATTCAATTTCTATTTCAAGACCATGCCCAACGGCATGTCACTTTTATTTTATATTTCAATTCAATTTCTATTTCAAGACCATGCCCAACGGCATGTCACTTTTATTTTCTATTTCAATTCAATTTCTATTTCAAGACCGTGCCCAACGGCATGTCACTTTTATATTCTAGACCATGCCCAACGGCATGTCATATTTCAATTTCTAGACCATGCATACCGGCATGTCACTTTTATTTTCTATTTCAATTCAATTTCTATTTCAAGACCATACCCAACGGCATGTCAATTTTATTTTCTAGACCATGCCCAACGGCATGTCACTTTTATTTTCTATTTCAATTCAATTTCTATTTCAAGGCCATGCCCAACGGCATGTCACTTTTATTTTATATTTCAATTCAATTTCTATTTCTAGACCATGCCCACTGGCATGTCTCTTTTATATTCTAGACCATGCCCAACGGCATGTCATATTTCAATTTCTAGACCATGCCCACCGGCATTTCACTTTTATTTTCTATTTCAATTCAATTTCTATTTCAAGACCATGCCCAACGGCATGTCACTTTTATTTTCTATTTCAATTGAATTTCTATTTCAAGACCATGCCCAATGGCATGCCACTTTAATATTCTAGACCATGCCCAAAGACATGTCATATTTCAATTTCTAGACCATGCCCACCGGCATGTCACTTTTATTTTCTATTTCAATTCAATTTCTATTTCAAGACCATGCCCAACGGCATGTCACTTTTATTTTCTAGACCATGCCCAACGGCATGTCATATTTCAATTTCTAGACCATGCCCAACGGCATGTCACTTTTATTTTCAATTTAAATTCAATTTCTATTTAAAGACCATACCCAACGTCATGTCACTTTTATTTTCTAGACCATGCCCAACGGCAAGTCGCTTTTATTTTCCATTTCAATTCAATTTCTATTTCAAGACCATGCCCAACGGCATGTCACTTTTATTTTATATTTCAATTCAATTTCTATTTCTAGACCATGCCCACTGGCATGTCACTTTTATATTCTAGACCATGCCCAACGGCATGTCATATTTCAATTTCTAGACCATGCCCACCGGCATGTCACTTTTATTTTCTATTTCAATTCAATTTCTATTTCAAGACCATGCCCAATGGCATGTCACTTTTATTTTCTATTTCAATTCAATTTCTATTTCAAGACCACGCCCAATGGCATGCCACTTTAATATTCTAGACCATGCCCAACGACATGTGATATTTCAATTTCTAGACCATGCCCACCAGCATGTCACTTTTATTTTCTATTTCAATTCAATTTCTATTTCTAGACCATGCCCAACGGCATGTCACTTTTATTTTCTATTTCAATTCAATTTCTATTTCAAGACCATGCCCAACGGCATGCAACTTTTATATTCTAGACCATGCCCAACGACATGTCATATTTCAATTTCTAGACCATGCCTACCGGCATGTCACTTTTATTTTCTATTTCAATTCAATTTCTATTTCAAGACCATGCCCAACGGCATGTCACTTTAATTTTATATTTCAATTCAATTTCTATTTCAAGACCATGCCCAACGGCATGTCACTTTTATATTCTAGACCATGCCCAACGACATGTCATATTTCAATTTCTAGACCATGCCTACCGGCATGTCACTTTTATTTTCTATTTCAATTCAATTTCTATTTCAAGACCATGCCCAACGGCATGTCACTTTTATTTTCTATTTCAATTCAATTTCTATTTCAAGACCATGCCCATCGGCATGTCACTTTAATTTTATATTTCAATTCAATTTCTATTTCAAGACCATGCCCAACGGCATGTCACTTTTATATTCTAGACCATGCCCAACGGCATGTCATATTTCAATTTCTAGACCATGCCTACCGGCATGTCACTTTTATTTTCAATTTAAATTCAATTTCTATTTCAAGACCATACCCAACGTCATGTCACTTTTATTTTCTAGACCATGCCCATCGGCATGCCACTTTTATTTTCTATTTCAATTCAATTTCTATTTCAAGACCATGCCCAACGACATGTCACTTTTATTTTATATTTCAATTCAATTTCTATTTCTAGACCATGCCCACCGGCATGTCACTTTTATATTCTAGACCATGCCCAACGGCATGTCATATTTCAATTTCTAGACCATGCCCACCGGCATGTCACTTTTATTTTCTATTTCAATTCAATTTCTATTTCAAGACCATACCCAACGGCATGTCACTTTTATTTTCTAGACCATGACAACAGCATGTCACTTTTATTTTCTATTTCAAATCAATTTCTATTTCAAGACCATGCCCAACGACATGTCACTTTTATTTTATATTTCAATTCAATTTCTATTTCTAGACCATGCCCACTGGCATGTCACTTTTATATTCTAGACCATGCCCAACGGCATGTCATATTTCAATTTCTAGACCATGCCCACCGGCATGTCACTTTTATTTTCTATTTCAAGACCATGCCCAACGGCATGCCACTTTTATTTTCTATTTCAATTCAATTTCTATTTCAAGACCTTGCCCAAAGGCATGTCACTTTTATTTTCTATTTCAATTCAATTTCTATTTCAAGACCTTGCCCAAAGGCATGTCACTTTTATTTTCTATTTCAATTCAATTTCTATTTCAAGACCATGCCCAACGACATGTCACTTTTATATTCTAGACCATGCCCAACCACATGTCATATTTCAATTTCTAGACCATGCCTACCGGCATGTCACTTTTATTTTCTATTTCAATTCAATTTCTATTTCAAGACCATACCCAACGGCATGTCACTTTTATTTTCTAGACTATGCCCAACGGCATGTCACTTTTATTTTCTATTTCAATTCAATTTCTATTTCAAGACCATGCCCAACGGCATGTCACTTTAATATTCTAGACCATGCCCAACGACATGTCATATTTCAATTTCTAGACCATGCCCACCAGCATGTCACTTTTATTTTCTATTTCAATTCAATTTCTATTTCAAGACCATGCCCAACGACATGTCACTTTTATATTCTATACCATACCCAACGGCATGTCATATTTCAATTTCTAGACCATGCCCACCGGCATGTCACTTTTATTTTCTATTTCAATTCAATTTCTATTTCAAGACCATACCCAACGGCATGTCAATTTTATTTTCAATTTAAATTCAATTTATATTTAAAGACCATACCCAACGTCATGTCACTTTTATTTTCTAGACCATGCCCAACGGCATGTCGCTTTTATTTTCTATTTCAATTCAATTTCTATTTCAAGACCATGCCCAACGGCATGTCACTTTTATTTTATATTTCAATTCAATTTCTATTTCTAGACCATGCCCACTGGCATGTCACTTTTATATTCTAGACCATGCCCAACGGCATGTCATATTTCAATTTCTAGACCATGCCCACCGGCATGTCACTTTTATTTTCTATTTCAATTCAATTTCTATTTCAAGACCATGCCCAATGGCATGTCACTTTTATTTTCTATTTCAATTCAATTTCTATTTCAAGACCATGCCCAAGGGCATGCCACTTTAATATTCTAGACCATGCCCAACGACATGTCATATTTCAATTTCTAGACCATGCCCACCAGCATGTCACTTTTATTTTCTATTTCAATTCAATTTCTATTTCTAGACCATGCCCAACGGCATGTCACTTTTATTTTCTAGACCATGCCCAACGACATGTCATATTTCAATTTCTAGACCATGCCTACCGGCATGTCACTTTTATTTTCTATTTCAATTCAATTTCTATTTCAAGACCATGCCCAACGGCATGTCACTTTTATTTTATATTTCAATTCAATTTCTATTTCAAGACCATGCCCAACGGCATGTCACTTTTATTTTCTATTTCAATTCAATTTCTATTTCAAGACCGTGCCCAACGGCATGTCACTTTTATATTCTAGACCATGCCCAACGGCATGTCATATTTCAATTTCTAGACCATGCATACCGGCATGTCACTTTTATTTTCTATTTCAATTCAATTTCTATTTCAAGACCATACCCAACGGCATGTCAATTTTATTTTCTAGACCATGCCCAACGGCATGTCACTTTTATTTTCTATTTCAATTCAATTTCTATTTCAAGGCCATGCCCAACGGCATGTCACTTTTATTTTATATTTCAATTCAATTTCTATTTCTAGACCATGCCCACTGGCATGTCTCTTTTATATTCTAGACCATGCCCAACGGCATGTCATATTTCAATTTCTAGACCATGCCCACCGGCATTTCACTTTTATTTTCTATTTCAATTCAATTTCTATTTCAAGACCATGCCCAACGGCATGTCACTTTTATTTTCTATTTCAATTGAATTTCTATTTCAAGACCATGCCCAATGGCATGCCACTTTAATATTCTAGACCATGCCCAACGACATGTCATATTTCAATTTCTAGACCATGCCCACCGGCATGTCACTTTTATTTTCTATTTCAATTCAATTTCTATTTCAAGACCATGCCCAACGGCATGTCACTTTTATTTTCTAGACCATGCCCAACGGCATGTCATATTTCAATTTCTAGACCATGCCCACCGGCATGTCACTTTTATTTTCTATTTCAATTCAATTTCTATTTCAAGACCATGCCCAACGGCATGTCACTTTTATTTTCAATTTAAATTCAATTTCTATTTAAAGACCATACCCAACGTCATGTCACTTTTATTTTCTAGACCATGCCCAACGGCAAGTCGCTTTTATTTTCCATTTCAATTCAATTTCTATTTCAAGACCATGCCCAACGGCATGTCACTTTTATTTTATATTTCAATTCAATTTCTATTTCTAGACCATGCCCACTGGCATGTCACTTTTATATTCTAGACCATGCCCAACGGCATGTCATATTTCAATTTCTAGACCATGCCCACCGGCATGTCACTTTTATTTTCTATTTCAATTCAATTTCTATTTCAAGACCATGCCCAATGGCATGTCACTTTTATTTTCTATTTCAATTCAATTTCTATTTCAAGACCACGCCCAATGGCATGCCACTTTAATATTCTAGACCATGCCCAACGACATGTGATATTTCAATTTCTAGACCATGCCCACCAGCATGTCACTTTTATTTTCTATTTCAATTCAATTTCTATTTCTAGACCATGCCCAACGGCATGTCACTTTTATTTTCTATTTCAATTCAATTTCTATTTCAAGACCATGCCCAACGGCATGCAACTTTTATATTCTAGACCATGCCCAACGACATGTCATATTTCAATTTCTAGACCATGCCTACCGGCATGTCACTTTTATTTTCTATTTCAATTCAATTTCTATTTCAAGACCATGCCCAACGGCATGTCACTTTAATTTTATATTTCAATTCAATTTCTATTTCAAGACCATGCCCAACGGCATGTCACTTTTATATTCTAGACCATGCCCAACGACATGTCATATTTCAATTTCTAGACCATGCCTACCGGCATGTCACTTTTATTTTCTATTTCAATTCAATTTCTATTTCAAGACCATGCCCAACGGCATGTCACTTTTATTTTCTATTTCAATTCAATTTCTATTTCAAGACCATGCCCAACGGCATGTCACTTTAATTTTATATTTCAATTCATTTTATATTTCAAGACCATGCCCAACGGCATGTCACTTTTATATTCTAGACCATGCCCAACGGCATGTCATATTTCAATTTCTAGACCATGCCTACCGGCATGTCACTTTTATTTTCAATTTAAATTCAATTTCTATTTCAAGACCATACCCAACGTCATGTCACTTTTATTTTCTAGACCATGCCCATCGGCATGCCACTTTTATTTTCTATTTCAATTCAATTTCTATTTCAAGACCATGCCCAACGACATGTCACTTTTATTTTATATTTCAATTCAATTTCTATTTCTAGACCATGCCCACCGGCATGTCACTTTTATATTCTAGACCATGCCCAACGGCATGTCATATTTCAATTTCTAGACCATGCCCACCGGCATGTCACTTTTATTTTCTATTTCAATTCAATTTCTATTTCAAGACCATACCCAACGGCATGTCACTTTTATTTTCTAGACCATGACAACAGCATGTCACTTTTATTTTCTATTTCAAATCAATTTCTATTTCAAGACCATGCCCAACGACATGTCACTTTTATTTTATATTTCAATTCAATTTCTATTTCTAGACCATGCCCACTGGCATGTCACTTTTATATTCTAGACCATGCCCAACGGCATGTCATATTTCAATTTCTAGACCATGCCCACCGGCATGTCACTTTTATTTTCTATTTCAAGACCATGCCCAACGGCATGCCACTTTTATTTTCTATTTCAATTCAATTTCTATTTCAAGACCATGCCCAATGGCATGCCACTTTTATATTCTAGACCATGCCCAACGACATGTCATATTTCAATTTCTAGACCATGCCCACCGGCATGTCACTTTTACTTTCTATTTCAATTCAATTTCTATTTCAAGACCATGCCCAACGGTATGGCACTTTTATTTTCTAGACCATGCCCAACGACATGTCATATTTCAATTTCTAGACCATGCCCACCGGCATGTCACTTTTATTTTCTATTTCAATTCAATTTCTATTTCAAGACCATGCCCAACGGCATGTCACTTTTATTTTCTATTTCAATTCAATTTCTATTTCAAGACCATGCCCAACGGCATGTCACTTTTATATTCTAGACCATGCCCAACGGCATGTCATATTTCAATTTCTAGACCATGCCTACCGGCATGTCACTTTTATTTTCTATTTCAATTCAATTTCTATTTCAAGACCATACCCAACGTCATGTCACTTTTATTTTCTAGACCATGCCCAACGGCAAGTCACTTTTATTTTCTATTTCAATTCAATTTCTATTTCCAGACCATGCCCAACGGCATGTCACTTTTATTTTATATTTCAATTCAATTTCTATTTCTAGACCATGCCCACCGGCATGTCACTTTTATATTCTAGACCATGCCCAACGGCATGTCATATTTCAATTTCTAGACCATGCCCACCGGCATGTCACTTTTATTTTCTATTTCAATTCAATTTCTATTTCAAGACCATGCCCAACGGCATGTCACTTTTATTTTCTATTTCAATTCAATTTCTATTTCAAGACCATGCCCAACGGCATGCAACTTTTATATTCTAGACCATGCCCAACGACATGTCATATTTCAATTTCTAGACCATGCCCACCGGCATGTCACTTTTATTTTCTATTTCAATTCAATTTCTATTTCAAGACCATGCCCAACGGCATGTCACTTTTATTTTCTAGACCATGCCCAACGACATGTCACTTTTATTTTCTATTTAAATTCAATTTCTATTTCATGACCATGCCCAATGACATGTCACTTTTATTTTCTATTTCAAGACCGTGCCCAACGGCATGTCACTTTTATTTTCTATTTAAATTCAATTTCTATTTCAAGACCATGCCCAATGGCATGCCACTTTAATATTCTAGACCATGCCCAACGACATGTTATATTTCAATTTCTAGACCATGCCCACCGGCATGTCACTTTTATTTTCTATTTCAATTCAATTTCTATTTCAAGACCATGCCCAACGGCATGTCACTTTTATTTTCTATTTCAATTCAATTTCTATTTCAAGACCATGCCCAATGGCATGTCACTTTTATTTTCTATTTCAATTCAATTTCTAGTTCAAGACCACGCCCAATGGCATGCCACTTTAATATTCTAGACCATGCCCAACGACATGTCATATTTCAATTTCTAGACCATGCCCACCAGCATGTCACTTTTATTTTCTATTTCAATTCAATTTCTATTTCTAGACCATGCCCAACGGCATGTCACTTTTATTTTATATTTCAATTCAATTTCTATTTCAAGACCATGCCCAACGGCATGTCACTTTTATATTCTAGACCATGCCCAACGGCATGTCATATTTCAATTTCTAGACCATGCCTACCGGCATGTCACTTTTATTTTCAATTTAAATTCAATTTCTATTTCAAGACCATACCCAACGTCATGTCACTTTTATTTTCTAGACCATGCCCAACGGCATGCCACTTTTATTTTCTATTTCAATTCAATTTCTATTTCAAGACCATGCCCAACGACATGTCACTTTTATTTTATATTTCAATTCAATTTCTATTTCTAGACCATGCCCACCGGCATGTCACTTTTATATTCTAGACCATGCCCAACGGCATGTCATATTTCAATTTCTAGACCATGCCCACCGGCATGTCACTTTTATTTTCTATTTCAATTCAATTTCTATTTCAAGACCATACCCAACGGCATGTCACTTTTATTTTCTAGACCATGACAACAGCATGTCACTTTTATTTTCTATTTCAAATCAATTTCTATTTCAAGACCATGCCCAACGACATGTCACTTTTATTTTATATTTCAATTCAATTTCTATTTCTAGACCATGCCCACTGGCATGTCACTTTTATATTCTAGACCATGCCCAACGGCATGTCATATTTCAATTTCTAGACCATGCCCACCGGCATGTCACTTTTATTTTCTATTTCAAGACCATGCCCAACGGCATGCCACTTTTATTTTCTATTTCAATTCAATTTCTATTTCAAGACCATGCCCAATGGCATGCCACTTTTATATTCTAGACCATGCCCAACGACATGTCATATTTCAATTTCTAGACCATGCCCACCGGCATGTCACTTTTACTTTCTATTTCAATTCAATTTCTATTTCAAGACCATGCCCAACGGCATGGCACTTTTATTTTCTAGACCATGCCCAACGACATGTCATATTTCAATTTCTAGACCATGCCCACCGGCATGTCACTTTTATTTTCTATTTCAATTCAATTTCTATTTCAAGACCATGCCCAATGGCATGTCACTTTTATTTTCTATTTCAATTCAATTTCTATTTCAAGACCATGCCCAACGGCATGTGACTTTTAAATTCTAGACCATGCCCAACGGCATGTCATATTTCAATTTCTAGACCATGCCTACCGGCATGTCACTTTTATTTTCTATTTCAATTCAATTTCTATTTCAAGACCATACCCAACGTCATGTCACTTTTATTTTCTAGACCATGACCAACGGCATGTCACTTTTATTTTCTATTTCAATTCAATTTCTATTTCCAGACCATGCCCAACGGCATGTCACTTTTATTTTATATTTCAATTCAATTTCTATTTCTAGACCATGCCCACCGGCATGTCACTTTTATATTCTAGACCATGCCCAACGGCATGTCATATTTCAATTTCTAGACCATGCCCACCGGCATGTCACTTTTATTTTCTATTTCAATTCAATTTCTATTTCAAGACCATGCCCAACGGCATGTCACTTTTATTTTCTAGACCATGCCCAACGACATGTCACTTTTATTTTCTATTTAAATTCAATTTCTATTTCAAGACCATGCCCAACGGCATGTCACTTTTATTTTCTATTTCAATTCAATTTCTATTTCCAGACCATGCCCAACGGCATGTCACTTTTATTTTATATTTCAATTCAATTTCTATTTCTAGACCATGCCCACCGGCATGTCACTTTTATATTCTAGACCATGCCCAACGGCATGTCATATTTCAATTTCTAGACCATGCCCACCGGCATGTCACTTTTATTTTCTATTTCAATTCAATTTCTATTTCAAGACCATGCCCAACGGCATGTCACTTTTATTTTCTATTTCAATTCAATTTCTATTTCAAGACCATGCCCAACGGCATGCCACTTTTATATTCTAGACCATGCCCAACGACATGTCATATTTCAATTTCTAGACCATGCCCACCGGCATGTCACTTTTATTTTCTATTTCAATTCAATTTCTATTTCAAGACCATGCCCAACGGCATGTCACTTTTATTTTCTAGACCATGCCCAACGACATGTCACTTTTATTTTCTATTTAAATTCAATTTCTATTTCATGACCATGCCCAATGACATGTCACTTTTATTTTCTATTTCAATTCAATTTCTATTTCAAGACCATGCCCAACGGCATGTCACTTTTATTTTCTATTTCAATTCAATTTCTATTTCAAGACCATGCCCAATGGCATGCCACTTTAATATTCTAGACCATGCCCAACGACATGTCATATTTCAATTTCTAGACCATGCCCACCGGCATGTCACTTTTATTTTCTATTTCAATTCAATTTCTATTTCAAGACCATGCCCAACGGCATGTCACTTTTATTTTCTAGACCATGCCCAACGGCATGTCATATTTCAATTTCTAGACCATGCCCACCGGCATGTCACTTTTATTTTCTATTTCAATTCAATTTATATTTCAAGACCATGCCCAATGGCATGTCACTTTATTTTCAATTTAAATTCAATTTCTATTTAAAGACCATACCCAACGTCATGTCACTTTTATTTTCTAGACCATGCCCAACGGCATGTCACTTTTATTTTCTATTTCAATTCAATTTCTATATCAAGACCATGCCCAACGGCATGTCACTTTTATTTTCTATTTCAATTCAATTTCTATTTCTAGACCATGCCCACTGGCATGTCACTTTTATATTCTAGACCATGCCCAACGGCATGTCATATTTCAATTTCTAGACCATGCCCACCGGCATGTCACTTTTATTTTCTATTTCAAGACCATGCCCAACGGCATGCCACTTTTATTTTCTATTTCAATTCAATTTCTATTTCAAGACCATGCCCAATGGCATGCCACTTTTATATTCTAGACCATGCCCAACGACATGTCATATTTCAATTTCTAGACCATGCCCACCGGCATGTCACTTTTACTTTCTATTTCAATTCAATTTCTATTTCAAGACCATGCCCAACGGCATGGCACTTTTATTTTCTAGACCATGCCCAACGACATGTCATATTTCAATTTCTAGACCATGCCCACCGGCATGTCACTTTTATTTTCTATTTCAATTCAATTTCTATTTCAAGACCATGCCCAACGGCATGTCACTTTTATTTTCTATTTCAATTCAATTTCTATTTCAAGACCATGCCCAACGGCATGTGACTTTTATATTCTAGACCATGCCCAACGGCATGTCATATTTCAATTTCTAGACCATGCCTACCGGCATGTCACTTTTATTTTCTATTTCAATTCAATTTCTATTTCAAGACCATACCCAACGTCATGTCACTTTTATTTTCTAGACCATGCCCAACGGCATGTCACTTTTATTTTCTATTTCAATTCAATTTCTATTTCCAGACCATGCCCAACGGCATGTCACTTTTATTTTATATTTCAATTCAATTTCTATTTCTAGACCATGCCCACCGGCATGTCACTTTTATATTCTAGACCATGCCCAACGGCATGTCATATTTCAATTTCTAGACCATGCCCACCGGCATGTCACTTTTATTTTCTATTTCAATTCAATTTCTATTTCAAGACCATGCCCAACGGCATGTCACTTTTATTTTCTAGACCATGCCCAACGACATGTCACTTTTATTTTCTATTTAAATTCAATTTCTATTTCAAGACCATGCCCAACGGCATATCACTTTTATTTTCTATTTCAATTCAATTTCTATTTCCAGACCATGCCCAACGGCATGTCACTTTTATTTTATATTTCAATTCAATTTCTATTTCTAGACCATGCCCACCGGCATGTCACTTTTATATTCTAGACCATGCCCAACGGCATATCATATTTCAATTTCTAGACCATGCCCACCGGCATGTCACTTTTATTTTCTATTTCAATTCAATTTCTATTTCAAGACCATGCCCAACGGCATGTCACTTTTATTTTCTATTTCAATTCAATTTCTATTTCAAGACCATGCCCAACGGCATGTCACTTTTATTTTCTATTTCAATTCAATTTCTATTTCAAGACCATGCCCAATGGCATGCCACTTTAATATTCTAGACCATGCCCAACGACATGTCATATTTCAATTTCTAGACCATGCCCACCGGCATGTCACTTTTATTTTCTATTTCAATTCAATTTCTATTTCAAGACTATGCCCAACGGCATGTCACTTTTATTTTCTAGACCATGCCCAACGGCATGTCATATTTCAATTTCTAGACCATGCCCACCGGCATGTCACTTTTATTTTCTATTTCAATTCAATTTATATTTCAAGACCATGCCCAACGGCATGTCACTTTTATTTTCAATTTAAATTCAATTTCTATTTAAAGACCATACCCAACGTCATGTCACTTTTATTTTCTAGACCATGCCCAACGGCATGTCACTTTTATTTTCTATTTCAATTCAATTTCTATATCAAGACCATGCCCAACGGCATGTCACTTTTATTTTCTATTTCAATTCAATTTCTATTTCTAGACCATGCCCACTGGCATGTCACTTTTATATTCTAGACCATGCCCAACGGCATGTCATATTTCAATTTCTAGACCATGCCTACCGGCATGTCACTTTTATTTTCAATTTAAATTCAATTTCTATTTCAAGACCATACCCAACGTCATGTTACTTTTATTTTCTAGACCATGCCCAACGACATGCCACTTTTATTTTCTATTTCAATTCAATTTCTATTTCAAGACCATGCCCAACGACATGTCACTTTTATTTTATATTTCAATTCAATTTCTATTTCTAGACCATGCCCACCGGCATGTCACTTTTATATTCTAGACCATGCCCAACGGCATGTCATATTTCAATTTCTAGACCATGCCCACCGGCATGTCACTTTTATTTTCTATTTCAATTCAATTTCTATTTCAAGACCATGCCCAACGGCATGTCACTTTTATTTTCTAGACCATGCCCAACGACATGTCACTTTTATTTTCTATTTAAATTCAATTTCTATTTCAAGACCATGCCCAACGGCATGTCACTTTTATTTTCTATTTCAATTCAATTTCTATTTCCAGACCATGCCCAACGGCATGTCACTTTTATTTTATATTTCAATTCAATTTCTATTTCTAGACCATGCCCACCGGCATGTCACTTTTATATTCTAGACCATGCCCAACGGCATATCATATTTCAATTTCTAGACCATGCCCACCGGCATGTCACTTTTATTTTCTATTTCAATTCAATTTCTATTTCAAGACCATGCCCAACGGCATGTCACTTTTATTTTCTATTTCAATTCAATTTCTATTTCAAGACCATGCCCAACGGCATGTCACTTTTATTTTCTATTTCAATTCAATTTCTATTTCAAGACCATACCCAACGGCATGTCACTTTTATTTTCTAGACCATGACAACGGCATGTCACTTTTATTTTCTATTTCAAATCAATTTCTATTTCAAGACCATGCCCAACGGCATGTCACTTTTATTTTATATTTCAATTCAATTTCTATTTCTAGACCATGCCCACTGGCATGTCACTTTTATATTCTAGACCATGCCCAACGGCATGCCATATTTCAATTTCTAGACCATGCCCACTGGCATGTCACTTTTATTTTCTATTTCAACTCAATTTCTATTTCAAGACCATGCCCAACGGCATGCCACTTTTATTTTCTATTTCAATTCAATTTCTATTTCAAGACCATGCCCAATGGCATGCCACTTTTATATTCTAGACCATGCCCAACGACATGTCATATTTCAATTTCTAGACCATGCCCACCGGCATGTCACTTTTATTTTCTATTTCAATTCAATTTCTATTTCAAGACCATGCCCAACGGCATGTCACTTTTATTTTCTAGACCATGCCCAACGGCATGTCATATTTCAATTTCTAGACCATGCCCACCGGCATGTCACTTTTATTTTCTATTTCAATTCAATTTATATTTCAAGACCATGCCCAACGGCATGTCACTTTTATTTTCAATTTAAATTCAATTTCTATTTAAAGACCATACCCAACGTCATGTCACTTTTATTTTCTAGACCATGCCCAACGGCATGTCACTTTTATTTTCTATTTCAATTCAATTTCTATTTCAAGACCATGCCCAACGGCATGTCACTTTTATTTTCTATTTCAATTCAATTTCTATTTCTAGACCATGCCCACTGGCATGTCACTTTTATATTCTAGACTATGCCCAACGGCATGTCATATTTCAATTTCTAGACCATGCCTACCGGCATGTCACTTTTATTTTCAATTTAAATTCAATTTCTATTTCAAGACCATACCCAACGTCATGTCACTTTTATTTTCTAGACCATGCCCAACGACATGCCACTTTTATTTTCTATTTCAATTCAATTTCTATTTCAAGACCATGCCCAACGGCATGGCACTTTTATTTTCTAGACCATGCCCAACGACATGTCATATTTCAATTTCTAGACCATGCCTACCGGCATGTCACTTTTATTTTCTATTTCAATTCAATTTCTATTTCAAGACCATGCCCAACGGCATGTCACTTTTATTTTGTATTTCAAGACCATGCCCAACGGCATGTCACTTTTATTTTCAATTTAAATTCAATTTCTATTTCAAGACCATACCCAACGTCATGTCACTTTTATTTTCTAGACCATGCCCAACGACATGCCACTTTTATTTTCTATTTCAATTCACTTTCTATTTCAAGACCATGCCCAACGGCATGGCACTTTTATTTTCTAGACCATGCCCAACGACATGTCATATTTCAATTTCTAGACCATGCCTACCGGCATGTCACTTTTATTTTCTATTTCAATTCAATTTCTATTTCAAGACCATGCCCAACGGCATGTCACTTTATTTTATATTTCAATTCAATTTCTATTTCAAGACCATGCCCTACGGCATGTCACTTTTATATTCTAGACCATGCCCAACGGCATGCCATATTTCAATTTCTAGACCATGCCTACCGGCATGTCACTTTTATTTTCAATTTAAATTCAATTTCTATTTCAAGACCATACCCAACGTCATGTAACTTTTATTTTCTAGACCATGCCCAACGGCATGCCACTTTTATTTTCTATTTCAATTCAATTTCTATTTCAAGACCATGCCCAACGACATGTCACTTTTATTTTATATTTCAATTCAATTTCTATTTCTAGACCATGCCCACCGGCATGTCACTTTTATATTCTAGACCATGCCCAACGGCATGTCATATTTCAATTTCTAGACCATGCCCACCGGCATGTCACTTTTATTTTCCATTTCAATTCAATTTCTATTTCAAGACCATACCCAACGGCATGTCACTTTTATTTTCTAGACCATGACAACGGCATGTCACTTTTATTTTCTATTTCAAATCAATTTCTATTTCAAGACCATGCCCAACGGCATGTCACTTTTATTTTATATTTCAATTCAATTTCTATTTCTAGACCATGCCCACCGGCATGTCACTTTTATATTCTAGACCATGCCCAACGGCATGTCATATTTCAATTTCTAGACCATGCCCACCGGCATGTCACTTTTATTTTCTATTTCAATTCAATTTCTATTTCAAGACCATGCCCAACGGCATGTCACTTTTATTTTCTAGACCATGCCCAACGACATGTCACTTTTATTTTCTATTTAAATTCAATTTCTATTTCAAGACCATGCCCAACGGCATGTCACTTTTATTTTCTATTTCAATTCAATTTCTATTTCCAGACCATGCCCAACGGCATGTCACTTTTATTTTATATTTCAATTCAATTTCTATTTCTAGACCATGCCCACCGGCATGTCACTTTTATATTCTAGACCATGCCCAACGGCATATCATATTTCAATTTCTAGACCATGCCCACCGGCATGTCACTTTTATTTTCTATTTCAATTCAATTTCTATTTCAAGACCATGCCCAACGGCATGTCACTTTTATTTTCTATTTCAATTCAATTTCTATTTCAAGACCATGCCCAACGGCATGTCACTTTTATTTTCTATTTCAATTCAATTTCTATTTCAAGACCATACCCAACGGCATGTCACTTTTATTTTCTAGACCATGACAACGGCATGTCACTTTTATTTTCTATTTCAAATCAATTTCTATTTCAAGACCATGCCCAACGGCATGTCACTTTTATTTTATATTTCAATTCAATTTCTATTTCTAGACCATGCCCACTGGCATGTCACTTTTATATTCTAGACCATGCCCAACGGCATGCCATATTTCAATTTCTAGACCATGCCCACTGGCATGTCACTTTTATTTTCTATTTCAACTCAATTTCTATTTCAAGACCATGCCCAACGGCATGCCACTTTTATTTTCTATTTCAATTCAATTTCTATTTCAAGACCATGCCCAATGGCATGCCACTTTTATATTCTAGACCATGCCCAACGACATGTCATATTTCAATTTCTAGACCATGCCCACCGGCATGTCACTTTTATTTTCTATTTCAATTCAATTTCTATTTCAAGACCATGCCCAACGGCATGTCACTTTTATTTTCTAGACCATGCCCAACGGCATGTCATATTTCAATTTCTAGACCATGCCCACCGGCATGTCACTTTTATTTTCTATTTCAATTCAATTTATATTTCAAGACCATGCCCAACGGCATGTCACTTTTATTTTCAATTTAAATTCAATTTCTATTTAAAGACCATACCCAACGTCATGTCACTTTTATTTTCTAGACCATGCCCAACGGCATGTCACTTTTATTTTCTATTTCAATTCAATTTCTATTTCAAGACCATGCCCAACGGCATGTCACTTTTATTTTCTATTTCAATTCAATTTCTATTTCTAGACCATGCCCACTGGCATGTCACTTTTATATTCTAGACTATGCCCAACGGCATGTCATATTTCAATTTCTAGACCATGCCTACCGGCATGTCACTTTTATTTTCAATTTAAATTCAATTTCTATTTCAAGACCATACCCAACGTCATGTCACTTTTATTTTCTAGACCATGCCCAACGACATGCCACTTTTATTTTCTATTTCAATTCAATTTCTATTTCAAGACCATGCCCAACGGCATGGCACTTTTATTTTCTAGACCATGCCCAACGACATGTCATATTTCAATTTCTAGACCATGCCTACCGGCATGTCACTTTTATTTTCTATTTCAATTCAATTTCTATTTCAAGACCATGCCCAACGGCATGTCACTTTTATTTTGTATTTCAAGACCATGCCCAACGGCATGTCACTTTTATTTTCAATTTAAATTCAATTTCTATTTCAAGACCATACCCAACGTCATGTCACTTTTATTTTCTAGACCATGCCCAATGACATGCCACTTTTATTTTCTATTTCAATTCACTTTCTATTTCAAGACCATGCCCAACGGCATGGCACTTTTATTTTCTAGACCATGCCCAACGACATGTCATATTTCAATTTCTAGACCATGCCTACCGGCATGTCACTTTTATTTTCTATTTCAATTCAATTTCTATTTCAAGACCATGCCCAACGGCATGTCACTTTATTTTATATTTCAATTCAATTTCTATTTCAAGACCATGCCCTACGGCATGTCACTTTTATATTCTAGACCATGCCCAACGGCATGCCATATTTCAATTTCTAGACCATGCCTACCGGCATGTCACTTTTATTTTCAATTTAAATTCAATTTCTATTTCAAGACCATACCCAACGTCATGTCACTTTTATTTTCTAGACCATGCCCAACGGCATGCCACTTTTATTTTCTATTTCAATTCAATTTCTATTTCAAGACCATGCCCAACGACATGTCACTTTTATTTTATATTTCAATTCAATTTCTATTTCTAGACCATGCCCACCGGCATGTCACTTTTATATTCTAGACCATGCCCAACGGCATGTCATATTTCAATTTCTAGACCATGCCCACCGGCATGTCACTTTTATTTTCCATTTCAATTCAATTTCTATTTCAAGACCATACCCAACGGCATGTCACTTTTATTTTCTAGACCATGACAACGGCATGTCACTTTTATTTTCTATTTCAAATCAATTTCTATTTCAAGACCATGCCCAACGGCATGTCACTTTTATTTTATATTTCAATTCAATTTCTATTTCTAGACTATGCCCACTGGCATGTCACTTTTATATTCTAGACCATGCCCAACGGCATGTCATATTTCAATTTCTAGACCATGCCCACCGGCATGTCCCTTTTATTTTCTATTTCAAGACCATGCCCAACAGCATGCCACTTTTATTTTCTATTTGAATTCAATTTCTATTTCAAGACCATGCCCAATGGCATGCCACTTTTATATTCTAGACCATGCCCAACGACATGTCATATTTCAATTTCTAGACCATGCCCACCGACATGTCACTTTTATTTTCTATTTCAAGACCATGCCCAACGGCATGGCACTTTTATTTTCTAGACCATGCCCAACAACATGTCATATTTCAATTTCTAGACCATGCCCACCGGCATGTCACTTTTATTTTCTATTTCAATTCAATTTCTATTTCAAGACCATGCCCAACGGCATGTCACTTTTATTTTCTATTTCAATTCAATTTCTTTTTCAAGACCATGCCCAACGGCATGTCACTTTTATATTCTAGACCATGCCCAACGGCATGTCATATTTCAATTTCTAGACCATGCCTACCGGCATGTCACTTTTATTTTCTATTTCAATTCAATTTCTATTTCAATTCAATTTCTATTTCATGACCATACCCAACGTCATGTCACTTTTATTTTCTGGACCATGCCCAACGGCATGTCACTTTTATTTTCTATTTCAATTCAATTTCTACTTCAAGACCATGCCCAACGGCATGTCACTTTTATTTTATATTTCAATTCAATTTCTATTTCTAGACCATGCCCACTGGCATGTCACTTTTATATTCTAGACCATGCCCAACGGCATGTCATATTTCAATTTCTAGACCATGCCCACCGGCATGTCACTTTTATTTTCTATTTCAATTCAATTTCTATTTCAAGACCATGCCCAACGGCATGTCACTTTTATTTTCTATTTCAATTCAATTTCTATTTCAAGACCATGCCCAATGGCATGCCACTTTAATATTCTAGACCATGCCCAACGACATGTCATATTTCAATTTCTAGACCATGCCCACCAGCATGTCACTTTTATTTTCTATTTCAATTCAATTTCTATTTCTAGACCATGCCCAACGACATGTCACTTTTATTTTCTAGACCATGCCCAACGACATGTCATATTTCAATTTCTAGACCATGCCTACCGGCATGTCACTTTTATTTTCTATTTCAATTCAATTTCTATTTCAAGACCATGCCCAACGGCATGTCACTTTTATTTTATATTTCAATTCAATTTCTATTTCAAGACCATGCCCAACGGCATGTCACTTTTATATTCTAGACCATGCCCAACGGAATGTCATATTTCAATTTCTAGACCATGCCTACCGGCATGTCACTTTTATTTTCAATTTAAATTCAATTTCTATTTCAAGACCATGCCCAACGGCATGTCACTTTTATTTTCTATTTCAATTCAATTTCTATTTCAAGACCATGCCCAACGGCATGTCACTTTTATATTCTAGACCATGCCCAACGGCATGTCATATTTCAATTTCTAGACCATGCCTACCGGCATGTCACTTTTATTTTCTATTTCAATTCAATTTCTATTTCAATTCAATTTCTATTTCATGACCATACCCAACGTCATGTCACTTTTATTTTCTAGACCATGCCCAACGGCAAGTCACTTTTATTTTCTAGACCATGCCCAACGGCATGCCACTTTTATTTTCTATTTCAATTCAATTTCTATTTCAAGACCATGCCCAACGACATGTTACTTTTATTTTATATTTCAATTCAATTTCTATTTCTAGACCATGCCCACCGGCATGTCACTTTTATATTCTAGACCATGCCCAACGGCATGTCATATTTCAATTTCTAGACCATGCCCACCGGCATGTCACTTTTATTTTCTATTTCAATTCAATTTCTATTTCAAGACCATACCCAACGGCATGTCACTTTTATTTTCTAGACCATGACAACAGCATGTCACTTTTATTTTCTATTTCAAATCAATTTCTATTTCAAGACCATGCCCAACGACATGTCACTTTTATTTTATATTTCAATTCAATTTCTATTTCTAGACCATGCCCACCGGCATGTCACTTTTATATTCTAGACCATGCCCAACGGCATGTCATATTTCAATTTCTAGACCATGCCCACCGGCATGTCACTTTTATTTTCTATTTCAAGACCATGCCCAACGGCATGCCACTTTTATTTTCTATTTCAATTCAATTTCTATTTCAAGACCATGCCCAATGGCATGCCACTTTTATATTCTAGACCATGCCCAACGACATGTCATATTTCAATTTCTAGACCATGCCTACCGGCATGTCACTTTATTTTCTATTTCAATTCAATTTCTATTTCAAGACCATGCCCAACGGCATGGCACTTTTATTTTCTAGACCATGCCCAACGACATGTCATATTTCAATTTCTAGACCATGCCCACCGGCATGTCACTTTTATTTTCTATTTCAATTCAATTTCTATTTCAAGACCATGCCCAACGGCATGTCACTTTTATTTTCTATTTCAATTCAATTTCTATTTCAAGACCATGCCCAACGGCATGTCACTTTTATATTCTATTTCAATTCAATTTCTATTTCAAGACCATGCCCAACGGCATGTCACTTTTATATTCTAGACCATGCCCAACGACATGTCATATTTCAATTTCTAGACCATGCCCACCGGCATGTCACTTTTATTTTCTATTTCAATTCAATTTCTATTTCAAGACAATACCCAACGGCATGTCACTTTTATTTTCTAGACCATGACAACAGCATGTCACTTTTATTTTCTATTTCAAATCAATTTCTATTTCAAGACCATGCCCAACGACATGTCACTTTTATTTTATATTTCAATTCAATTTCTATTTCTAGACCATGCCCACCGGCATGTCACTTTTATATTCTAGACCATGCCCAACGGCATGTCATATTTCAATTTCTAGACCATGCCCACCGGCATGTCACTTTTATTTTCTATTTCAAGACCATGCCCAACGGCATGCCACTTTTATTTTCTATTTCAATTCAATTTCTATTTCAAGACCATGCCCAATGGCATGCCACTTTTATATTCTAGACCATGCCCAACGACATGTCATATTTCAATTTCTGGACCATGCCTACCGGCATGTCACTTTTATTTTCTATTTCAATTCAATTTCTATTTCAAGACCATGCCCAACGGCATGGCACTTTTATTTTCTAGACCATGCCCAACGACATGTCATATTTCAATTTCTAGACCATGCCCACCGGCATGTCACTTTTATTTTCTATTTCAATTCAATTTCTATTTCAAGACCATGCCCAACGGCATGTCACTTTTATTTTCTATTTCAATTCAATTTCTATTTCAAGACCATGCCCAACGGCATGTCACTTTTATATTCTATTTCTATTCAATTTCTATTTCAAGACCATGCCCAACGGCATGTCACTTTTATATTCTAGACCATGCCCAACGACATGTCATATTTCAATTTCAAGACCATGCCCAACGGCATGCCACTTTTATTTTCTATTTCAATTCAATTTCTATTTCAAGACCATGCCCAATGGCATGCCACTTTTATATTCTAGACCATGCCCAACGACATGTCATATTTCAATTTCTAGACCATGCCCACCGGCATGTCACTTTTATTTTCTATTTCAAGACCATGCCCAACGGCATGGCACTTTTATTTTCTAGACCATGCCCAACAACATGTCATATTTCAATTTCTAGACCATGCCCACCGGCATGTCACTTTTATTTTCTATTTCAATTCAATTTCTATTTCAAGACCATGCCCAACGGCATGTCACTTTTATTTTCTATTTCAATTCAATTTCTATTTCAAGACCATGCCCAACGGCATGTCACTTTTATATTCTAGACCATGCCCAACGGCATGTCATATTTCAATTTCTAGACCATGCCTACCGGCATGTCACTTTTATTTTCTATTTCAATTCAATTTCTATTTCAATTCAATTTCTATTTCATGACCATACCCAACGTCATGTCACTTTTATTTTCTGGACCATGCCCAACGGCATGTCACTTTTATTTTCTATTTCAATTCAATTTCTACTTCAAGACCATGCCCAACGGCATGTCACTTTTATTTTCTATTTCAATTCAATTTCTATTTCAAGACCATGCCCAACGGCATGTCACTTTTATATTCTAGACCATGCCCAACGGCATGTCATATTTCAATTTCTAGACCATGCCTACCGGCATGTCACTTTTATTTTCTATTTCAATTCAATTTCTATTTCAATTCAATTTCTATTTCATGACCATACCCAACGTCATGTCACTTTTATTTTCTAGACCATGCCCAACGGCAAGTCACTTTTATTTTCTAGACCATGCCCAACGGCATGCCACTTTTATTTTCTATTTCAATTCAATTTCTATTTCAAGACCATGCCCAACGACATGTTACTTTTATTTTATATTTCAATTCAATTTCTATTTCTAGACCATGCCCACCGGCATGTCACTTTTATATTCTAGACCATGCCCAACGGCATGTCATATTTCAATTTCTAGACCATGCCCACCGGCATGTCACTTTTATTTTCTATTTCAATTCAATTTCTATTTCAAGACCATACCCAACGGCATGTCACTTTTATTTTCTAGACCATGACAACAGCATGTCACTTTTATTTTCTATTTCAAATCAATTTCTATTTCAAGACCATGCCCAACGACATGTCACTTTTATTTTATATTTCAATTCAATTTCTATTTCTAGACCATGCCCACCGGCATGTCACTTTTATATTCTAGACCATGCCCAACGGCATGTCATATTTCAATTTCTAGACCATGCCCACCGGCATGTCACTTTTATTTTCTATTTCAAGACCATGCCCAACGGCATGCCACTTTTATTTTCTATTTCAATTCAATTTCTATTTCAAGACCATGCCCAATGGCATGCCACTTTTATATTCTAGACCATGCCCAACGACATGTCATATTTCAATTTCTAGACCATGCCTACCGGCATGTCACTTTATTTTCTATTTCAATTCAATTTCTATTTCAAGACCATGCCCAACGGCATGGCACTTTTATTTTCTAGACCATGCCCAACGACATGTCATATTTCAATTTCTAGACCATGCCCACCGGCATGTCACTTTTATTTTCTATTTCAATTCAATTTCTATTTCAAGACCATGCCCAACGGCATGTCACTTTTATTTTCTATTTCAATTCAATTTCTATTTCAAGACCATGCCCAACGGCATGTCACTTTTATATTCTATTTCAATTCAATTTCTATTTCAAGACCATGCCCAACGGCATGTCACTTTTATATTCTAGACCATGCCCAACGACATGTCATATTTCAATTTCTAGACCATGCCCACCGGCATGTCACTTTTATTTTCTATTTCAATTCAATTTCTATTTCAAGACAATACCCAACGGCATGTCACTTTTATTTTCTAGACCATGACAACAGCATGTCACTTTTATTTTCTATTTCAAATCAATTTCTATTTCAAGACCATGCCCAACGACATGTCACTTTTATTTTATATTTCAATTCAATTTCTATTTCTAGACCATGCCCACCGGCATGTCACTTTTATATTCTAGACCATGCCCAACGGCATGTCATATTTCAATTTCTAGACCATGCCCACCGGCATGTCACTTTTATTTTCTATTTCAAGACCATGCCCAACGGCATGCCACTTTTATTTTCTATTTCAATTCAATTTCTATTTCAAGACCATGCCCAATGGCATGCCACTTTTATATTCTAGACCATGCCCAACGACATGTCATATTTCAATTTCTGGACCATGCCTACCGGCATGTCACTTTTATTTTCTATTTCAATTCAATTTCTATTTCAAGACCATGCCCAACGGCATGGCACTTTTATTTTCTAGACCATGCCCAACGACATGTCATATTTCAATTTCTAGACCATGCCCACCGGCATGTCACTTTTATTTTCTATTTCAATTCAATTTCTATTTCAAGACCATGCCCAACGGCATGTCACTTTTATTTTCTATTTCAATTCAATTTCTATTTCAAGACCATGCCCAACGGCATGTCACTTTTATATTCTATTTCAATTCAATTTCTATTTCAAGACCATGCCCAACGGCATGTCACTTTTATATTCTAGACCATGCCCAACGACATGTCATATTTCAATTTCAAGACCATGCCCAACGGCATGCCACTTTTATTTTCTATTTCAATTCAATTTCTATTTCAAGACCATGCCCAATGGCATGCCACTTTTATATTCTAGACCATGCCCAACGACATGTCATATTTCAATTTCTAGACCATGCCCACCGGCATGTCACTTTTATTTTCTATTTCAAGACCATGCCCAACGGCATGGCACTTTTATTTTCTAGACCATGCCCAACAACATGTCATATTTCAATTTCTAGACCATGCCCACCGGCATGTCACTTTTATTTTCTATTTCAATTCAATTTCTATTTCAAGACCATGCCCAACGGCATGTCACTTTTATTTTCTATTTCAATTCAATTTCTATTTCAAGACCATGCCCAACGGCATGTCACTTTTATATTCTAGACCATGCCCAACGGCATGTCATATTTCAATTTCTAGACCATGCCTACCGGCATGTCACTTTTATTTTCTATTTCAATTCAATTTCTATTTCAATTCAATTTCTATTTCATGACCATACCCAACGTCATGTCACTTTTATTTTCTGGACCATGCCCAACGGCATGTCACTTTTATTTTCTATTTCAATTCAATTTCTACTTCAAGACCATGCCCAACGGCATGTCACTTTTATTTTATATTTCAATTCAATTTCTATTTCTAGACCATGCCCACTGGCATGTCACTTTTATATTCTAGACCATGCCCAACGGCATGTCATATTTCAATTTCTAGACCATGCCCACCGGCATGTCACTTTTATTTTCTATTTCAATTCAATTTCTATTTCAAGACCATGCCCAACGGCATGTCACTTTTATTTTCTATTTCAATTCAATTTCTATTTCAAGACCATGCCCAATGGCATGCCACTTTAATATTCTAGACCATGCCCAACGACATGTCATATTTCAATTTCTAGACCATGCCCACCAGCATGTCACTTTTATTTTCTATTTCAATTCAATTTCTATTTCTAGACCATGCCCAACGACATGTCACTTTTATTTTCTAGACCATGCCCAACGACATGTCATATTTCAATTTCTAGACCATGCCTACCGGCATGTCACTTTTATTTTCTATTTCAATTCAATTTCTATTTCAAGACCATGCCCAACGGCATGTCACTTTTATTTTATATTTCAATTCAATTTCTATTTCAAGACCATGCCCAACGGCATGTCACTTTTATATTCTAGACCATGCCCAACGGCATGTCATATTTCAATTTCTAGACCATGCCTACCGGCATGTCACTTTTATTTTCAATTTAAATTCAATTTCTATTTCAAGACCATGCCCAACGGCATGTCACTTTTATTTTCTATTTCAATTCAATTTCTATTTCAAGACCATGCCCAACGGCATGTCACTTTTATATTCTAGACCATGCCCAACGGCATGTCATATTTCAATTTCTAGACCATGCCTACCGGCATGTCACTTTTATTTTCTATTTCAATTCAATTTCTATTTCAATTCAATTTCTATTTCATGACCATACCCAACGTCATGTCACTTTTATTTTCTAGACCATGCCCAACGGCAAGTCACTTTTATTTTCTAGACCATGCCCAACGGCATGCCACTTTTATTTTCTATTTCAATTCAATTTCTATTTCAAGACCATGCCCAACGACATGTTACTTTTATTTTATATTTCAATTCAATTTCTATTTCTAGACCATGCCCACCGGCATGTCACTTTTATATTCTAGACCATGCCCAACGGCATGTCATATTTCAATTTCTAGACCATGCCCACCGGCATGTCACTTTTATTTTCTATTTCAATTCAATTTCTATTTCAAGACCATACCCAACGGCATGTCACTTTTATTTTCTAGACCATGACAACAGCATGTCACTTTTATTTTCTATTTCAAATCAATTTCTATTTCAAGACCATGCCCAACGACATGTCACTTTTATTTTATATTTCAATTCAATTTCTATTTCTAGACCATGCCCACCGGCATGTCACTTTTATATTCTAGACCATGCCCAACGGCATGTCATATTTCAATTTCTAGACCATGCCCACCGGCATGTCACTTTTATTTTCTATTTCAAGACCATGCCCAACGGCATGCCACTTTTATTTTCTATTTCAATTCAATTTCTATTTCAAGACCATGCCCAATGGCATGCCACTTTTATATTCTAGACCATGCCCAACGACATGTCATATTTCAATTTCTAGACCATGCCTACCGGCATGTCACTTTATTTTCTATTTCAATTCAATTTCTATTTCAAGACCATGCCCAACGGCATGGCACTTTTATTTTCTAGACCATGCCCAACGACATGTCATATTTCAATTTCTAGACCATGCCCACCGGCATGTCACTTTTATTTTCTATTTCAATTCAATTTCTATTTCAAGACCTTGCCCAACGGCATGTCACTTTTATTTTCTATTTCAATTCAATTTCTATTTCAAGACCATGCCCAACGGCATGTCACTTTTATATTCTATTTCAATTCAATTTCTATTTCAAGACCATGCCCAACGGCATGTCACTTTTATATTCTAGACCATGCCCAACGACATGTCATATTTCAATTTCTAGACCATGCCCACCGGCATGTCACTTTTATTTTCTATTTCAATTCAATTTCTATTTCAAGACCATACCCAACGGCATGTCACTTTTATTTTCTAGACCATGACAACAGCATGTCACTTTTATTTTCTATTTCAAATCAATTTCTATTTCAAGACCATGCCCAACGACATGTCACTTTTATTTTATATTTCAATTCAATTTCTATTTCTAGACCATGCCCACCGGCATGTCACTTTTATATTCTAGACCATGCCCAACGGCATGTCATATTTCAATTTCTAGACCATGCCCACCGGCATGTCACTTTTATTTTCTATTTCAAGACCATGCCCAACGGCATGCCACTTTTATTTTCTATTTCAATTCAATTTCTATTTCAAGACCATGCCCAATGGCATGCCACTTTTATATTCTAGACCATGCCCAACGACATGTCATATTTCAATTTCTGGACCATGCCTACCGGCATGTCACTTTTATTTTCTATTTCAATTCAATTTCTATTTCAAGACCATGCCCAACGGCATGGCACTTTTATTTTCTAGACCATGCCCAACGACATGTCATATTTCAATTTCTAGACCATGCCCACCGGCATGTCACTTTTATTTTCTATTTCAATTCAATTTCTATTTCAAGACCATGCCCAACGGCATGTCACTTTTATTTTCTATTTCAATTCAATTTCTATTTCAAGACCATGCCCAACGGCATGTCACTTTTATATTCTATTTCAATTCAATTTCTATTTCAAGACCATGCCCAACGGCATGTCACTTTTATATTCTAGACCATGCCCAACGACATGTCATATTTCAATTTCAAGACCATGCCCAACGGCATGCCACTTTTATTTTCTATTTCAATTCAATTTCTATTTCAAGACCATGCCCAATGGCATGCCACTTTTATATTCTAGACCATGCCCAACGACATGTCATATTTCAATTTCTAGACCATGCCCACCGGCATGTCACTTTTATTTTCTATTTCAAGACCATGCCCAACGGCATGGCACTTTTATTTTCTAGACCATGCCCAACAACATGTCATATTTCAATTTCTAGACCATGCCCACCGGCATGTCACTTTTATTTTCTATTTCAATTCAATTTCTATTTCAAGACCATGCCCAATGGCATGTCACTTTTATTTTCTATTTCAATTCAATTTCTATTTCAAGACCATGCCCAACGGCATGTCACTTTTATATTCTAGACCATGCCCAACGGCATGTCATATTTCAATTTCTAGACCATGCCTACCGGCATGTCACTTTTATTTTCTATTTCAATTCAATTTCTATTTCAATTCAATTTCTATTTCATGACCATACCCAACGTCATGTCACTTTTATTTTCTGGACCATGCCCAACGGCATGTCACTTTTATTTTCTATTTCAATTCAATTTCTACTTCAAGACCATGCCCAACGGCATGTCACTTTTATTTTATATTTCAATTCAATTTCTATTTCTAGACCATGCCCACTGGCATGTCACTTTTATATTCTAGACCATGCCCAACGGCATGTCATATTTCAATTTCTAGACCATGCCCACCGGCATGTCACTTTTATTTTCTATTTCAATTCAATTTCTATTTCAAGACCATACCCAACGGCATGTCACTTTTATTTTCTAGACCATGACAACAGCATGTCACTTTTATTTTCTATTTCAAATCAATTTCTATTTCAAGACCATGCCCAACGACATGTCACTTTTATTTTATATTTCAATTCAATTTCTATTTCAAGACCATGCCCAATGGCATGCCACTTTAATATTCTAGACCATGCCCAACGACATGTCATATTTCAATTTCTAGACCATGCCCACCAGCATGTCACTTTTATTTTCTATTTCAATTCAATTTCTATTTCTAGACCATGCCCAACGACATGTCACTTTTATTTTCTAGACCATGCCCAACGACATGTCATATTTCAATTTCTAGACCATGCCTACCGGCATGTCACTTTTATTTTCTATTTCAATTCAATTTCTATTTCAAGACCATGCCCAACGGCATGTCACTTTTATTTTATATTTCAATTCAATTTCTATTTCAAGACCATGCCCAACGGCATGTCACTTTTATATTCTAGACCATGCCCAACGGCATGTCATATTTCAATTTCTAGACCATGCCTACCGGCATGTCACTTTTATTTTCAATTTAAATTCAATTTCTATTTCAAGACCATGCCCAACGGCATGTCACTTTTATTTTCTATTTCAATTCAATTTCTATTTAAAGACCATACCCAACGTCATGTCACTTTTATTTTCAATTTAAATTCAATTTCTATTTCTAGACCATGCCCACCGGCATGTCACTTTTATATTCTAGACCATGCCCAACGGCATGTCATATTTCAATTTCTAGACCATGCCCACCGGCATGTCACTTTTATTTTCTATTTCAATTCAATTTCTATTTCAAGACCATACCCAACGGCATGTCACTTTTATTTTCTAGACCATGACAACAGCATGTCACTTTTATTTTCTATTTCAAATCAATTTCTATTTCAAGACCATGCCCAACGACATGTCACTTTTATTTTATATTTCAATTCAATTTCTATTTCAAGACCATGCCCAATGGCATGCCACTTTAATATTCTAGACCATGCCCAACGACATGTCATATTTCAATTTCTAGACCATGCCCACCAGCATGTCACTTTTATTTTCTATTTCAATTCAATTTCTATTTCTAGACCATGCCCAACGACATGTCACTTTTATTTTCTAGACCATGCCCAACGACATGTCATATTTCAATTTCTAGACCATGCCTACCGGCATGTCACTTTTATTTTCTATTTCAATTCAATTTCTATTTCAAGACCATGCCCAACGGCATGTCACTTTTATTTTATATTTCAATTCAATTTCTATTTCAAGACCATGCCCAACGGCATGTCACTTTTATATTCTAGACCATGCCCAACGGCATGTCATATTTCAATTTCTAGACCATGCCTACCGGCATGTCACTTTTATTTTCAATTTAAATTCAATTTCTATTTCAAGACCATGCCCAACGGCATGTCACTTTTATTTTCTATTTCAATTCAATTTCTATTTAAAGACCATACCCAACGGCATGTCACTTTTATTTTCAATTTAAATTCAATTTCTATTTCTAGACCATGCCCACCGGCATGTCACTTTTATATTCTAGACCATGCCCAACGGCATGTCATATTTCAATTTCTAGACCATGCCCACCGGCATGTCACTTTTATTTTCTATTTCAATTCAATTTCTATTTCAAGACCATACCCAACGGCATGTCACTTTTATTTTCTAGACCATGACAACAGCATGTCACTTTTATTTTCTATTTCAAATCAATTTCTATTTCAAGACCATGCCCAACGACATGTCACTTTTATTTTATATTTCAATTCAATTTCTATTTCTAGACCATGCCCACCGGCATGTCACTTTTATATTCTAGACCATGCCCAACGGCATGTCATATTTCAATTTCTAGACCATGCCCACCGGCATGTCACTTTTATTTTCTATTTCAAGACCATGCCCAACGGCATGCCACTTTTATTTTCTATTTCAATTCAATTTCTATTTCAAGACCATGCCCAATGGCATGCCACTTTTATATTCTAGACCATGCCCAACGACATGTCATATTTCAATTTCTAGACCATGCCTACCGGCATGTCACTTTATTTTCTATTTCAATTCAATTTCTATTTCAAGACCATGCCCAACGGCATGGCACTTTTATTTTCTAGACCATGCCCAACGACATGTCATATTTCAATTTCTAGACCATGCCCACCGGCATGTCACTTTTATTTTCTATTTCAATTCAATTTCTATTTCAAGACCATGCCCAACGGCATGTCACTTTTATTTTCTATTTCAATTCAATTTCTATTTCAAGACCATGCCCAACGGCATGTCACTTTTATATTCTATTTCAATTCAATTTCTATTTCAAGACCATGCCCAACGGCATGTCACTTTTATATTCTAGACCATGCCCAACGACATGTCATATTTCAATTTCTAGACCATGCCCACCGGCATGTCACTTTTATTTTCTATTTCAATTCAATTTCTATTTCAAGACAATACCCAACGGCATGTCACTTTTATTTTCTAGACCATGACAACAGCATGTCACTTTTATTTTCTATTTCAAATCAATTTCTATTTCAAGACCATGCCCAACGACATGTCACTTTTATTTTATATTTCAATTCAATTTCTATTTCTAGACCATGCCCACCGGCATGTCACTTTTATATTCTAGACCATGCCCAACGGCATGTCATATTTCAATTTCTAGACCATGCCCACCGGCATGTCACTTTTATTTTCTATTTCAAGACCATGCCCAACGGCATGCCACTTTTATTTTCTATTTCAATTCAATTTCTATTTCAAGACCATGCCCAATGGCATGCCACTTTTATATTCTAGACCATGCCCAACGACATGTCATATTTCAATTTCTGGACCATGCCTACCGGCATGTCACTTTTATTTTCTATTTCAATTCAATTTCTATTTCAAGACCATGCCCAACGGCATGGCACTTTTATTTTCTAGACCATGCCCAACGACATGTCATATTTCAATTTCTAGACCATGCCCACCGGCATGTCACTTTTATTTTCTATTTCAATTCAATTTCTATTTCAAGACCATGCCCAACGGCATGTCACTTTTATTTTCTATTTCAATTCAATTTCTATTTCAAGACCATGCCCAACGGCATGTCACTTTTATATTCTATTTCAATTCAATTTCTATTTCAAGACCATGCCCAACGGCATGTCACTTTTATATTCTAGACCATGCCCAACGACATGTCATATTTCAATTTCAAGACCATGCCCAACGGCATGCCACTTTTATTTTCTATTTCAATTCAATTTCTATTTCAAGACCATGCCCAATGGCATGCCACTTTTATATTCTAGACCATGCCCAACGACATGTCATATTTCAATTTCTAGACCATGCCCACCGGCATGTCACTTTTATTTTCTATTTCAAGACCATGCCCAACGGCATGGCACTTTTATTTTCTAGACCATGCCCAACAACATGTCATATTTCAATTTCTAGACCATGCCCACCGGCATGTCACTTTTATTTTCTATTTCAATTCAATTTCTATTTCAAGACCATGCCCAACGGCATGTCACTTTTATTTTCTATTTCAATTCAATTTCTATTTCAAGACCATGCCCAACGGCATGTCACTTTTATATTCTAGACCATGCCCAACGGCATGTCATATTTCAATTTCTAGACCATGCCTACCGGCATGTCACTTTTATTTTCTATTTCAATTCAATTTCTATTTCAATTCAATTTCTATTTCATGACCATACCCAACGTCATGTCACTTTTATTTTCTGGACCATGCCCAACGGCATGTCACTTTTATTTTCTATTTCAATTCAATTTCTACTTCAAGACCATGCCCAACGGCATGTCACTTTTATTTTATATTTCAATTCAATTTCTATTTCTAGACCATGCCCACTGGCATGTCACTTTTATATTCTAGACCATGCCCAACGGCATGTCATATTTCAATTTCTAGACCATGCCCACCGGCATGTCACTTTTATTTTCTATTTCAATTCAATTTCTATTTCAAGACCATGCCCAACGGCATGTCACTTTTATTTTCTATTTCAATTCAATTTCTATTTCAAGACCATGCCCAATGGCATGCCACTTTAATATTCTAGACCATGCCCAACGACATGTCATATTTCAATTTCTAGACCATGCCCACCAGCATGTCACTTTTATTTTCTATTTCAATTCAATTTCTATTTCTAGACCATGCCCAACGACATGTCACTTTTATTTTCTAGACCATGCCCAACGACATGTCATATTTCAATTTCTAGACCATGCCTACCGGCATGTCACTTTTATTTTCTATTTCAATTCAATTTCTATTTCAAGACCATGCCCAACGGCATGTCACTTTTATTTTATATTTCAATTCAATTTCTATTTCAAGACCATGCCCAACGGCATGTCACTTTTATATTCTAGACCATGCCCAACGGCATGTCATATTTCAATTTCTAGACCATGCCTACCGGCATGTCACTTTTATTTTCAATTTAAATTCAATTTCTATTTCAAGACCATGCCCAACGGCATGTCACTTTTATTTTCTATTTCAATTCAATTTCTATTTCAAGACCATGCCCAACGGCATGTCACTTTTATATTCTAGACCATGCCCAACGGCATGTCATATTTCAATTTCTAGACCATGCCTACCGGCATGTCACTTTTATTTTCTATTTCAATTCAATTTCTATTTCAATTCAATTTCTATTTCATGACCATACCCAACGTCATGTCACTTTTATTTTCTAGACCATGCCCAACGGCAAGTCACTTTTATTTTCTAGACCATGCCCAACGGCATGCCACTTTTATTTTCTATTTCAATTCAATTTCTATTTCAAGACCATGCCCAACGACATGTTACTTTTATTTTATATTTCAATTCAATTTCTATTTCTAGACCATGCCCACCGGCATGTCACTTTTATATTCTAGACCATGCCCAACGGCATGTCATATTTCAATTTCTAGACCATGCCCACCGGCATGTCACTTTTATTTTCTATTTCAATTCAATTTCTATTTCAAGACCATACCCAACGGCATGTCACTTTTATTTTCTAGACCATGACAACAGCATGTCACTTTTATTTTCTATTTCAAATCAATTTCTATTTCAAGACCATGCCCAACGACATGTCACTTTTATTTTATATTTCAATTCAATTTCTATTTCTAGACCATGCCCACCGGCATGTCACTTTTATATTCTAGACCATGCCCAACGGCATGTCATATTTCAATTTCTAGACCATGCCCACCGGCATGTCACTTTTATTTTCTATTTCAAGACCATGCCCAACGGCATGCCACTTTTATTTTCTATTTCAATTCAATTTCTATTTCAAGACCATGCCCAATGGCATGCCACTTTTATATTCTAGACCATGCCCAACGACATGTCATATTTCAATTTCTAGACCATGCCTACCGGCATGTCACTTTATTTTCTATTTCAATTCAATTTCTATTTCAAGACCATGCCCAACGGCATGGCACTTTTATTTTCTAGACCATGCCCAACGACATGTCATATTTCAATTTCTAGACCATGCCCACCGGCATGTCACTTTTATTTTCTATTTCAATTCAATTTCTATTTCAAGACCTTGCCCAACGGCATGTCACTTTTATTTTCTATTTCAATTCAATTTCTATTTCAAGACCATGCCCAACGGCATGTCACTTTTATATTCTATTTCAATTCAATTTCTATTTCAAGACCATGCCCAACGGCATGTCACTTTTATATTCTAGACCATGCCCAACGACATGTCATATTTCAATTTCTAGACCATGCCCACCGGCATGTCACTTTTATTTTCTATTTCAATTCAATTTCTATTTCAAGACCATACCCAACGGCATGTCACTTTTATTTTCTAGACCATGACAACAGCATGTCACTTTTATTTTCTATTTCAAATCAATTTCTATTTCAAGACCATGCCCAACGACATGTCACTTTTATTTTATATTTCAATTCAATTTCTATTTCTAGACCATGCCCACCGGCATGTCACTTTTATATTCTAGACCATGCCCAACGGCATGTCATATTTCAATTTCTAGACCATGCCCACCGGCATGTCACTTTTATTTTCTATTTCAAGACCATGCCCAACGGCATGCCACTTTTATTTTCTATTTCAATTCAATTTCTATTTCAAGACCATGCCCAATGGCATGCCACTTTTATATTCTAGACCATGCCCAACGACATGTCATATTTCAATTTCTGGACCATGCCTACCGGCATGTCACTTTTATTTTCTATTTCAATTCAATTTCTATTTCAAGACCATGCCCAACGGCATGGCACTTTTATTTTCTAGACCATGCCCAACGACATGTCATATTTCAATTTCTAGACCATGCCCACCGGCATGTCACTTTTATTTTCTATTTCAATTCAATTTCTATTTCAAGACCATGCCCAACGGCATGTCACTTTTATTTTCTATTTCAATTCAATTTCTATTTCAAGACCATGCCCAACGGCATGTCACTTTTATATTCTATTTCAATTCAATTTCTATTTCAAGACCATGCCCAACGGCATGTCACTTTTATATTCTAGACCATGCCCAACGACATGTCATATTTCAATTTCAAGACCATGCCCAACGGCATGCCACTTTTATTTTCTATTTCAATTCAATTTCTATTTCAAGACCATGCCCAATGGCATGCCACTTTTATATTCTAGACCATGCCCAACGACATGTCATATTTCAATTTCTAGACCATGCCCACCGGCATGTCACTTTTATTTTCTATTTCAAGACCATGCCCAACGGCATGGCACTTTTATTTTCTAGACCATGCCCAACAACATGTCATATTTCAATTTCTAGACCATGCCCACCGGCATGTCACTTTTATTTTCTATTTCAATTCAATTTCAATTTCAAGACCATGCCCAATGGCATGTCACTTTTATTTTCTATTTCAATTCAATTTCTATTTCAAGACCATGCCCAACGGCATGTCACTTTTATATTCTAGACCATGCCCAACGGCATGTCATATTTCAATTTCTAGACCATGCCTACCGGCATGTCACTTTTATTTTCTATTTCAATTCAATTTCTATTTCAATTCAATTTCTATTTCATGACCATACCCAACGTCATGTCACTTTTATTTTCTGGACCATGCCCAACGGCATGTCACTTTTATTTTCTATTTCAATTCAATTTCTACTTCAAGACCATGCCCAACGGCATGTCACTTTTATTTTATATTTCAATTCAATTTCTATTTCTAGACCATGCCCACTGGCATGTCACTTTTATATTCTAGACCATGCCCAACGGCATGTCATATTTCAATTTCTAGACCATGCCCACCGGCATGTCACTTTTATTTTCTATTTCAATTCAATTTCTATTTCAAGACCATACCCAACGGCATGTCACTTTTATTTTCTAGACCATGACAACAGCATGTCACTTTTATTTTCTATTTCAAATCAATTTCTATTTCAAGACCATGCCCAACGACATGTCACTTTTATTTTATATTTCAATTCAATTTCTATTTCAGGACCATGCCCAATGGCATGCCACTTTAATATTCTAGACCATGCCCAACGACATGTCATATTTCAATTTCTAGACCATGCCCACCAGCATGTCACTTTTATTTTCTATTTCAATTCAATTTCTATTTCTAGACCATGCCCAACGACATGTCACTTTTATTTTCTAGACCATGCCCAACGACATGTCATATTTCAATTTCTAGACCATGCCTACCGGCATGTCACTTTTATTTTCTATTTCAATTCAATTTCTATTTCAAGACCATGCCCAACGGCATGTCACTTTTATTTTATATTTCAATTCAATTTCTATTTCAAGACCATGCCCAACGGCATGTCACTTTTATATTCTAGACCATGCCCAACGGCATGTCATATTTCAATTTCTAGACCATGCCTACCGGCATGTCACTTTTATTTTCAATTTAAATTCAATTTCTATTTCAAGACCATGCCCAACGGCATGTCACTTTTATTTTCTATTTCAATTCAATTTCTATTTCAAGACCATGCCCAACGGCATGTCACTTTTATATTCTAGACCATGCCCAACGGCATGTCATATTTCAATTTCTAGACCATGCCTACCGGCATGTCACTTTTATTTTCTATTTCAATTCAATTTCTATTTCAATTCAATTTCTATTTCATGACCATACCCAACGTCATGTCACTTTTATTTTCTAGACCATGCCCAACGGCAAGTCACTTTTATTTTCTAGACCATGCCCAACGGCATGCCACTTTTATTTTCTATTTCAATTCAATTTCTATTTCAAGACCATGCCCAACGACATGTTACTTTTATTTTATATTTCAATTCAATTTCTATTTCTAGACCATGCCCACCGGCATGTCACTTTTATATTCTAGACCATGCCCAACGGCATGTCATATTTCAATTTCTAGACCATGCCCACCGGCATGTCACTTTTATTTTCTATTTCAATTCAATTTCTATTTCAAGACCATACCCAACGGCATGTCACTTTTATTTTCTAGACCATGACAACAGCATGTCACTTTTATTTTCTATTTCAAATCAATTTCTATTTCAAGACCATGCCCAACGACATGTCACTTTTATTTTATATTTCAATTCAATTTCTATTTCTAGACCATGCCCACCGGCATGTCACTTTTATATTCTAGACCATGCCCAACGGCATGTCATATTTCAATTTCTAGACCATGCCCACCGGCATGTCACTTTTATTTTCTATTTCAAGACCATGCCCAACGGCATGCCACTTTTATTTTCTATTTCAATTCAATTTCTATTTCAAGACCATGCCCAATGGCATGCCACTTTTATATTCTAGACCATGCCCAACGACATGTCATATTTCAATTTCTAGACCATGCCTACCGGCATGTCACTTTTATTTTCTATTTCAATTCAATTTCTATTTCAAGACCATGCCCAACGGCATGGCACTTTTATTTTCTAGACCATGCCCAACGACATGTCATATTTCAATTTCTAGACCATGCCCACCGGCATGTCACTTTTATTTTCTATTTCAATTCAATTTCTATTTCAAGACCATGCCCAACGGCATGTCACTTTTATTTTCTATTTCAATTCAATTTCTATTTCAAGACCATGCCCAACGGCATGTCACTTTTATATTCTATTTCAATTCAATTTCTATTTCAAGACCATGCCCAACGGCATGTCACTTTTATATTCTAGACCATGCCCAACGACATGTCATATTTCAATTTCTAGACCATGCCCACCGGCATGTCACTTTTATTTTCTATTTCAATTCAATTTCTATTTCAAGACCATACCCAACGGCATGTCACTTTTATTTTCTAGACCATGACAACAGCATGTCACTTTTATTTTCTATTTCAAATCAATTTCTATTTCAAATCAATTTCTATTTCAAGACCATGCCCAACGACATGTCACTTTTATTTTATATTTCAATTCAATTTCTATTTCTAGACCATGCCCACCGGCATGTCACTTTTATATTCTAGACCATGCCCAACGGCATGTCATATTTCAATTTCTAGACCATGCCCACCGGCATGTCACTTTTATTTTCTATTTCAAGACCATGCCCAACGGCATGCCACTTTTATTTTCTATTTCAATTCAATTTCTATTTCTAGACCATGCCCACCGGCATGTCACTTTTATATTCTAGACCATGCCCAACGGCATGTCATATTTCAATTTCTAGACCATGTCCACCGGCATGTCACTTTTATTTTCTATTTCAAGACCATGCCCAACGGCATGCCACTTTTATTTTCTATTTCAATTCAATTTCTATTTCAAGACCATGCCCAATGGCATGCCACTTTTATATTCTAGACCATGCCCAACGACATGTCATATTTCAATTTCTGGACCATGCCTACCGGCATGTCACTTTTATTTTCTATTTCAATTCAATTTCTATTCCAAGACCATGCCCAACGGCATGGCACTTTTATTTTCTAGACCATGCCCAACGACATGTCATATTTCAATTTCTAGACCATGCCCACCGGCATGTCACTTTTATTTTCTATTTCAATTCAATTTCTATTTCAAGACCATGCCCAACGGCATGTCACTTTTATTTTCTATTTCAATTCAATTTCTATTTCAAGACCATGCCCAACGGCATGTCACTTTTATATTCTATTTCAATTCAATTTCTATTTCAAGACCATGCCCAACGGCATGTCACTTTTATATTCTAGACCATGCCCAACGACATGTCATATTTCAATTTCAAGACCATGCCCAACGGCATGCCACTTTTATTTTCTATTTCAATTCAATTTCTATTTCAAGACCATGCCCAATGGCATGCCACTTTTATATTCTAGACCATGCCCAACGACATGTCATATTTCAATTTCTAGACCATGCCCACCGGCATGTCACTTTTATTTTCTATTTCAAGACCATGCCCAACGGCATGGCACTTTTATTTTCTAGACCATGCCCAACAACATGTCATATTTCAATTTCTAGACCATGCCCACCGGCATGTCACTTTTATTTTCTATTTCAATTCAATTTCTATTTCAAGACCATGCCCAACGGCATGTCACTTTTATTTTCTATTTCAATTCAATTTCTATTTCAAGACCATGCCCAACGGCATGTCACTTTTATATTCTAGACCATGCCCAACGGCATGTCATATTTCAATTTCTAGACCATGCCTACCGGCATGTCACTTTTATTTTCTATTTCAATTCAATTTCTATTTCAATTCAATTTCTATTTCATGACCATACCCAACGTCATGTCACTTTTATTTTCTGGACCATGCCCAACGGCATGTCACTTTTATTTTCTATTTCAATTCAATTTCTACTTCAAGACCATGCCCAACGGCATGTCACTTTTATTTTATATTTCAATTCAATTTCTATTTCTAGACCATGCCCACTGGCATGTCACTTTTATATTCTAGACCATGCCCAACGGCATGTCATATTTCAATTTCTAGACCATGCCCACCGGCATGTCACTTTTATTTTCTATTTCAATTCAATTTCTATTTCAAGACCATACCCAACGGCATGTCACTTTTATTTTCTAGACCATGACAACAGCATGTCACTTTTATTTTCTATTTCAAATCAATTTCTATTTCAAGACCATGCCCAACGACATGTCACTTTTATTTTATATTTCAATTCAATTTCTATTTCAAGACCATGCCCAATGGCATGCCACTTTAATATTCTAGACCATGCCCAACGACATGTCATATTTCAATTTCTAGACCATGCCCACCAGCATGTCACTTTTATTTTCTATTTCAATTCAATTTCTATTTCTAGACCATGCCCAACGACATGTCACTTTTATTTTCTAGACCATGCCCAACGACATGTCATATTTCAATTTCTAGACCATGCCTACCGGCATGTCACTTTTATTTTCTATTTCAATTCAATTTCTATTTCAAGACCATGCCCAACGGCATGTCACTTTTATTTTATATTTCAATTCAATTTCTATTTCAAGACCATGCCCAACGGCATGTCACTTTTATATTCTAGACCATGCCCAACGGCATGTCATATTTCAATTTCTAGACCATGCCTACCGGCATGTCACTTTTATTTTCAATTTAAATTCAATTTCTATTTCAAGACCATGCCCAACGGCATGTCACTTTTATTTTCTATTTCAATTCAATTTCTATTTCAAGACCATGCCCAACGGCATGTCACTTTTATATTCTAGACCATGCCCAACGGCATGTCATATTTCAATTTCTAGACCATGCCTACCGGCATGTCACTTTTATTTTCTATTTCAATTCAATTTCTATTTCAATTCAATTTCTATTTCATGACCATACCCAACGTCATGTCACTTTTATTTTCTAGACCATGCCCAACGGCAAGTCACTTTTATTTTCTAGACCATGCCCAACGGCATGCCACTTTTATTTTCTATTTCAATTCAATTTCTATTTCAAGACCATGCCCAACGGCATGTCACTTTTATTTTCTAGACCATGACAACAGCATGTCACTTTTATTTTCTATTTCAAATCAATTTCTATTTCAAGACCATGCCCAACGACATGTCACTTTTATTTTATATTTCAATTCAATTACTATTTCTAGACCATGCCCACCGGCATGTCACTTTTATATTCTAGACCATGCCCAACGGCATGCCATATTTCAATTTCTAGACCATGCCCACCGGCATGTCACTTTTATTTTCTATTTCAAGACCATGCCCAACGGCATGCCACTTTTATTTTCTATTTCAATTCAATTTCTATTTCAAGACCATGCCCAATGGCATGCCACTTTTATATTCTAGACCATGCCCAACGACATGTCATATTTCAATTTCTAGACCATGCCTACCGGCATGTCACTTTTATTTTCTATTTCAATTCAATTTCTATTTCAAGACCATGCCCAACGGCATGGCACTTTTATTTTCTAGACCATGCCCAACGACATGTCATATTTCAATTTCTAGACCATGCCCACCGGCATGTCACTTTTATTTTCTATTTCAATTCAATTTCTATTTCAAGACCATGCCCAACGGCATGTCACTTTTATTTTCTATTTCAATTCAATTTCTATTTCAAGACCATGCCCAACGGCATGTCACTTTTATATTCTATTTCAATTCAATTTCTATTTCAAGACCATGCCCAACGGCATGTCACTTTTATATTCTAGACCATGCCCAACGACATGTCATATTTCAATTTCTAGACCATGCCCACCGGCATGTCACTTTTATTTTCTATTTCAATTCAATTTCTATTTCAAGACCATACCCAACGGCATGTCACTTTTATTTTCTAGACCATGACAACAGCATGTCACTTTTATTTTCTATTTCAAATCAATTTCTATTTCAAGACCATGCCCAACGACATGTCACTTTTATTTTATATTTCAATTCAATTTCTATTTCTAGACCATGCCCACCGGCATGTCACTTTTATATTCTAGACCATGCCCAACGGCATGTCATATTTCAATTTCTAGACCATGCCCACCGGCATGTCACTTTTATTTTCTATTTCAAGACCATGCCCAACGGCATGCCACTTTTATTTTCTATTTCAATTCAATTTCTATTTCAAGACCATGCCCAATGGCATGCCACTTTTATATTCTAGACCATGCCCAACGACATGTCATATTTCAATTTCTGGACCATGCCTACCGGCATGTCACTTTTATTTTCTATTTCAATTCAATTTCTATTTCAAGACCATGCCCAACGGCATGGCACTTTTATTTTCTAGACCATGCCCAACGACATGTCATATTTCAATTTCTAGACCATGCCCACCGGCATGTCACTTTTATTTTCTATTTCAATTCAATTTCTATTTCAAGACCATGCCCAACGGCATGTCACTTTTATTTTCTATTTCAATTCAATTTCTATTTCAAGACCATGCCCAACGGCATGTCACTTTTATATTCTATTTCAATTCAATTTCTATTTCAAGACCATGCCCAACGGCATGTCACTTTTATATTCTAGACCATGCCCAACGACATGTCATATTTCAATTTCAAGACCATGCCCAACGGCATGCCACTTTTATTTTCTATTTCAATTCAATTTCTATTTCAAGACCATGCCCAATGGCATGCCACTTTTATATTCTAGACCATGCCCAACGACATGTCATATTTCAATTTCTAGACCATGCCCACCGGCATGTCACTTTTATTTTCTATTTCAAGACCATGCCCAACGGCATGGCACTTTTATTTTCTAGACCATGCCCAACAACATGTCATATTTCAATTTCTAGACCATGCCCACCGGCATGTCACTTTTATTTTCTATTTCAATTCAATTTCTATTTCAAGACCATGCCCAACGGCATGTCACTTTTATTTTCTATTTCAATTCAATTTCTATTTCAAGACCATGCCCAACGGCATGTCACTTTTATATTCTAGACCATGCCCAACGGCATGTCATATTTCAATTTCTAGACCATGCCTACCGGCATGTCACTTTTATTTTCTATTTCAATTCAATTTCTATTTCAATTCAATTTCTATTTCATGACCATACCCAACGTCATGTCACTTTTATTTTCTGGACCATGCCCAACGGCATGTCACTTTTATTTTCTATTTCAATTCAATTTCTACTTCAAGACCATGCCCAACGGCATGTCACTTTTATTTTATATTTCAATTCAATTTCTATTTCTAGACCATGCCCACTGGCATGTCACTTTTATATTCTAGACCATGCCCAACGGCATGTCATATTTCAATTTCTAGACCATGCCCACCGGCATGTCACTTTTATTTTCTATTTCAATTCAATTTCTATTTCAAGACCATACCCAACGGCATGTCACTTTTATTTTCTAGACCATGACAACAGCATGTCACTTTTATTTTCTATTTCAAATCAATTTCTATTTCAAGACCATGCCCAACGACATGTCACTTTTATTTTATATTTCAATTCAATTTCTATTTCAAGACCATGCCCAATGGCATGCCACTTTAATATTCTAGACCATGCCCAACGACATGTCATATTTCAATTTCTAGACCATGCCCACCAGCATGTCACTTTTATTTTCTATTTCAATTCAATTTCTATTTCTAGACCATGCCCAACGACATGTCACTTTTATTTTCTAGACCATGCCCAACGACATGTCATATTTCAATTTCTAGACCATGCCTACCGGCATGTCACTTTTATTTTCTATTTCAATTCAATTTCTATTTCAAGACCATGCCCAACGGCATGTCACTTTTATTTTATATTTCAATTCAATTTCTATTTCAAGACCATGCCCAACGGCATGTCACTTTTATATTCTAGACCATGCCCAACGGCATGTCATATTTCAATTTCTAGATCATGCCTACCGGCATGTCACTTTTATTTTCAATTTAAATTCAATTTCTATTTCAAGACCATGCCCAACGGCATGTCACTTTTATTTTCTATTTCAATTCAATTTCTATTTCAAGACCATGCCCAACGGCATGTCACTTTTATATTCTAGACCATGCCCAACGGCATGTCATATTTCAATTTCTCGACCATGCCTACCGGCATGTCACTTTTATTTTCTATTTCAATTCAATTTCTATTTCAATTCAATTTCTATTTCATGACCATACCCAACGTCATGTCACTTTTATTTTCTAGACCATGCCCAACGGCAAGTCACTTTTATTTTCTAGACCATGCCCAACGGCATGCCACTTTTATTTTCTATTTCAATTCAATTTCTATTTCAAGACCATGCCCAACGACATGTTACTTTTATTTTATATTTCAATTCAATTTCTATTTCTAGACCATGCCCACCGGCATGTCACTTTTATATTCTAGACCATGCCCAACGGCATGTCATATTTCAATTTCTAGACCATGCCCACCGGCATGTCACTTTTATTTTCTATTTCAATTCAATTTCTATTTCAAGACCATACCCAACGGCATGTCACTTTTATTTTCTAGACCATGACAACAGCATGTCACTTTTATTTTCTATTTCAAATCAATTTCTATTTCAAGACCATGCCCAACGACATGTCACTTTTATTTTATATTTCAATTCAATTTCTATTTCTAGACCATGCCCACCGGCATGTCACTTTTATATTCTAGACCATGCCCAACGGCATGTCATATTTCAATTTCTAGACCATGCCCACCGGTATGTCACTTTTATTTTCTATTTCAAGACCATGCCCAACGGCATGCCACTTTTATTTTCTATTTCAATTCAATTTCTATTTCAAGACCATGCCCAATGGCATGCCACTTTTATATTCTAGACCATGCCCAACGACATGTCATATTTCAATTTCTAGACCATGCCTACCGGCATGTCACTTTTATTTTCTATTTCAATTCAATTTCTATTTCAAGACCATGCCCAACGGCATGGCACTTTTATTTTCTAGACCATGCCCAACGACATGTCATATTTCAATTTCTAGACCATGCCCACCGGCATGTCACTTTTATTTTCTATTTCAATTCAATTTCTATTTCAAGACCATGCCCAACGGCATGTCACTTTTATATTCTATTTCAATTCAATTTCTATTTCAAGACCATGCCCAACGGCATGTCACTTTTATATTCTAGACCATGCCCAACGACATGTCATATTTCAATTTCTAGACCATGCCCACCGGCATGTCACTTTTATTTTCTATTTCAATTCAATTTCTATTTCAAGACCATACCCAACGGCATGTCACTTTTATTTTCTAGACCATGACAACAGCATGTCACTTTTATTTTCTATTTCAAATCAATTTCTATTTCAAGACCATGCCCAACGACATGTCACTTTTATTTTATATTTCAATTCAATTTCTATTTCTAGACCATGCCCACCGGCATGTCACTTTTATATTCTAGACCATGCCCAACGGCATGTCATATTTCAATTTCTAGACCATGCCCACCGGCATGTCACTTTTATTTTCTATTTCAAGACCATGCCCAACGGCATGCCACTTTTATTTTCTATTTCAATTCAATTTCTATTTCAAGACCATGCCCAATGGCATGCCACTTTTATATTCTAGACCATGCCCAACGACATGTCATATTTCAATTTCTAGACCATGCCTACCGGCATGTCACTTTTATTTTCTATTTCAATTCAATTTCTATTTCAAGACCATGCCCAACGGCATGGCACTTTTATTTTCTAGACCATGCCCAACGACATGTCATATTTCAATTTCTAGACCATGCCCACCGGCATGTCACTTTTATTTTCTATTTCAATTCAATTTCTATTTCAAGACCATGCCGAACGGCATGTCACTTTTATTTTCTATTTCAATTCAATTTCTATTTCAAGACCATGCCCAACGGCATGTCACTTTTATATTCTATTTCAATTCAATTTCTATTTCAAGACCATGCCCAACGGCATGTCACTTTTATATTCTAGACCATGCCCAACGACATGTCATATTTCAATTTCTAGACCATGCCCAACGGCATGCCACTTTTATTTTCTATTTCAATTCAATTTCTATTTCAAGACCATGCCCAACGACATGTCACTTTTATTTTATATTTCAATTCAATTTCTATTTCTAGACCATGCCCACCGGCATGTCACTTTTATATTCTAGACCATGCCCAACGACATGTCATATTTCTATTTCTAGACCATGCCCACCGGCATGTCACTTTTATTTTCTATTTCAATTCAATTTCTATTTCAAGACCATGCCCAACGGCATGGCACTTTTATTTTCTAGACCATGCCCAACGACATGTCATATTTCAATTTCTAGACCATGCCCACCGGCATGTCACTTTTATTTTCTATTTCAATTCAATTTCTATTTCAAGACCATGCCCAACGGCATGTCACTTTTATTTTCTATTTCAATTCAATTTCTATTTCAAGACCATGCCCACTGGCATGTCACTTTTATATTCTAGACCATGCCCAACGGCATGTCATATTTCAAATTCTAGACCATGCCTACCGGCATGTCACTTTTATTTTCTATTTCAATTCAATTTCTATTTCAAGACCATACCCAACGTCATGTCACTTTTATTTTCTAGACCATGCCCAACGGCAAGTCACTTTTATTTTCTATTTCAATTCAATTTCTATTTCCAGACCATGCCCAACGGCATGTCACTTTTATTTTATATTTCAATTCAATTTCTATTTCTAGACCATGCCCACCGGCATGTCACTTTTATATTCTAGACCATGCCCAACGGCATGTCATATTTCAATTTCTAGACCATGCCCACCGGCATGTCACTTTTATTTTCTATTTCAATTCAATTTCTATTTCAAGACCATGCCCAACGGCATGTCACTTTTATTTTCTATTTCAATTCAATTTCTATTTCAAGACCATGCCCAACGGCATGCCACTTTTATATTCTAGACCATGCCCAACGACATGTCATATTTCAATTTCTAGACCATGCCCACCGGCATGTCACTTTTATTTTCTATTTCAATTCAATTTCTATTTCAAGACCATGCCCAACGGCATGTCACTTTTTTTTTCTAGACCATGCCCAACGACATGTCACTTTTATTTTCTATTTAAATTCAATTTCTATTTCATGACCATGCCCAATGGCATCTCACTTTTATTTTCTATTTCAATTCAATTTCTATTTCAAGACCATGCCCAACGGCATGTCACTTTTATTTTCTATTTCAATTCAATTTCTATTTCAAGACCATGCCCAATGGCATGCCACTTTAATATTCTAGACCATGCCCAACGACATGTCATATTTCAATTTCTAGACCATGCCCACCGGCATGTCACTTTTATTTTCTATTTCAATTCAATTTCTATTTCAAGACCATGCCCAACGGCATGTCACTTTTATTTTCTAGACCATGCCCAACGGCATGTCATATTTCAATTTCTAGACCATGCCCACCGGCATGTCACTTTTATTTTCTACTTCAATTCAATTTATATTTCAAGACCATGCCCAACGGCATGTCACTTTTATTTTCAATTTAAATTCAATTTCTATTTAAAGACCATACCCAACGTCATGTCACTTTTATTTTCTAGACCATGCCCAACGGCATGTCACTTTTATTTTCTATTTCCATTCAATTTCTATTTCAAGACCATGCCCAACGGCATGTCACTTTTATTTTCTATTTCAATTCAATTTCTATTTCTAGACCATGCCCACTGGCATGTCACTTTTATATTCTAGACCATGCCCAACGGCATGTCATATTTCAATTTCTAGACCATGCCTACCGGCATGTCACTTTTATTTTCTATTTCAAGACCATGCCCAACGGCATGCCACTTTTATTTTCTATTTCAATTCAATTTCTATTTCAAGACCATGCCCAATGGCATGCCACTTTTATATTCTAGACCATGCCCAACGACATGTCATATTTCAATTTCTAGACCATGCCTACCGGCATGTCACTTTTATTTTCTATTTCAATTCAATTTCTATTTCAAGACCATGCCCAACGGCATGGCACTTTTATTTTCTAGACCATGCCCAACGACATGTCATATTTCAATTTCTAGACCATGCCTACCGGCATGTCACTTTTATTTTCTATTTCAATTCAATTTCTATTTCAAGACCATGCCCAACGGCATGTCACTTTTATTTTCTATTTCAATTCAATTTCTATTTCAAGACCATGCCCAATGGCATGCCACTTTAATATTCTAGACCATGCCCAACGACATGTCATATTTCAATTTCTAGACCATGCCCACCGGCATGTCACTTTTATTTTCTATTTCAATTCAATTTCTATTTCAAGACCATGCCCAACGGCATGTCACTTTTATTTTCTAGACCATGCCCAACGGCATGTCATATTTCAATTTCTAGACCATGCCCACCGGCATGTCACTTTTATTTTCTACTTCAATTCAATTTATATTTCAAGACCATGCCCAACGGCATGTCACTTTTATTTTCAATTTAAATTCAATTTCTATTTAAAGACCATACCCAACGTCATGTCACTTTTATTTTCTAGACCATGCCCAACGGCATGTCACTTTTATTTTCTATTTCCATTCAATTTCTATTTCAAGACCATGCCCAACGGCATGTCACTTTTATTTTCTATTTCAATTCAATTTCTAGTTCTAGACCATGCCCACTGGCATGTCACTTTTATATTCTAGACCATGCCCAACGGCATGTCATATTTCAATTTCTAGACCATGCCTACCGGCATGTCACTTTTATTTTCTATTTCAAGACCATGCCCAACGGCATGCCACTTTTATTTTCTATTTCAATTCAATTTCTATTTCAAGACCATGCCCAATGGCATGCCACTTTTATATTCTAGACCATGCCCAACGACATGTCATATTTCAATTTCTAGACCATGCCTACCGGCATGTCACTTTTATTTTCTATTTCAATTCAATTTCTATTTCAAGACCATGCCCAACGGCATGGCACTTTTATTTTCTAGACCATGCCCAACGACATGTCATATTTCAATTTCTAGACCATGCCCACCGGCATGTCACTTTTATTTTCTATTTCAATTCAATTTCTATTTCAAGACCATGCCCAACGGCATGTCACTTTTATTTTCTATTTCAATTCAATTTCTATTTCAAGACCATGCCCAACGGCATGTCACTTTTATATTCTATTTCAATTCAATTTCTATTTCAAGACCATGCCCAACGGCATGTCACTTTTATATTCTAGACCATGCCCAACGACATGTCATATTTCAATTTCTAGACCATGCCCAACGGCATGCCACTTTTATTTTCTATTTCAATTCAATTTCTATTTCAAGACCATGCCCAACGACATGTCACTTTTATTTTATATTTCAATTCAATTTCTATTTCTAGACCATGCCCACCGGCATGTCACTTTTATATTCTAGACCATGCCCAACGACATGTCATATTTCTATTTCTAGACCATGCCCACCGGCATGTCACTTTTATTTTCTATTTCAATTCAATTTCTATTTCAAGACCATGCCCAACGGCATGGCACTTTTATTTTCTAGACCATGCCCAACGACATGTCATATTTCAATTTCTAGACCATGCCCACCGGCATGTCACTTTTATTTTCTATTTCAATTCAATTTCTATTTCAAGACCATGCCCAACGGCATGTCACTTTTATTTTCTATTTCAATTCAATTTCTATTTCAAGACCATGCCCAACGGCATGTCACTTTTATATTCTAGACCATGCCCAACGGCATGTCATATTTCAATTTCTAGACCATGCCTACCGGCATGTCACTTTTATTTTCTATTTCAATTCAATTTCTATTTCAAGACCATGCCCAACGGCATGGCACTTTTATTTTCTAGACCATGCCCAACGACATGTCATATTTCAATTTCTAGACCATGCCCACCGGCATGTCACTTTTATTTTCTATTTCAATTCAATTTCTATTTCAAGACCATGCCCAACGGCATGTCACTTTTATTTTCTATTTCAATTCAATTTCTATTTCAAGACCATGCCCAACGGCATGTCACTTTTATATTCTATTTCAATTCAATTTCTATTTCAAGACCATGCCCAACGGCATGTCACTTTTATATTCTAGACCATGCCCAACGACATGTCATATTTCAATTTCTAGACCATGCCCACCGGCATGTCACTTTTATTTTCTATTTCAATTCAATTTCTATTTCAAGACCATACCCAACGGCATGTCACTTTTATTTTCTAGACCATGACAACAGCATGTCACTTTTATTTTCTATTTCAAATCAATTTCTATTTCAAGACCATGCCCAACGACATGTCACTTTTATTTTATATTTCAATTCAATTTCTATTTCTAGACCATGCCCACCGGCATGTCACTTTTATATTCTAGACCATGCCCAACGGCATGTCATATTTCAATTTCTAGACCATGCCCACCGGCATGTCACTTTTATTTTCTATTTCAAGACCATGCCCAACGGCATGCCACTTTTATTTTCTATTTCAATTCAATTTCTATTTCAAGACCATGCCCAATGGCATGCCACTTTTATATTCTAGACCATGCCCAACGACATGTCATATTTCAATTTCTAGACCATGCCTACCGGCATGTCACTTTTATTTTCTATTTCAATTCAATTTCTATTTCAAGACCATGCCCAACGGCATGGCACTTTTATTTTCTATACCATGCCCAACGACATGTCATATTTCAATTTCTAGACCATGCCCACCGGCATGTCACTTTTATTTTCTATTTCAATTCAATTTCTATTTCAAGACCATGCCCAACGGCATGTCACTTTTATTTTCTATTTCAATTCAATTTCTATTTCAAGACCATGCCCAACGGCATGTCACTTTTATATTCTATTTCAATTCAATTTCTATTTCAAGACCATGCCCAACGGCATGTCACTTTTATATTCTAGACCATGCCCAACGACATGTCATATTTCAATTTCTAGACCATGCCCAACGGCATGCCACTTTTATTTTCTATTTCAATTCAATTTCTATTTCAAGACCATGCCCAACGACATGTCACTTTTATTTTATATTTCAATTCAATTTCTATTTCTAGACCATGCCCACCGGCATGTCACTTTTATATTCTAGACCATGCCCAACGACATGTCATATTTCTATTTCTAGACCATGCCCACCGGCATGTCACTTTTATTTTCTATTTCAATTCAATTTCTATTTCAAGACCATGCCCAACGGCATGGCACTTTTATTTTCTAGACCATGCCCAACGACATGTCATATTTCAATTTCTAGACCATGCCCACCGGCATGTCACTTTTATTTTCTATTTCAATTCAATTTCTATTTCAAGACCATGCCCAACGGCATGTCACTTTTATTTTCTATTTCAATTCAATTTCTATTTCAAGACCATGCCCAACGGCATGTCACTTTTATATTCTAGACCATGCCCAACGGCATGTCATATTTCAATTTCTAGACCATGCCTACCGGCATGTCACTTTTATTTTCTATTTCAATTCAATTTCTATTTCAAGACCATACCCAACGTCATGTCACTTTTATTTTCTAGACCATGCCCAACGGCAAGTCACTTTTATTTTCTATTTCAATTCAATTTCTATTTCCAGACCATGCCCAACGGCATGTCACTTTTATTTTATATTTCAATTCAATTTCTATTTCTAGACCATGCCCACCGGCATGTCACTTTTATATTCTAGACCATGCCCAACGGCATGTCATATTTCAATTTCTAGACCATGCCCACCGGCATGTCACTTTTATTTTCTATTTCAATTCAATTTCTATTTCAAGACCATGCCCAACGGCATGTCACTTTTATTTTCTAGACCATGCCCAACGACATGTCACTTTTATTTTCTATTTAAATTCAATTTCTATTTCATGACCATGCCCAATGGCATCTCACTTTTATTTTCTATTTCAATTCAATTTCTATTTCAAGACCATGCCCAACGGCATGTCACTTTTATTTTCTATTTCAATTCAATTTCTATTTCAAGACCATGCCCAATGGCATGCCACTTTAATATTCTAGACCATGCCCAACGACATGTCATATTTCAATTTCTAGACCATGCCCACCGGCATGTCACTTTTATTTTCTATTTCAATTCAATTTCTATTTCAAGACCATGCCCAACGGCATGTCACTTTTATTTTCTAGACCATGCCCAACGGCATGTCATATTTCAATTTCTAGACCATGCCCACCGGCATGTCACTTTTATTTTCTACTTCAATTCAATTTATATTTCAAGACCATGCCCAACGGCATGTCACTTTTATTTTCAATTTAAATTCAATTTCTATTTAAAGACCATACCCAACGTCATGTCACTTTTATTTTCTAGACCATGCCCAACGGCATGTCACTTTTATTTTCTATTTCCATTCAATTTCTATTTCAAGACCATGCCCAACGGCATGTCACTTTTATTTTCTATTTCAATTCAATTTCTATTTCTAGACCATGCCCACTGGCATGTCACTTTTATATTCTAGACCATGCCCAACGGCATGTCATATTTCAATTTCTAGACCATGCCTACCGGCATGTCACTTTTATTTTCTATTTCAAGACCATGCCCAACGGCATGCCACTTTTATTTTCTATTTCAATTCAATTTCTATTTCAAGACCATGCCCAATGGCATGCCACTTTTATATTCTAGACCATGCCCAACGACATGTCATATTTCAATTTCTAGACCATGCCTACCGGCATGTCACTTTTATTTTCTATTTCAATTCAATTTCTATTTCAAGACCATGCCCAACGGCATGGCACTTTTATTTTCTAGACCATGCCCAACGACATGTCATATTTCAATTTCTAGACCATGCCCACCGGCATGTCACTTTTATTTTCTATTTCAATTCAATTTCTATTTCAAGACCATGCCCAACGGCATGTCACTTTTATTTTCTATTTCAATTCAATTTCTATTTCAAGACCATGCCCAACGGCATGTCACTTTTATATTCTATTTCAATTCAATTTCTATTTCAAGACCATGCCCAACGGCATGCCACTTTTATTTTCTATTTCAATTCAATTTCTATTTCAAGAGCATGCCCAACGACATGTCACTTTTATTTTATATTTCAATTCAATTTCTATTTCTAGACCATGCCCACCGGCATGTCACTTTTATATTATAGACCATGCCCAACGACATGTCATATTTCTATTTCTAGACCATGCCCACCGGCATGTCACTTTTATTTTCTATTTCAATTCAATTTCTATTTCAAGACCATGCCCAACGGCATGGCACTTTTATTTTCTAGACCATGCCCAACGACATGTCATATTTCAATTTCTAGACCATGCCCACCGGCATGTCACTTTTATTTTCTATTTCAATTCAATTTCTATTTCAAGACCATGCCCAACGGCATGTCACTTTTATTTTCTATTTCAATTCAATTTCTATTTCAAGACCATGCCCAACGGCATGTCACTTTTATATTCTAGACCATGCCCAACGGCATGTCATATTTCAATTTCTAGACCATGCCTACCGGCATGTCACTTTTATTTTCTATTTCAATTCAATTTCTATTTCAAGACCATACCCAACGTCATGTCACTTTTATTTTCTAGACCATGCCCAACGGCAAGTCACTTTTATTTTCTTTTTCAATTCAATTTCTATTTCCAGACCATGCCCAACGGCATGTCACTTTTATTTTATATTTCAATTCAATTTCTATTTCTAGACCATGCCCACCGGCATGTCACTTTTATATTCTAGACCATGCCCAACGGCATGTCATATTTCAATTTCTAGACCATGCCCACCGGCATGTCACTTTTATTTTCTATTTCAATTCAATTTCTATTTCAAGACCATGCCCAACGGCATGTCACTTTTATTTTCTATTTCAATTCAATTTCTATTTCAAGACCATGCCCAACGGCATGCCACTTTTATATTCTAGACCATGCCCAACGACATGTCATATTTCAATTTCTAGACCATGCCCACCGGCATGTCACTTTTATTTTCTATTTCAATCCAATTTCTATTTCAAGACCATGCCCAACGGCATGGCACTTTTTTTTTCTAGACCATGCCCAACGACATGTCACTTTTATTTTCTATTTAAATTCAATTTCTATTTCATGACCATGCCCAATGGCATGTCACTTTTATTTTCTATTTCAATTCAATTTCTATTTCAAGACCATGCCCAACGGCATGTCACTTTTATTTTCTATTTCAATTCAATTTCTATTTCAAGACCATGCCCAATGGCATGCCACTTTAATATTCTAGACCATGCCCAACGACATGTCATATTTCAATTTCTAGACCATGCCCACCGGCATGTCACTTTTATTTTCTATTTCAATTCAATTTCTATTTCAAGACCATGCCCAACGGCATGTCACTTTTATTTTCTAGACCATGCCCAACGGCATGTCATATTTCAATTTCTAGACCATGCCCACCGGCATGTCACTTTTATTTTCTATTTCAATTCAATTTATATTTCAAGACCATGCCCAACGGCATGTCACTTTTATTTTCAATTTAAATTCAATTTCTATTTAAAGACCATACCCAACGTCATGTCACTTTTATTTTCTAGACCATGCCTAACGGCATGTCACTTTTATTTTCTATTTCCATTCATTTTCTATTTCAAGACCATGCCCAACGGCATGTCACTTTTATTTTCTATTTCAATTCAATTTCTATTTCTAGACCATGCCCACTGGCATGTCACTTTTATATTCTAGACCATGCCCAACGGCATGTCATATTTCAATTTCTAGACCATGCCTACCGGCATGTCACTTTTATTTTCAATTTAAATTCAATTTCTATTTCAAGACCATACCCAACGTCATGTCACTTTTATTTTCTAGACCATGCCCAACGACAAGCCACTTTTATTTTCTATTTCAATTCAATTTCTATTTCAAGACCATGCCCAACGACATGTCACTTTTATTTTATATTTCAATTCAATTTCTATTTCTAGACCATGCCCACCGGCATGTCACTTTTATATTCTAGACCATGCCCAACGGCATGTCATATTTCAATTTCTAGACCATGCCCACCGGCACGTCACTTTTATTTTCTATTTCAATTCAATTTCTATTTCAAGACCATACCCAACGGCATGTCACTTTTATTTTCTAGACCATGACAACGGCATGCCACTTTTATTTTCTATTTCAAATCAATTTCTATTTCAAGACCATGCCCAACGGCATGTCACTTTTATTTTATATTTCAATTCAATTTCTATTTCTAGACCATGCCCACTGGCATGTCACTTTTATATTCTAGACCATGCCCAACGGCATGTCATATTTCAATTTCTAGACCATGCCCACCGGCATGTCACTTTTATTTTCTATTTCAATTCAATTTCTATTTCAAGACCATGCCCACCGGCATGTCACTTTTATTTTCTATTTCAATTCAATTTCTATTTCAAGACCATGCCCAACGGCATGCCACTTTTATATTCTAGACCATGCCCAACGACATGTCATATTTCAATTTCTAGACCATGCCCACCGGCATGTCACTTTTATTTTCTATTTCAATTCAATTTCTATTTCAAGACCATGCCCAACGGCATGTCACTTTTTTTTTCTAGACCATGCCCAACGACATGTCACTTTTATTTTCTATTTAAATTCAATTTCTATTTCATGACCATGCCCAATGGCATGTCACTTTTATTTTCTATTTCAATTCAATTTCTATTTCAAGACCATGCCCAACGGCATGTCACTTTTATTTTCTATTTCAATTCAATTTCTATTTCTAGACCATGCCCACTGGCATGTCACTTTTATATTCTAGACCATGCCCAACGGCATGTCATATTTCAATTTCTAGACCATGCCTACCGGCATGTCACTTTTATTTTCTATTTCAAGACCATGCCCAACGGCATGCCACTTTTATTTTCTATTTCAATTCAATTTCTATTTCAAGACCATGCCCAATGGCATGCCACTTTTATATTCTAGACCATGCCCAACGACATGTCATATTTCAATTTCTAGACCATGCCTACCGGCATGTCACTTTTATTTTCTATTTCAATTCAATTTCTATTTCAAGACCATGCCCAACGGCATGGCACTTTTATTTTCTAGACCATGCCCAACGACATGTCATATTTCAATTTCTAGACCATGCCCACCGGCATGTCACTTTTATTTTCTATTTCAATTCAATTTCTATTTCAAGACCATGCCCAACGGCATGTCACTTTTATTTTCTATTTCAATTCAATTTCTATTTCAAGACCATGCCCAACGGCATGTCACTTTTATATTCTATTTCAATTCAATTTCTATTTGAAGACCATGCCCAACGGCATGTCACTTTTATATTCTAGACCATGCCCAACGACATGTCATATTTCAATTTCTAGACCATGCCCAACGGCATGCCACTTTTATTTTCTATTTCAATTCAATTTCTATTTCAAGAGCATGCCCAACGACATGTCACTTTTATTTTATATTTCAATTCAATTTCTATTTCTAGACCATGCCCACCGGCATGTCACTTTTATATTCTAGACCATGCCCAACGACATGTCATATTTCTATTTCTAGACCATGCCCACCGGCATGTCACTTTTATTTTCTATTTCAATTCAATTTCTATTTCAAGACCATGCCCAACGGCATGGCACTTTTATTTTCTAGACCATGCCCAACGACATGTCATATTTCAATTTCTAGACCATGCCCACCGGCATGTCACTTTTATTTTCTATTTCAATTCAATTTCTATTTCAAGACCATGCCCAACGGCATGTCACTTTTATTTTCTATTTCAATTCAATTTCTATTTCAAGACCATGCCCAACGGCATGTCACTTTTATATTCTAGACCATGCCCAACGGCATGTCATATTTCAATTTCTAGACCATGCCTACCGGCATGTCACTTTTATTTTCTATTTCAATTCAATTTCTATTTCAAGACCATACCCAACGTCATGTCACTTTTATTTTCTAGACCATGCCCAACGGCAAGTCACTTTTATTTTCTTTTTCAATTCAATTTCTATTTCCAGACCATGCCCAACGGCATGTCACTTTTATTTTATATTTCAATTCAATTTCTATTTCTAGACCATGCCCACCGGCATGTCACTTTTATATTCTAGACCATGCCCAACGGCATGTCATATTTCAATTTCTAGACCATGCCCACCGGCATGTCACTTTTATTTTCTATTTCAATTCAATTTCTATTTCAAGACCATGCCCAACGGCATGTCACTTTTATTTTCTATTTCAATTCAATTTCTATTTCAAGACCATGCCCAACGGCATGTCACTTTTATATTCTAGACCATGCCCAACGGCATGTCATATTTCAATTTCTAGACCATGCCTACCGGCATGTCACTTTTATTTTCTATTTCAATTCAATTTCTATTTCAAGACCATACCCAACGTCATGTCACTTTTATTTTCTAGACCATGCCCAACGGCAAGTCACTTTTATTTTCTATTTCAATTCAATTTCTATTTCCAGACCATGCCCAACGGCAAGTCACTTTTATTTTCTATTTCAATTCAATTTCTATTTCCAGACCATGCCCAACGGCATGCCACTTTTATATTCTAGACCATGCCCAACGACATGTCATATTTCAATTTCTAGACCATGCCCACCGGCATGTCACTTTTATTTTCTATTTCAATTCAATTTCTATTTCAAGACCATGCCCAACGGCATGGCACTTTTTTTTTCTAGACCATGCCCAACGACATGTCACTTTTATTTTCTATTTAAATTCAATTTCTATTTCATGACCATGCCCAATGGCATGTCACTTTTATTTTCTATTTCAATTCAATTTCTATTTCAAGACCATGCCCAACGGCATGTCACTTTTATTTTCTATTTCAATTCAATTTCTATTTCAAGACCATGCCCAATGGCATGCCACTTTAATATTCTAGACCATGCCCAACGACATGTCATATTTCAATTTCTAGACCATGCCCACCGGCATGTCACTTTTATTTTCTATTTCAATTCAATTTCTATTTCAAGACCATGCCCAACGGCATGTCACTTTTATTTTCTAGACCATGCCCAACGGCATGTCATATTTCAATTTCTAGACCATGCCCACCGGCATGTCACTTTTATTTTCTATTTCAATTCAATTTATATTTCAAGACCATGCCCAACGGCATGTCACTTTTATTTTCAATTTAAATTCAATTTCTATTTAAAGACCATACCCAACGTCATGTCACTTTTATTTTCTAGACCATGCCTAACGGCATGTCACTTTTATTTTCTATTTCCATTCATTTTCTATTTCAAGACCATGCCCAACGGCATGTCACTTTTATTTTCTATTTCAATTCAATTTCTATTTCTAGACCATGCCCACTGGCATGTCACTTTTATATTCTAGACCATGCCCAACGGCATGTCATATTTCAATTTCTAGACCATGCCTACCGGCATGTCACTTTTATTTTCAATTTAAATTCAATTTCTATTTCAAGACCATACCCAACGTCATGTCACTTTTATTTTCTAGACCATGCCCAACGACAAGCCACTTTTATTTTCTATTTCAATTCAATTTCTATTTCAAGACCATGCCCAACGACATGTCACTTTTATTTTATATTTCAATTCAATTTCTATTTCTAGACCATGCCCACCGGCATGTCACTTTTATATTCTAGACCATGCCCAACGGCATGTCATATTTCAATTTCTAGACCATGCCCACCGGCACGTCACTTTTATTTTCTATTTCAATTCAATTTCTATTTCAAGACCATACCCAACGGCATGTCACTTTTATTTTCTAGACCATGACAACGGCATGTCACTTTTATTTTCTATTTCAAATCAATTTCTATTTCAAGACCATGCCCAACGGCATGTCACTTTTATTTTATATTTCAATTCAATTTCTATTTGTAGACCATGCCCACTGGCATGTCACTTTTATATTCTAGACCATGCCCAACGGCATGTCATATTTCAATTTCTAGACCATGCCCACCGGCATGTCACTTTTATTTTCTATTTCAATTCAATTTCTATTTCAAGACCATGCCCACCGGCATGTCACTTTTATTTTCTATTTCAATTCAATTTCTATTTCAAGACCATGCCCAACGGCATGTCACTTTTATTTTCTAGACCATGCCCAACGGCATGTCATATTTCAATTTCTAGACCATGCCCACCGGCATGTCACTTTTATTTTCTATTTCAATTCAATTTATATTTCAAGACCATGCCCAACGGCATGTCACTTTTATTTTCAATTTAAATTCAATTTCTATTTAAAGACCATACCCAACGTCATGTCACTTTTATTTTCTAGACCATGCCCAACGGCATGTCACTTTTATTTTCCATTTCAATTCAATTTCTATTTCAAGACCATACCCAACGGCATGTCACTTTTATTTTCTAGACCATGACAACGGCATGTCACTTTTATTTTCTATTTCAAATCAATTTCTATTTCAAGACCATGCCCAACGGCATGTCACTTTTATTTTCTATTTCAATTCAATTTCTATTTCTAGACCATGCCCACTGGCATGTCACTTTTATATTCTAGACCATGCCCAACGGCATGTCATATTTCAATTTCTAGACCATGCCTACCGGCATGTCACTTTTATTTTCAATTTAAATTCAATTTCTATTTCAAGACCATACCCAACGTCATGTCACTTTTATTTTCTAGACCATGCCCAACGACATGCCACTTTTATTTTCTATTTCAATTCAATTTCTATTTCAAGACCATGCCCAACGACATGTCACTTTTATTTTATATTTCAATTCAATTTCTATTTCTAGACCATGCCCACCGGCATGTCACTTTTATATTCTAGACCATGCCCAACGGCATGTCATATTTCAATTTCTAGACCATGCCCACCGGCACGTCACTTTTATTTTCTATTTCAATTCAATTTCTATTTCAAGACCATACCCAACGGCATGTCACTTTTATTTTCTAGACCATGACAACGGCATGTCACTTTTATTTTCTATTTCAAATCAATTTCTATTTCAAGACCATGCCCAACGGCATGTCACTTTTATTTTATATTTCAATTCAATTTCTATATTCTAGACCATGCCCAACGACATGTCATATTTCAATTTCTAGACCATGCCCACCGGCATGTCATTTTTACTTTCTATTTCAATTCAATTTCTATTTCAAGACCATGCCCAACAGCATGGCACTTTTATTTTCTAGACCATGCCCAACGACATGTCATATTTCAATTTCTAGACCATGCCTACCGGCATGTCACTTTTATTTTCTATTTCAATTCAATTTCTATTTCAAGACCATGCCCAACGGCATGGCACTTTTATTTTCTAGACCATGCCCAACGACATGTCATATTTCAATTTCTAGACCATGCCTACCGGCATGTCACTTTTATTTTCTATTTCAATTCAATTTCTATTTCAAGACCATGCCCAACGGCATGCCACTTTTATTTTCTATTTCAATTCAATTTCTATTTCAAGACCATGCCCAATGGCATGCCACTTTTATATTCTAGACCATGCCCAACGACATGTCATATTTCAATTTCTAGACCATGCCCACCGGCACGTCACTTTTATTTTCTATTTCAATTCAATTTCTATTTCAAGACCATGCCCAACGGCATGGCACTTTTATTTTCTAGACCATGCCCAACGACATGTCCTATTTCAATTTCTAGACCATGCCTACCGGCATGTCACTTTTATTTTCTATTTCAATTCAATTTCTATTTCAAGACCATGCCCAACGGCATGTCACTTTTATTTTATATTTCAATTCAATTTCTATTTCAAGACCATGCCCTACGGCATATCACTTTTATATTCTAGACCATGCCCAACGGCATGTCATATTTCAATTTCTAGACCATGCCTACCGTCATGTCACTTTTATTTTCAATTTAAATTCAATTTCTATTTCAAGACCATACCCAACGTCATGTCACTTTTATTTTCTAGACCATGCCCAACGACATGCCACTTTTATTTTCTATTTCAAATCAATTTCTATTTCAAGACCATGCCCAACGGCATGTCACTTTTATTTTCTATTTCAATTCAATTTCTATTTCAAGACCATGCCCAACGGCATGCCACTTTTATTTTCTATTTCAATTCAATTTATATTTCAAGACCATGCCCAATGGCATGCCACTTTTATATTCTAGACCATGCCCAACGACATGTCATATTTCAATTTCTAGACCATGCCCACCGGCATGTCATTTTTACTTTCTATTTCAATTCAATTTCTATTTCAAGACCATGCCCAACAGCATGGCACTTTTATTTTCTAGACCATGCCCAACGACATGTCATATTTCAATTTCTAGACCATGCCTACCGGCATGTCACTTTTATTTTCTATTTCAATTCAATTTCTATTTCAAGACCATGCCCAACGGCATGGCACTTTTATTTTCTAGACCATGCCCAACGACATGTCATATTTCAATTTCTAGACCATGCCTACCGGCATGTCACTTTTATTTTCTATTTCAATTCAATTTCTATTTCAAGACCATGCCCAACGGCATGTCACTTTTATTTTATATTTCAATTCAATTTCTATTTCAAGACCATGCCCTACGGCATATCACTTTTATATTCTAGACCATGCCCAACGGCATGTCATATTTCAATTTCTAGACCATGCCTACCGGCATGTCACTTTTATTTTCAATTTAAATTCAATTTCTATTTCAAGACCATACCCAACGTCATGTCACTTTTATTTTCTAGACCATGCCCAACGACATGCCACTTTTATTTTCTATTTCAATTCAATTTCTATTTCAAGACCATGCCCAACGACATGTCAATTTTATTTTAAATTTCAATTCAATTTCTATTTCTAGACCATGCCCACCGGCATGTCACTTTTATATTCTAGACCATGCCCAACGGCATGTCATATTTCAATTTCTAGACCATGCCCACCGGCACGTCACTTTTATTTTCTATTTCAATTCAATTTCTATTTCAAGACCATACCCAACGGCATGCCATTTTTATTTTCTATTTCAATTCAATTTCTATTTCAAGACCATGCCCAATGGCATGCCACTTTTATATTCTAGACCATGCCCAACGACATGTCATATTTCAATTTCTAGACCATGCCCACCGGCATGTCACTTTTATTTTCTATTTCAATTCAATTTCTATTTCAAGACCATGCCCAACGGCATGGCACTTTTATTTTCTAGACCATGCCCAACGACATGTCATATTTCAATTTCTAGACCATGCCTACCGGCATGTCACTTTTATTTTATATTTCAATTCAATTTCTATTTCTAGACCATGCCCACCGGCATGTCACTTTTATATTCTAGACCATGCCCAACGGCATGTCATATTTCAATTTCTAGACCATGCCCACCGGCACGTCACTTTTATTTTCTATTTCAATTCAATTTCTATTTCAAGACCATACCCAACGGCATGTCACTTTTATTTTCTAGACCATGACAACGGCATGTCACTTTTATTTTCTATTTCAAATCAATTTCTATTTCAAGACCATGCCCAACGGCATGTCACTTTTATTTTATATTTCAATTCAATTTCTATTTCTAGACCATGCCCACTGGCATGTCACTTTTATATTCTAGACCATGCCCAACGGCATGTCATATTTCAATTTCTAGACCATGCCCACCGGCATGTCCCTTTTATTTTCTATTTCAAGACCATGCCCAACGGCATGCCACTTTTATTTTCTATTTGAATTCAATTTCTATTTCAAGACCATGCCCAATGGCATGCCACTTTTATATTCTAGACCATGCCTAACGACATGTCATATTTCAATTTCTAGACCATGCCCACCGGCATCTCACTTTTATTTTCTATTTCAAGACCATGCCCAACGGCATGGCACTTTTATTTTCTAGACCATGCCCAACAACATGTCATATTTCAATTTCTAGACCATGCCCACCGGCATGTCACTTTTATTTTCTATTTCAATTCAATTTCTATTTCAAGACCATGCCCAACGGCATGTCACTTTTATTTTCTATTTCAATTCAATTTCTATTTCAAGACCATGCCCAACGGCATGTCACTTTTATATTCTAGACCATGCCCAACGGCATGTCATATTTCAATTTCTAGACCATGCCTACCGGCATGTCACATTTATTTTCTATTTCAATTCAATTTCTATTTCAATTCAATTTCTATTTCATGACCATACCCAACGTCATGTCACTTTTATTTTCTAGACCATGCCCAACGGCAAGTCACTTTTATTTTCTATTTCAATTCAATTTCTATTTCAAGACCATGCCCAACGGCATGTCACTTTTATTTTCTATTTCAATTCAATTTCTATCTCAAGACCATGCCCAACGGCATGCCACTTTTATATTCTAGACCATGCCCAACGACATGTCAAATTTCAATTTCTAGACCATGCCCACCGGCATGTCACTTTTATTTTCTATTTCAATTCAATTTCTATTTCAAGACCATGCCCAACGGCATGTCACTTTTATTTTCTAGACCATGCCCAACGACATGTCACTTTTATTTTCTATTTAAATTCAATTTCTATTTCAAGACCATGCCCAACGGCATGTCACTTTTATTTTCTATTTCAATTCAATTTCTATTTCAAGACCATGCCCAATGACATGCCACTTTAATATTCTAGACCATGCCCAACGACATGTCATATTTCAATTTCTAGACCATGACCAGCGGCATGTCACTTTTATTTTCTATTTCAAATCAATTTCTATTTCAAGACCATGCCCAACGGCATGTCACTTTTATTTTATATTTCAATTCAATTTCTATTTCTAGACCATGCCCACTGGCATGTCACTTTTATATTCTAGACCATGCCCAACGGCATGTCATATTTCAATTTCTAGACCATGCCCACTGGCATGTCACTTTTATTTTCTATTTCAATTCAATTTCTATTTCAAGACCATGACAACGGCATGTCACTTTTATTTTCTATTTCAAATCAATTTCTATTTCAAGACCATGCCCAACGGCATGTCACTTTTATTTTATATTTCAATTTAATTTCTATTTCTAGACCATGCCCACTGGCATGTCACTTTTATATTCTAGACCATGCCCAACGACATGTCATATTTCAATTTCTAGACCATGCCCACCGGCATGTCACTTTTACTTTCTATTTCAATTCAATTTCTATTTCAAGACCATGCCCAACAGCATGGCACTTTTATTTTCTAGACCATGCCCAACGACATGTCATATTTCAATTTCTAGACCATGCCTACCGGCATGTCACTTTTATTTTCTATTTCAATTCAATTTCTATTTCAAGACAATGCCCAACGGCATGTCACTTTTATTTTATATTTCAATTCAATTTCTATTTCAAGACCATGCCCTACGGCATGTCACTTTTATATTCTAGACCATGCCAAACGGCATGTCATATTTCAATTTCTAGACCATGCCTACCGGCATGTCACTTTTATTTTCAATTTAAATTCAATTTCTATTTCAAGACCATACCCAACGTCATGTCACTTTTATTTTCTAGACCATGCCCAACGGCATGCCACTTTTATTTTCTATTTCAATTCAATTTCTATTTCAAGACCATGCCCAACGACATGTCACTTTTATTTTATATTTCAATTCAATTTCTATTTCTAGACCATGCCCACCGGCATGTCACTTTTATATTCTAGACTATGCCCAACGGCATGTCATATTTCAATTTCTAGACCATGCCCACCGGCATGTCACTTTTATTTTCCATTTCAATTCAATTTCTATTTCAAGACCATACCCAACGGCATGTCACTTTTATTTTCTAGACCATGACAACGGCATGTCACTTTTATTTTCTATTTCAAATCAATTTCTATTTCAAGACCATGCCCAACGGCATGTCACTTTTATTTTATATTTCAATTCAATTTCTATTTCTAGACCATGCCCACTGGCATGTCACTTTTATATTCTAGACCATGCCCAACGGCATGTCATATTTCAATTTCTAGACCATGCCCACCGGCATGTCCCTTTTATTTTCTATTTCAAGACCATGCCCAACGGCATGCCACTTTTATTTTCTATTTGAATTCAATTTCTATTTCAAGACCATGCCCAATGGCATGCCACTTTTATATTCTAGACCATGCCTAACGACATGTCATATTTCAATTTCTAGACCATGCCCACCGGCATCTCACTTTTATTTTCTATTTCAAGACCATGCCCAACGGCATGGCACTTTTATTTTCTAGACCATGCCCAACAACATGTCATATTTCAATTTCTAGACCATGCCCACCGGCATGTCACTTTTATTTTCTATTTCAATTCAATTTCTATTTCAAGACCATGCCCAACGGCATGTCACTTTTATTTTCTATTTCAATTCAATTTCTATTTCAAGACCATGCCCAACGGCATGTCACTTTTATATTCTAGACCATGCCCAACGGCATGTCATATTTCAATTTCTAGACCATGCCTACCGGCATGTCACATTTATTTTCTATTTCAATTCAATTTCTATTTCAATTCAATTTCTATTTCATGACCATACCCAACGTCATGTCACTTTTATTTTCTAGACCATGCCCAACGGCAAGTCACTTTTATTTTCTATTTCAATTCAATTTCTATTTCAAGACCATGCCCAACGGCATGTCACTTTTATTTTCTATTTCAATTCAATTTCTATCTCAAGACCATGCCCAACGGCATGCCACTTTTATATTCTAGACCATGCCCAACGACATGTCAAATTTCAATTTCTAGACCATGCCCACCGGCATGTCACTTTTATTTTCTATTTCAATTCAATTTCTATTTCAAGACCATGCCCAACGGCATGTCACTTTTATTTTCTAGACCATGCCCAACGACATGTCACTTTTATTTTCTATTTAAATTCAATTTCTATTTCAAGACCATGCCCAACGGCATGTCACTTTTATTTTCTATTTCAATTCAATTTCTATTTCAAGACCATGCCCAATGACATGCCACTTTAATATTCTAGACCATGCCCAACGACATGTCATATTTCAATTTCTAGACCATGACCAGCGGCATGTCACTTTTATTTTCTATTTCAATTCAATTTCTATTTCAAGACCATGCCCAACGGCATGTCACTTTTATTTTCTAGACCATGCCCAACGGCATGTCATATTTAAATTTCTAGACCATGCCCACCGGCATGTCACTTTTATTTTCTATTTCAATTCAATTTATATTTGAAGACCATGCCCAACGGCATGTCACTTTTATTTTCAATTTAAATTCAATTTCTATTTAAAGACCATACCCAACGTCATGTCACTTTTAGTTTCTGGACCATGCCCAACGGCATGTCACTTTTATTTTCTATTTCAATTCAATTTCTACTTCAAGACCATGCCGAACGGCATGTCACTTTTATTTTATATTTCAATTCAATTTCTATTTCTAGACCATGCCCACTGGCATGTCACTTTTATATTCTAGACCATGCCCAACGGCATGTCATATTTCAATTTCTAGACCATGGCCACCGGCATGTCACTTTTATTTTCTATTTCAATTCAATTTCTATTTCAAGACCATGCCCAACGGCATGCCACTTTTATTTTCTATTTCAATTCAATTTCTATTTCAAGACCATGCCCAACGACATGTCACTTTTATTTTATATTTCAATTCAATTTCTATTTCTAGACCATGCCCACCGGCATGTCACTTTTATATTCTAGACCATGCCCAACGGCATGTCATATTTCAATTTCTAGACCATGCCCACCGGCATGTCACTTTTATTTTCCATTTCAATTCAATTTCTATTTCAAGACCATACCCAACGGCATGTCACTTTTATTTTCTAGACCATGACAACGGCATGTCACTTTTATTTTCTATTTCAAATCAATTTCTATTTCAAGACCATGCCCAACGGCATGTTACTTTTATTTTATATTTCAATTCAATTTCTATTTCTAGACCATGCCCACTGGCATGTCACTTTTATATTCTAGACCATGCCCAACGGCATGTCATATTTCAATTTCTAGACCATGCCCACCGGCATGTCCCTTTTATTTTCTATTTCAAGACCATGCCCAACGGCATGCCACTTTTATTTTCTATTTGAATTCAATTTCTATTTCAAGACCATGCCCAATGGCATGCCACTTTTATATTCTAGACCATGCCCAACGACATGTCATATTTCAATTTCTAGACCATGCCCACCGGCATCTCACTTTTATTTTCTATTTCAAGACCATGCCGAACGGCATGGCACTTTTATTTTCTAGACCATGCCCAACAACATGTCATATTTCAATTTCTAGACCATGCCCACCGGCATGTCACTTTTATTTTCTATTTCAATTCAATTTCTATTTCAAGACCATGCCCAACGGCATGTCACTTTTATTTTCTATTTCAATTCAATTTCTATTTCAAGACCATGCCCAACGGCATGTCACTTTTATATTCTAGACCATGCCCAACGGCATGTCATATTTCAATTTCTAGACCATGCCTACCGGCATGTCACTTTTATTTTCTATTTCAATTCAATTTCTATTTCAATTCAATTTCTATTTCATGACCATACCCAACGTCATGTCACTTTTATTTTCTAGACCATGCCCAACGGCAAGTCACTTTTATTTTCTATTTCAATTCAATTTCTATTTCCAGACCATGCCCAACGGCATGTCACTTTTATTTTATATTTCAATTCAGTTTCTATTTCTAGACCATGCCCAATGGCATGCCACTTTAATATTCTAGACCATGCCCAACGACATGTCATATTTCAATTTCTAGACCATGCCCACCGGCATGTCACTTTTATTTTCTATTTCAATTCAATTTCTATTTCAAGACCATGCCCAACGGCATGTCACTTTTATTTTCTATTTCAATTCAATTTCTATCTCAAGACCATGCCCAACGGCATGCCACTTTTATATTCTAGACCATGCCCAACGACATGTCAAATTTCAATTTCTAGACCATGCCCACCGGCATGTCACTTTTATTTTCTATTTCAATTCAATTTCTATTTCAAGACCATGCCCAACGGCATGTCACTTTTATTTTCTAGACCATGCCCAACGACATGTCACTTTTATTTTCTATTTAAATTCAATTTCTATTTCAAGACCATGCCCAACGGCATGTCACTTTTATTTTCTATTTCAATTCAATTTCTATTTCAAGACCATGCCCAATGACATGCCACTTTAATATTCTAGACCATGCCCAACGACATGCCATATTTCAATTTCTAGACCATGACCAGCGGCATGTCACTTTTATTTTCTATTTCAATTCAATTTCTATTTCAAGACCATGCCCAACGGCATGTCACTTTTATTTTCTAGACCATGCCCAACGGCATGTCATATTTAAATTTCTAGACCATGCCCACCGGCATGTCACTTTTATTTTCTATTTCAATTCAATTTATATTTCAAGACCATGCCCAACGGCATGTCACTTTTATTTTCAATTTAAATTCAATTTCTATTTAAAGACCATACCCAACGTCATGTCACTTTTAGTTTCTGGACCATGCCCAACGGCATGTCACTTTTATTTTCTATTTCAATTCAATTTCTACTTCGAGACCATGCCCAACGGAATGTCACTTTTATTTTATATTTCAATTCAATTTCTATTTCTAGACCATGCCCACTGGCATGTCACTTTTATATTCTAGACCATGCCCAACGGCATGTCATATTTCAATTTCTAGACCATGGCCACCGGCATGTCACTTTTATTTTCTATTTAAATTCAATTTCTATTTCAAGACCATGCCCAACGGCATGCCACTTTTATTTTCTATTTCAATTCAATTTCTATTTCAAGACCATGCCCAACGACATGTCACTTTTATTTTATATTTCAATTCAATTTCTATTTCTAGACCATGCCCACCGGCATGTCACTTTTATATTCTAGACCATGCCCAACGGCATGTCATATTTCAATTTCTAGACCATGCCCACCGGCATGTCACTTTTATTTTCCATTTCAATTCAATTTCTATTTCAAGACCATACCCAACGGCATGTCACTTTTATTTTCTAGACCATGACAACGGCATGTCACTTTTATTTTCTATTTCAAATCAATTTCTATTTCAAGACCATGCCCAACGGCATGTCACTTTTATTTTATATTTCAATTCAATTTCTATTTCTAAGCCATGCCCACTGGCATGTCACTTTTATATTCTAGACCATGCCCAACGGCATGTCATATTTCAATTTCTAGACCATGCCCACCGGCATGTCCCTTTTATTTTCTATTTCAAGACCATGCCCAACGGCATGCCACTTTTATTTTCTATTTGAATTCAATTTCTATTTCAAGACCATGCCCAATGGCATGCCACTTTTATATTCTAGACCATGCCCAACGACATGTCATATTTCAATTTCTAGACCATGCCCACCGGCATCTCACTTTTATTTTCTATTTCAAGACCATGCCCAACGGCATGGCACTTTTATTTTCTAGACCATGCCCAACAACATGTCATATTTCAATTTCTAGACCATGCCCACCGGCATGTCACTTTTATTTTCTATTTCAATTCAATTTCTATTTCAAGACCATGCCCAACGGCATGTCACTTTTATTTTCTATTTCAATTCAATTTCTATTTCAAGACCATGCCCAACGGCATGTCACTTTTATATTCTAGACCATGCCCAACGACATGTCATATTTCAATTTCTAGACCATGCCTACCGGCATGTCACTTTTATTTTCTATTTCAATTCAATTTCTATTTCATGACCATACCCAACGTCATGTCACTTTTATTTTCTAGACCATGCCCAACGGCAAGTCACTTTTATTTTCTATTTCAATTCAATTTCTATTTCCAGACCATGCCCAACGGCATGTCACTTTTATTTTATATTTCAATTCAGTTTCTATTTCTAGACCATGCCCACCGGCATGTCACTTTTATATTCTAGACCATGCCCAACGACATGTCATATTTCAATTTCTAGACCATGCCCACCGGCATGTCACTTTTATTTTCTATTTCAATTCAATTTCTATTTCAAGACCATGCCCAACGGCATGTCACTTTTATTTTCTATTTCAATTCAATTTCTATCTCAAGACCATGCCCAACGGCATGCCACTTTTATATTCTAGACCATGCCCAACGACATGTCAAATTTCAATTTCTAGACCATGCCCACCGGCATGTCACTTTTATTTTCTATTTCAATTCAATTTCTATTTCAAGACCATGCCCAACGGCATGTCACTTTTATTTTCTAGACCATGCCCAACGACATGTCACTTTTATTTTCTATTTAAATTCAATTTCTATTTCAAGACCATGCCCAACGGCATGTCACTTTTATTTTCTATTTCAATTCAATTTCTATTTCAAGACCATGCCCAACGGCATGTCACTTTTATATTCTAGACCATGCCCAACGACATGTCATATTTCAATTTCTAGACCATGCCCACCGGCATCTCACTTTTATTTTCTATTTCAAGACCATGCCCAACGGCATGGCACTTTTATTTTCTAGACCATGCCCAACAACATGTCATATTTCAATTTCTAGACCATGCCCACCGGCATGTCACTTTTATTTTCTATTTCAATTCAATTTCTATTTCAAGACCATGCCCAACGGCATGTCACTTTTATTTTCTATTTCAATTCAATTTCTATTTCAAGACCATGCCCAACGGCATGTCACTTTTATATTCTAGACCATGCCCAACGGCATGTCATATTTCAATTTCTAGACCATGCCTACCGGCATGCCACTTTTATTTTCTATTTCAATTCAATTTCTATTTCATGACCATACCCAACGTCATGTCACTTTTATTTTCTAGACCATGCCCAACGGCAAGTCACTTTTATTTTCTATTTCTATTCAATTTCTATTTCCAGACCATGCCCAACGGCATGTCACTTTTATTTTATATTTCAATTCAGTTTCTATTTCTAGACCATGCCCACCGGCATGTCACTTTTATATTCTAGACCATGCCCAACGACATGTCACTTTTATTTTCTATTTCTATTCAATTTCTATTTCCAGACCATGCCCAACGGCATGTCACTTTTATTTTATATTTCAATTCAGTTTCTATTTCTAGACCATGCCCACCGGCATGTCACTTTTATATTCTAGACCATGCCCAACGACATGTCATATTTCAATTTCTAGACCATGCCCACCGGCATGTCACTTTTATTTTCTATTTCAATTCAATTTCTATTTCAAGACCATGCCCAACGGCATGTCACTTTTATTTTCTATTTCAATTCAATTTCTATCTCAAGACCATGCCCAACGGCATGCCACTTTTATATTCTAGACCATGCCCAACGACATGTCAAATTTCAATTTCTAGACCATGCCCACCGGCATGTCACTTTTATTTTCTATTTCAATTCAATTTCTATTTCAAGACCATGCCCAACGGCATGTCACTTTTATTTTCTAGACCATGCCCAACGACATGTCACTTTTATTTTCTATTTAAATTCAATTTCTATTTCAAGACCATGCCCAACGGCATGTCACTTTTATTTTCTATTTCAATTCAATTTCTATTTCAAGACCATGCCCAATGACATGCCACTTTAATATTCTAGACCATGCCCAACGACATGTCATATTTCAATTTCTAGACCATGACCAGCGGCATGTCACTTTTATTTTCTATTTCAATTCAATTTCTTTTTCAAGACCATGCCCAACGGCATGTCACTTTTATTTTCTAGACCATGCCCAACGGCATGTCATATTTAAATTTCTAGACCATGCCCACCGGCATGTCACTTTTATTTTCTATTTCAATTCAATTTATATTTCAAGACCATGCCCAACGGCATGTCACTTTTATTTTCAATTTAAATTCAATTTCTATTTAAAGACCATACCCAACGTCATGTCACTTTTAGTTTCTGGACCATGCCCAACGGCATGTCACTTTTATTTTCTATTTCAATTCAATTTCTACTTCAAGACCATGCCCAACGGCATGTCACTTTTATTTTATATTTCAATTCAATTTCTATTTCTAGACCATGCCCACTGGCATGTCATATTTCAATTTCTAGACCATGCCCACCGGCATGTCACTTTTATTTTCTATTTCAATTCAATTTCTATTTCAAGACCATGCCCAACGGCATGTCACTTTTATTTTCTATTTCAATTCAATTTCTATTTCAAGACCATGCCCAATGGCATGCCACTTTAATATTCTTGACCATGCCCAACGACATGTCATATTTCAATTTCTAGACCATGCCCACCAGCATGCCACTTTTATTTTCTATTTCAATTCAATTTCTATTTCTAGACCATGCCCAACGACATGTCACTTTTATTTTCTAGACCATGCCCAACGACATGTCATATTTCAATTTCTAGACCATGCCTACCGGCATGTCACTTTTATTTTCTATTTCAATTCAATTTCTATATCAAGACCATGCCCAACGGCATGTCACTTTTATTTTCTATTTCAATTCAATTTCTATCTCAAGACCATGCCCAACGGCATGCCACTTTTATATTCTAGACCATGCCCAACGACATGTCAAATTTCAATTTCTAGACCATGCCCACCGGCATGTCACTTTTATTTTCTATTTCAATTCAATTTCTATTTCAAGACCATGCCCAACGGCATGTCACTTTTATTTTCTAGACCATGCCCAACGACATGTCACTTTTATTTTCTATTTAAATTCAATTTCTATTTCAAGACCATGCCCAACGGCATGTCACTTTTATTTTCTATTTCAATTCAATTTCTATTTCAAGACCATGCCCAATGACATGCCACTTTAATATTCTAGACCATGCCCAACGACATGTCATATTTCAATTTCTAGACCATGACCAGCGGCATGTCACTTTTATTTTCTATTTCAATTCAATTTCTATTTCAAGACCATGCCCAACGGCATGTCACTTTTATTTTCTAGACCATGCCCAACGGCATGTCATATTTAAATTTCTAGACCATGCCCACCGGCATGTCACTTTTATTTTCTATTTCAATTCAATTTATATTTGAAGACCATGCCCAACGGCATGTCACTTTTATTTTCAATTTAAATTCAATTTCTATTTAAAGACCATACCCAACGTCATGTCACTTTTAGTTTCTGGACCATGCCCAACGGCATGTCACTTTTATTTTCTATTTCAATTCAATTTCTACTTCAAGACCATGCCCAACGGCATGTCACTTTTATTTTATATTTCAATTCAATTTCTATTTCTAGACCATGCCCACTGGCATGTCACTTTTATATTCTAGACCATGCCCAACGGCATGTCATATTTCAATTTCTAGACCATGGCCACCGGCATGTCACTTTTATTTTCTATTTCAATTCAATTTCTATTTCAAGACCATGCCCAACGGCATGCCACTTTTATTTTCTATTTCAATTCAATTTCTATTTCAAGACCATGCCCAACGACATGTCACTTTTATTTTATATTTCAATTCAATTTCTATTTCTAGACCATGCCCACCGGCATGTCACTTTTATATTCTAGACCATGCCCAACGGCATGTCATATTTCAATTTCTAGACCATGCCCACCGGCATGTCACTTTTATTTTCCATTTCAATTCAATTTCTATTTCAAGACCATACCCAACGGCATGTCACTTTTATTTTCTAGACCATGACAACGGCATGTCACTTTTATTTTCTATTTCAAATCAATTTCTATTTCAAGACCATGCCCAACGGCATGTCACTTTTATTTTATATTTCAATTCAATTTCTATTTCTAGACCATGCCCACTGGCATGTCACTTTTATATTCTAGACCATGCCCAACGGCATGTCATATTTCAATTTCTAGACCATGCCCACCGGCATGTCCCTTTTATTTTCTATTTCAAGACCATGCCCAACGGCATGCCACTTTTATTTTCTATTTGAATTCAATTTCTATTTCAAGACCATGCCCAATGGCATGCCACTTTTATATTCTAGACCATGCCCAACGACATGTCATATTTCAATTTCTAGACCATGCCCACCGGCATCTCACTTTTATTTTCTATTTCAAGACCATGCCGAACGGCATGGCACTTTTATTTTCTAGACCATGCCCAACAACATGTCATATTTCAATTTCTAGACCATGCCCACCGGCATGTCACTTTTATTTTCTATTTCAATTCAATTTCTATTTCAAGACCATGCCCAACGACATGTCACTTTTATTTTCTATTTCAATTCAATTTCTATTTCAAGACCATGCCCAACGGCATGTCACTTTTATATTCTAGACCATGCCCAACGGCATGTCATATTTCAATTTCTAGACCATGCCTACCGGCATGTCACTTTTATTTTCTATTTCAATTCAATTTCTATTTCAATTCAATTTCTATTTCATGACCATACCCAACGTCATGTCACTTTTATTTTCTAGACCATGCCCAACGGCAAGTCACTTTTATTTTCTATTTCAATTCAATTTCTATTTCCAGACCATGCCCAACGGCATGTCACTTTTATTTTATATTTCAATTCAGTTTCTATTTCTAGACCATGCCCAATGGCATGCCACTTTAATATTCTAGACCATGCCCAACGACATGTCATATTTCAATTTCTAGACCATGCCCACCGGCATGTCACTTTTATTTTCTATTTCAATTCAATTTCTATTTCAAGACCATGCCCAACGGCATGTCACTTTTATTTTCTATTTCAATTCAATTTCTATCTCAAGACCATGCCCAACGGCATGCCACTTTTATATTCTAGACCATGCCCAACGACATGTCAAATTTCAATTTCTAGACCATGCCCACCGGCATGTCACTTTTATTTTCTATTTCAATTCAATTTCTATTTCAAGACCATGCCCAACGGCATGTCACTTTTATTTTCTAGACCATGCCCAACGACATGTCACTTTTATTTTCTATTTAAATTCAATTTCTATTTCAAGACCATGCCCAACGGCATGTCACTTTTATTTTCTATTTCAATTCAATTTCTATTTCAAGACCATGCCCAATGACATGCCACTTTAATATTCTAGACCATGCCCAACGACATGCCATATTTCAATTTCTAGACCATGACCAGCGGCATGTCACTTTTATTTTCTATTTCAATTCAATTTCTATTTCAAGACCATGCCCAACGGCATGTCACTTTTATTTTCTAGACCATGCCCAACGGCATGTCATATTTAAATTTCTAGACCATGCCCACCGGCATGTCACTTTTATTTTCTATTTCAATTCAATTTATATTTGAAGACCATGCCCAACGGCATGTCACTTTTATTTTCAATTTAAATTCAATTTCTATTTAAAGACCATACCCAACGTCATGTCACTTTTAGTTTCTGGACCATGCCCAACGGCATGTCACTTTTATTTTCTATTTCAATTCAATTTCTACTTCAAGACCATGCCCAACGGCATGTCACTTTTATTTTATATTTCAATTCAATTTCTATTTCTAGACCATGCCCACTGGCATGTCACTTTTATATTCTAGACCATGCCCAACGGCATGTCATATTTCAATTTCTAGACCATGGCCACCGGCATGTCACTTTTATTTTCTATTTCAATTCAATTTCTATTTCAAGACCATGCCCAACGGCATGCCACTTTTATTTTCTATTTCAATTCAATTTCTATTTCAAGACCATGCCCAACGACATGTCACTTTTATTTTATATTTCAATTCAATTTCTATTTCTAGACCATGCCCACCGGCATGTCACTTTTATATTCTAGACCATGCCCAACGGCATGTCATATTTCAATTTCTAGACCATGCCCACCGGCATGTCACTTTTATTTTCCATTTCAATTCAATTTCTATTTCAAGACCATACCTAACGGCATGTCACTTTTATTTTCTAGACCATGACAACGGCATGTCACTTTTATTTTCTATTTCAAATCAATTTCTATTTCAAGACCATGCCCAACGGCATGTCACTTTTATTTTATATTTCCATTCAATTTCTATTTCTAGACCATGCCCACTGGCATGTCACTTTTATATTCTAGACCATGCCCAACGGCATGTCATATTTCAATTTCTAGACCATGCCCACCGGCATGTCCCTTTTATTTTCTATTTCAAGACCATGCCCAACGGCATGCCACTTTTATTTTCTATTTGAATTCAATTTCTATTTCAAGACCATGCCCAATGGCATGCCACTTTTATATTCTAGACCATGCCCAACGACATGTCATATTTCAATTTCTAGACCATGCCCACCGGCATCTCACTTTTATTTTCTATTTCAAGACCATGCCGAACGGCATGGCACTTTTATTTTCTAGACCATGCCCAACAACATGTCATATTTCAATTTCTAGACCATGCCCACCGGCATGTCACTTTTATTTTCTATTTCAATTCAATTTCTATTTCAAGACCATGCCCAACGGCATGTCACTTTTATATTCTAGACCATGCCCAACGGCATGTCATATTTCAATTTCTAGACCATGCCTACCGGCATGTCACTTTTATTTTCTATTTCAATTCAATTTCTATTTCAATTCAATTTCTATTTCATGACCATACCCAACGTCATGTCACTTTTATTTTCTAGACCATGCCCAACGGCAAGTCACTTTTATTTTCTATTTCAATTCAATTTCTATTTCCAGACCATGCCCAACGGCATGTCACTTTTATTTTATATTTCAATTCAGTTTCTATTTCTAGACCATGCCCAATGGCATGCCACTTTAATATTCTAGACCATGCCCAACGACATGTCATATTTCAATTTCTAGACCATGCCCACCGGCATGTCACTTTTATTTTCTATTTCAATTCAATTTCTATTTCAAGACCATGCCCAACGGCATGTCACTTTTATTTTCTATTTCAATTCAATTTCTATCTCAAGACCATGCCCAACGGCATGCCACTTTTATATTCTAGACCATGCCCAACGACATGTCAAATTTCAATTTCTAGACCATGCCCACCGGCATGTCACTTTTATTTTCTATTTCAATTCAATTTCTATTTCAAGACCATGCCCAACGGCATGTCACTTTTATTTTCTAGACCATGCCCAACGACATGTCACTTTTATTTTCTATTTAAATTCAATTTCTATTTCAAGACCATGCCCAACGGCATGTCACTTTTATTTTCTATTTCAATTCAATTTCTATTTCAAGACCATGCCCAATGACATGCCACTTTAATATTCTAGTCCATGCCCAACGACATGCCATATTTCAATTTCTAGACCATGACCAGCGGCATGTCACTTTTATTTTCTATTTCAATTCAATTTCTATTTCAAGACCATGCCCAACGGCATGTCACTTTTATTTTCTAGACCATGCCCAACGGCATGTCATATTTAAATTTCTAGACCATGCCCACCGGCATGTCACTTTTATTTTCTATTTCAATTCAATTTATATTTCAAGACCATGCCCAACGGCATGTCACTTTTATTTTCAATTTAAATTCAATTTCTATTTAAAGACCATACCCAACGTCATGTCACTTTTAGTTTCTGGACCATGCCCAACGGCATGTCACTTTTATTTTCTATTTCAATTCAATTTCTACTTCAAGACCATGCCCAACGGAATGTCACTTTTATTTTATATTTCAATTCAATTTCTATTTCTAGACCATGCCCACTGGCATGTCACTTTTATATTCTAGACCATGCCCAACGGCATGTCATATTTCAATTTCTAGACCATGGCCACCGGCATGTCACTTTTATTTTCTATTTCAATTCAATTTCTATTTCAAGACCATGCCCAACGGCATGTCACTTTTATTTTCTAGACCATGCCCAACGACATGTCACTTTTATTTTCTATTTAAATTCAATTTCTATTTCAAGACCATGCCCAACGGCATGTCACTTTTATTTTCTATTTCAATTCAATTTCTATTTCAAGACCATGCCCAATGACATGCCACTTTAATATTCTAGACCATGCCCAACGACATGCCATATTTCAATTTCTAGACCATGACCAGCGGCATGTCACTTTTATTTTCTATTTCAATTCAATTTCTATTTCAAGACCATGCCCAACGGCATGTCACTTTTATTTTCTAGACCATGCCCAACGGCATGTCATATTTAAATTTCTAGACCATGCCCACCGGCATGTCACTTTTATTTTCTATTTCAATTCAATTTATATTTGAAGACCATGCCCAACGGCATGTCACTTTTATTTTCAATTTAAATTCAATTTCTATTTAAAGACCATACCCAACGTCATGTCACTTTTAGTTTCTGGACCATGCCCAACGGCATGTCACTTTTATTTTCTATTTCAATTCAATTTCTACTTCAAGACCATGCCCAACGGCATGTCACTTTTATTTTATATTTCAATTCAATTTCTATTTCTAGACCATGCCCACTGGCATGTCACTTTTATATTCTAGACCATGCCCAACGGCATGTCATATTTCAATTTCTAGACCATGGCCACCGGCATGTCACTTTTATTTTCTATTTCAATTCAATTTCTATTTCAAGACCATGCCCAACGGCATGCCACTTTTATTTTCTATTTCAATTCAATTTCTATTTCAAGACCATGCCCAACGACATGTCACTTTTATTTTATATTTCAATTCAATTTCTATTTCTAGACCATGCCCACCGGCATGTCACTTTTATATTCTAGACCATGCCCAACGGCATGTCATATTTCAATTTCTAGACCATGCCCACCGGCATGTCACTTTTATTTTCCATTTCAATTCAATTTCTATTTCAAGACCATACCTAACGGCATGTCACTTTTATTTTCTATTTCAAATCAATTTCTATTTCAAGACCATGCCCAACGGCATGTCACTTTTATTTTATATTTCAATTCAATTTCTATTTCTAGACCATGCCCACTGGCATGTCACTTTTATATTCTAGACCATGCCCAACGGCATGTCATATTTCAATTTCTAGACCATGCCCACCGGCATGTCCCTTTTATTTTCTATTTCAAGACCATGCCCAACGGCATGCCACTTTTATTTTCTATTTGAATTCAATTTCTATTTCAAGACCATGCCCAATGGCATGCCACTTTTATATTCTAGACCATGCCCAACGACATGTCATATTTCAATTTCTAGACCATGCCCACCGGCATCTCACTTTTATTTTCTATTTCAAGACCATGCCGAACGGCATGGCACTTTTATTTTCTAGACCATGCCCAACAACATGTCATATTTCAATTTCTAGACCATGCCCACCGGCATGTCACTTTTATTTTCTATTTCAATTCAATTTCTATTTCAAGACCATGCCCAACGGCATGTCACTTTTATATTCTAGACCATGCCCAACGGCATGTCATATTTCAATTTCTAGACCATGCCTACCGGCATGTCACTTTTATTTTCTATTTCAATTCAATTTCTATTTCAATTCAATTTCTATTTCATGACCATACCCAACGTCATGTCACTTTTATTTTCTAGACCATGCCCAACGGCAAGTCACTTTTATTTTCTATTTCAATTCAATTTCTATTTCCAGACCATGCCCAACGGCATGTCACTTTTATTTTATATTTCAATTCAGTTTCTATTTCTAGACCATGCCCAATGGCATGCCACTTTAATATTCTAGACCATGCCCAACGACATGTCATATTTCAATTTCTAGACCATGCCCACCGGCATGTCACTTTTATTTTCTATTTCAATTCAATTTCTATTTCAAGACCATGCCCAACGGCATGTCACTTTTATTTTCTATTTCAATTCAATTTCTATCTCAAGACCATGCCCAACGGCATGCCACTTTTATATTCTAGACCATGCCCAACGACATGTCAAATTTCAATTTCTAGACCATGCCCACCGGCATGTCACTTTTATTTTCTATTTCAATTCAATTTCTATTTCAAGACCATGCCCAACGGCATGTCACTTTTATTTTCTAGACCATGCCCAACGACATGTCACTTTTATTTTCTATTTAAATTCAATTTCTATTTCAAGACCATGCCCAACGGCATGTCACTTTTATTTTCTATTTCAATTCAATTTCTATTTCAAGACCATGCCCAATGACATGCCACTTTAATATTCTAGTCCATGCCCAACGACATGCCATATTTCAATTTCTAGACCATGACCAGCGGCATGTCACTTTTATTTTCTATTTCAATTCAATTTCTATTTCAAGACCATGCCCAACGGCATGTCACTTTTATTTTCTAGACCATGCCCAACGGCATGTCATATTTAAATTTCTAGACCATGCCCACCGGCATGTCACTTTTATTTTCTATTTCAATTCAATTTATATTTCAAGACCATGCCCAACGGCATGTCACTTTTATTTTCAATTTAAATTCAATTTCTATTTAAAGACCATACCCAACGTCATGTCACTTTTAGTTTCTGGACCATGCCCAACGGCATGTCACTTTTATTTTCTATTTCAATTCAATTTCTACTTCAAGACCATGCCCAACGGAATGTCACTTTTATTTTATATTTCAATTCAATTTCTATTTCTAGACCATGCCCACTGGCATGTCACTTTTATATTCTAGACCATGCCCAACGGCATGTCATATTTCAATTTCTAGACCATGGCCACCGGCATGTCACTTTTATTTTCTATTTCAATTCAATTTCTATTTCAAGACCATGCCCAACGGCATGCCACTTTTATTTTCTATTTCAATTCAATTTCTATTTCAAGACCATGCCCAACGACATGTCACTTTTATTTTATATTTCAATTCAATTTCTATTTCTAGACCATGCCCACCGGCATGTCACTTTTATATTCTAGACCATGCCCAACGGCATGTCATATTTCAATTTCTAGACCATGCCCACCGGCATGTCACTTTTATTTTCCATTTCAATTCAATTTCTATTTCAAGACCATACCCAACGGCATGTCACTTTTATTTTCTAGACCATGACAACGGCATGTCACTTTTATTTTCTATTTCAAATCAATTTCTATTTCAAGACCATGCCCAACGGCATGTCACTTTTATTTTATATTTCAATTCAATTTCTATTTCTAAGCCATGCCCACTGGCATGTCACTTTTATATTCTAGACCATGCCCAACGGCATGTCATATTTCAATTTCTAGACCATGCCCACCGGCATGTCCCTTTTATTTTCTATTTCAAGACCATGCCCAACGGCATGCCACTTTTATTTTCTATTTGAATTCAATTTCTATTTCAAGACCATGCCCAATGGCATGCCACTTTTATATTCTAGACCATGCCCAACGACATGTCATATTTCAATTTCTAGACCATGCCCACCGGCATCTCACTTTTATTTTCTATTTCAAGACCATGCCCAACGGCATGGCACTTTTATTTTCTAGACCATGCCCAACAACATGTCATATTTCAATTTCTAGACCATGCCCACCGGCATGTCACTTTTATTTTCTATTTCAATTCAATTTCTATTTCAAGACCATGCCCAACGGCATGTCACTTTTATTTTCTATTTCAATTCAATTTCTATTTCAAGACCATGCCCAACGGCATGTCACTTTTATATTCTAGACCATGCCCAACGGCATGTCATATTTCAATTTCTAGACCATGCCTACCGGCATGTCACTTTTATTTTCTATTTCAATTCAATTTCTATTTCATGACCATACCCAACGTCATGTCACTTTTATTTTCTAGACCATGCCCAACGGCAAGTCACTTTTATTTTCTATTTCAATTCAATTTCTATTTCCAGACCATGCCCAACGGCATGTCACTTTTATTTTATATTTCAATTCAGTTTCTATTTCTAGACCATGCCCACCGGCATGTCACTTTTATATTCTAGACCATGCCCAACGACATGTCATATTTCAATTTCTAGACCATGCCCACCGGCATGTCACTTTTATTTTCTATTTCAATTCAATTTCTATTTCAAGACCATGCCCAACGGCATGTCACTTTTATTTTCTATTTCAATTCAATTTCTATCTCAAGACCATGCCCAACGGCATGCCACTTTTATATTCTAGACCATGCCCAACGACATGTCAAATTTCAATTTCTAGACCATGCCCACCGGCATGTCACTTTTATTTTCTATTTCAATTCAATTTCTATTTCAAGACCATGCCCAACGGCATGTCACTTTTATTTTCTAGACCATGCCCAACGACATGTCACTTTTATTTTCTATTTAAATTCAATTTCTATTTCAAGACCATGCCCAACGGCATGTCACTTTTATTTTCTATTTCAATTCAATTTCTATTTCAAGACCATGCCCAACGGCATGTCACTTTTATATTCTAGACCATGCCCAACGACATGTCATATTTCAATTTCTAGACCATGCCCACCGGCATCTCACTTTTATTTTCTATTTCAAGACCATGCCCAACGGCATGGCACTTTTATTTTCTAGACCATGCCCAACAACATGTCATATTTCAATTTCTAGACCATGCCCACCGGCATGTCACTTTTATTTTCTATTTCAATTCAATTTCTATTTCAAGACCATGCCCAACGGCATGTCACTTTTATTTTCTATTTCAATTCAATTTCTATTTCAAGACCATGCCCAACGGCATGTCACTTTTATATTCTAGACCATGCCCAACGGCATGTCATATTTCAATTTCTAGACCATGCCTACCGGCATGTCACTTTTATTTTCTATTTCAATTCAATTTCTATTTCATGACCATACCCAACGTCATGTCACTTTTATTTTCTAGACCATGCCCAACGGCAAGTCACTTTTATTTTCTATTTCTATTCAATTTCTATTTCCAGACCATGCCCAACGGCATGTCACTTTTATTTTATATTTCAATTCAGTTTCTATTTCTAGACCATGCCCACCGGCATGTCACTTTTATATTCTAGACCATGCCCAACGACATGTCATATTTCAATTTCTAGACCATGCCCACCGGCATGTCACTTTTATTTTCTATTTCAATTCAATTTCTATTTCAAGACCATGCCCAACGGCATGTCACTTTTATTTTCTATTTCAATTCAATTTCTATCTCAAGACCATGCCCAACGACATGCCACTTTTATATTCTAGACCATGCCCAACGACATGTCAAATTTCAATTTCTAGACCATGCCCACCGGCATGTCACTTTTATTTTCTATTTCAATTCAATTTCTATTTCAAGACCATGCCCAACGGCATGTCACTTTTATTTTCTAGACCATGCCCAACGACATGTCACTTTTATTTTCTATTTAAATTCAATTTCTATTTCAAGACCATGCCCAACGGCATGTCACTTTTATTTTCTATTTCAATTCAATTTCTATTTCAAGACCATGCCCAATGACATGCCACTTTAATATTCTAGACCATGCCCAACGGCATATCATATTTAAATTTCTAGACCATGCCCAACGGCATGTCACTTTTATATTCTAGACCATGCCCAACGGCATGTCATATTTCAATTTCTAGACCATGCCTACCGGCATGTCACTTTTATTTTCAATTTAAATTCAATTTCTATTTCAAGACCATACCCAACGTCATGTCACTTTTATTTTCTAGACCATGCCCAACGGCATGCCACTTTTATTTTCTATTTCAATTCAATTTCTATTTCAAGACCATGCCCAACGACATGTCACTTTTATTTTATATTTCAATTCAATTTCTATTTCTAGACCATGCCCACCGGCATGTCACTTTTATATTCTAGACCATGCCCAACGGCATGTCATATTTCAATTTCTAGACCATGCCCACCGGCACGTCACTTTTATTTTCTATTTCAATTCAATTTCTATTTCAAGACCATGCCCAACGGCATGTCACTTTTATTTTCTAGACCATGCCCAACGACATGTCACTTTTATTTTCTATTTAAATTCAATTTCTATTTCAAGACCATGCCCAACGGCATGTCACTTTTATTTTCTATTTCAATTCAATTTCTATTTCAAGACCATGCCCAATGACATGCCACTTTAATATTCTAGACCATGCCCAACGGCATATCATATTTAAATTTCTAGACCATGCCCACCGGCATGTCACTTTTATTTTCTATTTCAATTCAATTTATATTTCAAGACCATGCCCAACGGCATGTCACTTTTATTTTCAATTTAAATTCAATTTCTATTTAAAGACCATACCCAACGTCATGTCACTTTTAGTTTCTGGACCATGCCCAACGGCATGTCACTTTTATTTTCTATTTCAATTCAATTTCTACTTCAAGACCATGCCCAACGGCATGTCACTTTTATTTTATATTTCAATTCAATTTCTATTTCTAGACCATGCCCACTGGCATGTCATATTTCAATTTCTAGACCATGCCCACCGGCATGTCACTTTTATTTTCTATTTCAATTCAATTTCTATTTCAAGACCATGCCCAACGGCATGTCACTTTTATTTTCTATTTCAATTCAATTTCTATTTCAAGACCATGCCCAATGGCATGCCACTTTAATATTCTTGACCATGCCCAACGACATGTCATATTTCAATTTCTAGACCATGCCCACCAGCATGCCACTTTTATTTTCTATTTCAATTCAATTTCTATTTCTAGACCATGCCCAACGACATGTCACTTTTATTTTCTAGACCATGCCCAACGACATGTCATATTTCAATTTCTAGACCATGCCTACCGGCATGTCACTTTTATTTTCTATTTCAATTCAATTTCTATTTCAAGACCATGCCCAACGGCATGTCACTTTTATTTTATATTTCAATTCAATTTCTATTTCAAGACCATGCCCAACGGCATGTCACTTTTATATTCTAGACCATGCCCAACGGCATGTCATATTTCAATTTCTAGACCATGCCTACCGGCATGTCACTTTTATTTTCAATTTAAATTCAATTTCTATTTCAAGACCATACCCAACGTCATGTCACTTTTATTTTCTAGACCATGCCCAACGGCATGCCACTTTTATTTTCTATTTCAATTCAATTTCTATTTCAAGACCATGCCCAACGACATGTCACTTTTATTTTATATTTCAATTCAATTTCTATTTCTAGACCATGCCCACCGGCATGTCACTTTTATATTCTAGACCATGCCCAACGGCATGTCATATTTCAATTTCTAGACCATGCCCACCGGCACGTCACTTTTATTTTCTATTTCAATTCAATTTCTATTTCAAGACCATACCCAACGGCATGTCACTTTTATTTTCTAGACCATGACAACGGCATGTCACTTTTATTTTCTATTTCAAATCAATTTCTATTTCAAGACCATGCCCAACGGCATGTCACTTTTATTTTATATTTCAATTCAATTTCTATTTCTAGACCATGCCCACTAGCATGTCACTTTTATATTCTAGACCATGCCCAACGACATGTCATATTTCAATTTCTAGACCATGCCCACTGGCATGTCACTTTTATTTTCTATTTCAATTCAATTTCTATTTCAAGACCATGCCCAATGGCATGCCACTTTTATTTTCTATTTCAATTCAATTTCTATTTCAACACCATGCCCAATGGCATGCCACTTTTATATTCTAGACCATGCCCAACGACATGTCAAATTTCAATTTCTAGACCATGCCCACCGGCATGTCACTTTTATTTTCTATTTCAATTCAATTTCTATTTCAAGACCATGCCCAACGGCATGTCACTTTTATTTTCTATTTCAATTCAATTTCTATCTCAAGACCATGCCCAACGGCATGCCACTTTTATATTCTAGACCATGCCCAACGACATGTCAAATTTCAATTTCTAGACCATGCCCACCGGCATGTCACTTTTATTTTCTATTTCAATTCAATTTCTATTTCAAGACCATGCCCAACGGCATGTCACTTTTATTTTCTAGACCATGCCCAACGACATGTCACTTTTATTTTCTATTTAAATTCAATTTCTATTTCAAGACCATGCCCAACGGCATGTCACTTTTATTTTCTATTTCAATTCAATTTCTATTTCAAGACCATGCCCAATGACATGCCACTTTAATATTCTAGATCATGCCCAACGACATGTCATATTTCAATTTCTAGACCATGACCAGCGGCATGTCACTTTTATTTTCTATTTCAATTCAATTTCTTTTTCAAGACCATGCCCAACGGCATGTCACTTTTATTTTCTAGACCATGCCCAACGGCATGTCATATTTAAATTTCTAGACCATGCCCACCGGCATGTCACTTTTATTTTCTATTTCAATTCAATTTATATTTCAAGACCATGCCCAACGGCATGTCACTTTTATTTTCAATTTAAATTCAATTTCTATTTAAAGACCATACCCAACGTCATGTCACTTTTAGTTTCTGGACCATGCCGAACGGCATGTCACTTTTATTTTCTATTTCAATTCAATTTCTACTTCAAGACCATGCCCAACGGCATGTCAGTTTTATTTTATATTTCAATTCAATTTCTATTTCTAGACCATGCCCACTGGCATGTCACTTTTATATTCTAGACCATGCCCAACGGCATGTCATATTTCAATTTCTAGACCATGCCCACCGGCATGTCACTTTTATTTTCTATTTCAATTCAATTTCTATTTCAAGACCATGCCCAACGGCATGTCACTTTTATTTTCTATTTCAATTCAATTTCTATTTCAAGACCATGCCCAATGGCATGCCACTTTAATATTCTTGACCATGCCCAACGACATGTCATATTTCAATTTCTAGACCATGCCCACCAGCATGTCACTTTTATTTTCTATTTCAATTCAATTTCTATTTCTAGACCATGCCCAACGACATGTCACTTTTATTTTCTAGACCATGCCCAACGACATGTCATATTTCAATTTCTAGACCATGCCTACCGGCATGTCACTTTTATTTTCTATTTCAATTCAATTTCTATTTCAAGACCATGCCCAACGGCATGTCACTTTTATTTTATATTTCAATTCAATTTCTACTTCAAGACCATGCCCAACGGCATGTCACTTTTATATTCTAGACCATGCCCAACGGCATGTCATTTTTCAATTTCTAGACCATGCCTACCGGCATGTCACTTTTATTTTCAATTTAAATTCAATTTCTATTTCAAGACCATACCCAACGTCATGTCACTTTTATTTTCTAGACCATGCCCAACGGCATGCCACTTTTATTTTCTATTTCAATTCAATTTCTATTTCAAGACCATGCCCAACGACATGTCACTTTTATTTTATATTTCAATTCAATTTCTATTTCTAGACCATGCCCACCCTCATGTCACTTTTATATTCTAGACCATGCCCAACGACATGTCATATTTCAATTTCTAGACCATGCCCACCGGCACGTCACTTTTATTTTCTATTTCAATTCAATTTCTATTTCAAGACCATACCCAACGGCATGTCACTTTTATTTTCTAGACCATGACAACGGCATGTCACTTTTATTTTCTATTTCAAATCAATTTCTATTTCAAGACCATGCCCAACGGCATGTCACTTTTATTTTATATTTCAATTCAATTTCTATTTCTAGACCATGCCCACCAGCATGTCACTTTTATATTCTAGACCATGCCCAACGGCATGTCATATTTCAATTTCTAGACCATGCCCACTGGCATGTCACTTTTATTTTCTATTTCAATTCAATTTCTATTTCAAGACCATGCCCAATGGCATGCCACTTTTATATTCTAGACCATGCCCAACGACATGTCAAATTTCAATTTCTAGACCATGCCCACCGGCATGTCACTTTTATTTTCTATTTCAATTCAATTTCTATTTCAAGACCATGCCCAACGGCATGTCACTTTTATTTTCTATTTCAATTCAATTTCTATCTCAAGACCATGCCCAACGGCATGCCACTTTTATATTCTAGACCATGCCCAACGACATGTCAAATTTCAATTTCTAGACCATGCCCACCGGCATGTCACTTTTATTTTCTATTTCAATTCAATTTCTATTTCAAGACCATGCCCAACGGCATGTCACTTTTATTTTCTAGACCATGCCCAACGACATGTCACTTTTATTTTCTATTTAAATTCAATTTCTATTTCAAGACCATGCCCAACGGCATGTCACTTTTATTTTCTATTTCAATTCAATTTCTATTTCAAGACCATGCCCAATGACATGCCACTTTAATATTCTAGACCATGCCCAACGACATGTCATATTTCAATTTCTAGACCATGACCATCGGCATGTCACTTTTATTTTCTATTTCAATTCAATTTCTTTTTCAAGACCATGCCCAACGGCATGTCACTTTTATTTTCTAGACCATGCCCAACGGCATGTCATATTTAGATTTCTAGACCATGCCCACCGGCATGTCACTTTTATTTTCTATTTCAATTCAATTTATATTTCAAGACCATGCCCAACGGCATGTCACTTTTATTTTCAATTTAAATTCAATTTCTATTTAAAGACCATACCCAACGTCATGTCACTTTTAGTTTCTGGACCATGCCCAACGGCATGTCACTTTTATTTTCTATTTCAATTCAATTTCTACTTCAAGACCATGCCCAACGGCATGTCACTTTTATTTTATATTTCAATTCAATTTCTATTTCTAGACCATGCCCACTGGCATGTCATATTTCAATTTCTAGACCATGCCCACCGGCATGTCACTTTTATTTTCTATTTCAATTCAATTTCTATTTCAAGACCATGCCCAACGGCATGTCACTTTTATTTTCTATTTCAATTCAATTTCTATTTCAAGACCATGCCCAATGGCATGCCACTTTAATATTCTTGACCATGCCCAACGACATGTCATATTTCAATTTCTAGACCATGCCCACCAGCATGCCACTTTTATTTTCTATTTCAATTCAATTTCTATTTCTAGACCATGCCCAACGACATGTCACTTTTATTTTCTAGACCATGCCCAACGACATGTCATATTTCAATTTCTAGACCATGCCTACCGGCATGTCACTTTTATTTTCTATTTCAATTCAATTTCTATTTCAAGACCATGCCCAACGGCATGTCACTTTTATTTTATATTTCAATTCAATTTCTATTTCAAGACCATGCCCAACGGCATGTCACTTTTATATTCTAGACCATGCCCAACGGCATGTCATATTTCAATTTCTAGACCATGCCTACCGGCATGTCACTTTTATTTTCAATTTAAATTCAATTTCTATTTCAAGACCATACCCAACGTCATGTCACTTTTATTTTCTAGACCATGCCCAACGGCATGCCACTTTTATTTTCTATTTCAATTCAATTTCTATTTCAAGACCATGCCCAACGACATGTCACTTTTATTTTATATTTCAATTCAATTTCTATTTCTAGACCATGCCCACCGGCATGTCACTTTTATATTCTAGACCATGCCCAATGGCATGTCATATTTCAATTTCTAGACCATGCCCACCGGCACGTCACTTTTATTTTCTATTTCAATTCAATTTCTATTTCAAGACCATGCCCAATGGCATGCCACTTTTATATTCTAGACCATGCCCAACGACATGTCAAATTTCAATTTCTAGACCATGCCCACCGGCATGTCACTTTTATTTTCTATTTCAATTCAATTTCTATTTCAAGACCATGCCCAACGGCATGTCACTTTTATTTTCTATTTCAATTCAATTTCTATCTCAAGACCATGCCCAACGGCATGCCACTTTTATATTCTAGACCATGCCCAACGACATGTCAAATTTCAATTTCTAGACCATGCCCACCGGCATGTCACTTTTATTTTCTATTTCAATTCAATTTCTATTTCAAGACCATGCCCAACGGCATGTCACTTTTATTTTCTAGACCATGCCCAACGACATGTCACTTTTATTTTCTATTTAAATTCAATTTCTATTTCAAGACCATGCCCAACGGCATGTCACTTTTATTTTCTATTTCAATTCAATTTCTATTTCAAGACCATGCCCAATGACATGCCACTTTAATATTCTAGACCATGCCCAACGACATGTCATATTTCAATTTCTAGACCATGACCAGCGGCATGTCACTTTTATTTTCTATTTCAATTCAATTTCTTTTTCAAGACCATGCCCAACGGCATGTCACTTTTATTTTCTAGACCATGCCCAACGGCATGTCATATTTAGATTTCTAGACCATGCCCACCGGCATGTCACTTTTATTTTCTATTTCAATTCAATTTATATTTCAAGACCATGCCCAACGGCATGTCACTTTTATTTTCAATTTAAATTCAATTTCTATTTAAAGACCATACCCAACGTCATGTCACTTTTAGTTTCTGGACCATGCCCAACGGCATGTCACTTTTATTTTCTATTTCAATTCAATTTCTACTTCAAGACCATGCCCAACGGCATGTCACTTTTATTTTATATTTCAATTCAATTTCTATTTCTAGACCATGCCCACTGGCATGTCATATTTCAATTTCTAGACCATGCCCACCGGCATGTCACTTTTATTTTCTATTTCAATTCAATTTCTATTTCAAGACCATGCCCAACGGCATGTCACTTTTATTTTCTATTTCAATTCAATTTCTATTTCAAGACCATGCCCAATGGCATGCCACTTTAATATTCTTGACCATGCCCAACGACATGTCATATTTCAATTTCTAGACCATGCCCACCAGCATGCCACTTTTATTTTCTATTTCAATTCAATTTCTATTTCTAGACCATGCCCAACGACATGTCACTTTTATTTTCTAGACCATGCCCAACGACATGTCATATTTCAATTTCTAGACCATGCCTACCGGCATGTCACTTTTATTTTCTATTTCAATTCAATTTCTATTTCAAGACCATGCCCAACGGCATGTCACTTTTATTTTATATTTCAATTCAATTTCTATTTCAAGACCATGCCCAACGGCATGTCACTTTTATATTCTAGACCATGCCCAACGGCATGTCATATTTCAATTTCTAGACCATGCCTACCGGCATGTCACTTTTATTTTCAATTTAAATTCAATTTCTATTTCAAGACCATACCCAACGTCATGTCACTTTTATTTTCTAGACCATGCCCAACGGCATGCCACTTTTATTTTCTATTTCAATTCAATTTCTATTTCAAGACCATGCCCAACGACATGTCACTTTTATTTTATATTTCAATTCAATTTCTATTTCTAGACCATGCCCACCGGCATGTCACTTTTATATTCTAGACCATGCCCAATGGCATGTCATATTTCAATTTCTAGACCATGCCCACCGGCACGTCACTTTTATTTTCTATTTCAATTCAATTTCTATTTCAAGACCATACCCAACGGCATGTCACTTTTATTTTCTAGACCATGACAACGGCATGTCACTTTTATTTTCTATTTCAAATCAATTTCTATTTCAAGACCATGCCCAACGGCATGTCACTTTTATTTTATATTTCAATTCAATTTCTATTTCTAGACCATGCCCACTAGCATGTCACTTTTATATTCTAGACCATGCCCAACGGCATGTCATATTTCAATTTCTAGACCATGCCCACTGGCATGTCACTTTTATTTTCTATTTCAATTCAATTTCTATTTCAAGACCATGCCCAATGGCATGCCACTTTTATTTTCTATTTCAATTCAATTTCTATTTCAACACCATGCCCAATGGCATGCCACTTTTATATTCTAGACCATGCCCAACGACATGTCAAATTTCAATTTCTAGACCATGCCCACCGGCATGTCACTTTTATTTTCTATTTCAATTCAATTTCTATTTCAAGACCATGCCCAACGGCATGTCACTTTTATTTTCTATTTCAATTCAATTTCTATCTCAAGACCATGCCCAACGGCATGCCACTTTTATATTCTAGACCATGCCCAACGACATGTCAAATTTCAATTTCTAGAGCATGCCCACCGGCATGTCACTTTTATTTTCTATTTCAATTCAATTTCTATTTCAAGACCATGCCCAACGGCATGTCACTTTTATTTTCTAGACCATGCCCAACGACATGTCACTTTTATTTTCTATTTAAATTCAATTTCTATTTCAAGACCATGCCCAACGGCATGTCACTTTTATTTTCTATACCATGCCCAACGACATGTCATATTTCAATTTCTAGACCATGCCTACCGGCATGTCACTTTTATTTTCTATTTCAATTCAATTTCTATTTCAAGACCATGCCCAACGGCATGTCACTTTTATTTTATATTTCAATTCAATTTCTATTTCAAGACCATGCCCAACGGCATGTCACTTTTATATTCTAGACCATGCCCAACGGCATGTCATTTTTCAATTTCTAGACCATGCCTACCGGCATGTCACTTTTATTTTCAATTTAAATTCAATTTCTATTTCAAGACCATACCCAACGTCATGTCACTTTTATTTTCTAGACCATGCCCAACGGCATGCCACTTTTATTTTCTATTTCAATTCAATTTCTATTTCAAGACCATGCCCAACGACATGTCACTTTTATTTTATATTTCAATTCAATTTCTATTTCTAGACCATGCCCACCCTCATGTCACTTTTATATTCTAGACCATGCCCAACGACATGTCATATTTCAATTTCTAGACCATGCCCACCGGCACGTCACTTTTATTTTCTATTTCAAATCAATTTCTATTTCAAGACCATGCCCAACGGCATGTCACTTGTATTTTATATTTCAATTCAATTTCTATTTCTAGACCATGCCCACTAGCATGTCACTTTTATATTCTAGACCATGCCCAACGGCATGTCATATTTCAATTTCTAGACCATGCCCACTGGCATGTCACTTTTATTTTCTATTTCAATTCAATTTCTATTTCAAGACCATGCCCAATGGCATGCCACTTTTATTTTCTATTTCAATTCAATTTCTATTTCAACACCATGCCCAATGGCATGCCACTTTTATATTCTAGACCATGCCCAACGACATGTCAAATTTCAATTTCTAGACCATGCCCACCGGCATGTCACTTTTATTTTCTATTTCAATTCAATTTCTATTTCAAGACCATGCCCAACGGCATGTCACTTTTATTTTCTATTTCAATTCAATTTCTATCTCAAGACAATGCCCAACGGCATGCCACTTTTATATTCTAGACCATGCCCAACGACATGTCAAATTTCAATTTCTAGACCATGCCCACCGGCATGTCACTTTTATTTTCTATTTCAATTCAATTTCTATTTCAAGACCATGCCCAACGGCATGTCACTTTTATTTTCTAGACCATGCCCAACGACATGTCACTTTTATTTTCTATTTCAATTCAATTTCTATTTCAAGACCATGCCCAACGGCATGTCACTTTTATTTTCTAGACCATGCCCAACGACATATCACTTTTATTTTCTATTTAAATTCAATTTCTATTTCAAGACCATGCCCAACGGCATGTCACTTTTATTTTCTATTTCAATTCAATTTCTATTTCAAGACCATGCCCAATGACATGCCACTTTAATATTCTAGACCATCCCCAACGACATGTCATATTTCAATTTCTAGACCATGACCAGCGGCATGTCACTTTTATTTTCTATTTCAATTCAATTTCTTTTTCAAGACCATGCCCAACGGCATGTCACTTTTATTTTCTAGACCATGCCCAACGGCATGTCATATTTAAATTTCTAGACCATGCCCACCGGCATGTCACTTTTATTTTCTATTTCAATTCAATTTATATTTCAAGACCATGCCCAACGGCATGTCACTTTTATTTTCAATTTAAATTCAATTTCTATTTAAAGACCATACCCAACGTCATGTCACTTTTAGTTTCTGGTCCATGCCCAACGGCATGTCACTTTTATTTTCTATTTCAATTCAATTTCTACTTCAAGACCATGCCCAACGGCATGTCACTTTTATTTTATATTTCAATTCAATTTCTATTTCTAGACCATGCCCACTGGCATGTCACTTTTATATTCTAGACCATGCCCAACGGCATGTCATATTTCAATTTCTAGACCATGCCCACCGGCATGTCACTTTTATTTTCTATTTCAATTCAATTTCTATTTCAAGACCATGCCCAACGGCATGTCACTTTTATTTTCTATTTCAATTCAATTTCTATTTCAAGACCATGCCCAATGGCATGCCACTTTAATATTCTTGACCATGCCCAACGACATGTCATATTTCAATTTCTAGACCATGCCCACCAGCATGTCACTTTTATTTTCTATTTCAATTCAATTTCTATTTCTAGACCATGCCCAACGACATGTCACTTTTATTTTCTAGACCATGCCCAACGACATGTCATATTTCAATTTCTAGACCATGCCTACCGGCATGTCACTTTTATTTTCTATTTCAATTCAATTTCTATTTCAAGACCATGCCCAACGGCATGTCACTTTTATTTTATATTTCAATTCAATTTCTATTTCAAGACCATGCCCAACGGCATGTCACTTTTATATTCTAGACCATGCCCAACGGCATGTCATTTTTCAATTTCTAGACCATGCCTACCGGCATGTCACTTTTATTTTCAATTTACATTCAATTTCTATTTCAAGACCATACCCAACGTCATGTCACTTTTATTTTCTAGACCATGCCCAACGGCATGCCACTTTTATTTTCTATTTCAATTCAATTTCTATTTCAAGACCATGCCCAACGACATGTCACTTTTATTTTATATTTCAATTCAATTTCTATTTCTAGACCATGCCCACCCTCATGTCACTTTTATATTCTAGACCATGCCCAACGACATGTCATATTTCAATTTCTAGACCATGCCCACCGGCACGTCATTTTTATTTTCTATTTCAATTCAATTTCTATTTCAAGACCATACCCAACGGCATGTCACTTTTATTTTCTAGACCATGACAACGGCATGTCACTTTTATTTTCTATTTCAAATCAATTTCTATTTCAAGACCATGCCCAACGGCATGTCACTTTTATTTTATATTTCAATTCAATTTCTATTTCTAGACCATGCCCACTAGCATGTCACTTTTATATTCTAGACCATGCCCAACGGCATGTCATATTTCAATTTCTAGACCATGCCCACTGGCATGTCACTTTTATTTTCTATTTCAATTCAATTTCTATTTCAAGACCATGCCCAATGGCATGCCACTTTTATTTTCTATTTCAATTCAATTTCTATTTCAACACCATGCCCAATGGCATGCCACTTTTATATTCTAGACCATGCCCAACGACATGTCATATTTCAATTTCTAGACCATGCCCACCGGCATGTCACTTTTATTTTCTATTTCAAATCAATTTCTATTTCAAGACCATGCCCAACGGCATGTCACTTTTATTTTATATTTCAATTCAATTTCTATTTCTAGACCATGCCCACTAGCATGTCACTTTTATATTCTAGACCATGCCCAACGGCATGTCATATTTCAATTTCTAGACCATGCCCACTGGCATGTCACTTTTATTTTCTATTTCAATTCAATTTCTATTTCAAGACCATGCCCAATGGCATGCCACTTTTATTTTCTATTTCAATTCAATTTCTATTTCAACACCATGCCCAATGGCATGCCACTTTTATATTCTAGACCATGCCCAACGACATGTCAAATTTCAATTTCTAGACCATGCCCACCGGCATGTCACTTTTATTTTCTATTTCAAATCAATTTCTATTTCAAGACCATGCCCAACGGCATGTCACTTTTATTTTCTAGACCATGCCCAACGACATGTCACTTTTATTTTCTATTTCAATTCAATTTCTATTTCAAGACCATGCCCAACGGCATGTCACTTTTATTTTCTAGACCATGCCCAACGACATGTCACTTTTATTTTCTATTTAAATTCAATTTCTATTTCAAGACCATGCCCAACGGCATGTCACTTTTATTTTCTATTTCAATTCAATTTCTATTTCAAGACCATGCCCAATGACATGCCACTTTAATATTCTAGACCATGCCCAACGACATGTCATATTTCAATTTCTAGACCATGACCAGCGGCATGTCACTTTTATTTTCTATTTCAATTCAATTTCTTTTTCAAGACCATGCCCAACGGCATGTCACTTTTATTTTCTAGACCATGCCCAACGGCATGTCATATTTAAATTTCTAGACCATGCCCACCGGCATGTCACTTTTATTTTCTATTTCAATTCAATTTATATTTCAAGACCATGCCCAACGGCATGTCACTTTTATTTTCAATTTAAATTCAATTTCTATTTAAAGACCATACCCAACGTCATGTCACTTTTAGTTTCTGGACCATGCCCAACGGCATGTCACTTTTATTTTCTATTTCAATTCAATTTCTACTTCAAGACCATGCCCAACGGCATGTCACTTTTATTTTATATTTCAATTCAATTTCTATTTCTAGACCATGCCCACTGGCATGTCATATTTCAATTTCTAGACCATGCCCACCGGCATGTCACTTTTATTTTCTATTTCAATTCAATTTCTATTTCAAGACCATGCCCAACGGCATGTCACTTTTATTTTCTATTTCAATTCAATTTCTATTTCAAGACCATGCCCAATGGCATGCCACTTTAATATTCTTGACCATGCCCAACGACATGTCATATTTCAATTTCTAGACCATGCCCACCAGCATGCCACTTTTATTTTCTATTTCAATTCAATTTCTATTTCTAGACCATGCCCAACGACATGTCACTTTTATTTTCTAGACCATGCCCAACGACATGTCATATTTCAATTTCTAGACCATGCCTACCGGCATGTCACTTTTATTTTCTATTTCAATTCAATTTCTATTTCAAGACCATGCCCAACGGCATGTCACTTTTATTTTATATTTCAATTCAATTTCTATTTCAAGACCATGCCCAACGGCATGTCACTTTTATATTCTAGACCATGCCCAACGGCATGTCATATTTCAATTTCTAGACCATGCCTACCGGCATGTCACTTTTATTTTCAATTTAAATTCAATTTCTATTTCAAGACCATACCCAACGTCATGTCACTTTTATTTTCTAGACCATGCCCAACGGCATGCCACTTTTATTTTCTATTTCAATTCAATTTCTATTTCAAGACCATGCCCAACGACATGTCACTTTTATTTTATATTTCAATTCAATTTCTATTTCTAGACCATGCCCACCGGCATGTCACTTTTATATTCTAGACCATGCCCAATGGCATGTCATATTTCAATTTCTAGACCATGCCCACCGGCACGTCACTTTTATTTTCTATTTCAATTCAATTTCTATTTCAAGACCATACCCAACGGCATGTCACTTTTATTTTCTAGACCATGACAACGGCATGTCACTTTTATTTTCTATTTCAAATCAATTTCTATTTCAAGACCATGCCCAACGGCATGTCACTTTTATTTTATATTTCAATTCAATTTCTATTTCTAGACCATGCCCACTAGCATGTCACTTTTATATTCTAGACCATGCCCAACGGCATGTCATATTTCAATTTCTAGACCATGCCCACTGGCATGTCACTTTTATTTTCTATTTCAATTCAATTTCTATTTCAAAACCATGCCCAATGGCATGCCACTTTTATTTTCTATTTCAATTCAATTTCTATTTCAACACCATGCCCAATGGCATGCCACTTTTATATTCTAGACCATGCCCAACGACATGTCAAATTTCAATTTCTAGACCATGCCCACCGGCATGTCACTTTTATTTTCTATTTCAATTCAATTTCTATTTCAAGACCATGCCCAACGGCATGTCACTTTTATTTTCTATTTCAATTCAATTTCTATCTCAAGACCATGCCCAACGGCATGCCACTTTTATATTCTAGACCATGCCCAACGACATGTCAAATTTCAATTTCTAGACCATGCCCACCGGCATGTCACTTTTATTTTCTATTTCAATTCAATTTCTATTTCAAGACCATGCCCAACGGCATGTCACTTTTATTTTCTAGACCATGCCCAACGACATGTCACTTTTATTTTCTATTTAAATTCAATTTCTATTTCAAGACCATGCCCAACGGCATGTCACTTTTATTTTCTATTTCAATTCAATTTCTATTTCAAGACCATGCCCAATGACATGCCACTTTAATATTCTAGACCATGCCCAACGACATGTCATATTTCAATTTCTAGACCATGACCAGCGGCATGTCACTTTTATTTTCTATTTCAATTGAATTTCTTTTTCAAGACCATGCCCAACGGCATGTCACTTTTATTTTCTAGACCATGCCCAACGGCATGTCATATTTAAATTTCTAGACCATGTCCACCGGCATGTCACTTTTATTTTCTATTTCAATTCAATTTATATTTCAAGACCATGCCCAACGGCATGTCACTTTTATTTTCAATTTAAATTCAATTTCTATTTAAAGACCATACCCAACGTCATGTCACTTTTAGTTTCTGGACCATGCCGAACGGCATGTCACTTTTATTTTCTATTTCAATTCAATTTCTACTTCAAGACCATGCCCAACGGCATGTCAGTTTTATTTTATATTTCAATTCAATTTCTATTTCTAGACCATGCCCACTGGCATGTCACTTTTATATTCTAGACCATGCCCAACGGCATGTCATATTTCAATTTCTAGACCATGCCCACCGGCATGTCACTTTTATTTTCTATTTCAATTCAATTTCTATTTCAAGACCATGCCCAACGGCATGTCACTTTTATTTTCTATTTCAATTCAATTTCTATTTCAAGACCATGCCCAATGGCATGCCACTTTAATATTCTTGACCATGCCCAACGACATGTCATATTTCAATTTCTAGACCATGCCCACCAGCATGTCACTTTTATTTTCTATTTCAATTCAATTTCTATTTCTAGACCATGCCCAACGACATGTCACTTTTATTTTCTAGACCATGCCCAACGACATGTCATATTTCAATTTCTAGACCATGCCTACCGGCATGTCACTTTTATTTTCTATTTCAATTCAATTTCTATTTCAAGACCATGCCCAACGGCATGTCACTTTTATTTTATATTTCAATTCAATTTCTATTTCAAGACCATGCCCAACGGCATGTCACTTTTATATTCTAGACCATGCCCAACGGCATGTCATTTTTCAATTTCTAGACCATGCCTACCGGCATGTCACTTTTATTTTCAATTTAAATTCAATTTCTATTTCAAGACCATACCCAACGTCATGTCACTTTTATTTTCTAGACCATGCCCAACGGCATGCCACTTTTATTTTCTATTTCAATTCAATTTCTATTTCAAGACCATGCCCAACGACATGTCACTTTTATTTTATATTTCAATTCAATTTCTATTTCTAGACCATGCCCACCCTCATGTCACTTTTATATTCTAGACCATGCCCAACGACATGTCATATTTCAATTTCTAGACCATGCCCACCGGCACGTCACTTTTATTTTCTATTTCAATTCAATTTCTATTTCAAGACCATACCCAACGGCATGTCACTTTTATTTTCTAGACCATGACAACGGCATGTCACTTTTATTTTCTATTTCAAATCAATTTCTATTTCAAGACCATGCCCAACGGCATGTCACTTGTATTTTATATTTCAATTCAATTTCTATTTCTAGACCATGCCCACTAGCATGTCACTTTTATATTCTAGACCATGCCCAACGGCATGTTATATTTCAATTTCTAGACCATGCCCACTGGCATGTCACTTTTATTTTCTATTTCAATTCAATTTCTATTTCAAGACCATGCCCAATGGCATGCCACTTTTATTTTCTATTTCAATTCAATTTCTATTTCAACACCATGCCCAATGGCCTGCCACTTTTATATTCTAGACCATGCCCAACGACATGTCAAATTTCAATTTCTAGACCATGCCCACCGGCATGTCACTTTTATTTTCTATTTCAATTCAATTTCTATTTCAAGACCATGCCCAACGGCATGTCACTTTTATTTTCTATTTCAATTCAATTTCTATCTCAAGACAATGCCCAACGGCATGCCACTTTTATATTCTAGACCATGCCCAACGACATGTCAAATTTCAATTTCTAGACCATGCCCACCGGCATGTCACTTTTATTTTCTATTTCAATTCAATTTCTATTTCAAGACCATGCCCAACGGCATGTCACTTTTATTTTCTAGACCATGCCCAACGACATGTCACTTTTATTTTCTATTTCAATTCAATTTCTATTTCAAGACCATGCCCAACGGCATGTCACTTTTATTTTCTAGACCATGCCCAACGACATGTCACTTTTATTTTCTATTTAAATTCAATTTCTATTTCAAGACCATGCCCAACGGCATGTCACTTTTATTTTCTATTTCAATTCAATTTCTATTTCAAGACCATGCCCAATGACATGCCACTTTAATATTCTAGACCATGCCCAACGACATGTCATATTTCAATTTCTAGACCATGACCAGCGGCATGTCACTTTTATTTTCTATTTCAATTCAATTTCTTTTTCAAGACCATGCCCAACGGCATGTCACTTTTATTTTCTAGACCATGCCCAACGGCATGTCATATTTAAATTTCTAGACCATGCCCACCGGCATGTCACTTTTATTTTCTATTTCAATTCAATTTATATTTCAAGACCATGCCCAACGGCATGTCACTTTTATTTTCAATTTAAATTCAATTTCTATTTAAAGACCATACCCAACGTCATGTCACTTTTAGTTTCTGGTCCATGCCCAACGGCATGTCACTTTTATTTTCTATTTCAATTCAATTTCTACTTCAAAACCATGCCCAACGGCATGTCACTTTTATTTTATATTTCAATTCAATTTCTATTTCTAGACCATGCCCACTGGCATGTCACTTTTATATTCTAGACCATGCCCAACGGCATGTCATATTTCAATTTCTAGACCATGCCCACCGGCATGTCACTTTTATTTTCTATTTCAATTCAATTTCTATTTCAAGACCATGCCCAACGGCATGTCACTTTTATTTTCTATTTCAATTCAATTTCTATTTCAAGACCATGCCCAATGGCATGCCACTTTAATATTCTTGACCATGCCCAACGACATGTCATATTTCAATTTCTAGACCATGCCCACCAGCATGTCACTTTTATTTTCTATTTCAATTCAATTTCTATTTCTAGACCATGCCCAACGACATGTCACTTTTATTTTCTAGACCATGCCCAACGACATGTCATATTTCAATCTCTAGACCATGCCTACCGGCATGTCACTTTTATTTTCTATTTCAATTCAATTTCTATTTCAAGACCATGCCCAACGGCATGTCACTTTTATTTTATATTTCAATTCAATTTCTATTTCAAGACCATGCCCAACGGCATGTCACTTTTATATTCTAGACCATGCCCAACGGCATGTCATTTTTCAATTTCTAGACCATGCCTACCGGCATGTCACTTTTATTTTCAATTTACATTCAATTTCTATTTCAAGACCATACCCAACGTCATGTCACTTTTATTTTCTAGACCATGCCCAACGGCATGCCACTTTTATTTTCTATTTCAATTCAATTTCTATTTCAAGACCATGCCCAACGACATGTCACTTTTATTTTATATTTCAATTCAATTTCTATTTCTAGACCATGCCCACCCTCATGTCACTTTTATATTCTAGACCATGCCCAACGACATGTCATATTTCAATTTCTAGACCATGCCCACCGGCACGTCACTTTTATTTTCTATTTCAATTCAATTTCTATTTCAAGACCATACCCAACGGCATGTCACTTTTATTTTCTAGACCATGACAACGGCATGTCACTTTTATTTTCTATTTCAAATCAATTTCTATTTCAAGACCATGCCCAACGGCATGTCACTTTTATTTTATATTTCAATTCAATTTCTATTTCTAGACCATACCCACTAGCATGTCACTTTTATATTCTAGACCATGCCCAACGGCATGTCATATTTCAATTTCTAGACCATGCCCACTGGCATGTCACTTTTATTTTCAATTTCAATTCAATTTCTATTTCAAGACCATGCCCAATGGCATGCCACTTTTATTTTCTATTTCAATTCAATTTCTATTTCAACACCATGCCCAATGGCATGCCACTTTTATATTCTAGACCATGCCCAACGACATGTCATATTTCAATTTCTAGACCATGCCCACCGGCATGTCACTTTTATTTTCTATTTCAAATCAATTTCTATTTCAAGACCATGCCCAACGGCATGTCACTTTTATTTTATATTTCAATTCAATTTCTATTTCTAGACCATGCCCACTAGCATGTCACTTTTATATTCTAGACCATGCCCAACGGCATGTCATATTTCAATTTCTAGACCATGCCCACTGGCATGTCACTTTTATTTTCTATTTCAATTCAATTTCTATTTCAAGAGCATGCCCAATGGCATGCCACTTTTATTTTCTATTTCAATTCAATTTCTATTTCAACACCATGCCCAATGGCATGCCACTTTTATATTCTAGACCATGCCCAACGACATGTCAAATTTCAATTTCTAGACCATGCCCACCGGCATGTCACTTTTATTTTCTATTTCAAATCAATTTCTATTTCAAGACCATGCCCAACGGCATGTCACTTTTATTTTCTAGACCATGCCCAACGACATGTCACTTTTATTTTCTATTTCAATTCAATTTCTATTTCAAGACCATGCCCAACGGCATGTCACTTTTATTTTCTAGACCATGCCCAACGACATGTCACTTTTATTTTCTATTTAAATTCAATTTCTATTTCAAGACCATGCCCAACGGCATGTCACTTTTATTTTCTATTTCAATTCAATTTCTATTTCAAGACCATGTCCAATGACATGCCACTTTAATATTCTAGACCATGCCCAACGACATGTCATATTTCAATTTCTAGACCATGACCAGCGGCATGTCACTTTTATTTTCTATTTCAATTCAATTTCTTTTTCAAGACCATGCCCAACGGCATGTCACTTTTATTTTCTAGACCATGCCCAACGGCATGTCATATTTAAATTTCTAGACCATGCCCACCGGCATGTCACTTTTATTTTCTATTTCAATTCAATTTATATTTCAAGACCATGCCCAACGGCATGTCACTTTTATTTTCAATTTAAATTCAATTTCTATTTAAAGACCATGCCCAACGGCATGTCACTTTTATTTTATATTTCAATTCAATTTCTATTTCTAGACCATGCCCACTAGCATGTCACTTTTATATTCTAGACCATGCCCAACGGCATGTCATATTTCAATTTCTAGACCATGCCCACTGGCATGTCACTTTTATTTTCTATTTCAATTCAATTTCTATTTCAAGACCATGCCCAATGGCATGCCACTTTTATTTTCTATTTCAATTCAATTTCTATTTCAACACCATGCCCACTGGCATGTCACTTTTATATTCTAGACCATGCCCAACGGCATGTCATATTTCAATTTCTAGACCATGCCCACCGGCATGTCACTTTTATTTTCTATTTCAATTCAATTTCTATTTCAAGACCATGCCCAACGGCATGTCACTTTTATTTTCTATTTCAATTCAATTTCTATTTCAAGACCATGCCCAATGGCATGCCACTTTAATATTCTTGACCATGCCCAACGACATGTCATATTTCAATTTCTAGACCATGCCCACCAGCATGTCACTTTTATTTTCTATTTCAATTCAATTTCTATTTCTAGACCATGCCCAACGACATGTCACTTTTATTTTCTAGACCATGCCCAACGACATGTCATATTTCAATTTCTAGACCATGCCTACCGGCATGTCACTTTTATTTTCTATTTCAATTCAATTTCTATTTCAAGACCATGCCCAACGGCATGTCACTTTTATTTTATATTTCAATTCAATTTCTATTTCAAGACCATGCCCAACGGCATGTCACTTTTATATTCTAGACCATGCCCAACGGCATGTCATATTTCAATTTCTAGACCATGCCTACCGGCATGTCACTTTTATTTTCAATTTAAATTCAATTTCTATTTCAAGACCATACCCAACGTCATGTCACTTTTATTTTCTAGACCATGCCCAACGGCATGCCACTTTTATTTTCTATTTCAATTCAATTTCTATTTCAAGACCATGCCCAACGACATGTCACTTTTATTTTATATTTCAATTCAATTTCTATTTCTAGACCATGCCCACCGGCATGTCACTTTTATATTCTAGACCATGCCCAACGGCATGTCATATTTCAATTTCTAGACCATGCCCACCGGCACGTCACTTTTATTTTCTATTTCAATTCAATTTCTATTTCAAGACCATACCCAACGGCATGTCACTTTTATTTTCTAGACCATGACAACGGCATGTCACTTTTATTGTCTATTTCAAATCAATTTCTATTTCAAGACCATGCCCAACGGCATGTCACTTTTATTTTATATTTCAATTCAATTTCTATTTCTAGACCATGCCCACTAGCATGTCACTTTTATATTCTAGACCATGCCCAACGGCATGTCATATTTCAATTTCTAGACCATGCCCACTGGCATGTCACTTTTATTTTCTATTTCAATTCAATTTCTATTTCAAGACCATGCCCAATGGCATGCCACTTTTATTTTCTATTTCAATTCAATTTCTATTTCAACACCATGCCCAATGGCATGCCACTTTTATATTCTAGACCATGCCCAACGACATGTCATATTTCAATTTCTAGACCATGCCCACCGGCATGTCACTTTTATTTTCTATTTCAATTCAATTTCTATTTCAAGACCATGCCCAACGGCATGGCACTTTTATTTTCTAGACCATGCCCAACGACATGTCATATTTCAATTTCTAGACCATGCCTACCGGCATGTCACTTTTATTTTCTATTTCAATTCAATTTCTATTTCAAGACCATGCCCAACGGCATGTCACTTTTATTTTATATTTCAATTCAATTTCTATTTCAAGACCATGCCCTACGGCATGTCACTTTTATATTCTAGACCATGCCCTACGGCAAGTCACTTTTATATTCTAGACCATGCCCAACGGCATGTCATATTTCAATTTCTAGACCATGCCTACCGGCATGTCACTTTTATTTTCAATTTAAATTCAATTTCTATTTCAAGACCATACCCAACGTCATGTCACTTTTATTTTCTAGACCATGCCCAACGGCATGCCACTTTTATTTTCTATTTCAATTCAATTTCTATTTCAAGACCATGCCCAACGACATGTCACTTTTATTTTATATTTCAATTCAATTTCTATTTCTAGACCATGCCCACCGGCATGTCACTTTTATTTTCCATTTCAATTCAATTTCTATTTCAAGACCATACCCAACGGCATGTCACTTTTATTTTCTAGACCATGACAACGGCATGTCACTTTTATTTTCTATTTCAAATCAATTTCTATTTCAAGACCATGCCCAACGGCATGTCACTTTTATTTTATATTTCAATTCAATTTCTATTTCTAGACCATGCCCACTGGCATGTCACTTTTATATTCTAGACCATGCCCAACGGCATGTCATGTTTCAATTTCTAGACCATGCCCACCGGCATGTCCCTTTTATTTTCTATTTCAAGACCATGCCCAACGGCATGCCACTTTTATTTTCTATTTGAATTCAATTTCTATTTCAAGACCATGCCCAATGGCATGCCACTTTTATATTCTAGACCATGCCCAACGACATGTCATATTTCAATTTCTAGACCATGCCCACCGGCATGTCACTTTTATTTTCTATTTCAAGACCATGCCCAACGGCATGGCACTTTTATTTTCTAGACCATGCCCAAGAACATGTCATATTTCAATTTCTAGACCATGCCCACCGGCATGTCACTTTTATTTTCTCTTTCAATTCAATTTCTATTTCAAGACCATGCCCAACGGCATGTCACTTTTATTTTCTATTTCAATTCAATTTCTATTTCAAGACCATGCCCAACGGCATGTCACTTTTATATTCTAGACCATGCCCAACGGCATGTCATATTTCAATTTCTAGACCATGCCTACCGGCATGTCACTTTTATTTTCTATTTCAATTCAATTTCTATTTCAACACCAGCCACTTTTATATTCTAGACCATGCCCAACGACATGTCATATTTCAATTTCTAGACCATGCCCACCGGCATGTCACTTTTATTTTCTATTTCAATTCAATTTCTATTTCAAGACCATGCCCAACGGCATGGCACTTTTATTTTCTAGACCATGCCCAACGACATGTCATATTTCAATTTCTAGACCATGCCTACCGGCATGTCACTTTTATTTTCTATTTCAATTCAATTTCTATTTCAAGACCATGCCCAACGGCATGTCACTTTTATTTTATATTTCAATTCAATTTCTATTTCAAGACCATGCCCTACGGCATGTCACTTTTATATTCTAGACCATGCCCTACGGCAAGTCACTTTTATATTCTAGACCATGCCCAACGGCATGTCATATTTCAATTTCTAGACCATGCCTACCGGCATGTCACTTTTATTTTCAATTTAAATTCAATTTCTATTTCAAGACCATACCCAACGTCATGTCACTTTTATTTTCTAGACCATGCCCAACGGCATGCCACTTTTATTTTCTATTTCAATTCAATTTCTATTTCAAGACCATGCCCAACGACATGTCACTTTTATTTTATATTTCAATTCAATTTCTATTTCTAGACCATGCCCACCGGCATGTCACTTTTATATTCTAGACCATGCCCAACGGCATGTCATATTTCAATTTCTAGACCATGCCCACCGGCATGTCACTTTTATTTTCCATTTCAATTCAATTTCTATTTCAAGACCATACCCAACGGCATGTCACTTTTATTTTCTAGACCATGACAACGGCATGTCACTTTTATTTTCTATTTCAAATCAATTTCTATTTCAAGACCATGCCCAACGGCATGTCACTTTTATTTTATATTTCAATTCAATTTCTATTTCTAGACCATGCCCACTGGCATGTCACTTTTATATTCTAGACCATGCCCAACGGCATGTCATGTTTCAATTTCTAGACCCTGCCCACCGGCATGTCCCTTTTATTTTCTATTTCAAGACCATGCCCAACGGCATGCCACTTTTATTTTCTATTTGAATTCAATTTCTATTTCAAGACCATGCCCAATGGCATGCCACTTTTTTATTCTAGACCATGCCCAACGACATGTCATATTTCAATTTCTAGACCATGCCCACCGGCATGTCACTTTTATTTTCTATTTCAAGACCATGCCCAACGGCATGGCACTTTTATTTTCTAGACCATGCCCAACAACATGTCATATTTCAATTTCTAGACCATGCCCACCGGCATGTCACTTTTATTTTCTATTTCAATTCAATTTGTATTTCAAGACCATGCCCAACGGCTTGTCACTTTTATTTTCTATTTCAATTCAATTTCTATTTCAAGACCATGCCCAACGGCATGTCACTTTTATATTCTAGACCATGCCCAACGGCATGTCATATTTCAATTTCTAGACCATGCCTACCGGCATGTCACTTTTATTTTCTATTTCAATTCAATTTCTATTTCAATTCAATTTCTATTTCAAGACCATACCCAACGTCATGTCACTTTTATTTTCTAGACCATGACCAACGGCAAGTCACTTTTATTTTCTATTTCAATTCAATTTCTATTTCCAGACCATGCCCAACGGCATGTCACTTTTATTTTATATTTCAATTCAGTTTCTATTTCTAGACCATGCCCACCGGCATGTCACTTTTATATTCTAGACCATGCCCAAGGACATGTCATATTTCAATTTCTAGACCATGCCCACCGGCATGTCACTTTTATTTTCTATTTCAAGACCATGCACAACGGCATGTCACTTTTATTTTCTATTTCAATTCAATTTCTATCTCAAGACCATGCCCAACGGCATGCCACTTTTATATTCTAGACCATGCCCAACGACATGTCAAATTTCAATTTCTAGACCATGCCCACCGGCATGTCACTTTTATTTTCTATTTCAATTCAATTTCTATTTCAAGACCATGCCCAACGGCATGTCACTTTTATTTTCTAGACCATGCCCAACGACATGTCACTTTTATTTTCTATTTAAATTCAATTTCTATTTCAAGACCATGCCCAACGGCATGTCACTTTTATTTTCTATTTCAATTCAATTTCTATTTCTAGACCATGCCCACTGGCATGTCACTTTTATATTCTAGACCATGCCCAACGGCATGTCATATTTCAATTTCTAGACCATGCCCACCGGCATGTCACTTTTATTTTCTATTTCAATTCAATTTATATTTCAAGGCCATGCCCAACGGCATGTCACTTTTATTTTCAATTTAAATTCAATTTCTATTTAAAGCCCATACCCAACGTCATGTCACTTTTATTTTCTGGACCATGCCCAACGGCATGTCACTTTTATTTTCTATTTCAAGACCATGCACAACGGCATGTCACTTTTATTTTCTATTTCAATTCAATTTCTATCTCAAGACCATGCCCAACGGCATGCCACTTTTATATTCTAGACCATGCCCAACGACATGTCAAATTTCAATTTCTAGACCATGCCCACCGGCATGTCACTTTTATTTTCTATTTCAATTCAATTTCTATTTCAAGACCATGCCCAACGGCATGTCACTTTTATTTTCTAGACCATGCCCAACGACATGTCACTTTTATTTTCTATTTAAATTCAATTTCTATTTCAAGACCATGCCCAACGGCATGTCACTTTTATTTTCTATTTCAATTCAATTTCTATTTCTAGACCATGCCCACTGGCATGTCACTTTTATTTTCTAGACCATGCCCAACGGCATGTCATATTTCAATTTCTAGACCATGCCCACCGGCATGTCACTTTTATTTTCTATTTCAATTCAATTTATATTTCAAGGCCATGCCCAACGGCATGTCACTTTTATTTTCAATTTAAATTCAATTTCTATTTAAAGACCATACCCAACGTCATGTCACTTTTATTTTCTGGACCATGCCCAACGGCATGTCACTTTTATTTTCTATTTCAATTCAATTTCTACTTCAAGACCATGCCCAACGGCATGTCACTTTTATTTTATATTTCAATTCAATTTCTATTTCTAGACCATGCCCACTGGCATGTCACTTTTATATTCTAGACCATGCCCAACGGCATGTCATATTTCAATTTCTAGACCATGCCCACCGGCATGTCACTTTTATTTTCTATTTCAATTCAATTTCTATTTCAAGACCATGCCCAACGGCATGTCACTTTTATTTTCTATTTCAATTCAATTTCTATTTCAAGACCATGCCCAATGGCATGCCACTTTAATATTCTTGACCATGCCCAACGACATGTCATATTTCAATTTCTAGACCATGCCCACCAGCATGTCACTTTTATTTTCTATTTCAATTCAATTTATATTTCTACACCATGCCCAACGACATGTCACTTTTATTTTCTAGACCATGCCCAACGACATGTCATATTTCAATTTCTAGACCATGCCTACCGGCATGTCACTTTTATTTTCTATTTCAATTCAATTTCTATTTCTAGAACATGCCCACTGGCATGTCACTTTTATTTTCTAGACCATGCCCAACGGCATGTCATATTTCAATTTCTAGGCCATGCCCACCGGCATGTCACTTTTATTTTCTATTTCAAATCAATTTCTATTTCAAGACCATGCCCAACGGCATGTCACTTTTATTTTCTAGACCATGCCCAACGACATGTCACTTTTATTTTCTATTTCAATTCAATTTCTATTTCAAGACCATGCCCAACGGCATGTCACTTTTATTTTCTAGACCATGCCCAACGACATGTCACTTTTATTTTCTATTTAAATTCAATTTCTATTTCAAGACCATGCCCAACGGCATGTCACTTTTATTTTCTATTTCAATTCAATTTCTATTTCAAGACCATGCCCAATGACATGCCACTTTAATATTCTAGACCATGCCCAACGACATGTCATATTTCAATTTCTAGACCATGACCAGCGGCATGTCACTTTTATTTTCTATTTCAATTCAATTTCTTTTTCAAGACCATGCCCAACGGCATGTCACTTTTATTTTCTAGACCATGCCCAACGGCATGTCATATTTAAATTTCTAGACCATGCCCACCGGCATGTCACTTTTATTTTCTATTTCAATTCAATTTATATTTCAAGACCATGCCCAACGGCATGTCACTTTTATTTTCAATTTAAATTCAATTTCTATTTAAAGACCATACCCAACGTCATGTCACTTTTAGTTTCTGGACCATGCCCAACGGCATGTCACTTTTATTTTCTATTTCAATTCAATTTCTACTTCAAGACCATGCCCAACGGCATGTCACTTTTATTTTATATTTCAATTCAATTTCTATTTCTAGACCATGCCCACTGGCATGTCATATTTCAATTTCTAGACCATGCCCACCGGCATGTCACTTTTATTTTCTATTTCAATTCAATTTCTATTTCAAGACCATGCCCAACGGCATGTCACTTTTATTTTCTATTTCAATTCAATTTCTATTTCAAGACCATGCCCAATGGCATGCCACTTTAATATTCTTGACCATGCCCAACGACATGTCATATTTCAATTTCTAGACCATGCCCACCAGCATGCCACTTTTATTTTCTATTTCAATTCAATTTCTATTTCTAGACCATGCCCAACGACATGTCACTTTTATTTTCTAGACCATGCCCAACGACATGTCATATTTCAATTTCTAGACCATGCCTACCGGCATGTCACTTTTATTTTCTATTTCAATTCAATTTCTATTTCAAGACCATGCCCAACGGCATGTCACTTTTATTTTATATTTCAATTCAATTTCTATTTCAAGACCATGCCCAACGGCATGTCACTTTTATATTCTAGACCATGCCCAACGGCATGTCATATTTCAATTTCTAGACCATGCCTACCGGCATGTCACTTTTATTTTCAATTTAAATTCAATTTCTATTTCAAGACCATACCCAACGTCATGTCACTTTTATTTTCTAGACCATGCCCAACGGCATGCCACTTTTATTTTCTATTTCAATTCAATTTCTATTTCAAGACCATGCCCAACGACATGTCACTTTTATTTTATATTTCAATTCAATTTCTATTTCTAGACCATGCCCACCGGCATGTCACTTTTATATTCTAGACCATGCCCAATGGCATGTCATATTTCAATTTCTAGACCATGCCCACCGGCACGTCACTTTTATTTTCTATTTCAATTCAATTTCTATTTCAAGACCATACCCAACGGCATGTCACTTTTATTTTCTAGACCATGACAACGGCATGTCACTTTTATTTTCTATTTCAAATCAATTTCTATTTCAAGACCATGCCCAACGGCATGTCACTTTTATTTTATATTTCAATTCAATTTCTATTTCTAGACCATGCCCACTAGCATGTCACTTTTATATTCTAGACCATGCCCAACGGCATGTCATATTTCAATTTCTAGACCATGCCCACTGGCATGTCACTTTTATTTTCTATTTCAATTCAATTTCTATTTCAAAACCATGCCCAATGGCATGCCACTTTTATTTTCTATTTCAATTCAATTTCTATTTCAACACCATGCCCAATGGCATGCCACTTTTATATTCTAGACCATGCCCAACGACATGTCAAATTTCAATTTCTAGACCATGCCCACCGGCATGTCACTTTTATTTTCTATTTCAATTCAATTTCTATTTCAAGACCATGCCCAACGGCATGTCACTTTTATTTTCTATTTCAATTCAATTTCTATCTCAAGACCATGCCCAACGGCATGCCACCTTTATATTCTAGACCATGCCCAACGACATGTCAAATTTCAATTTCTAGACCATGCCCACCGGCATGTCACTTTTATTTTCTATTTCAATTCAATTTCTATTTCAAGACCATGCCCAACGGCATGTCACTTTTATTTTCTAGACCATGCCCAACGACATGTCACTTTTATTTTCTATTTAAATTCAATTTCTATTTCAAGACCATGCCCAACGGCATGTCACTTTTATTTTCTATTTCAATTCAATTTCTATTTCAAGACCATGCCCAATGACATGCCACTTTAATATTCTAGACCATGCCCAACGACATGTCATATTTCAATTTCTAGACCATGACCAGCGGCATGTCACTTTTATTTTCTATTTCAATTGAATTTCTTTTTCAAGACCATGCCCAACGGCATGTCACTTTTATTTTCTAGACCATGCCCAACGGCATGTCATATTTAAATTTCTAGACCATGCCCACCGGCATGTCACTTTTATTTTCTATTTCAATTCAATTTATATTTCAAGACCATGCCCAACGGCATGTCACTTTTATTTTCAATTTAAATTCAATTTCTATTTAAAGACCATACCCAACGTCATGTCACTTTTAGTTTCTGGACCATGCCGAACGGCATGTCACTTTTATTTTCTATTTCAATTCAATTTCTACTTCAAGACCATGCCCAACGGCATGTCAGTTTTATTTTATATTTCAATTCAATTTCTATTTCTAGACCATGCCCACTGGCATGTCACTTTTATATTCTAGACCATGCCCAACGGCATGTCATATTTCAATTTCTAGACCATGCCCACCGGCATGTCACTTTTATTTTCTATTTCAATTCAATTTCTATTTCAAGACCATGCCCAACGGCATGTCACTTTTATTTTCTATTTCAATTCAATTTCTATTTCAAGACCATGCCCAATGGCATGCCACTTTAATATTCTTGACCATGCCCAACGACATGTCATATTTCAATTTCTAGACCATGCCCACCAGCATGTCACTTTTATTTTCTATTTCAATTCAATTTCTATTTCTAGACCATGCCCAACGACATGTCACTTTTATTTTCTAGACCATGCCCAACGACATGTCATATTTCAATTTCTAGACCATGCCTACCGGCATGTCACTTTTATTTTCTATTTCAATTCAATTTCTATTTCAAGACCATGCCCAACGGCATGTCACTTTTATTTTATATTTCAATTCAATTTCTATTTCAAGACCATGCCCAACGGCATGTCACTTTTATATTCTAGACCATGCCCAACGGCATGTCATTTTTCAATTTCTAGACCATGCCTACCGGCATGTCACTTTTATTTTCAATTTAAATTCAATTTCTATTTCAAGACCATACCCAACGTCATGTCACTTTTATTTTCTAGACCATGCCCAACGGCATGCCACTTTTATTTTCTATTTCAATTCAATTTCTATTTCAAGACCATGCCCAACGACATGTCACTTTTATTTTATATTTCAATTCAATTTCTATTTCTAGACCATGCCCACCCTCATGTCACTTTTATATTCTAGACCATGCCCAACGACATGTCATATTTCAATTTCTAGACCATGCCCACCGGCACGTCACTTTTATTTTCTATTTCAATTCAATTTCTATTTCAAGACCATACCCAACGGCATGTCACTTTTATTTTCTAGACCATGACAACGGCATGTCACTTTTATTTTCTATTTCAAATCAATTTCTATTTCAAGACCATGCCCAACGGCATGTCACTTGTATTTTATATTTCAATTCAATTTCTATTTCTAGACCATGCCCACTAGCATGTCACTTTTATATTCTAGACCATGCCCAACGGCATGTCATATTTCAATTTCTAGACCATGCCCACTGGCATGTCACTTTTATTTTCTATTTCAATTCAATTTCTATTTCAAGACCATGCCCAATGGCATGCCACTTTTATTTTCTATTTCAATTCAATTTCTATTTCAACACCATGCCCAATGGCATGCCACTTTTATATTCTAGACCATGCCCAACGACATGTCAAATTTCAATTTCTAGACCATGCCCACCGGCATGTCACTTTTATTTTCTATTTCAATTCAATTTCTATTTCAAGACCATGCCCAACGGCATGTCACTTTTATTTTCTATTTCAATTCAATTTCTATCTCAAGACAATGCCCAACGGCATGCCACTTTTATATTCTAGACCATGCCCAACGACATGTCAAATTTCAATTTCTAGACCATGCCCACCGGCATGTCACTTTTATTTTCTATTTCAATTCAATTTCTATTTCAAGACCATGCCCAACGGCATGTCACTTTTATTTTCTAGACCATGCCCAACGACATGTCACTTTTATTTTCTATTTCAATTCAATTTCTATTTCAAGACCATGCCCAACGGCATGTCACTTTTATTTTCTAGACCATGCCCAACGACATGTCACTTTTATTTTCTATTTAAATTCAATTTCTATTTCAAGACCATGCCCAACGGCATGTCACTTTTATTTTCTATTTCAATTCAATTTCTATTTCAAGACCATGCCCAATGACATGCCACTTTAATATTCTAGACCATGCCCAACGACATGTCATATTTCAATTTCTAGACCATGACCAGCGGCATGTCACTTTTATTTTCTATTTCAATTCAATTTCTTTTTCAAGACCATGCCCAACGGCATGTCACTTTTATTTTCTAGACCATGCCCAACGGCATGTCATATTTAAATTTCTAGACCATGCCCACCGGCATGTCACTTTTATTTTCTATTTCAATTCAATTTATATTTCAAGACCATGCCCAACGGCATGTCACTTTTATTTTCAATTTAAATTCAATTTCTATTTAAAGACCATACCCAACGTCATGTCACTTTTAGTTTCTGGTCCATGCCCAACGGCATGTCACTTTTATTTTCTATTTCAATTCAATTTCTACTTCAAGACCATGCCCAACGACATGTCACTTTTATTTTATATTTCAATTCAATTTCTATTTCTAGACCATGCCCACTGGCATGTCACTTTTATATTCTAGACCATGCCCAACGGCATGTCATATTTCAATTTCTAGACCATGCCCACCGGCATGTCACTTTTATTTTCTATTTCAATTCAATTTCTATTTCAAGACCATGCCCAACGGCATGTCACTTTTATTTTCTATTTCAATTCAATTTCTATTTCAAGACCATGCCCAATGGCATGCCACTTTAATATTCTTGACCATGCCCAACGACATGTCATATTTCAATTTCTAGACCATGCCCACCAGCATGTCACTTTTATTTACTATTTCAATTCAATTTCTATTTCTAGACCATGCCCAACGACATGTCACTTTTATTTTCTAGACCATGCCCAACGACATGTCATATTTCAATTTCTAGACCATGCCTACCGGCATGTCACTTTTATTTTCTATTTCAATTCAATTTCTATTTCAAGACCATGCCCAACGGCATGTCACTTTTATTTTATATTTCAATTCAATTTCTATTTCAAGACCATGCCCAACGGCATGTCACTTTTATATTCTAGACCATGCCCAACGGCATGTCATTTTTCAATTTCTAGACCATGCCTACCGGCATGTCACTTTTATTTTCAATTTACATTCAATTTCTATTTCAAGACCATACCCAACGTCATGTCACTTTTATTTTCTAGACCATGCCCAACGGCATGCCACTTTTATTTTCTATTTCAATTCAATTTCTATTTCAAGACCATGCCCAACGACATGTCACTTTTATTTTATATTTCAATTCAATTTCTATTTCTAGACCATGCCCACCCTCATGTCACTTTTATATTCTAGACCATGCCCAACGACATGTCATATTTCAATTTCTAGACCATGCCCACCGGCACGTCACTTTTATTTTCTATTTCAATTCAATTTCTATTTCAAGACCATACCCAACGGCATGTCACTTTTATTTTCTAGACCATGACAACGGCATGTCACTTTTATTTTCTATTTCAAATCAATTTCTATTTCAAGACCATGCCCAACGGCATGTCACTTTTATTTTATATTTCAATTCAATTTCTATTTCTAGACCATACCCACTAGCATGTCACTTTTATATTCTAGACCATGCCCAACGGCATGTCATATTTCAATTTCTAGACCATGCCCACTGGCATGTCACTTTTATTTTCTATTTCAATTCAATTTCTATTTCAAGACCATGCCCAATGGCATGCCACTTTTATTTTCTATTTCAATTCAATTTCTATTTCAACACCATGCCCAATGGCATGCCACTTTTATATTCTAGACCATGCCCAACGACATGTCATATTTCAATTTCTAGACCATGCCCACCGGCATGTCACTTTTATTTTCTATTTCAAATCAATTTCTATTTCAAGACCATGCCCAACGGCATGTCACTTTTATTTTATATTTCAATTCAATTTCTATTTCTAGACCATGCCCACTAGCATGTCACTTTTATATTCTAGACCATGCCCAACGGCATGTCATATTTCAATTTCTAGACCATGCCCACTGGCATGTCACTTTTATTTTCTATTTCAATTCAATTTCTATTTCAAGACCATGCCCAATGGCATGCCACTTTTATTTTCTATTTCAATTCAATTTCTATTTCAACACCATGCCCAATGGCATGCCACTTTTATATTCTAGACCATGCCCAACGACATGTCAAATTTCAATTTCTAGACCATGCCCACCGGCATGTCACTTTTATTTTCTATTTCAAATCAATTTCTATTTCAAGACCATGCCCAACGGCATGTCACTTTTATTTTCTAGACCATGCCCAACGACATGTCACTTTTATTTTCTATTTCAATTCAATTTCTATTTCAAGACCATGCCCAACGGCATGTCACTTTTATTTTCTAGACCATGCCCAACGACATGTCACTTTTATTTTCTATTTAAATTCAATTTCTATTTCAAGACCATGCCCAACGGCATGTCACTTTTATTTTCTATTTCAATTCAATTTCTATTTCAAGACCATGTCCAATGACATGCCACTTTAATATTCTAGACCATGCCCAACGACATGTCATATTTCAATTTCTAGACCATGACCAGCGGCATGTCACTTTTATTTTCTATTTCAATTCAATTTCTTTTTCAAGACCATGCCCAACGGCATGTCACTTTTATTTTCTAGACCATGCCCAACGGCATGTCATATTTAAATTTCTAGACCATGCCCACCGGCATGTCACTTTTATTTTCTATTTCAATTCAATTTATATTTCAAGACCATGCCCAACGGCATGTCACTTTTATTTTCAATTTAAATTCAATTTCTATTTAAAGACCATGCCCAACGGCATGTCACTTTTATTTTATATTTCAATTCAATTTCTATTTCTAGACCATGCCCACTAGCATGTCACTTTTATATTCTAGACCATGCCCAACGGCATGTCATATTTCAATTTCTAGACCATGCCCACTGGCATGTCACTTTTATTTTCTATTTCAATTCAATTTCTATTTCAAGACCATGCCCAATGGCATGCCACTTTTATTTTCTATTTCAATTCAATTTCTATTTCAACACCATGCCCACTGGCATGTCACTTTTATATTCTAGACCATGCCCAACGGCATGTCATATTTCAATTTCTAGACCATGCCCACCGGCATGTCACTTTTATTTTCTATTTCAATTCAATTTCTATTTCAAGACCATGCCCAACGGCATGTCACTTTTATTTTCTATTTCAATTCAATTTCTATTTCAAGACCATGCCCAATGGCATGCCACTTTAATATTCTTGACCATGCCCAACGACATGTCATATTTCAATTTCTAGACCATGCCCACCAGCATGTCACTTTTATTTTCTATTTCAATTCAATTTCTATTTCTAGACCATGCCCAACGACATGTCACTTTTATTTTCTAGACCATGCCCAACGACATGTCATATTTCAATTTCTAGACCATGCCTACCGGCATGTCACTTTTATTTTCTATTTCAATTCAATTTCTATTTCAAGACCATGCCCAACGGCATGTCACTTTTATTTTATATTTCAATTCAATTTCTATTTCAAGACCATGCCCAACGGCATGTCACTTTTATATTCTAGACCATGCCCAACGGCATGTCATATTTCAATTTCTAGACCATGCCTACCGGCATGTCACTTTTATTTTCAATTTAAATTCAATTTCTATTTCAAGACCATACCCAACGTCATGTCACTTTTATTTTCTAGACCATGCCCAACGGCATGCCACTTTTATTTTCTATTTCAATTCAATTTCTATTTCAAGACCATGCCCAACGACATGTCACTTTTATTTTATATTTCAATTCAATTTCTATTTCTAGACCATGCCCACCGGCATGTCACTTTTATATTCTAGACCATGCCCAACGGCATGTCATATTTCAATTTCTAGACCATGCCCACCGGCACGTCACTTTTATTTTATAGACCATGCCCAACGGCATGCCACTTTTATTTTCTATTTCAAATCAATTTCTATTTCAAGACCATGCCCAACGGCATGTCACTTTTATTTTATATTTCAATTCAATTTCTATTTCTAGACCATGCCCACTGGCATGTCACTTTTATATTCTAGACCATGCCCAACGGCATGTCATGTTTCAATTTCTAGACCATGCCCACCGGCATGTCCCTTTTATTTTCTATTTCAAGACCATGCCCAACGGCATGCCACTTTTATTTTCTATTTGAATTCAATTTCTATTTCAAGACCATGCCCAATGGCATGCCACTTTTATATTCTAGACCATGCCCAACGACATGTCATATTTCAATTTCTAGACCATGCCCACCGGCATGTCACTTTTATTTTCTATTTCAAGACCATGCCCAACGGCATGGCACTTTTATTTTCTAGACCATGCCCAAGAACATGTCATATTTCAATTTCTAGACCATGCCCACCGGCATGTCACTTTTATTTTCTCTTTCAATTCAATTTCTATTTCAAGACCATGCCCAACGGCATGTCACTTTTATTTTCTATTTCAATTCAATTTCTATTTCAAGACCATGCCCAACGGCATGTCACTTTTATATTCTAGACCATGCCCAACGGCATGTCATATTTCAATTTCTAGACCATGCCTACCGGCATGTCACTTTTATTTTCTATTTCAATTCAATTTCTATTTCAACACCAGCCACTTTTATATTCTAGACCATGCCCAACGACATGTCATATTTCAATTTCTAGACCATGCCCACCGGCATGTCACTTTTATTTTCTATTTCAATTCAATTTCTATTTCAAGACCATGCCCAACGGCATGGCACTTTTATTTTCTAGACCATGCCCAACGACATGTCATATTTCAATTTCTAGACCATGCCTACCGGCATGTCACTTTTATTTTCTATTTCAATTCAATTTCTATTTCAAGACCATGCCCAACGGCATGTCACTTTTATTTTATATTTCAATTCAATTTCTATTTCAAGACCATGCCCTACGGCATGTCACTTTTATATTCTAGACCATGCCCTACGGCAAGTCACTTTTATATTCTAGACCATGCCCAACGGCATGTCATATTTCAATTTCTAGACCATGCCTACCGGCATGTCACTTTTATTTTCAATTTAAATTCAATTTCTATTTCAAGACCATACCCAACGTCATGTCACTTTTATTTTCTAGACCATGCCCAACGGCATGCCACTTTTATTTTCTATTTCAATTCAATTTCTATTTCAAGACCATGCCCAACGACATGTCACTTTTATTTTATATTTCAATTCAATTTTTATTTCTAGACCATGCCCACCGGTATGTCACTTTTATATTCTAGACCATGCCCAACGGCATGTCATATTTCAATTTCTAGACCATGCCCACCGGCATGTCACTTTTATTTTCCATTTCAATTCAATTTCTATTTCAAGACCATACCCAACGGCATGTCACTTTTATTTTCTAGACCATGACAACGGCATGTCACTTTTATTTTCTATTTCAAATCAATTTCTATTTCAAGACCATGCCCAACGGCATGTCACTTTTATTTTATATTTCAATTCAATTTCTATTTCTAGACCATGCCCACTGGCATGTCACTTTTATATTCTAGACCATGCCCAACGGCATGTCATGTTTCAATTTCTAGACCCTGCCCACCGGCATGTCCCTTTTATTTTCTATTCCAAGACCATGCCCAACGGCATGCCACTTTTATTTTCTATTTGAATTCAATTTCTATTTCAAGACCATGCCCAATGGCATGCCACTTTTTTATTCTAGACCATGCCCAACGACATGTCATATTTCAATTTCTAGACCATGCCCACCGGCATGTCACTTTTATTTTCTATTTCAAGACCATGCCCAACGGCATGGCACTTTTATTTTCTAGACCATGCCCAACAACATGTCATATTTCAATTTCTAGACCATGCCCACCGGCATGTCACTTTTATTTTCTATTTCAATTCAATTTGTATTTCAAGACCATGCCCAACGGCTTGTCACTTTTATTTTCTATTTCAATTCAATTTCTATTTCAAGACCATGCCCAACGGCATGTCACTTTTATATTCTAGACCATGCCCAACGGCATGTCATATTTCAATTTCTAGACCATGCCTACCGGCATGTCACTTTTATTTTCTATTTCAATTCAATTTCTATTTCAATTCAATTTCTATTTCAAGACCATACCCAACGTCATGTCACTTTTATTTTCTAGACCATGACCAACGGCAAGTCACTTTTATTTTCTATTTCAATTCAATTTCTATTTCCAGACCATGCCCAACGGCATGTCACTTTTATTTTATATTTCAATTCAGTTTCTATTTCTAGACCATGCCCACCGGCATGTCACTTTTATATTCTAGACCATGCCCAAGGACATGTCATATTTCAATTTCTAGACCATGCCCACCGGCATGTCACTTTTATTTTCTATTTCAAGACCATGCACAACGGCATGTCACTTTTATTTTCTATTTCAATTCAATTTCTATCTCAAGACCATGCCCAACGGCATGCCACTTTTATATTCTAGACCATGCCCAACGACATGTCAAATTTCAATTTCTAGACCATGCCCACCGGCATGTCACTTTTATTTTCTATTTCAATTCAATTTCTATTTCAAGACCATGCCCAACGGCATGTCACTTTTATTTTCTAGACCATGCCCAACGACATGTCACTTTTATTTTCTATTTAAATTCAATTTCTATTTCAAGACCATGCCCAACGGCATGTCACTTTTATTTTCTATTTCAATTCAATTTCTATTTCTAGACCATGCCCACTGGCATGTCACTTTTATATTCTAGACCATGCCCAACGGCATGTCATATTTCAATTTCTAGACCATGCCCACCGGCATGTCACTTTTATTTTCTATTTCAATTCAATTTATATTTCAAGGCCATGCCCAACGGCATGTCACTTTTATTTTCAATTTAAATTCAATTTCTATTTAAAGCCCATACCCAACGTCATGTCACTTTTATTTTCTGGACCATGCCCAACGGCATGTCACTTTTATTTTCTATTTCAAGACCATGCACAACGGCATGTCACTTTTATTTTCTATTTCAATTCAATTTCTATCTCAAGACCATGCCCAACGGCATGCCACTTTTATATTCTAGACCATGCCCAACGACATGTCAAATTTCAATTTCTAGACCATGCCCACCGGCATGTCACTTTTATTTTCTATTTCAATTCAATTTCTATTTCAAGACCATGCCCAACGGCATGTCACTTTTATTTTCTAGACCATGCCCAACGACATGTCACTTTTATTTTCTATTTAAATTCAATTTCTATTTCAAGACCATGCCCAACGGCATGTCACTTTTATTTTCTATTTCAATTCAATTTCTATTTCTAGACCATGCCCACTGGCATGTCACTTTTATTTTCTAGACCATGCCCAACGGCATGTCATATTTCAATTTCTAGACCATGCCCACCGGCATGTCACTTTTATTTTCTATTTCAATTCAATTTATATTTCAAGGCCATGCCCAACGGCATGTCACTTTTATTTTCAATTTAAATTCAATTTCTATTTAAAGACCATACCCAACGTCATGTCACTTTTATTTTCTGGACCATGCCCAACGGCATGTCACTTTTATTTTCTATTTCAATTCAATTTCTACTTCAAGACCATGCCCAACGGCATGTCACTTTTATTTTATATTTCAATTCAATTTCTATTTCTAGACCATGCCCACTGGCATGTCACTTTTATATTCTAGACCATGCCCAACGGCATGTCATATTTCAATTTCTAGACCATGCCCACCGGCATGTCACTTTTATTTTCTATTTCAATTCAATTTCTATTTCAAGACCATGCCCAACGGCATGTCACTTTTATTTTCTATTTCAATTCAATTTCTATTTCAAGACCATGCCCAATGGCATGCCACTTTAATATTCTTGACCATGCCCAACGACATGTCATATTTCAATTTCTAGACCATGCCCACCAGCATGTCACTTTTATTTTCTATTTCAATTCAATTTATATTTCTACACCATGCCCAACGACATGTCACTTTTATTTTCTAGACCATGCCCAACGACATGTCATATTTCAATTTCTAGACCATGCCTACCGGCATGTCACTTTTATTTTCTATTTCAATTCAATTTCTATTTCTAGAACATGCCCACTGGCATGTCACTTTTATTTTCTAGACCATGCCCAACGGCATGTCATATTTCAATTTCTAGACCATGCCCACCGGCATGTCACTTTTATTTTCTATTTCAATTCAATTTATATTTCAAGGCCATGCCCAACGGCATGTCACTTTTATTTTCAATTTAAATTCAATTTCTATTTAAAGGCCATACCCAACGTCATGTCACTTTTATTTTCTGGACCATGCCCAACGGCATGTCACTTTTATTTTCTATTTCAATTCAATTTCTACTTCAAGACCATGCCCAACGGCATGTCACTTTTATTTTATATTTCAATTCAATTTCTATTTCTAGACCATGCCCACTGGCATGTCACTTTTATATTCTAGACCATGCCCAACGGCATGTCATATTTCAATTTCTAGACCATGCCCACCGGCATGTCACTTTTATTTTCTATTTCAATTCAATTTCTATTTCAAGACCATGCCCAACGGCATGTCACTTTTATTTTCTATTTCAATTCAATTTCTATTTCAAGACCATGCCCAATGGCATGCCACTTTAATATTCTTGACCATGCCCAACGACATGTCATATTTCAATTTCTAGACCATGCCCACCAGCATGTCACTTTTATTTTCTATTTCAATTCAATTTATATTTCTACACCATGCCCAACGACATGTCACTTTTATTTTCTAGACCATGCCTAACGACATGTCATATTTCAATTTCTAGACCATGCCTACCGGCATGTCACTTTTATTTTCTATTTCAATTCAATTTCTATTTCAAGACCATGCCCAACGGCATGTCACTTTTATTTTATATTTCAATTCAATTTCTATTTCAAGACCATGCCCAACGGCATGTCACTTTTATATTCTAGACCATGCCCAACGGCATGTCATATTTCAATTTCTAGACCATGCCTACCGGCATGTCACTTTTATTTTCAATTTAAATTCAATTTCTATTTCAAGACCAAACCCAACGTCATGTCACTTTTATTTTATAGACCATGCCCAACGGCATGCCACTTTTATTTTCTATTTCAATTCAATTTCTATTTCAAGACCATGCCCAACGACATGTCACTTTTATTTTATATTTCAATTCAATTTCTATTTCTAGACCATGCCCACCGGCATGTCACTTTTATATTCTAGACCATGCCCAACGGCATGTCATATTTCAATTTCTAGACCATGCCCACCGGCACGTCACTTTTATTTTCTATTTCAATTCAATTTCTATTTCAAGACCATACCCAACGGCATGTCACTTTTATTTTCTAGACCATGACAACGGCATGTCACTTTTATTTTCTATTTCAAATCAATTTCTATTTCAAGACCATGCCCAACGGCATGTCACTTTTATTTTATATTTCAATTCAATTTCTATTTCTAGACCATGCCCACTGGCATGTCACTTTTATATTCTAGACCATGCCCAACGGCATGTCATATTTCAATTTCTAGACCATGCCCACTGGCATGTCACTTTTATTTTCTATTTCAATTCAATTTCTATTTCAAGACCTTGCCCAATGGCATGCCACTTTTATTTTCTATTTCAATTCAATTTCTATTTCAACACCATGCCCAATGGCATGCCACTTTTATATTCTAGACCATGCCCAACGACATGTCATATTTCAATTTCTAGACCATGCCCACCGGCATGTCACTTTTATTTTCTATTTCAATTCAATTTCTATTTCAAGACCATGCCCAACGGCATGGCACTTTTATTTTCTAGACCATGCCCAACGACATGTCATATTTCAATTTCTAGACCATGCCTACCGGCATGTCACTTTTATTTTCTATTTCAATTCAATTTCTATTTCAAGACCATGCCCAACGGCATGTCACTTTTATTTTATATTTCAATTCAATTTCTATTTCAAGACCATGCCCTACGGCATGTCACTTTTATATTCTAGACCATGCCCTACGGCATGTCACTTTTATATTCTAGACCATGCCCAACGGCATGTCATATTTCAATTTCTAGACCATGCCTACCGGCATGTCACTTTTATTTTCAATTTAAATTCAATTTCTATTTCAAGACCATACCCAACGTCATGTCACTTTTATTTTCTAGACCATGCCCAACGGCATGCCACTTTTATTTTCTATTTCAATTCAATTTCTATTTCAAGACCATGCCCAACGACATGTCACTTTTATTTTATATTTCAATTCAATTTCTATTTCTAGACCATGCCCACCGGCATGTCACTTTTATTTTCCATTTCAATTCAATTTCTATTTCAAGACCATACCCAACGGCATGTCACTTTTATTTTCTAGACCATGACAACGGCATGTCACTTTTATTTTCTATTTCAAATCAATTTCTATTTCAAGACCATGCCCAACGGCATGTCACTTTTATTTTATATTTCAATTCAATTTCTATTTCTAGACCATGCCCACTGGCATGTCACTTTTATATTCTAGACCATGCCCAACGGCATGTCATGTTTCAATTTCTAGACCATGCCCACCGGCATGTCCCTTTTATTTTCTATTTCAAGACCATGCCCAACGGCATGCCACTTTTATTTTCTATTTGAATTCAATTTCTATTTCAAGACCATGCCCAATGGCATGCCACTTTTATATTCTAGACCATGCCCAACGACATGTCATATTTCAATTTCTAGACCATGCCCACCGGCATGTCACTTTTATTTTCTATTTCAAGACCATGCCCAACGGCATGGCACTTTTATTTTCTAGACCATGCCCAAGAACATGTCATATTTCAATTTCTAGACCATGCCCACCGGCATGTCACTTTTATTTTCTCTTTCAATTCAATTTCTATTTCAAGACCATGCCCAACGGCATGTCACTTTTATTTTCTATTTCAATTCAATTTCTATTTCAAGACCATGCCCAACGGCATGTCACTTTTATATTCTAGACCATGCCCAACGGCATGTCATATTTCAATTTCTAGACCATGCCTACCAGCATGTCACTTTTATTTTCTATTTCAATTCAATTTCTATTTCAACACCAGCCACTTTTATATTCTAGACCATGCCCAACGACATGTCATATTTCAATTTCTAGACCATGCCCACCGGCATGTCACTTTTATTTTCTATTTCAATTCAATTTCTATTTCAAGACCATGCCCAACGGCATGGCACTTTTATTTTCTAGACCATGCCCAACGACATGTCATATTTCAATTTCTAGACCATGCCTACCGGCATGTCACTTTTATTTTCTATTTCAATTCAATTTCTATTTCAAGACCATGCCCAACGGCATGTCACTTTTATTTTATATTTCAATTCAATTTCTATTTCAAGACCATGCCCTACGGCATGTCACTTTTATATTCTAGACCATGCCCTACGGCATGTCACTTTTATATTCTAGACCATGCCCAACGGCATGTCATATTTCAATTTCTAGACCAAGCCTACCGGCATGTCACTTTTATTTTCAATTTAAATTCAATTTCTATTTCAAGACCATACCCAACGTCATGTCACTTTTATTTTCTAGACCATGCCCAACGGCATGCCACTTTTATTTTCTATTTCAATTCAATTTCTATTTCAAGACCATGCCCAACGACATGTCACTTTTATTTTATATTTCAATTCAATTTCTATTTCTAGACCATGCCCACCGGCATGTCACTTTTATATTCTAGACCATGCCCAACGGCATGTCATATTTCAATTTCTAGACCATGCCCACCGGCATGTCACTTTTATTTTCCATTTCAATTCAATTTCTATTTCAAGACCATACCCAACGGCATGTCACTTTTATTTTCTAGACCATGACAACGGCATGTCACTTTTATTTTCTATTTCAAATCAATTTCTATTTCAAGACCATGCCCAACGGCATGTCACTTTTATTTTATATTTCAATTCAATTTCTATTTCTAGACCATGCCCACTGGCATGTCACTTTTATATTCTAGACCATGCCCAACGGCATGTCATGTTTCAATTTCTAGACCCTGCCCACCGGCATGTCCCTTTTATTTTCTATTTCAAGACCATGCCCAACGGCATGCCACTTTTATTTTCTATTTGAATTCAATTTCTATTTCAAGACCATGCCCAATGGCATGCCACTTTTTTATTCTAGACCATGCCCAACGACATGTCATATTTCAATTTCTAGACCATGCCCACCGGCATGTCACTTTTATTTTCTATTTCAAGACCATGCCCAACGGCATGGCACTTTTATTTTCTAGACCATGCCCAACAACATGTCATATTTCAATTTCTAGACCATGCCCACCGGCATGTCACTTTTATTTTCTATTTCAATTCAATTTGTATTTCAAGACCATGCCCAACGGCTTGTCACTTTTATTTTCTATTTCAATTCAATTTCTATTTCAAGACCATGCCCAACGGCATGTCACTTTTATATTCTAGACCATGCCCAACGGCATGTCATATTTCAATTTCTAGACCATGCCTACCGGCATGTCACTTTTATTTTCTATTTCAATTCAATTTCTATTTCAATTCAATTTCTATTTCAAGACCATACCCAACGTCATGTCACTTTTATTTTCTAGACCATGACCAACGGCAAGTCACTTTTATTTTCTATTTCAATTCAATTTCTATTTCCAGACCATGCCCAACGGCATGTCACTTTTATTTTATATTTCAATTCAGTTTCTATTTCTAGACCATGCCCACCGGCATGTCACTTTTATATTCTAGACCATGCCCAAGGACATGTCATATTTCAATTTCTAGACCATGCCCACCGGCATGTCACTTTTATTTTCTATTTCAATTCAATTTCTATTTCAAGACCATGCCCAACGGCATGTCACTTTTATTTTCTATTTCAATTCAATTTCTATTTCAAGACCATGCCCAACGGCATGCCACTTTTATATTCTAGACCATGCCCAACGACATGTCAAATTTCAATTTCTAGACCATGCCCACCGGCATGTCACTTTTATTTTCTATTTCAATTCAATTTCTATTTCAAGACCATGCCCAACGGCATGTCACTTTTATTTTCTAGACCATGCCCAACGACATGTCACTTTTATTTTCTATTTAAATTCAATTTCTATTTCATGACCATGCCCAATGGCATGTCACTTTTATTTTCTATTTCAAATCAATTTCTATTTCAAGACCATGCCCAACGGCATGTCACTTTTATTTTCTGGACCATGCCCAACGGCATGTCACTTTTATTTTCTATTTCAAGACCATGCACAACGGCATGTCACTTTTATTTTCTATTTCAATTCAATTTCTATCTCAAGACCATGCCCAACGGCATGCCACTTTTATATTCTAGACCATGCCCAACGACATGTCAAATTTCAATTTCTAGACCTTGCCCACCGGCATGTCACTTTTATTTTCTATTTCAATTCAATTTCTATTTCAAGACCATGCCCAACGGCATGTCACTTTTATTTTCTAGACCATGCCCAACGACATGTCAATTTTATTTTCTATTTAAATTCAATTTCTATTTCAAGACCATGCCCAACGGCATGTCACTTTTATTTTCTATTTCAATTCAATTTCTATTTCTAGACCATGCCCACTGGCATGTCACTTTTATTTTCTAGACCATGCCCAACGGCATGTCATATTTCAATTTCTAGACCATGCCCACCGGCATGTCACTTTTATTTTCTATTTCAATTCAATTTATATTTCAAGGCCATGCCCAACGGCATGTCACTTTTATTTTCAATTTAAATTCAATTTCTATTTAAAGACCATACCCAACGTCATGTCACTTTTATTTTCTGGACCATGCCCAACGGCATGTCACTTTTATTTTCTATTTCAATTCAATTTCTACTTCAAGACCATGCCCAACGGCATGTCACTTTTATTTTATATTTCAATTCAATTTCTATTTCTAGACCATGCCCACTGGCATGTCACTTTTATATTCTAGACCATGCCCAACGGCATGTCATATTTCAATTTCTAGACCATGCCCACCGGCATGTCACTTTTATTTTCTATTTCAATTCAATTTCTATTTCAAGACCATGCCCAACGGCATGTCACTTTTATTTTCTATTTCAATTCAATTTCTATTTCAAGACCATGCCCAATGGCATGCCACTTTAATATTCTTGACCATGCCCAACGACATGTCATATTTCAATTTCTAGACCATGCCCACCAGCATGTCACTTTTATTTTCTATTTCAATTCAATTTATATTTCTACACCATGCCCAACGACATGTCACTTTTATTTTCTAGACCATGCCCAACGACATGTCATATTTCAATTTCTAGACCATGCCTACCGGCATGTCACTTTTATTTTCTATTTCAATTCAATTTCTATTTCTAGACCATGCCCACTGGCATGTCACTTTTATTTTCTAGACCATGCCCAACGGCATGTCATATTTCAATTTCTAGACCATGCCCACCGGCATGTCACTTTTATTTTCTATTTCAATTCAATTTATATTTCAAGGCCATGCCCAACGGCATGTCACTTTTATTTTCAATTTAAATTCAATTTCTATTTAAAGGCCATACCCAACGTCATGTCACTTTTATTTTCTGGACCATGCCCAACGGCATGTCACTTTTATTTTCTATTTCAATTCAATTTCTACTTCAAGACCATGCCCAACGGCATGTCACTTTTATTTTATATTTCAATTCAATTTCTATTTCTAGACCATGCCCACTGGCATGTCACTTTTATATTCTAGACCATGCCCAACGGCATGTCATATTTCAATTTCTAGACCATGCCCACCGGCATGTCACTTTTATTTTCTATTTCAATTCAATTTCTATTTCAAGACCATGCCCAACGGCATGTCACTTTTATTTTCTATTTCAATTCAATTTCTATTTCAAGACCATGCCCAATGGCATGCCACTTTAATATTCTTGACCATGCCCAACGACATGTCATATTTCAATTTCTAGACCATGCCCACCAGCATGTCACTTTTATTTTCTATTTCAATTCAATTTATATTTTTACACCATGCCCAACGACATGTCACTTTTATTTTCTAGACCATGCCCAACGACATGTCATATTTCAATTTCTAGACCATGCCTACCGGCATGTCACTTTTATTTTCTATTTCAATTCAATTTCTATTTCAAGACCATGCCCAACGGCATGTCACTTTTATTTTATATTTCAATTCAATTTCTATTTCAAGACCATGCCCAACGGCATGTCACTTTTATATTCTAGACCATGCCCAACGGCATGTCATATTTCAATTTCTAGACCATGCCTACCGGCATGTCACTTTTATTTTCAATTTAAATTCAATTTCTATTTCAAGACCATACCCAACGTCATGTCACTTTTATTTTATAGACCATGCCCAACGGCATGCCACTTTTATTTTCTATTTCAATTCAATTTCTATTTCAAGACCATGCCCAACGACATGTCACTTTTATTTTATATTTCAATTCAATTTCTATTTCTAGACCATGCCCACCGGCATGTCACTTTTATATTCTAGACCATGCCCAACGGCATGTCATATTTCAATTTCTAGACCATGCCCACCGGCACGTCACTTTTATTTTCTATTTCAATTCAATTTCTATTTCAAGACCATACCCAACGGCATGTCACTTTTATTTTCTAGACCATGACAACGGCATGTCACTTTTATTTTCTATTTCAAATCAATTTCTATTTCAAGACCATGCCCAACGGCATGTCACTTTTATTTTATATTTCAATTCAATTTCTATTTCTAGACCATGCCCACTGGCATGTCACTTTTATATTCTAGACCATGCCCAACGGCATGTCATATTTCAATTTCTAGACCATGCCCACTGGCATGTCACTTTTATTTCCTATTTCAATTCAATTTCTATTTCAAGACCATGCCCAATGGCATGCCACTTTTATTTTCTATTTCAATTCAATTTCTATTTCAACACCATGCCCAATGGCATGCCACTTTTATATTCTAGACCATGCCCAACGACATGTCATATTTCAATTTCTAGACCATGCCCACCGGCATGTCACTTTTATTTTCTATTTCAATTCAATTTCTATTTCAAGACCATGCCCAACGGCATGGCACTTTTATTTTCTAGACCATGCCCAACGACATGTCATATTTCAATTTCTAGACCATGCCTACCGGCATGTCACTTTTATTTTCTATTTCAATTCAATTTCTATTTCAAGACCATGCCCAACGGCATGTCACTTTTATTTTATATTTCAATTCAATTTCTATTTCAAGACCATGCCCTACGGCATGTCACTTTTATATTCTAGACCATGCCCTACGGCATGTCACTTTTATATTCTAGACCATGCCCAACGGCATGTCATATTTCAATTTCTAGACCATGCCTACCGGCATGTCACTTTTATTTTCAATTTAAATTCAATTTCTATTTCAAGACCATACCCAACGTCATGTCACTTTTATTTTCTAGACCATGCCCAACGGCATGACACTTTTATTTTCTATTTCAATTCAATTTCTATTTCAAGACCATGCCCAACGACATGTCACTTTTATTTTATATTTCAATTCAATTTCTATTTCTAGACCATGCCCACCGGCATGTCACTTTTATATTCTAGACCATGCCCAACGGCATGTCATATTTCAATTTCTAGACCATGCCCACCGGCATGTCACTTTTATTTTCTATTTCAATTTAATTTTTATTTCAAGACCATACCCAACGGCATGTCACTTTTATTTTCTAGACCATGACAACGGCATGTCACTTTTATTTTCTATTTCAAATCAATTTCTATTTCAAGACCATGCCCAACGGCATGTCACTTTTATTTTATATTTCAATTCAATTTCTATTTCTAGACCATGCCCACTGGCATGTCACTTTTATATTCTAGACCATGCCCAACGGCATGTCATATTTCAATTTCTAGACCATGCCCACCGGCATGTCACTTTTATTTTCTATTTCAAGACCATGCCCAACGGCATGCCACTTTTATTTTCTATTTGAATTCAATTTCTATTTCAAGACCATGCCCAATGGCATGCCACTTTTATATTCTAGACCATGCCCAATGACATGTCATATTTCAATTTCTAGACCATGCCTACCGGCATGTCACTTTTATTTTCAATTTAAATTCAATTTCTATTTCAAGACCATACCCAACGTCATGTCACTTTTATTTTCTAGACCATGCCCAACGGCATGCCACTTTTATTTTCTATTTCAATTCAATTTCTATTTCAAGACCATGCCCAACGGCATGTCACTTTTATTTTATATTTCAATTCAATTTCTATTTCAAGACCATGCCCAACGGCATGTCACTTTTATTTTATATTTCAATTCAATTTCTATTTCAAGACCATGCCCAACGGCATGTCACTTTTCAATTTCTAGACCATGCCTACCGGCATGTCACTTTTATTTTCAATTTAAATTCAATTTCTATTTCAAGACCATACCCAACGTCATGTCACTTTTATTTTCTAGACCATGCCCAACGGCATGCCACTTTTATTTTCTATTTCAATTCAATTTCTATTTCAAGACCATGCCCAACGACATGTCACTTTTATTTTATATTTCAATTCAATTTCTATTTCTAGACCATGCCCACCGGCATGTCACTTTTATATTCTAGACCATGCCCAACGGCATGTCATATTTCAATTTCTAGACCATGCCCACCGGCACGTCACTTTTATTTTCTATTTCAATTCAATTTCTATTTCAAGACCATACCCAACGGCATGTCAGTTTTATTTTCTAGACCATGACAACGGCATGTCACTTTTATTTTCTATTTCAAATCAATTTCTATTTCAAGACCATGCCCAACGGCATGTCACTTTTATTTTATATTTCAATTCAATTTCTATTTCTAGACCATGCCCACTGGCATGTCACTTTTATATTCTAGACCATGCCCAACGGCATGTCATATTTCAATTTCTAGACCATGCCCACTGGCATGTCACTTTTATTTTCTATTTCAATTCAATTTCTATTTCAAGACCATGCCCAACGGCATGCCACTTTTATTTTCTATTTCAATTCAATTTCTATTTCAAGACCATGCCCAATGGCATGCCACTTTTATATTCTAGACCATGCCCAACGACATGTCATATTTCAATTTCTAGACCATGCCCACCGGCATGTCACTTTTATTTTCTATTTCAATTCAATTTCTATTTCAAGACCATGCCCAACGGCATGGCACTTTTATTTTCTAGACCATGCCCAACGACATGTCATATTTCAATTTCTAGACCAGGCCTACCGGCATGTCACTTTTATTTTCTATTTCAATTCAATTTCTATTTCAAGACCATGCCCAACGGCATGTCACTTTTATTTTATATTTCAATTCAATTTCTATTTCAAGACCATGCCCTACGGCGTGTCACTTTTATATTCTAGACCATGCCCAACGGCATGTCATATTTCAATTTCTAGACCATGCCTACCGGCATGTCACTTTTATTTTCAATTTAAATTCAATTTCTATTTCAAGACCATACCCAACGTCATGTCACTTTTATTTTCTAGACCATGCCCAACGGCATGCCACTTTTATTTTCTATTTCAATTCAATTTCTATTTCAAGACCATGCCCAACGACATGTCACTTTTATTTTATATTTCAATTCAATTTCTATTTCTAGACCATGCCCACCGGCATGTCACTTTTATATTCTAGACCATGCCCAACGGCATGTCATATTTCAATTTCTAGACCATGCCCACCGGCATGTCACTTTTATTTTGTATTTCAATTCAATTTCTATTTCAAGACCATACCCAACGGCATGTCACTTTTATTTTCTAGACCATGACAACGGCATGTCACTTTTATTTTCTATTTCAAATCAATTTCTATTTCAAGACCATGCCCAACGGCATGTCACTTTTATTTTATATTTCAATTCAATTTCTATTTCTAGACCATGCCCACTGGCATGTCACTTTTATATTCTAGACCATGCCCAACGGCATGTCATATTTCAATTTCTAGACCATGCCCACCGGCATGTCACTTTTATTTTCTATTTCAAGACCATGCCCAACGGCATGCCACTTTTATTTTCTATTTGAATTCAATTTCTATTTCAAGACCATGCCCAATGGCATGCCACTTTTATATTCTAGACCATGCCTAACGACATGTCATATTTCAATTTCTAGACCATGCCCACCGGCATGTCACTTTTATTTTCTATTTCAATTCAATTTCTATTTCAAGACCATGCCCAACGGCATGGCACTTTTATATTCTAGACCATGCCCAACGACATGTCATATTTCAATTTCTAGACCATGCCCACCGGCATGTCACTTTTATTTTCTATTTCAATTCAATTTCTATTTCAAGACCATACCCAACGGCATGTCACTTTTATTTTCTAGACCATGACAACGACATGTCACTTTTATTTTCTATTTCAATTCAATTTCTATTTCCAGACCATGCCCAACGGCATGTCACTTTTGTTTTATATTTCAATTCAGTTTCTATTTCTAGACCATGCCCACCGGCATGTCACCTTTATATTCTAGACCATGCCCAACGACATGTCATATTTCAATTTCTAGACCATGCCCACCGGCATGTCACTTTTATTTTCTATTTAAATTCAATTTCTATTTCATGACCATGCCCAATGGCATGTCACTTTTATTTTCTATTTCAATTCAATTTCTATTTCAAGACCATGCCCAACGGCATGTCACTTTTATTTTCTATTTCAATTCAATTTCTATTTCAAGACCATGCCTAATGACATGCCACTTTAATATTCTAGACCATGCCCAACGACATGTCAAATTTCAATTTCTAGACCATGCCCACCGGCATGTCACTTTTATTTTCTATTTCAATTCAATTTCTATTTCAAGACCATGCCCAACGGCATGTCACTTTTATTTTCTAGACCATGCCCAACGACATGTCACTTTTATTTTCTATTTAAATTCAATTTCTATTTCATGACCATGCCCAATGGCATGTCACTTTTATTTTCTATTTCAATTCAATTTCTATTTCAAGACCATGCCCAACGGCATGTCACTTTTATTTTCTATTTCAATTCAATTTCTATTTCAAGCCCATGCCCAATGACATGCCACTTTAATATTCTAGACCATGCCCAACGACATGTCATATTTCAATTTCTAGACCATGCCCACCGGCATGTCACTTTTATTTTCTATTTCAATTCAATTTCTATTTCAAGACCATGCCCAACGGCATGTCACTTTTATTTTCTAGACCATGCCCAACGGCATGTCATATTTCAATTTCTAGACCATGCCCACCGGCATGTCACTTTTATTTTCTATTTCAATTCAATTTATATTTCAAGACCATGCCCAACGGCATGTCACTTTTATTTTCAATTTAAATTCAATTTCTATTTGAAGACCATACCCAACGTCATGTCACTTTTATTTTCTGGACCATGCCCAACGGCATGTCACTTTTATTTTCTATTTCAATTCAATTTCTACTTCAAGACCATGCCCAACTGCATGTCACTTTTATTTTATATTTCAATTCAATTTCTATTTCTAGACCATGCCCACTGGCATGTCACTTTTATATTCTAGACCATGCCCAACGGCATGTCATATTTCAATTTCTAGACCATGCCCACCGGCATGTCACTTTTATTTTCTATTTCAATTCAATTTCTATTTCAAGACCATGCCCAACGGCATGTCACTTTTATTTTCTATTTAAATTCAATTTCTATTTAAAGGCCATACCCAACGTCATGTCACTTTTATTTTCTGGACGATGCCCAACGGCATGTCACTTTTATTTTCTATTTCAATTCAATTTCTACTTCAAGACCATTCCCAACGGCATGTCACTTTTATTTTCTATTTCAATTCAATTTCTATTTCAAGACCATGCCCAACGGCATGTCACTTTTATTTTATATTTCAATTCAATTTCTATTTCAAGACCATGCCCTACGGCATGTCACTTTTATATTCTAGACCATGCCCAACGGCATGTCATATTTCAATTTCTAGACCATGCCTACCGGCATGTCACTTTTATTTTCAATTTAAATTCAATTTCTATTTCAAGACCATACCCAACGTCATGTCACTTTTATTTTCTAGACCATGCCCAACGGCATGCCACTTTTATTTTCTATTTCAATTCAATTTCTATTTCAAGACCATGCCCAACGACATGGCACTTTTATATTCTAGACCATGCCCAACGACATGTCATATTTCAATTTCTAGACCATGCCCACCGGCATGTCACTTTTATTTTCTATTTCAAGACCATGCCCAACGGCATGCCACTTTTATTTTCTATTTCAATTCAATTTCTATTTCAAGACCATGCCCAACGACATGGCACTTTTATATTCTAGACCATGCCCAACGACATGTCATATTTCAATTTCTAGACCATGCCCACCGGCATGTCACTTTTATTTTCTATTTCAATTCAATTTCTATTTCAAGACCATGCCCAACGGCATGGCACTTTTATATTCTAGACCATGCCCAACGACATGTCATATTTCAATTTCTAGACCATGCCCACCGGCATGTCACTTTTATTTTCTATTTCAATTCAATTTCTATTTCAAGACCATACCCAACGGCATGTCACTTTTATTTTCTAGACCATGACAACGACATGTCACTTTTATTTTCTATTTCAATTCAATTTCTATTTCCAGACCATGCCCAACGGCATGTCACTTTTGTTTTATATTTCAATTCAGTTTCTATTTCTAGACCATGCCCACCGGCATGTCACCTTTATATTCTAGACCATGCCCAACGACATGTCATATTTCAATTTCTAGACCATGCCCACCGGCATGTCACTTTTATTTTCTATTTAAATTCAATTTCTATTTCATGACCATGCCCAATGGCATGTCACTTTTATTTTCTATTTCAATTCAATTTCTATTTCAAGACCATGCCCAACGGCATGTCACTTTTATTTTCTATTTCAATTCAATTTCTATTTCAAGACCATGCCTAATGACATGCCACTTTAATATTCTAGACCATGCCCAACGACATGTCAAATTTCAATTTCTAGACCATGCCCACCGGCATGTCACTTTTATTTTCTATTTCAATTCAATTTCTATTTCAAGACCATGCCCAACGGCATGTCACTTTTATTTTCTAGACCATGCCCAACGACATGTCACTTTTATTTTCTATTTAAATTCAATTTCTATTTCATGACCATGCCCAATGGCATGTCACTTTTATTTTCTATTTCAATTCAATTTCTATTTCAAGACCATGCCCAACGACATGTCACTTTTATTTTCTATTTCAATTCAATTTCTATTTCAAGCCCATGCCCAATGACATGCCACTTTAATATTCTAGACCATGCCCAACGACATGTCATATTTCAATTTCTAGACCATGCCCAACGACATGTCACTTTTATTTTCTATTTAAATTCAATTTCTATTTCATGACCATGCCCAATGGCATGTCACTTTTATTTTCTATTTCAATTCAATTTCTATTTCAAGACCATGCCCAACGGCATGTCACTTTTATTTTCTATTTCAATTCAATTTCTATTTCAAGCCCATGCCCAATGACATGCCACTTTAATATTCTAGACCATGCCCAACGACATGTCATATTTCAATTTCTAGACCATGCCCACCGGCATGTCACTTTTATTTTCTATTTCAATTCAATTTCTATTTCAAGACCATGCCCAACGGCATGTCACTTTTATTTTCTAGACCATGCCCAACGGCATGTCATATTTCAATTTCTAGACCATGCCCACCGGCATGTCACTTTTATTTTCTATTTCAATTCAATTTATATTTCAAGACCATGCCCAACGGCATGTCACTTTTATTTTCAATTTAAATTCAATTTCTATTTGAAGACCATACCCAACGTCATGTCACTTTTATTTTCTGGACCATGCCCAACGGCATGTCACTTTTATTTTCTATTTCAATTCAATTTCTACTTCAAGACCATGCCCAACTGCATGTCACTTTTATTTTATATTTCAATTCAATTTCTATTTCTAGACCATGCCCACTGGCATGTCACTTTTATATTCTAGACCATGCCCAACGGCATGTCATATTTCAATTTCTAGACCATGCCCACCGGCATGTCACTTTTATTTTCTATTTCAATTCAATTTCTATTTCAAGACCATGCCCAACGGCATGTCACTTTTATTTTCTATTTAAATTCAATTTCTATTTAAAGGCCATACCCAACGTCATGTCACTTTTATTTTCTGGACGATGCCCAACGGCATGTCACTTTTATTTTCTATTTCAATTCAATTTCTACTTCAAGACCATTCCCAACGGCATGTCACTTTTATTTTCTATTTCAATTCAATTTCTATTTCAAGACCATGCCCAACGGCATGTCACTTTTATTTTATATTTCAATTCAATTTCTATTTCAAGACCATGCCCTACGGCATGTCACTTTTATATTCTAGACCATGCCCAACGGCATGTCATATTTCAATTTCTAGACCATGCCTACCGGCATGTCACTTTTATTTTCAATTTAAATTCAATTTCTATTTCAAGACCATACCCAACGTCATGTCACTTTTATTTTCTAGACCATGCCCAACGGCATGCCACTTTTATTTTCTATTTCAATTCAATTTCTATTTCAAGACCATGCCCAACGACATGGCACTTTTATATTCTAGACCATGCCCAACGACATGTCATATTTCAATTTCTAGACCATGCCCACCGGCATGTCACTTTTATTTTCTATTTCAAGACCATGCCCAACGGCATGCCACTTTTATTTTCTATTTCAATTCAATTTCTATTTCAAGACCATGCCCAACGACATGGCACTTTTATATTCTAGACCATGCCCAACGACATGTCATATTTCAATTTCTAGACCATGCCCACCGGCATGTCACTTTTATTTTCTATTTCAATTCAATTTCTATTTCAAGACCATACCCAACGGCATGTCACTTTTATTTTCTAGACCATGACAACGACATGTCACTTTTATTTTCTATTTCAATTCAATTTCTATTTCCAGACCATGCCCAACGGCATGTCACTTTTGTTTTATATTTCAATTCAGTTTCTATTTCTAGACCATGCCCACCGGCATGTCACCTTTATATTCTAGACCATGCCCAACGACATGTCATATTTCAATTTCTAGACCATGCCCACCGGCATGTCACTTTTATTTTCTATTTAAATTCAATTTCTATTTCATGACCATGCCCAATGGCATGTCACTTTTATTTTCTATTTCAATTCAATTTCTATTTCAAGACCATGCCCAACGGCATGTCACTTTTATTTTCTATTTCAATTCAATTTCTATTTCAAGACCATGCCTAATGACATGCCACTTTAATATTCTAGACCATGCCCAACGACATGTCAAATTTCAATTTCTAGACCATGCCCACCGGCATGTCACTTTTATTTTCTATTTCAATTCAATTTCTATTTCAAGACCATGCCCAACGGCATGTCACTTTTATTTTCTAGACCATGCCCAACGACATGTCACTTTTATTTTCTATTTAAATTCAATTTCTATTTCATGACCATGCCCAATGGCATGTCACTTTTATTTTCTATTTCAATTCAATTTCTATTTCAAGACCATGCCCAACGGCATGTCACTTTTATTTTCTATTTCAATTCAATTTCTATTTCAAGCCCATGCCCAATGACATGCCACTTTAATATTCTAGACCATGCCCAACGACATGTCATATTTCAATTTCTAGACCATGCCCACCGGCATGTCACTTTTATTTTCTATTTCAATTCAATTTCTATTTCAAGACCATGCCCAACGGCATGTCACTTTTATTTTCTAGACCATGCCCAACGGCATGTCATATTTCAATTTCTAGACCATGCCCACCGGCATGTCACTTTTATTTTCTATTTCAATTCAATTTATATTTCAAGACCATGCCCAACGGCATGTCACTTTTATTTTCAATTTAAATTCAATTTCTATTTGAAGACCATACCCAACGTCATGTCACTTTTATTTTCTGGACCATGCCCAACGGCATGTCACTTTTATTTTCTATTTCAATTCAATTTCTACTTCAAGACCATGCCCAACTGCATGTCACTTTTATTTTATATTTCAATTCAATTTCTATTTCTAGACCATGCCCACTGGCATGTCACTTTTATATTCTAGACCATGCCCAACGGCATGTCATATTTCAATTTCTAGACCATGCCCACCGGCATGTCACTTTTATTTTCTATTTCAATTCAATTTCTATTTCAAGACCATGCCCAACGGCATGTCACTTTTATTTTCTATTTAAATTCAATTTCTATTTAAAGGCCATACCCAACGTCATGTCACTTTTATTTTCTGGACGATGCCCAACGGCATGTCACTTTTATTTTCTATTTCAATTCAATTTCTACTTCAAGACCATTCCCAACGGCATGTCACTTTTATTTTCTATTTCAATTCAATTTCTATTTCAAGACCATGCCCAACGGCATGTCACTTTTATTTTATATTTCAATTCAATTTCTATTTCAAGACCATGCCCAACGGCATGTCACTTTTATATTCTAGACCATGCCCAACGGCATGTCATATTTCAATTTCTAGACCATGCCTACCGGCATGTCACTTTTATTTTCAATTTAAATTCAATTTCTATTTCAAGACCATACCCAACGTCATGTCACTTTTATTTTCTAGACCATGCCCAACGGCATGCCACTTTTATTTTCTATTTCAATTCAATTTCTATTTCAAGACCATGCCCAACGACATGTCACTTTTATTTTATATTTCAATTCAATTTCTATTTCTAGACCATGCCCACCGGCATGTCACTTTTATATTCTAGACCATGCCCAACGGCATGTCATATTTCAATTTCTAGACCATGCCCACCGGCATGTCACTTTTATTTTCTATTTCAATTCAATTTCTATTTCAAGACCATACCCAACGGCATGTCACTTTTATTTTCAAGACCATGACAACGGCATGTCACTTTTATTTTCTATTTCAAATCAATTTCTATTTCAAGACCATGCCCAACGGCATGTCACTTTTATTTTATATTTCAATTCAATTTCTATTTCTAGACCATGCCCACTGGCATGTCACTTTTATATTCTAGACCATGCCCAACGGCATGTCATATTTCAATTTCTAGACCATGCCCACCGGCATGTCACTTTTATTTTCTATTTCAAGACCATGCCCAACGGCATGCCACTTTTATTTTCTATTTGAATTCAATTTCTATTTCAAGACCATGCCCAATGGCATGCCACTTTTATATTCTAGACCATGCCTAACGACATGTCATATTTCAATTTCTAGACCATGCCCACCGGCATGTCACTTTTATTTTCTATTTCAATTCAATTTCTATTTCAAGACCATGCCCAACGGCATGGCACTTTTATATTCTAGACCATGCCCAACGACATGTCATATTTCAATTTCTAGACCATGCCCACCGGCATGTCACTTTTATTTTCTATTTCAATTCAATTTCTATTTCAAGACCATACCCAACGGCATGTCACTTTTATTTTCTAGACCATGACAACGACATGTCACTTTTATTTTCTATTTCAATTCAATTTCTATTTCCAGACCATGCCCAACGGCATGTCACTTTTATTTTATATTTCAATTCAGTTTCTATTTCTAGACCATGCCCACCGGCATGTCACCTTTATATTCTAGACCATGCCCAACGACATGTCATATTTCAATTTCTAGACCATGCCCACCGGCATGTCACTTTTATTTTCTATTTCAATTCAATTTCTATTTCAAGACCATGCCCAACGGCATGTCACTTTTATTTTCTATTTCAATTCAATTTCTATTTCAAGACCATGCCCAACGGCATGCCACTTTTATATTCTAGACCATGCCCAACGACATGTCAAATTTCAATTTCTAGACCATGCCCACCGGCATGTCACTTTTATTTTCTATTTCAATTCAATTTCTATTTCAAGACCATGCCCAACGGCATGCCACTTTTATTTTCTATTTCAATTCAATTTCTATTTCAAGACCATGCCCAATGGCATGCCACTTTTATATTCTAGACCATGCCCAACGACATGTCATATTTCAATTTCTAGACCATGCCCACCGGCATGTCACTTTTATTTTCTATTTCAATTCAATTTCTATTTCAAGACCATGCCCAACGGCATGGCACTTTTATTTTCTAGACCATGCCCAACGACATGTCATATTTCAATTTCTAGACCAGGCCTACCGGCATGTCACTTTTATTTTCTATTTCAATTCAATTTCTATTTCAAGACCATGCCCAACGGCATGTCACTTTTATTTTATATTTCAATTCAATTTCTATTTCAAGACCATGCCCTACGGCATGTCACTTTTATATTCTAGACCATGCCCAACGGCATGTCATATTTCAATTTCTAGACCATGCCTACCGGCATGTCACTTTTATTTTCAATTTAAATTCAATTTCTATTTCAAGACCATACCCAACGTCATGTCACTTTTATTTTCTAGACCATGCCCAACGGCATGCCACTTTTATTTTCTATTTCAATTCAATTTCTATTTCAAGACCATGCCCAACGACATGTCACTTTTATTTTATATTTCAATTCAATTTCTATTTCTAGACCATGCCCACCGGCATGTCACTTTTATATTCTAGACCATGCCCAACGGCATGTCATATTTCAATTTCTAGACCATGCCCACCGGCATGTCACTTTTATTTTGTATTTCAATTCAATTTCTATTTCAAGACCATACCCAACGGCATGTCACTTTTATTTTCTAGACCATGACAACGGCATGTCACTTTTATTTTCTATTTCAAATCAATTTCTATTTCAAGACCATGCCCAACGGCATGTCACTTTTATTTTATATTTCAATTCAATTTCTATTTCTAGACCATGCCCACTGGCATGTCACTTTTATATTCTAGACCATGCCCAACGGCATGTCATATTTCAATTTCTAGACCATGCCCACCGGCATGTCACTTTTATTTTCTATTTCAAGACCATGCCCAACGGCATGCCACTTTTATTTTCTATTTGAATTCAATTTCTATTTCAAGACCATGCCCAATGGCATGCCACTTTTATATTCTAGACCATGCCTAACGACATGTCATATTTCAATTTCTAGACCATGCCCACCGGCATGTCACTTTTATTTTCTATTTCAATTCAATTTCTATTTCAAGACCATGCCCAACGGCATGGCACTTTTATATTCTAGACCATGCCCAACGACATGTCATATTTCAATTTCTAGACCATGCCCACCGGCATGTCACTTTTATTTTCTATTTCAATTCAATTTCTATTTCAAGACCATACCCAACGGCATGTCACTTTTATTTTCTAGACCATGACAACGACATGTCACTTTTATTTTCTATTTCAATTCAATTTCTATTTCCAGACCATGCCCAACGGCATGTCACTTTTGTTTTATATTTCAATTCAGTTTCTATTTCTAGACCATGCCCACCGGCATGTCACCTTTATATTCTAGACCATGCCCAACGACATGTCATATTTCAATTTCTAGACCATGCCCACCGGCATGTCACTTTTATTTTCTATTTAAATTCAATTTCTATTTCATGACCATGCCCAATGGCATGTCACTTTTATTTTCTATTTCAATTCAATTTCTATTTCAAGACCATGCCCAACGGCATGTCACTTTTATTTTCTATTTCAATTCAATTTCTATTTCAAGACCATGCCTAATGACATGCCACTTTAATATTCTAGACCATGCCCAACGACATGTCAAATTTCAATTTTAGACCATGCCCACCGGCATGTCACTTTTATTTTCTATTTCAATTCAATTTCTATTTCAAGACCATGCCCAACGGCATGTCACTTTTATTTTCTAGACCATGCCCAACGACATGTCACTTTTATTTTCTATTTAAATTCAATTTCTATTTCATGACCATGCCCAATGGCATGTCACTTTTATTTTCTATTTCAATTCAATTTCTATTTCAAGACCATGCCCAACGGCATGTCACTTTTATTTTCTATTTCAATTCAATTTCTATTTCAAGCCCATGCCCAATGACATGCCACTTTAATATTCTAGACCATGCCCAACGACATGTCATATTTCAATTTCTAGACCATGCCCACCGGCATGTCACTTTTATTTTCTATTTCAATTCAATTTCTATTTCAAGACCATGCCCAACGGCATGTCACTTTTATTTTCTAGACCATGCCCAACGGCATGTCATATTTCAATTTCTAGACCATGCCCACCGGCATGTCACTTTTATTTTCTATTTCAATTCAATTTATATTTCAAGACCATGCCCAACGGCATGTCACTTTTATTTTCAATTTAAATTCAATTTCTATTTGAAGACCATACCCAACGTCATGTCACTTTTATTTTCTGGACCATGCCCAACGGCATGTCACTTTTATTTTCTATTTCAATTCAATTTCTACTTCAAGACCATGCCCAACTGCATGTCACTTTTATTTTATATTTCAATTCAATTTCTATTTCTAGACCATGCCCACTGGCATGTCACTTTTATATTCTAGACCATGCCCAACGGCATGTCATATTTCAATTTCTAGACCATGCCCACCGGCATGTCACTTTTATTTTCTATTTCAATTCAATTTATATTTCAAGACCATGCCCAACGGCATGTCACTTTTATTTTCAATTTAAATTCAATTTCTATTTGAAGACCATACCCAACGTCATGTCACTTTTATTTTCTGGACCATGCCCAACGGCATGTCACTTTTATTTTCAATTTAAATTCAATTTCTATTTCAAGACCATACCCAACGTCATGTCACTTTTATTTTCTAGACCATGCCCAACGGCATGCCACTTTTATTTTCTATTTCAATTCAATTTCTATTTCAAGACCATGCCCAACGACATGTCACTTTTATTTTATATTTCAATTCAATTTCTATTTCTAGACCATGCCCACCGGCATGTCACTTTTATATTCTAGACCATGCCCAACGGCATGTCATATTTCAATTTCTAGACCATCCCCACCGGCATGTCACTTTTATTTTCTATTTCAATTCAATTTCTATTTCAAGACCATACCCAACGGCATGTCACTTTTATTTTCAAGACCATGACAACGGCATGTCACTTTTATTTTCTATTTCAAATCAATTTCTATTTCAAGACCATGCCCAACGGCATGTCACTTTTATTTTATATTTCAATTCAATTTCTATTTCTAGACCATGCCCACTGGCATGTCACTTTTATATTCTAGACCATGCCCAACGGCATGTCATATTTCAATTTCTAGACCATGCCCACCGGCATGTCACTTTTATTTTCTATTTCAAGACCATGCCCAACGGCATGCCACTTTTATTTTCTATTTGAATTCAATTTCTATTTCAAGACCATGCCCAATGGCATGCCACTTTTATATTCTAGACCATGCCTAACGACATGTCATATTTCAATTTCTAGACCATGCCCACCGGCATGTCACTTTTATTTTCTATTTCAATTCAATTTCTATTTCAAGACCATGCCCAACGGCATGGCACTTTTATATTCTAGACCATGCCCAACGACATGTCATATTTCAATTTCTAGACCATGCCCACCGGCATGTCACTTTTATTTTCTATTTCAATTCAATTTCTATTTCAAGACCATACCCAACGGCATGTCACTTTTATTTTCTAGACCATGACAACGACATGTCACTTTTATTTTCTATTTCAATTCAATTTCTATTTCCAGACCATGCCCAACGGCATGTCACTTTTATTTTATATTTCAATTCAGTTTCTATTTCTAGACCATGCCCACCGGCATGTCACCTTTATATTCTAGACCATGCCCAACGACATGTCATATTTCAATTTCTAGACCATGCCCACCGGCATGTCACTTTTATTTTCTATTTCAATTCAATTTCTATTTCAAGACCATGCCCAACGGCATGTCACTTTTATTTTCTATTTCAATTCAATTTCTATTTCAAGACCATGCCCAACGGCATGCCACTTTTATATTCTAGACCATGCCCAAAGACATGTCAAATTTCAATTTCTAGACCATGCCCACCGGCATGTCACTTTTATTTTCTATTTCAATTCAATTTCTATTTCAAGACCATGCCCAACGGCATGCCACTTTTATTTTCTATTTCAATTCAATTTCTATTTCAAGACCATGCCCAATGGCATGCCACTTTTATATTCTAGACCATGCCCAACGACATGTCATATTTCAATTTCTAGACCATGCCCACCGGCATGTCACTTTTATTTTCTATTTCAATTCAATTTCTATTTCAAGACCATGCCCAACGGCATGGCACTTTTATTTTCTAGACCATGCCCAACGACATGTCATATTTCAATTTCTAGACCAGGCCTACCGGCATGTCACTTTTATTTTCTATTTCAATTCAATTTCTATTTCAAGACCATGCCCAACGGCATGTCACTTTTATTTTATATTTCAATTCAATTTCTATTTCAAGACCATGCCCTACGGCATGTCACTTTTATATTCTAGACCATGCCCAACGGCATGTCATATTTCAATTTCTAGACCATGCCTACCGGCATGTCACTTTTATTTTCAATTTAAATTCAATTTCTATTTCAAGACCATACCCAACGTCATGTCACTTTTATTTTCTAGACCATGCCCAACGGCATGCCACTTTTATTTTCTATTTCAATTCAATTTCTATTTCAAGACCATGCCCAACGACATGTCACTTTTATTTTATATTTCAATTCAATTTCTATTTCTATACCATGCCCACCGGCATTTCACTTTTATATTCTAGACCATGCCCAACGGCATGTCATATTTCAATTTCTAGACCATGCCCACCGGCATGTCACTTTTATTTTGTATTTCAATTCAATTTCTATTTCAAGACCATACCCAACGGCATGTCACTTTTATTTTCTAGACCATGACAACGGCATGTCACTTTTATTTTCTATTTCAAATCAATTTCTATTTCAAGACCATGCCCAACGGCATGTCACTTTTATTTTATATTTCAATTCAATTTCTATTTCTAGACCATGCCCACTGGCATGTCACTTTTATATTCTAGACCATGCCCAACGGCATGTCATATTTCAATTTCTAGACCATGCCCACCGGCATGTCACTTTTATTTTCTATTTCAAGACCATGCCCAACGGCATGCCACTTTTATTTTCTATTTGAATTCAATTTCTATTTCAAGACCATGCCCAATGGCATGCCACTTTTATATTCTAGACCATGCCTAACGACATGTCATATTTCAATTTCTAGACCATGCCCACCGGCATGTCACTTTTATTTTCTATTTCAATTCAATTTCTATTTCAAGACCATGCCCAACGGCATGGCACTTTTATATTCTAGACCATGCCCAACGACATGTCATATTTCAATTTCTAGACCATGCCCACCGGCATGTCACTTTTATTTTCTATTTCAATTCAATTTCTATTTCAAGACCATACCCAACGGCATGTCACTTTTATTTTCTAGACCATGACAACGACATGTCACTTTTATTTTCTATTTCAATTCAATTTCTATTTCCAGACCATGCCCAACGGCATGTCACTTTTATTTTATATTTCAATTCAGTTTCTATTTCTAGACCATGCCCACCGGCATGTCACCTTTATATTCTAGACCATGCCCAACGACATGTCATATTTCAATTTCTAGACCATGCCCACCGGCATGTCACTTTTATTTTCTATTTCAATTCAATTTCTATTTCAAGACCATGCCCAACGGCATGTCACTTTTATTTTCTATTTCAATTCAATTTCTATTTCAAGACCATGCCCAACGGCATGCCACTTTTATATTCTAGACCATGCCCAAAGACATGTCAAATTTCAATTTCTAGACCATGCCCACCGGCATGTCACTTTTATTTTCTATTTCAATTCAATTTCTATTTCAAGACCATGCCCAACGGCATGCCACTTTTATTTTCTATTTCAATTCAATTTCTATTTCAAGACCATGCCCAATGGCATGCCACTTTTATATTCTAGACCATGCCCAACGACATGTCATATTTCAATTTCTAGACCATGCCCACCGGCATGTCACTTTTATTTTCTATTTCAATTCAATTTCTATTTCAAGACCATGCCCAACGGCATGGCACTTTTATTTTCTAGACCATGCCCAACGACATGTCATATTTCAATTTCTAGACCAGGCCTACCGGCATGTCACTTTTATTTTCTATTTCAATTCAATTTCTATTTCAAGACCATGCCCAACGGCATGTCACTTTTATTTTATATTTCAATTCAATTTCTATTTCAAGACCATGCCCTACGGCATGTCACTTTTATATTCTAGACCTTGCCCAACGGCATGTCATATTTCAATTTCTAGACCATGCCTACCGGCATGTCACTTTTATTTTCAATTTAAATTCAATTTCTATTTCAAGACCATACCCAACGTCATGTCACTTTTATTTTCTAGACCATGCCCAACGGCATGCCACTTTTATTTTCTATTTCAATTCAATTTCTATTTCAAGACCATGCCCAACGACATGTCACTTTTATTTTATATTTCAATTCAATTTCTATTTCTAGACCATGCCCACCGGCATGTCACTTTTATATTCTAGACCATGCCCAACGGCATGTCATATTTCAATTTCTAGACCATGCCCACCGGCATGTCACTTTTATTTTGTATTTCAATTCAATTTCTATTTCAAGACCATACCCAACGGCATGTCACTTTTATTTTCTAGACCATGACAACGGCATGTCACTTTTATTTTCTATTTCAAATCAATTTCTATTTCAAGACCATGCCCAACGGCATGTCACTTTTATTTTATATTTCAATTCAATTTCTATTTCTAGACCATGCCCACTGGCATGTCACTTTTATATTCTAGACCATGCCCAACGGCATGTCATATTTCAATTTCTAGACCATGCCCACCGGCATGTCACTTTTATTTTCTATTTCAAGACCATGCCCAACGGCATGCCACTTTTATTTTCTATTTGAATTCAATTTCTATTTCAAGACCATGCCCAATGGCATGCCACTTTTATATTCTAGACCATGCCTAACGACATGTCATATTTCAATTTCTAGACCATGCCCACCGGCATGTCACTTTTATTTTCTATTTCAATTCAATTTCTATTTCAAGACCATGCCCAACGGCATGACACTTTTATATTCTAGACCATGCCCAACGACATGTCATATTTCAATTTCTAGACCATGCCCACCGGCATGTCACTTTTATTTTCTATTTCAATTCAATTTCTATTTCAAGACCATACCCAACGGCATGTCACTTTTATTTTCTAGACCATGACAACGACATGTCACTTTTATTTTCTATTTCAATTCAATTTCTATTTCCAGACCATGCCCAACGGCATGTCACTTTTGTTTTATATTTCAATTCAGTTTCTATTTCTAGACCATGCCCACCGGCATGTCACCTTTATATTCTAGACCATGCCCAACGACATGTCATATTTCAATTTCTAGACCATGCCCACCGGCATGTCACTTTTATTTTCTATTTAAATTCAATTTCTATTTCATGACCATGCCCAATGGCATGTCACTTTTATTTTCTATTTCAATTCAATTTCTATTTCAAGACCATGCCCAACGGCATGTCACTTTTATTTTCTATTTCAATTCAATTTCTATTTCAAGACCATGCCTAATGACATGCCACTTTAATATTCTAGACCATGCCCAACGACATGTCAAATTTCAATTTCTAGACCATGCCCACCGGCATGTCACTTTTATTTTCTATTTCAATTCAATTTCTATTTCAAGACCATGCCCAACGGCATGTCACTTTTATTTTCTAGACCATGCCCAACGACATGTCACTTTTATTTTCTATTTAAATTCAATTTCTATTTCATGACCATGCCCAATGGCATGTCACTTTTATTTTCTATTTCAATTCAATTTCTATTTCAAGACCATGCCCAACGGCATGTCACTTTTATTTTCTATTTCAATTCAATTTCTATTTCAAGCCCATGCCCAATGACATGCCACTTTAATATTCTAGACCATGCCCAACGACATGTCATATTTCAATTTCTAGACCATGCCCACCGGCATGTCACTTTTATTTTCTATTTCAATTCAATTTCTATTTCAAGACCATGCCCAACGGCATGTCACTTTTATTTTCTAGACCATGCCCAACGGCATGTCATATTTCAATTTCTAGACCATGCCCACCGGCATGTCACTTTTATTTTCTATTTCAATTCAATTTATATTTCAAGACCATGCCCAACGGCATGTCACTTTTATTTTCAATTTAAATTCAATTTCTATTTGAAGACCATACCCAACGTCATGTCACTTTTATTTTCTGGACCATGCCCAACGGCATGTCACTTTTATTTTCTATTTCAATTCAATTTCTACTTCAAGACCATGCCCAACTGCATGTCACTTTTATTTTATATTTCAATTCAATTTCTATTTCTAGACCATGCCCACTGGCATGTCACTTTTATATTCTAGACCATGCCCAACGGCATGTCATATTTCAATTTCTAGACCATGCCCACCGGCATGTCACTTTTATTTTCTATTTCAATTCAATTTCTATTTCAAGACCATGCCCAACGGCATGTCACTTTTATTTTCTATTTAAATTCAATTTCTATTTAAAGGCCATACCCAACGTCATGTCACTTTTATTTTCTGGACGATGCCCAACGGCATGTCACTTTTATTTTCTATTTCAATTCAATTTCTACTTCAAGACCATTCCCAACGGCATGTCACTTTTATTTTCTATTTCAATTCAATTTCTATTTCAAGACCATGCCCAACGGCATGTCACTTTTATTTTATATTTCAATTCAATTTCTATTTCAAGACCATGCCCTACGGCATGTCACTTTTATATTCTAGACCATGCCCAACGGCATGTCATATTTCAATTTCTAGACCATGCCTACCGGCATGTCACTTTTATTTTCAATTTAAATTCAATTTCTATTTCAAGACCATACCCAACGTCATGTCACTTTTATTTTCTAGACCATGCCCAACGGCATGCCACTTTTATTTTCTATTTCAATTCAATTTCTATTTCAAGACCATGCCCAACGACATGTCACTTTTATTTTATATTTCAATTCAATTTCTATTTCTAGACCATGCCCACCGGCATGTCACTTTTATATTCTAGACCATGCCCAACGGCATGTCATATTTCAATTTCTAGACCATGCCCACCGGCATGTCACTTTTATTTTCTATTTCAATTCAATTTCTATTTCAAGACCATACCCAACGGCATGTCACTTTTATTTTCAAGACCATGACAACGGCATGTCACTTTTATTTTCTATTTCAAATCAATTTCTATTTCAAGACCATGCCCAACGGCATGTCACTTTTATTTTATATTTCAATTCAATTTCTATTTCTAGACCATGCCCACTGGCATGTCACTTTTATATTCTAGACCATGCCCAACGGCATGTCATATTTCAATTTCTAGACCATGCCCACCGGCATGTCACTTTTATTTTCTATTTCAAGACCATGCCCAACGGCATGCCACTTTTATTTTCTATTTGAATTCAATTTCTATTTCAAGACCATGCCCAATGGCATGCCACTTTTATATTCTAGACCATGCCTAACGACATGTCATATTTCAATTTCTAGACCATGCCCACCGGCATGTCACTTTTATTTTCTATTTCAATTCAATTTCTATTTCAAGACCATGCCCAACGGCATGGCACTTTTATATTCTAGACCATGCCCAACGACATGTCATATTTCAATTTCTAGACCATGCCCACCGGCATGTCACTTTTATTTTCTATTTCAATTCAATTTCTATTTCAAGACCATACCCAACGGCATGTCACTTTTATTTTCTAGACCATGACAACGACATGTCACTTTTATTTTCTATTTCAATTCAATTTCTATTTCCAGACCATGCCCAACGGCATGTCACTTTTATTTTATATTTCAATTCAGTTTCTATTTCTAGACCATGCCCACCGGCATGTCACCTTTATATTCTAGACCATGCCCAACGACATGTCATATTTCAATTTCTAGACCATGCCCACCGGCATGTCACTTTTATTTTCTATTTCAATTCAATTTCTATTTCAAGACCATGCCCAACGGCATGTCACTTTTATTTTCTATTTCAATTCAATTTCTATTTCAAGACCATGCCCAACGGCATGCCACTTTTATATTCTAGACCATGCCCAACGACATGTCAAATTTCAATTTCTAGACCATGCCCACCGGCATGTCACTTTTATTTTCTATTTCAATTCAATTTCTATTTCAAGACCATGCCCAACGGCATGTCACTTTTATTTTCTAGACCATGCCCAACGACATGTCACTTTTATTTTCTATTTAAATTCAATTTCTATTTCATGACCATGCCCAATGGCATGTCACTTTTATTTTCTATTTCAATTCAATTTCTATTTCAAGACCATGCCCAACGGCATGTCACTTTTATTTTCTATTTCAATTCAATTTCTATTTCAAGACCATACCCAACGGCATGTCACTTTTATTTTCAAGACCATGACAACGGCATGTCACTTTTATTTTCTATTTCAAATCAATTTCTATTTCAAGACCATGCCCAACGGCATGTCACTTTTATTTTATATTTCAATTCAATTTCTATTTCTAGACCATGCCCACTGGCATGTCACTTTTATATTCTAGACCATGCCCAACGGCATGTCATATTTCAATTTCTAGACCATGCCCACCGGCATGTCACTTTTATTTTCTATTTCAAGACCATGCCCAACGGCATGCCACTTTTATTTTCTATTTGAATTCAATTTCTATTTCAAGACCATGCCCAATGGCATGCCACTTTTATATTCTAGACCATGCCTAACGACATGTCATATTTCAATTTCTAGACCATGCCCACCGGCATGTCACTTTTATTTTCTATTTCAATTCAATTTCTATTTCAAGACCATGCCCAACGGCATGGCACTTTTATATTCTAGACCATGCCCAACGACATGTCATATTTCAATTTCTAGACCATGCCCACCGGCATGTCACTTTTATTTTCTATTTCAATTCAATTTCTATTTCAAGACCATACCCAACGGCATGTCACTTTTATTTTCTAGACCATGACAACGACATGTCACTTTTATTTTCTATTTCAATTCAATTTCTATTTCCAGACCATGCCCAACGGCATGTCACTTTTATTTTATATTTCAATTCAGTTTCTATTTCTAGACCATGCCCACCGGCATGTCACCTTTATATTCTAGACCATGCCCAACGACATGTCATATTTCAATTTCTAGACCATGCCCACCGGCATGTCACTTTTATTTTCTATTTCAATTCAATTTCTATTTCAAGACCATGCCCAACGGCATGTCACTTTTATTTTCTATTTCAATTCAATTTCTATTTCAAGACCATGCCCAACGGCATGCCACTTTTATATTCTAGACCATGCCCAACGACATGTCAAATTTCAATTTCTAGACCATGCCCACCGGCATGTCACTTTTATTTTCTATTTCAATTCAATTTCTATTTCAAGACCATGCCCAACGGCATGTCACTTTTATTTTCTAGACCATGCCCAACGACATGTCACTTTTATTTTCTATTTAAATTCAATTTCTATTTCATGACCATGCCCAATGGCATGTCACTTTTATTTTCTATTTCAATTCAATTTCTATTTCAAGACCATGCCCAACGGCATGTCACTTTTATTTTCTATTTCAATTCAATTTCTATTTCAAGACCATGCCTAATGACATGCCACTTTAATATTCTAGACCATGCCCAACGACATGTCAAATTTCAATTTCTAGACCATGCCCACCGGCATGTCACTTTTATTTTCTATTTCAATTCAATTTCTATTTCAATACCATGCCCAACGGCATGTCACTTTTATTTTCTAGACCATGCCCAACGACATGTCACTTTTATTTTCTATTTAAATTCAATTTCTATTTCATGACCATGCCCAATGGCATGTCACTTTTATTTTCTATTTCAATTCAATTTCTATTTCAAGACCATGCCCAACGGCATGTCACTTTTATTTTCTATTTCAATTCAATTTCTATTTCAAGACCATGCCCAATGACATGCCACTTTAATATTCTAGACCATGCCCAACGACATGTCATATTTCAATTTCTAGACCATGCCCACCGGCATGTCACTTTTATTTTCTATTTCAATTCAATTTCTATTTCAAGACCATGCCCAACGGCATGTCACTTTTATTTTCTAGACCATGCCCAACGGCATGTCATATTTCAATTTCTAGACCATGCCCACCGGCATGTCACTTTTATTTTCTTTTTCAATTCAATTTATATTTCAAGACCATGCCCAACGGCATGTCACTTTTATTTTCAATTTAAATTCAATTTCTATTTGAAGACCATACCCAACGTCATGTCACTTTTATTTTCTGGACCATGCCCAACGGCATGTCACTTTTATTTTCTATTTCAATTCAATTTCTACTTCAAGACCATGCCCAACTGCATGTCACTTTTATTTTATATTTCAATTCAATTTCTATTTCTAGACCATGCCTACTGGCATGTCACTTTTATATTCTAGACCATGCCCAACGGCATGTCATATTTCAATTTCTAGACCATGCCCACCGGCATGTCACTTTTATTTTCTATTTCAATTCAATTTCTATTTCAAGACCATGCCCAACGGCATGTCACTTTTATTTTCTATTTAAATTCAATTTCTATTTAAAGACCATACCCAACGTCATGTCACTTTTATTTTCTGGACCATGCCCAACGGCATGTCACTTTTATTTTCTATTTCAATTCAATTTCTACTTCAAGACCATTCCCAACGGCATGTCACTTTTATTTTATATTTCAATTCAATTTCTATTTCTAGACCATGCCCACTGGCATGTCACTTTTATATTCTAGACCATGCCCAACGGCATGTCATATTTCAATTTCTAGACCATGCCCCCCGGCATGTCACTTTTATTTTCTATTTCAAGACCATGCCCAACGGCATGCCACTTTTATTTTCTATTTGAATTCAATTTCTATTTCAAGACCATGCCCAATGGCATGCCACTTTTATATTCTAGACCATGCCCAACGACATGTCATATTTCAATTTCTAGACCATGCCCACCGGCATGTCACTTTTATTTTCTATTTCAATTCAATTTCTATTTCAAGACCATGCCCAACGGCATGGCACTTTTATTTTCTAGACCATGCCCAACGACATGTCATATTTCAATTTCTAGACCATGCCTACCGGCATGTCACTTTTATTTTCTATTTCAATTCAATTTCTATTTCAAGACCATGCCCAACGGCATGTCACTTTTATTTTATATTTCAATTCAATTTCTATTTCAAGACCATACCCAACGGCATGTCACTTTTATATTCTAGACCATGCCCAACGGCATGTCATATTTCAATTTCTAGACCATGCCTACCGGCATGTCACTTTTATTTTCAATTGAAATTCAATTTCTATTTCAAGACCATACCCAACGTCATGTCACTTTTATTTTCTAGACCATGCCCAACGGCATGCCACTTTTATTTTCTATTTCAATTCAATTTCTATTTCAAGACCATGCCCAACGACATGTCACTTTTATTTTATATTTCAATTCAATTTCTATTTCTAGACCATGCCCACCGGCATGTCACTTTTATATTCTAGACCATGCCCAACGGCATGTCATATTTCAATTTCTAGACCATGCCCACCGGCACGTCACTTTTATTTTCTATTTCAATTCAATTTCTATTTCAAGACCATACCCAACGGCATGTCACTTTTATTTTCTAGACCATGACAACGGCATGTCACTTTTATTTTCTATTTCAAATCAATTTCTATTTCAAGACCATGCCCAACGGCATGTCACTTTTATTTGATATTTCAATTCAATTTCTATTTCTAGACCATGCCCACTGGCATGTCACTTTTATATTCTAGACCATGCCCAACGGCATGTCATATTTCAAATTCTAGACCATGCCCACTGGCATGTCACTTTTATTTTCTATTTCAATTCAATTTCTATTTCAAGACCATGCCCAACGGCATGCCACTTTTATTTTCTATTTGAATTCAATTTCTATTTCAAGACCATGCCCAATGGCATGCCACTTTTATATTCTAGACCATGCCCAACGACATGTCATATTTCAATTTCTAGACCATGCCCACCGGCATGTCACTTTTATTTTCTATTTCAATTCAATTTCTATTTCAAGACCATGCCCAACGGCATGGCACTTTTATTTTCTAGACCATGCCCAACGACATGTCATATTTCAATTTCTAGACCATGCCTACCGGCATGTCACTTTTATTTTCTATTTCAATTCAATTTCTATTTCAAGACCATGCCCAACGGCATGTCACTTTTATTTTATATTTCAATTCAATTTCTATTTCAAGACCATGCCCTACGGCATGTCACTTTTATATTCTAGACCATGCCCAACGGCATGTCATATTTCAATTTCTAGACCATGCCTACCGGCATGTCACTTTTATTTTCAATTTAAATTCAATTTCTATTTCAAGACCATACCCAACGTCATGTCACTTTTATTTTCTAGACCATGCCCAACGGCATGCCACTTTTATTTTCTATTTCAATTCAATTTCTATTTCAAGACCATGCCCAACGACATGTCACTTTTATTTTATATTTCAATTCAATTTCTATTTCTAGACCATGCCCACTGGCATGTCACTTTTATATTCTAGACCATGCCCAACGGCATGTCATATTTCAATTTCTAGACCATGCCCACCGGCATGTCACTTTTATTATCTATTTCAATTCAATTTCTATTTCAAGACCATACCCAACGGCATGTCACTTTTATTTTCTAGACCATGACAACGGCATGTCACTTTTATTTTCTATTTCAAATCAATTTCTATTTCAAGACCATGCCCAACGGCATGTCACTTTTATTTTATATTTCAATTCAATTTCTATTTCTAGACCATGCCCACTGGCATGTCACTTTTATATTCTAGACCATGCCCAACGGCATGTCATATTTCAATTTCTAGACCATGCCCACCGGCATGTCACTTTTATTTTCTATTTCAAGACCATGCCCAACGGCATGTCACTTTTATTTTCTATTTCAATTCAATTTCTATTTCAAGACCATGCCCAATGGCATGCCACTTTTATTTTCTATTTCAATTCAATTTCAATTTCTAGACCATGCCCCCCGGCATGTCACTTTTATTTTCTATTTCAAGACCATGCCCAACGGCATGCCACTTTTATTTTCTATTTGAATTCAATTTCTATTTCAAGACCATGCCCAATGGCATGCCACTTTTATATTCTAGACCATGCCCAACGACATGTCATATTTCAATTTCTAGACCATGCCCACCGGCATGTCACTTTTATTTTCTATTTCAATTCAATTTCTATTTCAAGACCATGCCCAACGGCATGTCACTTTTATTTTCTATTTCAATTCAATTTCTATTTCAAGACCATGCCCAACGGCATGCCACTTTTATATTCTAGACCATGCCCAACGACATGTCAAATTTCAATTTCTAGACCATGCCCACCGGCATGTCACTTTTATTTTCTATTTCAATTCAATTTCTATTTCAAGACCATGCCCAACGGCATGTCACTTTTATTTTCTAGACCATGCCCAACGACATGTCACTTTTATTTTCTATTTAAATTCAATTTCTATTTCATGACCATGCCCAATGGCATGTCACTTTTATTTTCTATTTCAAATCAATTTCTATTTCAAGACCATGCCCAACGGCATGTCACTTTTATTTTATATTTCAATTCAATTTCTATTTCTAGACCATGCCCACTGGCATGTCACTTTTATATTCTAGACCATGCCCAACGGCATGTCATATTTCAATTTCTAGACCATGCCCACTGGCATGTCACTTTTATTTTCTATTTCAATTCAATTTCTATTTCAAGACCATGCCCAACGGCATGCCACTTTTATTTTCTATTTGAATTCAATTTCTATTTCAAGACCATGCCCAATGGCATGCCACTTTTATATTCTAGACCATGCCCAACGACATGTCATATTTCAATTTCTAGACCATGCCCACCGGCATGTCACTTTTATTTTCTATTTCAATTCAATTTCTATTTCAAGACCATGCCCAACGGCATGGCACTTTTATTTTCTAGACCATGCCCAACGACATGTCATATTTCAATTTCTAGACCATGCCTACCGGCATGTCACTTTTATTTTCTATTTCAATTCAATTTCTATTTCAAGACCATGCCCAACGGCATGTCACTTTTATTTTATATTTCAATTCAATTTCTATTTCAAGACCATGCCCTACGGCATGTCACTTTTATATTCTAGACCATGCCCAACGGCATGTCATATTTCAATTTCTAGACCATGCCTACCGGCATGTCACTTTTATTTTCAATTTAAATTCAATTTCTATTTCAAGACCATACCCAACGTCATGTCACTTTTATTTTCTAGACCATGCCCAACGGCATGCCACTTTTATTTTCTATTTCAATTCAATTTCTATTTCAAGACCATGCCCAACGACATGTCACTTTTATTTTATATTTCAATTCAATTTCTATTTCTAGACCATGCCCACTGGCATGTCACTTTTATATTCTAGACCATGCCCAACGGCATGTCATATTTCAATTTCTAGACCATGCCCACCGGCATGTCACTTTTATTATCTATTTCAATTCAATTTCTATTTCAAGACCATACCCAACGGCATGTCACTTTTATTTTCTAGACCATGACAACGGCATGTCACTTTTATTTTCTATTTCAAATCAATTTCTATTTCAAGACCATGCCCAACGGCATGCCACTTTTATTTTATATTTCAATTCAATTTCTATTTCTAGACCATGCCCACTGGCATGTCACTTTTATATTCTAGACCATGCCCAACGACATGTCATATTTCAATTTCTAGACCATGCCCACCGGCATGTCACTTTTATTTTCTATTTCAAGACCATGCCCAACGGCATGTCACTTTTATTTTCTATTTCAATTCAATTTCTATTTCAAGACCATGCCCAATGGCATGCCACTTTTATTTTCTATTTCAATTTCAATTTCTAGACCATGCCCCCCGGCATGTCACTTTTATTTTCTATTTCAAGACCATGCCCAACGGCATGCCACTTTTATTTTCTATTTGAATTCAATTTCTATTTCAAGACCATGCCCAATGGCATGCCACTTTTATATTCTAGACCATGCCCAACGACATGTCATATTTCAATTTCTAGACCATGCCCACCGGCATGTCACTTTTATTTTCTATTTCAATTCAATTTCTATTTCAAGACCATGCCCAACGGCATGTCACTTTTATTTTCTATTTCAATTCAATTTCTATTTCAAGACCATGCCCAACGGCATGCCACTTTTATATTCTAGACCATGCCCAACGACATGTCAAATTTCAATTTCTAGACCATGCCCACCGGCATGTCACTTTTATTTTCTATTTCAATTCAATTTCTATTTCAAGACCATGCCCAACGGCATGTCACTTTTATTTTCTAGACCATGCCCAACGACATGTCACTTTTATTTTCTATTTAAATTCAATTTCTATTTCATGACCATGCCCAATGGCATGTCACTTTTATTTTCTATTTCAATTCAATTTCTATTTCAAGACCATGCCCAACGGCATGTCACTTTTATTTTCTATTTCAAGACCATGCCCAATGACATGCCACTTTAATATTCTAGACCATGCCCAACGACATGTCAAATTTCAATTTCTAGACCATGCCCACCGGCATGTCACTTTTATTTTCTATTTCAATTCAATTTCTATTTCAAGACCATGCCCAACGGCATGTCACTTTCATTTTCTAGACCATGCCCAACGACATGTCACTTTTATTTTCTATTTAAATTCAATTTCTATTTCATGACCATGCCCAATGGCATGTCACTTTTATTTTCTATTTCAATTCAATTTCTATTTCAAGACCATGCCCAACGGGATGTCACTTTTATTTTCTATTTCAATTCAATTTCTATTTCAAGACCATGCCCAATGACATGCCACTTTAATATTCTGGACCATGCCCAACGACATGTCATATTTCAATTTCTAGACCATGCCCACCGGCATGTCACTTTTATTTTCTATTTCAATTCAATTTCTATTTCAAGACCATGCCCAACGGCATGTCACTTTTATTTTCTAGACCATGCCCAACGGCATGTCATATTTCAATTTCTAGACCATGCCCACCGGCATGTCACTTTTATTTTCTATTTCAATTCAATTTATATTTCAAGACCATGCCCAACGGCATGTCACTTTTATTTTCAATTTAAATTCAATTTCTATTTAAAGACCATACCCAACGTCATGTCACTTTTATTTTCTGGACCATGCCCAACGGCATGTCACTTTTATTTTCTATTTCAATTCAATTTCTACTTCAAGACCAAGCCCAACTGCATGTCACTTTTATTTTATATTTCAATTCAATTTCTATTTCTAGACCATGCCCACTGGCATGTCACTTTTATATTCTAGACCATGCCCAACGGCATGTCATATTTCAATTTCTAGACCATGCCCACCGGCATGTCACTTTTATTTTCTATTTCAATTCAATTTCTATTTCAAGACCATGCCCAACGGCATGTCACTTTTATTTTCTATTTAAATTCAATTTCTATTTAAAGACCATACCCAACGTCATGTCACTTTTATTTTCTGGACCATGCCCAACGGCATGTCACTTTTATTTTCTATTTCAATTCAATTTCTACTTCAAGACCATGCCCAACGGCATGTCACTTTTATTTTATATTTCAATTCAATTTCTATTTCTAGACCATGCCCACTGGCATGTCACTTTTATATTCTAGACCATGCCCAACGGCATGTCATATTTCAATTTCTAGACCATGCCCACCGGCATGTCACTTTTATTTTCTATTTCAAGACCATGCCCAACGGCATGCCACTTTTATTTTCTATTTGAATTCAATTTCTATTTCAAGACCATGCCCAATGGCATGCCACTTTTATATTCTAGACCATGCCCAACGACATGTCATATTTCAATTTCTAGATCATGCCCACCGGCATGTCACTTTTATTTTCTATTTCAATTCAATTTCTATTTCAAGACCATGCCCAACGGCATGGCACTTTTATTTTTTAGACCATGCCCAACGACATGTCATATTTCAATTTCTAGACCATGCCTACCGGCATGTCACTTTTATTTTCTATTTCAATTCAATTTCTATTTCAAGACCATGCCCAACGGCATGTCACTTTTATTTTATATTTCAATTCAATTTTTATTTCAAGACCATGCCCAACGGCATGTCACTTTTATATTCTAGACCATGCCCAACGGCATGTCATATTTCAATTTCTAGACCATGCCTACCGGCATGTCACTTTTATTTTCAATTGAAATTCAATTTCTATTTCAAGACCATACCCAACGTCATGTCACATTTATTTTCTAGACCATGCCGAACGGCATGCCACTTTTATTTTCTATTTCAATTCAATTTCTATTTCAAGACCATGCCCAACGACATGTCACTTTTATTTTATATTTCAATTCAATTTCTATTTCTACACCATGCCCACCGGCATGTCACTTTTATATTCTAGACCATGCCCAACGGCATGTCATATTTCAATTTCTAGACCATGCCCACCGGCACGTCACTTTTATTTTCTATTTCAATTCAATTTCTATTTCAAGACCATACCCAACGGCATGTCACTTTTATTTTCTAGACCATGACAACGGCATGTCACTTTTATTTTCTATTTCAAATCAATTTCTATTTCAAGACCATGCCCAACGGCATGTCACTTTTATTTTATATTTCAATTCAATTTCTATTTCTAGACCATGCCCACTGGCATGTCACTTTTATATTCTAGACCATGCCCAACGGCATGTCATATTTCAATTTCTAGACCATGCCCACTTGCATGTCACTTTTATTTTCTATTTCAATTCAATTTCTATTTCAAGACCATGCCCAACGGCATGCCACTTTTATTTTCTATTTGAATTCAATTTCTATTTCAAGACCATGCCCAATGGCATGCCACTTTTATATTCTAGACCATGCCCAACGACATGTCATATTTCAATTTCTAGACCATGCCCACCGGCATGTCACTTTTATTTTCTATTTCAATTCAATTTCTATTTCAAGACCATGCCCAACGGCATGGCACTTTTATTTTCTAGACCATGCCCAACGACATGTCATATTTCAATTTCTAGACCATGCCTACCGGCATGTCACTTTTATTTTCTATTTCAATTCAATTTCTATTTCAAGACCATGCCCAACGGCATGTCACTTTTATTTTATATTTCAATTCAATTTCTATTTCAAGACCATGCCCTACGGCATGTCACTTTTATATTCTAGACCATGCCCAACGGCATGTCATATTTCAATTTCTAGACCATTCCTACCGGCATGTCACTTTTATTTTCAATTTAAATTCAATTTCTATTTCAAGACCATACCCAACGTCATGTCACTTTTATTTTCTAGACCATGCCCAACGGCATGCCACTTTTATTTTCTATTTCAATTCAATTTCTATTTCAAGACCATGCCCAACGACATGTCACTTTTATTTTATATTTCAATTCAATTTCTATTTCTAGACCATGCCCACCGGCATGTCACTTTTATATTCTAGACCATGCCCAATGGCATGTCATATTTCAATTTCTAGACCATGCCCACCGGCATGTCACTTTTATTTTCTATTTCAATTCAATTTCTATTTCAAGACCATACCCAACGGCATGTCACTTTTATTTTCTAGACCATGACAACGGCATGTCACTTTTATTTTCTATTTCAAATCAATTTCTATTTCAAGACCATGCCCAACGGCATGTCACTTTTATTTTATATTTCAATTCAATTTCTATTTCTAGACCATGCCCACTGGCATGTCACTTTTATATTCTAGACCATGCCCAACGGCATGTCATATTTCAATTTCTAGACCATGCCCACCGGCATGTCACTTTTATTTTCTATTTCAAGACCATGCCCAACGGCATGTCACTTTTATTTTCTATTTCAATTCAATTTCTATTTCAAGACCATGCCCAATGGCATGCCACTTTTATATTCTAGACCATGCCCAACGACATGTCATATTTCAATTTCTAGACCATGCCCACCGGCATGTCACTTTTATTTTCTATTTCAATTCAATTTCTATTTCAAGACCATGCCCAACGGCATGTCACTTTTATTTTCTATTTCAATTCAATTTCTATTTCAAGACCATGCCCAACGGCATGTCACTTTTATATTCTAGACCATGCCCAACGGCATGTCATATTTCAATTTCTAGACCATGCCTACCGGCATGTCACTTTTATTTTCTATTTCAATTCAATTTCTATTTCAAGACCATACCCAACGTCATGTCACTTTTATTTTCTAGACCATGCCCAACGGCAAGTCACTTTTATTTTCTATTTCAATTCAATTTCTATTTCCAGACCATGCCCAACGGCATGTCACTTTTATTTTATATTTCAATTCAGTTTCTATTTCTAGACCATGCCCACCGGCATGTCACTTTTATATTCTAGACCATGCCCAACGACATGTCATATTTCAATTTCTAGACCATGCCCACCGGCATGTCACTTTTATTTTCTATTTCAATTCAATTTCTATTTCAAGACCATGCCCAACGACATGTCACTTTTATTTTCTATTTCAATTCAATTTCTATTTCAAGACCATGCCCAACGGCATGCCACTTTTATATTCTAGTCCATGCCCAACGACATGTCAAATTTCAATTTCTAGACCATGCCCACCGGCATGTCACTTTTATTTTCTATTTCAATTCAATTTCTATTTCAAGACCATGCCCAACGGCATGTCACTTTTATTTTCTAGACCATGCCCAACGACATGTCACTTTTATTTTCTATTTAAATTCAATTTCTATTTCATGACCATGCCCAATGGCATGTCACTTTTATTTTCTATTTCAATTCAATTTCTATTTCAAGACCATGCCCAACGGCATGTCACTTTTATTTTCTATTTCAATTCAATTTCTATTTCAAGACCATGCCCAACGGCATGTCACTTTTATATTCTAGACCATGCCCAACGGCATGTCATATTTCAATTTCTAGACCATGCCTACCGGCATGTCACTTTTATTTTCTATTTCAATTCAATTTCTATTTCAAGACCATACCCAACGTCATGTCACTTTTATTTTCTAGACCATGCCCAACGGCAAGTCACTTTTATTTTCTATTTCAATTCAATTTCTATTTCCAGACCATGCCCAACGGCATGTCACTTTTATTTTATATTTCAATTCAGTTTCTATTTCTAGACCATGCCCACCGGCATGTCACTTTTATATTCTAGACCATGCCCAACGACATGTCATATTTCAATTTCTAGACCATGCCCACCGGCATGTCACTTTTATTTTCTATTTCAATTCAATTTCTATTTCAAGACCATGCCCAACGACATGTCACTTTTATTTTCTATTTCAATTCAATTTCTATTTCAAGACCATGCCCAACGGCATGCCACTTTTATATTCTAGTCCATGCCCAACGACATGTCAAATTTCAATTTCTAGACCATGCCCACCGGCATGTCACTTTTATTTTCTATTTCAATTCAATTTCTATTTCAAGACCATGCCCAACGGCATGTCACTTTTATTTTCTAGACCATGCCCAACGACATGTCACTTTTATTTTCTATTTAAATTCAATTTCTATTTCATGACCATGCCCAATGGCATGTCACTTTTATTTTCTATTTCAATTCAATTTCTATTTCAAGACCATGCCCAACGGCATGTCACTTTTATTTTCTATTTCAATTCAATTTCTATTTCAAGACCATGCCCAATGACATGCCACTTTAATATTCTATACCATGCCCAACGACATGTCATATTTCAATTTCTAGACCATGCCCACCGGCATGTCACTTTTATTTTCTATTTCAATTCAATTTCTATTTCAAGACCATGCTCAACGGCATGTCACTTTTATTTTCTAGACCATGCCCAACGGCATGTCATATTTCAATTTCTAGACCATGCCCACCGGCATGTCACTTTTATTTTCTATTTCAATTCAATTTATATTTCAAGACCATGCCCAACTGCATGTCACTTTTATTTTCAATTTAAATTCAATTTCTATTTAAAGACCATACCCAACGTCATGTCACTTTTATTTTCTGGACCATGCCCAACGGCATGTCACTTTTATTTTCTATTTCAATTCAATTTCTACTTCAAGACCATGCCCAACGGCATGTCACTTTTATTTTATATTTCAATTCAATTTCTATTTCTAGACCATGCCCACTGGCATGTCACTTTTATATTCTAGACCATGCCCAACGGCATGTCATATTTCAATTTCTAGACCATGCCCACCAGCATGTCACTTTTATTTTCTATTTCAATTCAATTTCTATTTCTACACCATGCCCAACGACATGTCACTTTTATTTTCTAGACCATGCCCAACGACATGTCATATTTCAATTTCTAGACCATGCCAACCGGCATGTCACTTTTATTTTCTATTTCAAGTCAATTTCTATTTCAAGACCATGCCCAACGGCATGTGACTTTTATTTTATATTTCAATTCAATTTCTATTTCAAGACCATGCCCAACGGCATGTCACTTTTATATTCTAGACCATGCCCAACGGCATGTCATATTTCAATTTCTAGACCATGCCTACCGGCATGTCACTTTTATTTTCAATTTAAATTCAATTTCTATTTCAAGACCATACCCAACGTCATGTGACTTTTATTTTCTAGACCATGCCCAACGGCATGCCACTTTTATTTTCTATTTCAATTCAATTTCTATTTCAAGACCATGCCCAACGACATGTCACTTTTATTTTATATTTCAATTCAATTTCTATTTCTAGACCATGCCCACCGGCATGTCACTTTTATATTCTAGACCATGCCCAACGGCATGTCATATTTCAATTTCTAGACCATGCCCACCGGCACGTCACTTTTATTTTCTATTTCAATTCAATTTCTATTTCAAGACCATACCCAACGGCATGTCACTTTTATTTTCTAGACCATGACAACGGCATGTCACTTTTATTTTCTATTTCAAATCAATTTCTATTTCAAGACCATGCCCAACGGCATGTCACTTTTATTTTATATTTCAATTCAATTTCTATTTCTAGACCATGCCCACTGGCATGACACTTTTATATTCTAGACCATGCCCAACGGCATGTCATATTTCAATTTCTAGACCATGCCCACTGGCATGTCACTTTTATTTTCTATTTCAATTCAATTTCTATTTCAAGACCATGCCCAACGGCATGCCACTTTTATTTTCTATTTCAATTCAATTTCTATTTCAAGACCATGCCCAATGGCATGCCACTTTTATATTCTAGAGCATGCCCAACGACATGTCATATTTCAATTTCTAGACCATGCCCACCGGCATGTCACTTTTATTTTCTATTTCAATTCAATTTCTATTTCAAGACCATGCCCAACGGCATGGCACTTTTATTTTCTAGACCATGCCCAACGACATGTCATATTTCAATTTCTAGACCATGCCCGCCGGCATGTCACTTTTATTTTCTATTTCAATTCAATTTCTATTTCAAGACCATGCCCAACGGCATGTCACTTTTATTTTCTATTTCTATTCAATTTCTATTTCAAGACCATGCCCAACGGCATGTCACTTTTATATTCTAGACCATGCCCAACGGCATGTCATATTTCAATTTCTAGACCATGCCTACCGGCATGTCACTTTTATTTTCTATTTCAATTCAATTTCTATTTCAAGACCATACCCAACGTCATGTCACTTTTATTTTCTAGACCATGCCCAACGGCAAGTCACTTTTATTTTCTTTTTCAATTCAATTTCTATTTCAAGACCATGCCCAACGACATGTCACTTTTATTTTATATTTCAATTCAATTTCTATTTCTAGACCATGCCCACCGGCATGTCACTTTTATATTCTAGACCATGCCCAACGGCATGTCATATTTCAATTTCTAGACCATGCCCACCGGCATGTCACTTTTATTTTCTATTTCAATTCAATTTCTATTTCAAGACCATGCCCAACGGCATGTCACTTTTATTTTCTATTTCAATTCAATTTCTATTTCAAGACCATGCCCAACGGCATGCCACTTTTATATTCTAGACCATGCCCAACGACATGTCATATTTCAATTTCTAGACCATGCCCACCGGCATGTCACTTTTATTTTCTATTTTAATTCAATTTCTATTTTAAGACCATGCCCAACGGCATGTCACTTTTATTTTCTAGACCATGCCCAACGACATGTCACTTTTATTTTCTATTTAAATTCAATTTCTATTTCATGACCATGCCCAATGGCATGTCACTTTTATTTTCTATTTCAATTCAATTTCTATTTCTAGACCATGCCCACCGGCATGTCACTTTTATATTCTAGACCATGCCCAACGACATGTCATATTTCAATTTCTAGACCATGCCCACCGGCATGTCAGTTTTATTTTCTATTTCATTTCAATTTCTATTTCAAGACCATGCCCAACGGCATGTCACTTTTATTTTCTAGACCATTCCCAACGGCATGTCAGTTTTATTTTCTATTTCAGTTTCAATTTCAGTTCAATTCAACAGCTTGTCAAATTCTAGCATGATATAATTTTAATCGAGCAATATTCCAAGAGTTAGGTAAGGGAGTACCGTCAATCGTTTCGAGGTGATACGCTCCCTTTCCGATAATACGAGTGACGCGGTACGGGCCCTCCCAGTTTGAGCCGAGTTTCCACATTCGTTGGCCCGCTGCTCGTTTGTCCCTGAGCACGAGGTCTCCCGCCTTGAGCAGCCGCTCCTTAACATGTCTGTTGTGATACCGTGCCATTCTTCTTTTGTAGTGCATTATTTTCAAGAGGGCTTCCTCGCGCGCCTCAGGCAGCATATCAAGGTTAGCACGTAACCTTTCCTCGTTTAACTCCTCCTTGAAATATTCCACCCTTAAGCTTAGGGTGCCAATTTCAACAGGCGTTACCGCCTCGATACCAAAGGCCATCGCAAAGGGCGTTTCTCCCGTACTAGTTTTGACGGTCATGCGGTAAGCCCACATTACATAGGGTAGCTCGTCTGGCCACTTCTTTTTCGACCCCTCAAGATTTTTCTTAATACCGCTCAATATGCTTCAGTTGGTTACCTCCGCCTGGCCATTAGTTTGAGGATCCGCCACAGAGGAGAACCTCTGCTTGATCTAGAATTCTTCACATTTCTCTCTGAAGAAGTGGCTGGTAAACTGTGCCCCATTGTCGCTAACTAGCACACGAGGCACCCCGAAACGCATGATCACTTGGTGCTTAAAGAAGTGCCATACCTTCTCCGTCGTAATACTGGCTATCGCTTCAGCTTCTGCCCATTTGGTAAAGTAGTCCACTGCCACAATTACAAATTTCAGTTGAGACCTGGCCTTAGGAAAGGGGCCTAAAATATCGATTCCCCACTTGGGAAAAGGACAAGGTGCCAACATCTGAGATATTTCAGTGGTAGGTCGTCGAGGGATTTTGGCAAATTCTTGACATTTATGGCATGATTGCACAAAGTTGTTACAATCCCTGCGAATAGTGGGCCAATAGAATCCTGACCGAAACACCTGTGCGGCCATGGTACCACCCTACACGTGCATGCCGCAGATGCCTTCATGAATCTCGCGCAGGGTATGGAGGCCTTCTTGCTCCGTTATACATTTTGCGGCCGGGTGCGAGAAACATCTCCGAATTAACTCCCCATCATAATAAGTGCACCTTGCCACTTGCTTCAGCACTTTTTTCTTCTCTGTACTGTCGCTGGGTAACTCGTCGTGTTTCAAAAAATTTATCACAGGGACCCTCCAGTCCTTTTCAATCTCCTCCACACATAGCGACAGCTGTTCCTCCATGAAGGACGGTAATGACCTTTCCTCATAATACACGCCTTCTGGTATGACAACGTCCTGATTAGCTGCTGCCTTGGTAAGATTATCCGCCTCTGTATTGTCCTCCCGCGGAATGTGTTCGAGAGTAACACACACGCCACTTTGTTGCATTTCTGCCAATTCCCTTTTCACTTTCGAGAGGTATTGTGCCATGATCGGTTCCCTAGCTTGGGAATGTCCCAAGACTTGATCAATTATCAATTTGGAGTCCCCTCGTATTCTCAACCGTGGGGCTCCTGCTACCCGGTCATTTTCAGTTTTAGCGAAGAGGCTCCTTCCTACTCTAAGCCCCGCCAATAACGCTTCATATTCTGCTGCGTTGTTGGACAATGGTTACAGGATTCTAATGGCGTGTCGCACCTGCACATTGTGTGGCCTGATCATGTATATGCCAGCTCCCGCCAGCTCTTGATTTTTGGCGCCATCTACATAGATGACCCATATGTCCTCGGGGGCTTCTAAGGGTGGGACCTTTACATCACTTTCTTTCTTTTCCGCCGCCTTGTCCCCAGTAAATGTACATTCGGCGATAAAATCCGCCAAAACCTGAGCTTTTACGGATGGCCGGGCTTTGTACTGTAATCCATATTGTTCCAGCTCAATTGACCAAATCAACATCCTCCTAGAGGATTCTGGTTTCCTAAGAATTCTTCTCAAAGGCTGATCCGTGAGCACGATGACTGGATGGGCCTGGAAGTACCTGTCCATCTTCCGTGTGGACTGTAGCAGGGCGAATGCTACCTTTTCAATGTGGGTGTATCGCACCTCGGCATCTTTTAACACATGGCTAACAAAAAACACGGGGCGGTGGGCGTGATTATCCTCCCGTACCAAAACAGCACTGACCACTTCGTCCGCGACACCGAGGTACAAGAATAGGGTATCGCTCGGTTCCGGTCGTGTTAGTACCAAGTCGGACGATAAGTATGTTTTCAAACCCACGAACGCCTCTTCGCACTCTTGTGTCCATCCGAAAGAAGCTTTCTTACGTATGACTTTAAAGAACGACAAGCACTTCTCGCCCTGCTTAGAGATGAACCGCCCCAGAGCAATGACGCGTCCTGTTAACCTCTGAATCTCCTGGAGGGTTCGCGGCGATACCATATCATGGATAGCCTTAATCTTTGACGGGTTCGGCTGGATGCCCTTTTGGCTTACCACGTACCTCAAGAATTTTCCCGTTTGGAATGTAAACGTGCACTTGCGGGGGTTCAACTTTATCTGGTACTTCCTCAATGTATCAAGCACTTCCTACAAATCGGCCAGATGGTCACTGAAACTTCTGCTCTTGACCAATACATCATCTACGTACGCTTCTACATTTCTCCCGATTTGCTTTTCAAACACTTTGTTGGCCATACATTGGAAGGTCGCCCCTGCGTTCTTTAAGCCAAACGGCATTGTCGTGTAATAGTAGGTGGCCTTTGGAGTTATAAATGCCATTTTTTCCTCATCTTCCTTGGCCATAGGAATTTGATGATATCCAGAATTGGCGTCCAGGGAACTCAAATATGCGTACCCTGCCGCTTGATCGACCAACTGATCAATCCGAGGAAGCGGATAACAGTCCTTAGGACAAGCGTCGTTCAAGTTAGTGAAATCAATACACATGCGCCAGTCTCCGTTGGGCTTGTGGACTAAGATGGGGTTGGCCAACCAAGTGGGGTATTGAACTTCTCGGATGAATCCTGCGTTCATCAGCTTTACTACCTCCTTATCAATCACCACCGACTTTTTTGTGGAGAATGCTCGCCGCTTTTGTTGAACTGGGGTGGCGCGTGGGTCAACGTTGAGTCGGTGCTCAGCCACTTCCCTAGACACGCCAGGCATGTCCGCAAGTTTCCACGCGAACTCTCCTTTGCACTTGTTCAACAGCCGGGCTAATTGTGCTCTCTCCTCAAGGGTCAACTTGTCACTGGCCTGGAAGCTCGCCTTATCATTGCCTTGGATGGGGATGGACACCATCGCGTCCACTGGCTGGGTTCGCCTTTCATCCCTTTGCTCATAGGGATCCGCTGCCACACACACATATTGATCATAACTTTTTTGAATCATGAGCGAATAGCACTCGACGGCTAGCTTTTAATCGCCCTTGATCGATACTACCCCTTCCCAAGAGGGGTATTTCATCCTGAGGTGTTTCTGAGATACCACCGCCCCAAAACGATTGAGGAATGGCCGCCCTAGAATGGCATTATATGGTAGGATGAGATCCACAACCAAGAACATCAACTCTTCTGATCGTTTCGACGCGTCTTCTCTAAAATACACAGGCAGCGTTGTGACTCCAATTACAGGTATAGGGATGCCGTCCACTCCAATAATTGGTTTCTTGCAAGGCGCCAGTTCGTCGGCAGGGCGTTTCATGAGATTATACGCTTCCAAAGAAAATAAGTTCACCGCACTGCCATTATCAATGAGGGTCCTTCGCATGCCATGGCTCCCAACAACCGGTGTGACTATTAGCGCGTCATTGTGAGGAAAGACAACGCCCTTCTCATCTTCTTCCGAAAAAGATATTACCATCCTGTCCAGTGCATCAATCACTCCTTTTTTTGCAGGCTGGCCTTCCCGTTTCCACTTCTCTCCTGCCACGAGTGTTGCTGGGGTAATCTCATCCAGGAACGATGCGCCCCCAGCGATAATGTTAATAATGGGGATGTCCTCGTCATACATCATTAGCGCTTCTTTCCCCTTTGCCTCAGAAGTTCCGCTGCCCCCAAGGGGAGGAGGCAATTGATGGTCACCTAACGCCCCGTGCGGAGGGTCGCTCCTGGTTTCTTCTCTCATACGAGTTGCAAATTCTCCAAGATAGCCTTCCTCCAACAAGCGCTTTATTGCTAACTTCAATCCCCTGCATGCCTCTGTAGAATGCCCCTTAACCTTATGGAATTTACAAAAAAACGTTTTCCCTTCCTCCCATAACCACCCCTGGCTTCACAGGGGCTGGATAGCGGATCGGCAGGTTCCCTTCCTCCCATAACCACCCCTCGAGGGAGTGTAAGGGGAGGAAGGTCGGGATCGTACGTTCGACCCTTAGGGGGATCCCCCTGTCGCTGAACATTCATGCCGCCGCCCCTTCCTTTAGAGTAATTACCCTTCTAGCGATTCGACGCCTTGGGAATAAAATCCTTCCGCTGGGTGTATTCGTCAACCGAACGGGTGTCGTGGGTCATACTGGCTTGAGCCGTGGGAGCAGGAGGGGCGTTCTGGGGCACATCCCGTATCCTGTTTCTGTATTCCTCTTCTTTCATTCTCCCATAATTGTGAGCCTTTAACCTTAACGCGTCTAAAGTCGTTGGGGGATCCACCATCAGCGTATCTCTCAGCTTCCCATATCCACAATTCCGCTTCAAAGCTTCTATGGCGAAATCAATAGTAATACCAGGAGTTAACGACATTTCCATATCACAACGACCAAGATAACTATTCAAAGACTCTTATGGTTTTCTACATATATCAAACAAGGCTGCTGCAGACTTTCGAATGGGGATAGCTGTGCTGAAGCGACTCTTAAACTTGGCCTCCAGTTGCGGGAAATTATCAATTGACCGAGAAGGAAGTCCTTCGAACAAGAGGCGAGCTACTCCTGACAATGTCATGATGAATATTTGACACAACGCCGCGTCATTGTGCGTTTGAAACTGAACGAAATCCTTCACCTTATTAAGATACGAGATGGGGTCTTTGGTGCCATCGTATGATTCCGTGGGGAGCTTAACATATCGGCTGACCCTGTGGTGCCTTACACGGTGGGTGAAAGGATGACCAGCGGTGTCGTCCAAGATCTCACGATCATGACGAGGAGGAGACATGTATAAGTGTCGCCTGTGCCCTCGAGGCTCCGGGGTGCGTTGCTGCCTGGGAGACCGGCTACGACTCCTAGGCGAACGGGATCGTCGCCTCCTACTGCCTGATCTCTCACTCCGCTCCATAGATACCTCCTACCGGCTCCCTCTCTCCTGCCGTCCCAACGCTCTCTGTATTCATCTACCGGTCGCTCCACTTGGGAGACAGGAATCCGTGGTATCCGCGGTATGTAGTGCTCCTCCTGTCCGTCTGCCAATTGCGCAAAACTGAATGGCATACTTATCGCTGGTGAGGTTAGAGGGACTCTCTCCTAGCGACGAGGCGATACTGGTCGATCAGCGACAATAGACGGAGTGAAAATAACTTGAGGAGACACACCTGATGTCGCTGCACTAGAAGTGGAGTCTGCGGCCATCCCAATTAAATAGTCCAAGTGGGCACGAAGAGCTAACATCGAGCTTACCGAGGGAGTAGTAGGGCCATCCATCCTAGAGCTTACAAGCGGAGGGACGGAGTGACTGGATCCGCCCGTGTGAGAAAATGGGGCGCCCATTGAGGAAATAAGGGAACCCATTTGTGGAAACAGGGTACCGGTTTGGGAAAACGGGGTGCCCATTTGAGGAAATGGAGTGCCAGCTGTCAGCCCAAAAAGAAAGTCTGTTTGCACAGAGGAAGTTTCACGTGATGTGACATATGTACTTGACGAAGACGTGGAAAAAAGTTCCCTATGCGCGTAAACCCCACGAGTATGAGGGGGTGTGGATTCTGGATCTGAAGCCATAATCCTTCGACTCTCAGAAAGAAAAAAGCTTGGTCACTAAGGAAAACTCACTTAATTAACCAAAGCTCTCAATGAAAGCACCACTTGATAAGAGTCTGGGGGATACTGAGCAGGATCGGCCTGATTGTGGCTGGTCGGGAACACTATACTGGGGTCTTCGTCACCTGCAAAGCGTCGGAGGGGGTCTCCGGCGTAAACACTCCGATGCCAAAGTCAGTGCAGGTAGTTAAAATGACAGGGGTTCAGTACACTATCTTAGGCTTACCCCCCTGTCTGAAAAGGTGGGGGTATTTATAAGGAAAGGAAGGAGTGTACCGACAGGGGGTGGGAATAATGCCTGGCAGGTGTCGCTAGGGTGATAAATGCCACTGGTGTGGCCTTGAGTGACGTCATGCGGGATGATGCCATGCGGAGTGACGTCATGGATGACCTGGGATGGGATGTCGCCGTGCAGATGCCGCATGAGAGCCCCCCCGCTGATGTCAACCATCCCAGGGTCGGTCGCCAGGCTAAGGGCAGTAAGAACAGGGCCTCGTCTCCCGCGGCGGGTACAATATGCTAGCCGGGTCACCCGGCGGGGTAGTGGAGATGCCGCTTCTGTGGTATCGATAGTTATCAACAATCCCAAACATAATGTCAACACAATGGAGATGAGAAGTGGAAAAAATCTACCAACCAGACAAGGCCTTATTCTAGGCCAGGACTTAGGAATTCCCGTACCAGAACTAGAAGCTGAGATTTCACCACCAGAACCAAAAATGACTAAAACCATTACAGAGAGACATGTTCAATAGTGCCACCTTTACCTGAAAGGTCTACTAAGACCAGAAAGGAGAAAGAGGACAAGGATATTTTTAATATTCTTAGCAAAGTCTCTATTAATATCCTTTTACTTAATGCAATCACTTCCATTCCTAGATATGCTAAGTTTTTGAAAGACTTATGTACTAACAAAAAGAAATTGACAGGAGTAGAGTTGATCAATATAGGAGAGAATATCTTGGCTGATACAAAGGAAATTACCTTCAAACTTCAAGGAAGGAGGAATGGTTGCAATGCCGTGCAAGATTGGAGACAAGAGCCTGGAGAAAGATCTATATGATCTTGGGGCAAGGATCAATGTGATGACCCTGTCAGTCTATAAAACCCTCAATCTAGAACCTCTAAAGCCAACAAGGGTAGTTATCCAATTGGCGGATCGATCATACATTTACCCAAAAGGTGTGATTGAAGATGTTCTTGTTAAGGTGGAAGATTTTGTATACCCAGTAGATTTTTATGTCCTTGATGTAGAGGGGGACAATTCCTCAAAGGCAACTGATGTGTTGTTGGAAAGACCATTTTTAAAGATTGCTCATGCAAAAATAAATGTTTATGATGGATTTTTGTCCTTAGAATTTGATGGAGCTATGATAAGATTTGATATGTACAATGCATTAAAATATCTAGATGATGTTCATTGTGTTAATTTTATTGATGTGATTGACCCTTTTGTTGATCAAGTGTAGGAAATGAACTCAACTAATCCTTTGGACTTTGTCCTTAACCGAGGAATAGAGGAGAAAAAGCTTATTGAGATAGAGAAAGAAATAACTGTTAACTCTGATTTGCAGGTTGCAATATATGAATCAGATGTTTTTAAGGCTTATTCTATACCTATCAAGGTTCTTGAACTGATTAAATGTCACACCAAACTACTTTCTTCTATTGTGCAGGCCCTAGAGTTAGAGTTGAAAACTTTGCTATCTCACTTAAAATATGCCTTTCTAGGCCTAGAGCAAGGAACACTGTCAGTAATTATTTCCAACAAGTTGAACAGGCTGAAAGAAGAGAAGTTGATGAGAGTGCTCAGGAGATACAAAGAAGCAATAGGATGGACCATTGCTGACATCAAGGGAATTTTACCTTCAAAGTGCATGCACAAAATCCATTTGGAGGAAGGCAACAAAATAGTGGGACAACCACAGAGGAGATTGAATACTCCAATGATGGAGGTAGTCAAGAAGGAGATCCTAAAAATTCTGGATAGAGATGTGATCTACCCATCTCAGATAGCTCAAGGGTGAGCCCAGTCCAAGTGGTACCAAAGAAGACTGGAGTAATAGTGGTAGAAGGAAGCAATGGAAATTTGGTGCTAATAAGAATCCAAAATGGGTGGAGAGTTTGTATAAATTACAGACGTCTCAATGCATCTACTATAAATGACCAATTTCCTCTTACTTTCATAGATAAAATGCTAGAATGATTGGCTGGAAAAGTCACTATTAATAGAATTACCATTCAAATAAACATGGAAACAAGTGGTAAAACCACTACAAATTAGGCTCAATCAAATCTCCCCACACTTAAACTATGCTTGCCCTCAAGCATACAACACACAAAACATGCAGACAAAAAAAAATAGAAAACTCATAATTTCTTCATTCAATCATGCACTTCACCATTAGAATTACCAAGACACTTCAATCACCAAATCCATGCTAGACTATCAGGGACCAATCAATACCCTAAACATATCTCATCAAAATAGCACCATGACATCTAGCTATGCATTTTAAACAATGATTGTGACACTGTGAAGACTTGAACCTGTGTAATTGCTAGTTTCCATACAAGTGTGCATTCAAAACAACCATGCATCGATTTTAATGGCAGAAATTTAAGTTTTCTTTAGCTTTTGGCCATTGCCAATATTTTTTTCTGTTTTTGCATTTAGATTTGGGCACACCAACTCCCAGAATTAGGGCAACGTTTGTTCTTTTTGGGCATACCAACTCCCAAAACTTTCACTTTTTTTTTCTTTTGCTCTACTGTCATGACATTTGGGTACACCAACTCCCAAATTATGCACTTGCACTTAAATGAAAATCAAGCAATCACAAATTCAACGCAAAATAGTACTGTTTATGCTCACAATTATATGTCAAAACTCTAAGCTAGATGGTCATGAGACTATGAGGATAAGTAATGTTCTAAGTGCATTAGGATATATGTCTTTTAAGCATTGATCATGTTATACTCTTTCGCTCCCTTGATACTAAAGCATGGATTTCATGAAATAAGTATCTGATTGTATTTCAAATGGTGAAGCATATAACTGAATTTGAAATCATGGGGTCTGATTTTGAAAAATAAAACACATAGTCATGCATACAACCTAGAAACACACAAAAATCAAAAGAGAAAATCATGCAAAAATTAGACCTAAGACACAAATCCCCTCCCCACACTTATTGGATACACTGCCCTTAATGTGTAAGAGAGGAAAAACAAAAATAAAGAAGGAAAAAGAAAGACACGACCTAGGGCAAGATCATCAAGAAGAACGTGGTGGAGCAGATGGGGAGGCTTGAGGGTCCGGAGGGATCTGTTGGTCTCCTAGCTATAAATCACGAAAGATAAAAACTCATATTAGATTCTAGAGGAAGAGATTTATTTATTCAAAATAAACTAAAGTAAAAACATGGGTTGCCTCCCAAGCAGCGCTTTTGTTTATAGTCTTAGGCTTGACTTTCCAAAAATCCGCTCTTTTGTCTTGGTCAGGACTGAACCATTCCCCGGCAACGACGCCAAAATTTGACTGAGCGTCGAACGCATAAAAAATAAATAAGAATTACAACTCGCTACTAAAAAAATTTCTTGTAGATAGTAGTAAGTTGATCGATCCATAGGGAAATATGGTACTAATCTCAGTAAAATCTTACAATCTCTAGAACACTACTTACATGGGGATTTGGGTAGTTGTGATAAAACTGAACTGAAAAGTAAATAAGCAAGGGATTGTGATGGTTAATAATGGCGTTCTTGATCAAGACAATGATGTTGAGTAGTGGAGATAAAATATGAGAATGATCATTAGTAGAGGCTGGCAAGCGATGAGACATGAGATGCAATGATGGACACAAGGATATTCATCTTTAATCTATAGAGTTTCTATAGGATCAAGGTACGCTTATGACCCCTGCTTCCATCCTATATTAATACGTTTAATTAGACTAAGTATGCTTAAAGGTGATGCCGTACCAATCAGTACCTTGCCGGTTAAAGAGTTTACCGAATTGGCAGCTGGCTTGAGTCGATTACACCTCTGCGGTGTGTTAGTCCTCAATGGATTAGGGGAAGACAACTCCAGACTAGTATCCTCGGTTGTCAGTCGAGACTTGGTCTGATTAACCTTTCCCCCTACCGTTTCCTGGATATACCCGGTAGCGCATAGGAGTCTACTTCGATCTTCTTGGTCAATAATTCACAACGAAGAAGAATGACAACTGCAATGACTGTTAAACACTAAATTGGCTAGATTCAATATCAAACAGAAATGCGTTAAGAATAATCGCGGGATCAATTAAATGTAGATATAAAGATTAATAATAACAATTAGGTCTCATGAAATCTCATACTTATGCTTAAATGCCTCTACAAGGAACAAGAAAGATCAGTTAGAGAAAGACAAGAAAAGTAATGAAAATGATAGAATTATTATTAAATTTGAATAGGAAGAAGAGAGGATGAGATCCTCTGATGAACAGATGATTTTCAATGATAAGCGATGCCCATTTAGGGAGAATAAGGGGGAGTATTTATAATGTTCTTCCTCCCTAAAAAATCCCTGAAATCCTCTAACAAATCTAAATCAACTCAAATAACAAATCAAATCAAATCCTAGTTTGAATTCTAAATGAGATAATATCTTCTGCTGATCTTGGAGAATAAATGGTGGAGATCTGCTGGAATCGTGAGAATAGATTCGGGAGATCCTCTGAATTCTTCATTTGATCTTTTCCTTTTGCACGCAAAATCCAGTAGATTGTGTGTATCTTGGTCCAGAATATCAAGGACCGTCTTGGCCAAGCAGCTGTTATTGGTCAAGAAAGGTGTCTGCTTTATTTTGTCCACATTTTGACTCTAATCTGCCTCCTTTTCCTTGTATTTCTGAGTTTTATTTTCTTATTAGTTTTGTTTCAAATTTGGCTCTCGTTGTCTTCTTTCATAGAACACGAGATTTTTGTGCAATTTCTTATTTTTTCATTTATCAAAAATCATGTTAAATACTAGCTAAATTTCCCTTTCCTAGTGAAGGCAATAACGGTTTATGTTTCAGATTAATTGTGAGGTCTAATTATTTTATATAGTTTCTATATTTGTGTTCATCCATTCATTGATTTAATGCCAATGTTGCTCATCTTAATCTAATGTTAGGTTGAAGTGTGATCATCTTAATCTAATCTGTCCAATTAAAGTAGTTGTGAAATGTTGTAGATTACAGAGCCTGAAGGATAAGCAAACAACTAGATCGATCTTAGTTCAAGGCTCTTTGAGACTAGAGTGAATGCATGATTAAGTCTAAAGGCTATAAGCGTACCTTAGTCTTGGCCTAGAGTTAGTATTTCCCTTATTTTTATAAATTTGTCTAGTTAAATCTTATAATCGTACCTTAAGGTCGCTAGATTAATTAGGGTTTCTTAATATAGGTACCTCTAAGGAACTTGTTACTGGTGGAAAAGAGGGAACCTAAGCGTACTTGGTTGCTATAGCTTCTCCATCAATCTGGAGCGAATATCTCTGCATCAATGATCAATTAATGATTGAATCATAACCTTGTATTTGCCTTTGCTAGGATCTTTTATCACACTTGTTCACACAACCAATCTCTAGACTTGCTCTATTTTTAATTACATTGTTTCATTATTTATTTTATCTTTTTTCAACTCAAAAAAAAATCCCATTTTATTCTTATTGCATTAGTCATCATTTTAAACTAAAATTTATTCCATTGTCTCGGTAGAACGAAATTCTTATCACTGTACACAATTCATTTTGCATATCAGTACTAAGTCGTATTTGATTATTTTTTGATGGATTCGGTTATGAATTAGTCTTATAGATATTGTTTATTAGTTTTAGATTGATATCAATATGAATTAGTTTCAGAGATTTTATTTATTAATTATATTTATAAATACATCTATTGAAAAAGTAAATGTTATATATACTAACTTATATTTAGTTCAAGCATTATATAATCTAGTGAATATACATGTTGAATTTTGTAAACTCGTTAAGGTACCGAATATACTATTGTTGCATGTATGTCATGTATAAGGTTTTGGTGAGTAACGTTATCATTAAGTGTACGTACTCACTTAAGTAGGAGAACATCTATCGACTAAAGTTAACCATATACGAATATTCTTATTTGGTTAATGATTGAAAGATTTATTTTCATATATGTCGTATAAATATTTATACCAAGCCTTTACGAGCAAATTATCATGTAATTGTTGGCTAACAAACTGATACTAGATGAAATTCAATTTGTCCATAAAAATGGTCTCTGAAAACATGAATAAACTGGTTTTGATGCCAATGTATGAAATGAAGATAATCTTTTAAGTGAATTGATTTGTTTTCTATACTTGATTTAGTTCCGTATGAATTTTCACGAGAAACTTACACCTAAAGTAATGTTTAGTTTAATTAGTTTCATAGTTTTGTATTAAGAATTATACATGTGTTGTTTGTGAGAAGTTACTAGTAATAATTAGTGGTTAAGATCGTACTAGCCTAAGTAACATGGTTATCGACTAATTAATGTTAGTTATTGAAAGATATTATTTAAGAGTTAATGATTAGAATATAAACATTCTTTTGTGTGTTATAATTGAAGTTTATGAGAATGTTAAGTTTAAATGGTACTGTCGCACCCCCTTTTTGGATTTTTCCTGGATGCAATGCGGGTTTGGGACTAGATGTGAGACGAAATCGGACTCATCTCACATAATGCATATGAAGTCGCCACCCTAATTTGTTTCTAGGTTTAGGGAACCTATTTGTCATGCATAAAAAATAAAAAGCTAAGGCAAAATGGGTCTGAACCCGAGAACAACGGTTCGGGGTCGTATTATGGACTCGGGAAGGTGTTAGGCACCCGACTCACATCCTAAAAAAAGGTTACCAGATAAAAGAGGTGTCTAAAATCATGTTTGAAAAATAAAAGGTCCTAATTTATGGGATTATGCCCAATGGATAAATTAAATTTCAATAATTTTAAATATCACACCTACAAATATATATGTGAAAAGCGTGAAATAAATAAAAGGGTAAGAAACGTTTACTTGTGAAGGGTATCAGTTGATTTTACCCTTTAATCGAAATTGAAGGAGATGATTGATGAGCGATTAGGATTTGACGGAGGATGATTTGATGGATAATTATTGTGTGCGAGTGAAGGTAATTAATTTGAACAAACGCAGGCAGGATAATTACCTAGACATGCAAAGCATACGAAAATAATTAAACATACAAGCATATGAAAGTAAACAATTAAACATGCAAGCATACGAAAGTAAATAAACAGTACAAGCATACGAAAATTAAATAAACAGTACGGGCATACAGAAAAATTAGTACGGAAACTAAACGGGCTAAAAATTAGACTAGGCCCACTTGGCCTAGAAATTGGGCCTACTGGCTAGGCCCATTAGCGGCAAAGCCCTTTCTTTTTCCCATTTGGGCTTGGCCTATGCCAAGCCCATGATCAATGAAAATGACTAACACAACTTCTCTTCTTTCCTTTCCCGTTTGGGCTTGGCATTGATTAATTAAAATGAGGCCAAGCCTCCTATTCATCATCTCCCTCCCTTCGTCCGTGTCGTTCCAGCAAGCAAGAACAGTTGCAGCGATGGAACTCAGCCCCGAGTGCAGCACAACAGCGGCGAGCTGAAGCACGACAGCGGTCAGACCCCGCACGGCAGCGGCGAGCAGCTAGGCAACACAGCAGCAGCGGTAGCGGCGAAGCAACTCCCTCAGCAGACCAGCACGTCGAACGCAACAGCGGCAGTGGCGGCGCACGACAGGGGCAGTGGCAATGGCGGACAGCTAGGCAGCGCAACAATAACTTCTGAGCTGCACAGTCGTGGCAGCACCTCAGCAGCGCAACAGCGGCAGAGCAACAACTCATCTTCCTCGTCTAGTGCCGATGAGGCAGCAGCAGCAGTGTGGCGGTAGTAGCAGCGACACAACCCAGCAACGGTGATGCTTCGGTGATGAAGAAAAGAATATGGCAGTGCTGCGGCGGTAGAGGATGGAGGGCAGTGGTGATGTAGGCGATTGCGTGCTCCCCCCCCCCTCAAAATGGTGCTGGTTGCTTGCTATTTATAGGCGCTTGAGGCGGTGGAGGAGAAGATGAGGTGGCCAACAGAACAGTGGACTGACATGACATTGTGCTAATCTTTGGCCGGGGAAGGATCGAGAGAGCCTTGGAGAGCAAGGGAGAAGAAGTGCCACGTCGAGGCTGCTCGTAGCCTAGGGACAATGAGGGAGAGGTTGGACAGAGAGGATAGGTTGCAGAGATGAGAGGATGGGCATTAAATGGGAACTTGGAGACCAAGGAAGAGAGTGAGGAATGCCGAATGAGTTTGAAGAAGAAAAAGTCATGGTGATCAACGGTGCTGATGATAATGAGAGGAAAATGCATATCCTTTGTTTATTTGGTTCGAGCTGATGATACGAGAAATCTCGCCTGAAATCGAACAAAAACTCGAACCAAAAATGCTAGAATGTAGAGAAAAATAAAAAAAAATAATTAGAACACAGTAAGTGACAAAATGTTCATTGCATAGTTTGATAAAAATTCGCTTGTAATGTGACAAAAGTTCGAACATAAAAATTGCTAAAAATAAAAATTTGAACGAAATGTAACGGGATAGCACGAGTTAAAATAGTAATAAAAAATAAGTAGCTAATGAGTGAAATTGTTCGATCATTGGTTTCGAGAAATTACTCGGAACCGATATGAGTTCGAACGGAAAAAGTGATAAAAATGCGAAAAAAGTACGAAATAAAATTTAAACGATATAAAGCTCAAAAATAAACATCAGATTGACTAAAATAAATGGGAGTATGATTTTAGAAAATTGACAACAAGAAATGTGAAAGATAAAAAATTTAAAATCAAAAAACGGGTAGCAACAGTTGCCCCCTCTTTACTGTCTTATCAAAAATCCGATGTAATCGAGATTTTTGATGAGCACTAAAGATGGTTGCTACCAAACCAGCATTGGTTTTGAAAATAATGCAGAATTTAAATGCAGACTTACCTGATAATGAAATGAAAAGTAGATTGGCAGAAATGTAAATGACAAACTTCCCTGATAATGAGGAAAAATATAAATGGTGACTTCCCTGATAGTGGGGTGAAATGCAAATTGCAGAAATGTAAATGATGACTTCTCTAATAGTGGGGTAAAAAGTAAATTGCAGAAATGTAAACTTGAGATCTGAACGGGGACACCGCAACTCTCGGACCTCTGTGCAGGAAATGAAACTTGACATTTGAACGGGGACACCGCAATTCTTAGACGTCGATGCAAAAAATGATAAACTTCAGCTCCGTCGAGGGTCGTACTCGTAGGTCGTCGCTGATTGATGCAGAAAATAAAACTTCAGCTACGTTGAGGGTCGTACTCGTAGGCCGTCACTGATTGATGCAGAAAATTAAACTTCAGCTACGTCGAGGGTCGTACTCGTAGGCCGTCGCTGATTGATGCAAAAAATTAAAACTTCAGCTACGTCGAGGGTTGTACTCGTAGGCCATCGCTGATTGATGCACAAAATAAAACTTCAACTACGTCGAGGGTCGTACTCGTAGGTCGTCACTGATTGATGTAGAAAATTAAACTTCAGCTACGTTGAGGGTCATACTCATAGGTCGTCGCTGATTGATGTAGAAAATAAAGTTGATGTAGCTTTGCTTGGGCGTTGTTGCCCCCTGCTTGGAAAACGCCACTCAGACACTGTTGCCTGTTGGAGGTTGATGCGAAATTGATAACAATTAAGACCCTTTTGGGGGTGTTTCCGTCAATACCCCCGCGTTAAGGTCGGACACGACAGAACCTATCGGGCGCATGCCGCGGAAGTTGCCGCCCTTCTCCGAGAGAAGAGCCTTGGGATGGTCGACATCAGCGGGGGAGGGGTCTGCTACATCATCTATCCGCACGCACAGCGTTATCCCATCCCAGGACAACCATGACGTCACTCGAAGCTGTCGTCCCTGACGTCACTCGAGGCTGTCGTTCATGATGTCACTTGAGGCGTTATCTCCCCCCGATAACGCCCACCACCCAGAGGTAACTCTTTCGCTTGGCCTATAAATACCCCACCATTTAAAACGCCAGGTGAGCCTACGATCGCTACTCGAACCTCTACCATTTTGAACAGCCATACTAACTTAAGCATCGAAGTATCTACGTCGGAGCCCCTCCTCCGGCGCCTTGCAGGTATACTTGACGGTGACTACAATGACTCCGAGCAGCCATAATCATCACCCCGATCATCCCGAAGTTTGAATCTTATCAAACTGGTGCTTTCGTTGAGAGCTTTGGTTTATTAAGTGAGTGTCCTTAATAGCCAAGCTCCGTTTTTCCAGGAAGATCGGAACAATCATGGCTTCTGATTTGGAACCCACACAACCTTCATCGTCTAACATTCCTTTTGCGATTCATAGACAATTATTTCCTTTTACCACTACTGATGTTTCTATAGTAACCCAGAGGATTACTCGAGAATCTTCAGATCTCCCCTCTAGATCAATAGGGGAACACCCTCTTCTTAGATGAATGTCTCTTTATCCTAGATGGTGGGATCTAGTTTTTCTACTCCACCTCCGAGGGGATTCATGTTGGACGGTGCAAACAACCCCCTCGCGAGTGAAATATCTGCTCTTTGTTCTCGGTTGGATTATTTGGCTGATCTGGCTGCAAGAATCATGCCTGATGCTTCTGGGTCGAATGTTCCTCCCCAGGTTATTTTTACGTCATCTATCGTCACCGAACGACCCTTATCACCCCTACAATGCGAAAACATTCCGCCAGCCTTGCCAGCGACAGATGCACCAATCAGTCTTGTGCAACTCGCTTAGGGGTGAGTGGAACCTTATGTGCCACAAGAGCCGCAAATTCTCGTCCCTCAAGGAGAAAGACGGCTTGATCATCAGTCAAATGAAGATTTATAATGCCTGAAAGTGTGTGCACAATGGATAATGTGTACAGTGGTAGTCAGGGTCGAACACAGGGATTGAGAGAGACTCATTCAAGGTCTTGAATGAAATCACAGGATAAAAACACGTAAAGTAACACTCGGGGGGTTTTACTTGGCTAAATGAGTCAGCCAAGAGAGATTGGGAGCTAACAATTTTTAACTAAGAAAGCGGTATTCGGGACCTTGAGTTGTCAGTTCGGGGTCCCGAAGCATAAAACAAAGCAAATCAGTGAATAAATTCGGAAATAATAAAACAGAGTGATAATCAAACACAAATAATCAGATAGAGAAGGATCTTAGCAAAGGCATTCTTGGGTTGCATTCGGGGGCCCGATCGTCCTCAGCACAAGGATATTCTATTCAAGACATCATAGAAATGACATAAGGACCAGATTCCTCGGATATCCCCTACTTTTCTCTTAAGAGAAACTACCCCCCGTTTCCACATATGAGGTAGTCTTGACAGTTTGCCATCCCTCTAGGCACGAATGCGGGAGGGCCATACTCAAACTGCCTATGAAGATAAGAAAAGACAGATTTAGAGCTAAAAGTCCCTCAGTTTGTCAGGCTCGTGACCTCGCTCTAATCAACTACTCACCCTATCTATTCAAGACCACTTCAGCGCAGTCAAGACTAAACAGATGCCTACTTGTTCCATGAAACTTTCCTTCCGTATTCATCACAAAGATGGCAGCATTCACACAAAATAATAATCAGTTGATCAAGCCTCAAATTATTTCATGCGAAGATGTAATTAAATCGACAAGTAATTGAATATGGCAACACGAATATGTTAAGCACATTAAGGCCTCGAATCTGCCCTTGCAACCCTTGAATTACCCTTGCTATGAATTAAAGATTTAGCTACTCATGCTTGAAGATGAACAACTAATAATTAAAGAAAACATAATAAGTAAATAAATAGATTAAGGGAAGAAGACTTTGTTACTAAAAACCGTTTAAAGCCTGGCGGTAAGGTTGAAGGTGCTAACAAGAACTAGAGAGATAAACTAGAGAGAAGTTTAAGAGAAACTAATTCTAATGATTCTAAAAATTATATTATGTGTTGAGATATGTCCTAAACTACTCCTTGGATGCCCCTTATAAGCTAAAGCTCAAAGAACAAAATATCTTCAGCCTAAACTAGGGACAAAATGCATTAATTGAAAGCCTATTACAATGGATCCATGCTCCCTAAAGCACAAAGTTGGAAAAGCATAAAGCTGTCTGGTTTTCCCAGCTTTGGCAGGTCTGGATTGGGCTCAAGGGCTTAAATGGTCAGAGAGGCAGGTATTTTGTGATCAGTACAGAGCGTCAAAACAGTGTTACGGAGATCACATGGAAGCTTTGGCAAGAGGACACGTGGAAACACCACTCTTTGCCCTTCGGGGGCCCGAATGGAGAGTCCGATTCGGGACCTTGAACGCTGCTTTGGGCTCGGGACCTCAACTTTGGTCTTGAAGCTCGAATTCGCCCAAAATGCACCGAAAACGCATGTTTTTGCATAAACTCCCTTTTTTGGCCTAGATCTGCAATAGTAATGAAAACAAGGATAATTTAGCAGAATCATGCCTTAAGTGGGCGAGAAAATGGAGAGAAAATCATGCATAAAAACATGCTATCAAATAATCCCCACACTGCCCAATGCTCGCCCTCGAGCATTCACAAAATTTAAAACAGTCCCAAAACAGAACAGACACACCAAACTATAGCACAGAGAATAAACATGCTTTTCAAGATTCGGGACCCCGAATGAAAACAGACTCCGCCTAGATACACCTGCATCAAATTAGAAGGATAACAACCCTTAAGAAGAGAATTTTCCACATCAGCCTATTCACCAGCAGTCCTCACATGAATCAGTGTTTACACTCACACTCGTGAGGCTAGGTGTTTAAACACTCAAGTATGCAAAAAACGTAGCACAAAACCAAGTTTGCATATCAATCCGAGTACATTAGACACATGCATATGCAATCTAGCAATCAAAAGACTTCGCATCGGGGGCAAGAAGGGGAAGCAAGGAAAATAAATGATAAGGGGAAATAGAAAGAGTGGAAGAATGAAACATAATGAGAAGAAAAAGTGGAGAAGAGGGAAAGTAAGAAAGTGAAATGAGGAGGTGGTTAAACCAACCCAAACCTGGAACACTCCCTTGGCAGGAAAGAATCGAGATGGTGAGACAATGTTGCTGAGGGCGAAAGCTAGACTACATTCTTCTTCTTCGAGGGGGATCTTTGCTTTCTTCACTCGGGACATTGGCTCGGGACCTTGAATGGACACTGGCTGTTGGTTTTCCTCTTCTTATTTTTCATGATTCGGTCTTGCTCTCCTCTCTCTCTTTTATTTATATTTCAGTTTTTCTATTTTTTTGATTTTTTGATTTTTTGATTTTTTTTTCCGAGAGAGAGAGAGACTTGGATTGTTCGAGGATTGAGACCTTGTCCTTCGGGGGCTGGATATTCTGATTTCACTTCCCCACACTTGTGTTTTGCTGTGGATGGGAAGTTATTTTTCATTCTGTTCTGCCTTTGATTTTAGCTTTGAGGTCTTGAATTTGTGCCAGCATTCGGGGTCTTGAATTTGTGGGATCCCCACACTTTGCTTTTGCTGCTTTATTTGTCTAGTCTAGCCCTCTATAGTGCTCTCATCAACACTACTCACCTGCCAAGAGAAAGATCAAAGAAAATTCAAATGGTTAGAATGGAGGAAAAAGAGGGATATCGGGGTCAAGATAGAAGAAACAGAACAGAAAAAAGAGAGAGAGAAATTTGATGCGAAGACTTAATCTTATTGCTGCTTTCCTATGTCTAATCGTGTCCACACCCATGAATATCATGCAAACCCAGCCAGTACCTAGTCATGCATTCGCTCAAACAATAAACATAGGCATGAAGGCTCAAATGTTCACAAGGTGTTATTTCTTGACTACTGGTGTCTAGGTCTTGAAGCAGATATAAGGTGCAGCAGGTAGAGAATGAAATATTCGGGACCTTGAATACAGTCAGCATTTCATTCTATGTGCACAAGTCAAGTGTGTGTCCATCATTGGAGAGTTTTTCAAAAACTAGGCAGCAAAACAAAAATCCAAAAGTTTAAAAAAAACTAGGGAATTCATGCATAAACTTAGGAAAAATAAACTAGGGAATAAAATAAAGCATGCATAAAATGAAAGGTACTAGCAATTCAAACTCCTCCCCACACTTAGGCATCGCATTGTCCTCAATGCGAGAAGGAGACAAAAAGATAGCAGTTCAAATGAAAGCGTAAATGGAAATTGTTCAACACAAGATAAAGGATCAGCCCATGCAGGGGCAAAGGGTGAATTGTTCGGGGTCTTGATCAGGAAGGGGGAAGATTGCGTCTAGCGACTTCTCGTTCGAGGCCTTGAAGCTCCTTCAGGATGGCACGGTTGGTGTTGAGGAGGAGATACAGCAGTCTGTTGGTAGTCTCGGTCGCAGGCACTTCTTCGGGGTCCCGAGGATCGGCAGGTTGTTGAGGGGCAACTGAAGTGGCAGGCTGGACAGCAGGCTCGGGAGTGCTAGACTTGGTTCGGGGCCTTGAGGGGTCAGGGTACTCAAACTTGCCCTCGATCTTCCCTTTGTTATCTACATGAAAGCTCAAGACGCCATCAATAACACAAAAGAAACCCATCATGTCTAAGGTCTTGAGACCGAAGATCTTGAAGGATTTCGGGTGTTGGTATAGGTTCATCTCTTGGGGCTTCCAAGTGTATAGGTGCGAGGCCAAGCTGGTAATGATAGATCCGAGGACAGAAGATCGACCCTGGGGGCATTCGTGACGTTGTGGACGGAGGTAGCGATCCAATAGCCAAGGTTGACCCGCTTCTTGTGATGCATGACCCAAAGGAAGAATAGCTCGGATTGAGCAAGCTGGCTAGAGGTCCTGAATTTTCCCGCGAGGGCAAGGGACAGGAAGCATTGCAGGATCCCGAGTGCGGGGTTTTGAATGTCCTAGGCTTTGGTGTTGCGAGAGTCGAACTTGGCATTGGGGTTCCCTGTAAGCTCCCGAAGGGCTTTGTTGTTGTTGAATTCAGCCGGAATAGTAGTCAAGGCATCCTTGTACTCAGCCCCTTGTACTTCCTCGCGACGGACAAAGCCGAGGTAGACATTGAAATCATCGAGGGACATGGGGTGCCATTTGCTAGCTAGTCTAAAGTTTACGCACCCTTTAGCAGAAAGATCGGGACCTACTCTACCCTTGGGCTTGAACAAATCAGCTTTATACCAGAAGCTAGCAAAGAACTCGAGGCTGAGTTCCAAATAGGTAGGCTGATCCATGAAAAATAAACTCTCCCAACCTATCCCCTTAACCAACTCCCAGATTCGGGACCCAACACCCATTTTGTCATAAAGGTCCATGTCTAATTTAGCACATTGGGCTATTCCCTTGTTATTTAGCAGATTGACCTTATCGATGGATGGCTTATCATTAAAAATGAATAGTTCATTAAAAGTGTTGAGGTCAACTGTTACCAGGTGGTTGCTTCGGGGTCCCGAAGCGGAAGCAGGAGAGGGAGCCTCAAGGGAGTCTTCTGATGCAGCTTTCTGGGCCTTCCGGGGTGTCTCTGCTTCTTTGGCCTTGCCCTTGGTAGCTGTCGAGGTCTTCCTTTTTTTGGAGGTCGGGGTCTCGGAGGCCGGGGCCTTAGGTGGGGCCTTCGCCGCTTTGGCCGGCGTCTTGGAGGTAGATTTGGCCAGGGTTTTGCCCTTTTGCTTCTGGGGGCTGGGCTGCTTAGGCGGTGCAACCTCAACTTTCTCTGCCTCTACCCCTACCACTTCTTCGGGCCCTTGAGCTTCCTACTCGGGGTCTTGAACATTTAGATCAGGCCTTTCCTTGGGGGTTTGAGCCGGTTCCTTAGCCTCCTGAGCCGTATCTTCCTCGGCGGCTTCTCCGTCCTCAGGGTTGTCTTGTTCTTCAGACCATTGGTCAACTCCGGCCTCCAGATTCTCCTTCTCAGCTCTCCTCGCCTCCCGGAGGCTTGAGCTGGTCTCTACCTCCTCCTCAGCTTTCGAATCCGACCGGATGCCATAAGCGAGGGGTTTCACCTCCAATAGGACTTCATTCACCGGAGTCACAGCTGGCATTTCTGCTTGTTTCGCCGCCAACTTAGAGGGAGCTTTCTTTTTCTTACTTCCGGCGGTGGTGGTCGGAGGGAGACGGACAACACGTCCGGATCTGCTCATGGTAGATGTAGGCGGTTTGGAGCTGACGACCTCGATGTCGGGCTCAGAGTCGTGGTGACCTTGGTTCTCGTCTGAACCAGTAGATGTTGAACGAAAAAGTTATGATGACGTGGAGGTCAGAGGAGAGGGGAAGACAATAGGTTGAAACCAAGATGGTGGCTGGTCGGTGGTGGTTTGATTTGTGGGTGGTTGAGACGTGGTGGAGGGAGGGGTGGATGAGTGAGAGGTAGTGGGTTTGTTTAGGTTTATGTTAGTTTTGGCCATGGTGAGGGAAGAAGGAGTTGGAATTAATTTTGTTTTGTTTTGAAAAGAAAAGAAAAGAATTATGGTCTAATTTGATAGAAGTGGATAGGAGAGAGGGTTTTGGTGAGTGGTGAGGGTTTTTGGTTGGGTAACGGACATGGGGAAGTGGGGATAATGGGGAGTTGGAAAGGTGGAAAGGATAAAGGAAATCTGATTTCCTTGGTCTTTGTCCGCCACGTGGCATGCTGGGAGAGGACGCGCAGAGCCAAGGACAGCGTGCGCCTGCACCTGCACGGGAAACAGAAAAAAAGGTGATCAACTTTTTGGATTTTGAAAATAGAAGAGGGGAATAAAACAAAAGGAATTAAATGAGGATTAATAAAGAAGGGAACAAAGGTATTTAATGAAAAGGAGGGGAGACAAAGGAATTAAATGAAAAGGAAAGAAAACAAACTTAATTTAAAATTTACCTAGGTAACATAAAAAGTGTGCATAAAGAATTTGAAAAGCTAAGGTTGACTCAAAATAAAATAAAATAAAAAGAAACGAAGGATTTAAAAGGGGGATGAGAAGGCACAAAATTAATTAAGACTACCTAGGGAAGATAAGAAATGTGTATGGAAAAGAGAAAAAGTATGTTGGACTCAGATTTGAAAGACATGAAAATTAAAGAGAGAGGGTTTTAGGAATCCGAGGGTTGTCCCCACACTTGGCCTTGATTATCGTCTAGGCCTAGACATTTTTTTGTTCATTCGGGGGCATTGATTGCTGGGTCCTCGACCCTCAATTCTTCTGTAGTCGAGGGCTTGAATCCTTCATAGAAGGGTTTCAGCCTATGACCGTTCACCTTAAATGGCTCCCCATTGTCCAGATTCTGAATTTTGATAGCTCCATGATTAAACACAGTAGTGACTTGGTACGGTCCCGTTCATTTGGATTTTAGGTTCCCCGAAAAAATTCATAAGCGTGAGTTGAATAGCAAAACCTTTTGCCCAACCGTGAAGGTCTTGACTATGAGGTGCTTGTCGTGTTGGGCCTTGGTCTTGCCCTTGTAGATCATCGAATTCTCATAGGCATCTCCTCGAAGCTCTTCGAGCTCTTGAATCTGTAGACATCGGTCCTTACCCGCCAAGTTCAAATCTATGTTGACCTTTTTGATTGCCCAGAATGCCTTGTGCTCAATCTCGACCGGGAGGTGACATGGCTTGCCATAGACCAGCCGATACGGTGTCATACCGATCGGGGTCTTGAATGCAGTGTGATAGGCCCATAGCGCGTCTCCTAGTTTAAGACTCCAATCTTTCCTTGACTGATTGACGGTCTTCTCAAGAATAGCTTTAATCTCCCGATTCGAGACCTCAGCTTGCCCATTGGTTTGGGGGTGATAAGCTGTAGATACTCGATGGGTCACCCCATATTTGTTAAGCAATGAGGAGACCGTTCGATTGCAGAAATGGGTCCCCCGATCGCTGATGAGAGCTCGCGAGGTCCTGAATCGGTTGAAGATGTGGGTTCTAAGGAAATCAGCAACTACCCTCGAATCGTCTATCTTGGTGGCTTTGGCTTTAATCTATTTGGAAACATAATCCACTGCAAGTAGGATGTACGTGTTCCCGAATGAATTTGGGAAATGGCCCATGAAGTCAATGCCCCAAATATCAAAAATTTCACACGCAAGGATGCTGGTCAAGGGCATTTGGTTCCTCGCCCCGATGTTTCCCATAGCTTGGCACCGATGGCATGTAGCGCAAAACAAATAACTGTCTTTGAAAATTGACGGCCAATAAAGACCGGCTTCCAAGACCTTGAGCGCGGTCTTCTTTGCAGCAAAATGCCCTCCTTCCGTTGTCGAGTGGCAGAACTTGAGGATTGATGGGACCTCGTCCATGGTGACACAACGCCTAATAATCTGATCTGAACAATGCTTCCATAAGTAGGGGCTGTTCCAAACATAGGACTTGGCTTGCCTTCGGATCCGGTTGTGCTCTGTGCTCGAGGCCTCGACTGGAAACACGCCAGTGGCACAAAAATTCGCTATGTCTGTGAACCATGGGAACTTCGCGGTGTCAACTAAGCACAAATGCTCATCTGGAAAAGTGTCCCGAATGGCTACTTGGGAGTCATCCTCTTGATTCGGGAGCCTACTCAAGTGGCCAGCTACACAATTTTCGGTCCCTTTCTTGTCCTTGATAGCAAGGTTAAACTCTTGGAGTAGGAGGATCCAGCAGATAAGCCTAGGCTTCGCATCTGTCTTCTTGAGTAGGCATCGAAGGGCAGAATGGTCGGAATACACAATCACTTCCGTGCCCAAGAGGTACTGCCGGAACTTGTCAAGGGCATAGACAATCGCCAAAAGCTCTTTTTCTATCGTGGTATAGTTTTGTTGCGTGGGATCCAGCAACTTGGATGTATAGTAGATGACGTATGTCTCCTTATCTTTCTTCTGGCCCATAACAGCTCCCAAAGCCTAGTTGCTAGCATCGCACATGATCTCGAAGGGGAGTGTCCAGTCGGGGGCCCGAATGATAGGAGCAGAAATGAGCTTGGCTTTCAAGGTCTCGAATGTCGTCTTGCACTTTTCATCGAATATGAAGTCCACATCCTTGTGTAACAGTTGGCACATTGGCTGGGCTATCTTGGAGAAGTCCTTGATGAACCTCCTATAAAATCCTGCATGACCAAGAAAAGAGCGCACATCTCGAATATTCGAGGGGTAAGGCAAGGTCTCGATAGCTTGGATTTTAGCTTTGTCCACTTTGATACCCTTTCGGGACACGATGTGGCCTAAGATAAGCCCTTGGTCTACCATGAAGTGACATTTCTCGAAATTAAGAACAAGGTTAGTGTCTACATATCTTTGCAAAATTTTCTTTAAATTTGAGAGGCATTCGGGAAAGGAGTTACCATAGACCGTGAAGTCATCCATGAATACCTCGATGCATTCTTCTACAAATTCTGGAAAGATGCTGACCATACACCTCTGAAATATGGCCGGGGCATTGCATAACCCAAAGGGCATGCGTCGGGGGGCAAAGGTCCCGAATGGGCATGTAAAGGTTATCTTTTCCTAGTCTTCAAAGGCCACTGGAATTTGGTGGAATCCCGAATACCCATCCAGGCAGCAATAATGTGTCTTGCCCGCAAGGCGCTCTAGCATTTGATCTATCAAGGGCAGTGGGAAGTGATCTTTTCGGGTGGCCTCATTCAAGCGTCGATAATCGATGTATACACGCCAACCATTCTAGATTCGGGAGGGGATTGACAGACCCTCGGGACCTGGAATGATTGTGATGCCTGTTTTCTTTGGGACCATCTGAACAAGGCTGACCCATGGAGAATCAGAGATGGGATAGATAACCCCGACATCGAGCAGCTTCAGGACCTCTTTCTTGACTACCTCCATCATGGGGGGGGGGGGGGGGTTCAAACGCCTTTGAGGATGTCTGATTGTCTTGCTGTCTTCTTCGAGATGTATGCGGTGAGTGCACAAGGATGGTGACAGGCCTTTAATGTCTACAATCGTCCAGCCGGTGGCCTTTTTAAAACTCTTGAGGAGGTCCACTAATTCAAGCTCTTGAGCCGTTTCCAATTTGTTGGAAATTATGACCGGAAGGGACTCTTTCTCCCCGAGGTAGGCATACTTCAAATGAGAGGGCAGCGCCTTAAGTTCAAGGTCTGGAGCTTGTACCAGAGAAGGGGTGAGTCGCTCATGACCTGCACATTCGGGGGACTCACTCGGGGGCTCGACTGCTAAAATAGCATTTTCTTCGAGGGCTGCTGCGACTGAGCATAGTTCAGTGGGCACGTCAATGGATGATGTCATCTCCTTCAAGGATTCAGAAGTGAGACTTCGGTCAAGAATCAGCTTCAAGGGCTCGATAGAGTTCAGATCAGCAACGTTCTCCACAAGGGGGTCTATTACATCAATAAAATTGACGCTTGAAAATTCGGATGGGTATTTCATGGAATCCAGCATGTTGAAATGGATGATTTCCCCATCGAATTCGAGGGAGATAGAGGCCTCATAGCAGTAAATCTTTGCACGGGCAGTGGCCAAGAAAGGACGCCCCAAAAGTAGATCCGAAGACTTGGTGTTTGTTGGGTTTTCCATGGAGAGAACATAGAAATCCGCTGGAAATAGGAATTCACCTACTTGGACAAGAACATCCGTGATCATGCCTTTGGGATAGACAACCGAGCGGTCCGCAAGTTGGATGACAAGCGTGGTTTCCTTCAAGGGCCCGAGTCCAAGACCGTTGTAAATGGTCAAGGGCATAACATTAATTCCAGCTCCCAAATCACACATTGCCTTCCCAATATCGATGGTACCAATTATGCAAGGGACCGTGAACATGCCTTGATCCTTGCACTTGGGCGGAATTTTGCGCTGCATATGGGCGGACAGGTTAGCTCCCACACTAATTTGGTTCACCTCGGTGAATTTGTTCTTGTTGGTGCAAAGTTGTTTGAGGAACTTTGCGTATCGAGGCATGTTCTTGATGGCCTTGAGGAGGGGAATATTGATGATGACCTTACTGAACATATCAAAGATATCCTGGTCTTCTTCTTCTTTCTTCTTCTTGACTAACCGCTGAGGGAACGGGGGCTCGAGTACTTTGTTAATGAATTCTTGGGAGAATTCTTCTTCAATAGGTTGTTTCCTTTTACATCGAGACTTCTTGCTGGAGAAGAAGTGGTCAAGAGCTGCGTCGTTGAATCTAGACTTCTTGGGCTGTTCAGTAGGCCGTCCTGGAGGCGGTTGTGCACTGTTGTCACATTCGGGGCCTGGAATAACAGTGTCAGCTTCGGGACCTTGAATGTCCTCTGCAGACTCGGGGTCGGGATGGACACTAGAAGGGATCTCGAGACCACTGCGGAGGTTCATGGCATATGCCTCATGCTTCGGGTTGGGTTCCGTTTGCCCTGGAAATCTTCCTCTATTTTTTACCTCCTTCATCTCTGCCATGAGAGTACGAATTTGTTTTTCCAGCTCCACAATTTTTCTCTTATCAGGGGAGGGTTCCTCATTCAGGGGCACTGGCATGGTGAAGTTCTGATCTAGGGGTGGCTGCCTTCGGTACTGATAATTCTGAAAATTGGGTCTGGGCTTGAAATTTTGCATGTTGAAGGGAGGGGGGTGATTTTCATATGGATTTTGTCCATACTGATGGCTAGGTCCGGCCTGCTGGTTGTTGTTCCACCCATAGTTAGGCTACTTCCAGCCTTGATTGTGATTCTGACCATACGAGACATTGAATCCTCCAGCAGCATTGACGGGCATTTCTTCAGGAATAAATGGGCAAGCATCAGTGGGATGGTCCGAAAGCTGGCAGATTTGGCAGGCCTTGACATGGACTGGATGTCCCGAGGCCATGTTCTGCAACATACCCATGATGGCTGCTAATTGATTCTCTATGGCGGCTGAACGGGCGTCTTGAACGCTAGTGGAATTGTTGAGTTGGAGGTTGTTCTTGGCCATGAGCTCAATGGTGTCCTTCGCGGCAGCAGGAGTAAGTCTAGTAATGGATCCGCCGGCAGCAGCGTTTAGCAAGGCCTTGTCTCGACCCTTGAGTCCTTCACAAAAATATTATATGAGGGCATGCTAGGACAGATTATGCGAGGGGCGTAGGGCTTGCATTTTCTTAAACCGCTCCTAATATTGCTCAAGATCCTCTGTGTCTTTTTGAAGGACGAACACGAGCTGCTTTCAGGTCACCATAGCGATGGACACAGGGTAGTATTTGTCCGTAAAGGCTTTGGATATTTCAGCCCATGAGTTGATGGATTGTGGCTGCAAGTCATAAAACCAGTCAAGAGCATCGTCCTTGAGAGACCACATAAAGATACGTAGTTTAGCATGCTCAACAGTAACGTTGTGGGGCTTCATAGCATCACAGATGGAGTGTAGTTACTGGAGGTGACGGTGGGGATTTTCTTTTGCCAGCCCTCGGTAAAGGGGTAGGTGGTGCATGGTTGCAGATTTGAGTTCCCAGTCATTCGGGACCACCGGCCAAACGATACAACTGGTCGGGGCCTCGGCGGCAGCATTGAATTCATCGATGGTCTGGATCACTGGGGGTACTGGTGGAATATCGTCCCCAATGGGGCCGCGATTATCAATGTTGGGTTCTTCTGGATGGACTGGAGGTAGGTTTTCGGGGTCTGGATTGTCCTGGAGAGCAAAGAGATGTTCGAGGTCCAGAACACAAGGATTGGAGTTCGATCCTTAGACAAGTCTTCGAAGGCCTCTTTCTGTCCTTCCTAACTCGTAATCAAGGGGCAGTAAATCGGGTGCAGATCTCCTGGTCATACAAACAAGAAAAATAAATCAGTCTTGAAACAATCCCCGGCAACGGCGCCAATTTGATCGTCAGTCAAATGAAGATTTATAATGCCTGAAAGTGTGTGCACAATGGATCATGTGTATAGTGGTAGTCAGGGTCGAACACAGGGATTGAGAGAGACTGATTTAAGGTCTTGAATGAAATCACAGGACAAAAACACGTAAAGTAACACTCGGGGGGGGGGGGGGGGGGTTTACTTGGCTAAACGAGTCAGCCAAGAGAGATTGGGAGCTAACAATTTTTAACTAAGAAAGCGGTATTCGGGACCTTGAGTTGTCAGTTCGGGGTGCCAAAGGATAAAAGAAAGTAAATCAGTGAATAAATTCAGAAATAATAAAACAGAGTGATAATCAAACACAAATAATCAGATAGAGAAGGATCTTAGCAAAGGCATTCTTGGGTTGCATTCGGGGGCCCGATCGTCATCAGCACAAGGATATTCTATTCAAGACATCATAGAAATGACATAGGGACCAGATTCCTCGGATATCCCCTACTTTTCTCTTAAGAGAAACTACCCCCCGTTTCCACATATGAGGTAGTCTTGACAGTTTGCCATCCCTCTAGGCACGAATGCGGGAGGGCCATACTCAAACTGCCCATGAAGATAAGAAAAGACAGATCTAGAGCTAAAAGTCCCTCAGTTTGTCAGGCTCGTGACCTCGCTCTAATCAACTACTCACCCTATCTATTCAAGACCACTTCAGCGCAGTCAAGACTAAACAGATGCCTACTTGTTCCATGCAACTTTCCTTCCGTATTCATCACAAAGATGGCAGCATTCACACAAAATAATAATCAGTTGATCAAGCCTCAAATTATTTCATGCGAAGATGTAATTAAAACGACAAGTAATTGAATATGGCAGCAAGAATATGTTAAGCACATTAAGGCCTCGAATTTGCCCTTGCAACCCTTGAATTACCCTTGTTAAGAATTAAAGATTTAGCTACTCATGCTTGAAGATGAACAACTAATAATTAAAGAAAGCATAATAAGTAAATAAATAGATTAAGGGAAGAAGACTTTGTTACTAAAAACCGTTTGAAGCCCGGCGGCAAGGTTGAAGGTGCTAACAAGAACTAGAGAGATAAACTAGAGAGAAGTTTAAGAGAAACTAATTCTAATGATTCTAAAAATTATATTATGTGTTGAGATATGTCCTAAACTACTCCTTGGATGCCCCTTATAAGCTAAAACTCCAAGAACAAAATATCTTCAGCCTAAACTAGGGACAAAATGCATTAATTGAAAGCCTATTACAATGGATCCATGCTCCCTAAATCACAAAGTTGAAAAAGCATAAAGCTGTCTGGTTTTCCCAGCTTTGGCAGGTCTGGATTGGGCTCAAGGGCTGAAATGGTCAGAGAGGCAGGTATTTTGTGATCAGTGCAGAGCGTCAGAACAGTATTAGGGAGATCACATGGAAGCTTTGGCAAGAGGACACGTGGAAACACCGCTCTTTGCCCTTCGGGGGCCCGAATGGAGAGTCCGATTCGGGACCTTGAACGCTGCTTTGGGCTTGGGACCTCAACTTTGGTCTTGAAGCTCAAATTCGCCCAAAATGCACTAAAAATGCATGTTTTTGCTTAAACTCCCTTTTTTGGCCTAGATCTGCAATAGTAATGAAAACAAGGATAATTTAGTAGAATCATACCTTAAGTGGGCGAGAAAATGGAGAGAAAATCATGCATAAAAATATGTTATCACGGTTCGACGAGTATAGAGATCGTTGGGACGGTCGACGAGAAGAAGTGGATAGAAATGTATCCCCTGAATGTAGTGAGAGATCTAGTAGTAGAAGACACCGAACCCGCTCGCCAAGGAGCAGCAACCAGTCTCCAAGGCGACATCACACTCCAGATCCACAAAATCGGAGGCGTCATTTAGAAGCGTCTCCCCCACGCCATACGCGTGAAATCCTTGACGATACCCCAGGCCACCCGTTCAGCCATCATATAAGGCGTCACAGGGTCAGCCGATACGTGAAACTCCCCACAGAGTCCTACAATGGCACCAGAGATCCCATTTCTCACCTTAACAAGGTGAAGGACTTTGTACAATTTCAGACTCACAGTGATGCAGCTTTATGCCAAATATTTGTCATGACATTGTTGGGAGTTGCACGTCTCTGGTTTGAAGGTCTCCCTGGCGGACCTATTAATAGTTTCTTGCAACTGGAATCTAAGTTTCGAAGCCGATTCAGTACCGCGGTCCCCATTAAGAAGTCCGCCGCAGCTTTATTCGATATACACAGAAAGCCTCAGGAATTGTTGAAAGATTTCCTTAGTCGCTTCGATATGGAGATGTCGTTAACGCCGGGCGTTACCGTTGATTTTGCTATAGAAGCTTTGAAGAGGAATTGCCGCTATGGGAAACTGAGAGACATGTTAATGGTGAACCCCCTGATGACTTTGGACGCGTTAAGGCTGAAAGCTCATAATTATGCAAGAATGGAAGAAGAAAATAGGGACAGAATCCATAACGTGCCACAAGACGCGCCTCAAGTCCCTAATGCTCCTACCACCACAGTTTCTTAGGATCATTTTATCGACGATTACGCTCAACGAAAAGATCATATTCCCAAGACCTCCAATCAGCGAAGAGGCAACTTTTCGAGGGGAAAGTCTGGCAACTCCCCGATGCGGCGACAAGGGGATCCTCCCAAGGGCCGGGTTTATGACCCGGACCTTCCTTCCCTCATTTTACCAAGAGCAGAAATATTAGCGATTGTGGAACAGCGGAACCTGCCCATTCGTTACCCAGCCCCCGTGAAGCCTGGAGTAGTCATGGGAGGAAGGGAAAATGCCTTTTGCAAGTTTCACAAAGCTAAGGGACACTCTACGGAAGTATGCAGAGAATTAAAGCTAGTGATAGAACGTCTAGTAGAGGAAGGTTATCTTAGAGAATTTGCCACTAAGGCAAGAGAGGAAGCCAGGAACAACCCGACGGATAGAGCGACTGATAACAGACAAGCACCTCATCGCGCTCTACGAAATAATGCTACTCCCGCTGGGAGAGGTAGGGAGACACTCATGGTTGATGACGATGATGTCCCTATCATCAATATCATAGCCGGAGGCACGCCCTACCTAGATGAACAGGCAAAATTGGCGCCCGCGATAGGAGACAAGCGGAAGTGATATAACGCGTTAATAAAAAATGAAGCGATAAGTGCTCTAGATCGAATGGTGTTATCCTTTTCTGAAGAGGACGAGAAAGGCGTTATTTATCCACACAATGATGCACTAGTGGTCACACCTATTATCGCTAGTCACGGAGTTAGAAGAACTCTCGTTGACAATGGAAGTGCTGTGAACTTATTCTCATTGGAGGCTTACAACCTCATGAAGCGCCCCGATAGCGAGTTAACGCCTTGCAAGAAGCCCATAATTGGAGTAGACGGTGTCCCAATCCAAGTGACTGGGGTAACCACCCTGCCAGTGTACTTTAGAGAGGATACCTCCAAGCGGTCAGAGGAACTGCTATTCCTGGTCGTGGACCTAAATCTACCCTATAATGCTATACTTGGGCGACCTTTCCTCAACCGTTTCGGAGCGGCGATATCCCAAAAGCATTTGAGGATGAAATATCCTTCCTGGGAGGGAGTAGTCTCGATCAAAGGTAATCAGAAATTGGCAGTTGAGTGCTACCTACTCATGACTCATAAGAGTAGTGATAGGTACGTGTGTGTAACGGTAGATCCACATGAGCAGAATGATGAGAAACGTACTCAGCCTGTAGACAAGATGATACCTGTACCGGTTAACGGGATCGACGAAGCGAGCTTCCTGGTTAGCGAAAAGCTTAGCTTAGTGGAAAACCTTCAACTAGCTCGGCTGTTGAACAAATGTAAAAGAGAATTCTCATGGAAGCCCGCAGACATGCCAGGTATTTCATGAGAGGTAGCGGAACATCGACTCAACGTGGACCCTAGTGTTAAGCCGATTCAATAGAAACGACGTGCGTTTTCTCCAGAGAAAACGTTAGCCGTTGATAAAGAAGTAACAAAGCTCCTAGACGCAACCTTCATCCGAGAAGTTCAATACCCGACCTGGCTAGCCAACCCAGTTCTTGTTCCAAAGCCCAACGGAGATTGGCCTATGTGCATCAACTTTACTGACCTGAACGATGCTTGTCCCAAAGATTGCTACCCGCTTCCTCGAATTGATCAGTTGGTCGATCAGACTGCCGGATACGCCTATCTAAGCTCGTTAGATACCAATTCGGGATATCATCAAATCCCCATGGCCATTGAGGATGAGAAAAAACTATTTTTATCACGCCGAAAGCTACTTACTGCTACACGGCAATGCCGTTTGGGCTAAAGAATGCTGGAGCAACCTTTCAATGAATGGCAAATAAAGTCTTTGAAAAGAAAATTGGGAAAAATGTGGAAGCATATGTCGATGATATATTGATCAAGAGCCACTTGAACGACTTGGAAGAAGTCTTTAGCGTGATGAGAGAATATAAAATGAAGTTGAATCCCCGTAAATGCATGTTTGCGTTTCAGACGGGAAAATTCTTGGGTTATGTGGTTAGCCGAAAAGGCATCCAGCCCAACCCTTCGAAGGTCAAAGCTATCCAGGACATGATATCTCCTCGAACCGTTAAAGAGGTACAAAGATTGACTGGGCGCGTTATCGCCTTGGGGCGGTTTATCTCTAAGCAAGGCGAGAGATGCCTACCTTTCTTCAAGGTCATACCAAAAAAGCACCTTTCGGGTGGACAGTAGAATGAGAAGAGGTGTTTATGGCCTTGAAAGCTTATTTATCGTCTGACCTAGTGTTAACAAGGCCTAAACAGGGAGATACCTTGTATTTATACCTTGGCGCTGTCGATGAAGTGGTCAGTGCCGTCCTCGTTCGAGATGACAACCACTTACACCATCCCGTATATTTTGTAAGTCATGTTTTGAAAGATGCCGAGCTGCGATACGCGCGCATCGAGAAAATAGCGTTTGTGCTGGTGCAAGCAACACGGAAGATGAACAGATATTTCCAAGCTCATCCCGTTATCGTATTTACTGACCAACCTTTGAAAAGGATATTCAGAAAATCGGAGTCTTCGGGAAGGATGTTAATTTGGGCTATTGAACTTGAGCAATACGGGTTGCGATACAAAAATTGACCCTCTGTGAAAGTCCAAGTCTTAGCAGACTTTATAGCTGAGTGCACCTTTATAGAAGACCCTCTGGCGGATTTAACCGACGAGGAAAAAGATAACCTGGATCTCCTATTCCCAGAAACTTACACTGACTTATGGGTCATCTACGTGGATGGGGCTAAGAATCAAGAATCAGCTGGAGCTGGGATCTTCATGATTGGACCGTGCGATATACATATACGATATGCCATCAGAATCCTACAACTGTTATCTAATAATACGGCAGAGTACGAAGCACTATTGGCTGGGCTCAGGATAGGAAGAAGCTTCTCCGGTAAAGCCATACATGATACGGGGATGATGGGAGACCTGCGACTAAAGATCTGTGGAGATTCCAAGTTGATAATAGACTAAGTCCTGGGACACTCTCAAGCTAGAGAGCCCATCATGGTGCAATACCTGGCCAAGGTGAAGCGCGAATTGTTGGAAATGAAGAAAAGTGGCATGCGAGTCAGCTTTGAGCACATCCCTCGAGAGGATAACGCTGAGGCAGACAACTTCGCTAAACTCGCAGCAAACCTGGAAGCATCCATACCTAAGGGTGTGTACTATCGTGAGATATCCGTGCCTTCCTTCATGGAGGAGCAAGCGTCACTTTGTGTTGAAGAAATTGAAAATGACTAGCGAACTCCCGTTATAAAATACTTGAAACATGAGGAGTTACCCACGGATAATGCTAAAAAGAAGAAGGTGCTGAAACAAGTGGCGCGATGTACGTATTATGACGGGGAACTGGTGCAGAGATGTTTTTCCCACCCAGCCGCCAAGTGCATAACGGAACAAGAGGGTCTTCACACCTTACGAGAAATCCATGAAGGAATATGTGGCATGCACACATTTGGCGATACCTTAGCCGCGCAAGTATTCAGGTCAGGATTTTACTGGCCCACCATTCGCAGAGATTGTCATGATTATGTGCGAACTTGCCAAAAGTGTCAGGAATTCTCTAAGATTCCCCGACAACCCGCCACAAAAATCTTTGAAATTGTGGCTCCTTGTCCTTTTGCGAAATGGGGGATAGATATCCTAGGCCCGTTTCCAAAAATAAGGTCCCAGCTAAAGTTTGTGGTCATGGTGGTGGATTACTTCACGAAATGGGCAGAAGCGAAAGCGGTGGCCAATATCACAACGGAAAAAGTTTTGCGTTTCTTTAAGCACCAATTTATCATGCGGTTCGGTGTACCCCGTGTGCTAGTGAGTGATAACGGGACATAGTTCACCAGCCGATTCTTTAGAGACCAATGTGTGGAATTCCAGATCGAGCAAAGATTCTCTTCCGTAGCTCACCCGTAAACCAACGGTCAAGCGGAGGTGACGAACCGAAGTATTCTTAGTGGTATCAAGAAAAACCTGGAAGGGTCCAAAAAGAAATGGGTGGAAAAGCTGCCGTATGTGATGTGGGCGTACCGCATGACCATCAAAACCAGTACTGGAGAAACACCTTTTGCATTGGCTTTCGGCACTAAGGTCGTTACGTCAGTGGAAATTGGTACCATAAGCCTGCGAGTTGTCTACTTTCGGGAGGAATTGAATGAAGAGAGGTTACAGGTTAACCTTGTTGCGTTACCAGAGTTACAAAAGGAAACCCTTCTAAAAATGCTACATTACAAACAAAAAATGGTGCGTTATCACAACAGGCGCGTCAAAGAGCGGTTGCTGAAAACGGGTGACCTGGTACTCACAGACAAATGAGCAGTTGGTCAGCGCGTGGGAAAGCTCAGTCCAAACTGGGACGGGCCATACCGCGTTACCCGTGTTATCGGCAAGGGAGCGTATCACCTGGAAATACTCGACGGTACTCCCTTACCTAACTCTTGGAACATAGCTCGTTTGAAATTATACGATGCTAGAATCTGATATATCTCTACACATTTCGCTAATGTCAGCCCTGACTTGTGCTAACGCTCGAATAGAGAATATTCTTGTGTGTTTTGTGGCTGATTATGTGCAGATAATAAAGGGTGCTAGGAGTGAAAAGTCCTATCCTTGTGACGGCCGGTCCTGATCAGACGGCTCACTAAGATGAGGCACGCCCCGACGCCCCCGGGAGTGAAAAGTCCTATCCTTGTGGTAAACCGGGCTAACATAGGCGACCCACTAAGACGAGGCACGTCCCGACACCCCTGGGAGTGAAAAGTCCTATCCTTGTGCTGATCGTGCTCGTGGAGACAGCCGCCAAGAGTAACTCCATCCTGGAAGTGAAAATCCTATCCTTGTGATAACCGGGCTAATACAAACGACTCACTAAGATGAGGGCACGATTCTGGGATGCGAGGTCAACGCCTGAAAGTGAAAAACCTAGCCGTGTGATGGCCGGTCCTGATTTGACGGCTCATTAAGATGAGGTACTTTTCGGGCCGATCGTGGAAATATGGAAACGCGAAGAATCGCGAAATCCCAGCAAGTAACCAGATGGAAAATCCCTGGTAAAGATAGCTGTGGAGAAAGCGATACGAGCGACATCGACAACAACACCCCGAGACAGAAGCGAGAAGGCTCCTGTGGGTAACTAATGTCTATTATTACACGTCATTTTACTAATAACCTATGATTGAGAATGTGTAGAGATATCATTTGGACGATAGAGAGATCGACGCTCGCGCAAACAACAATGTTACGAAACCCATTATTTGGATTGACGTGCTATGGACACTAACTATTTTGTTATCATGGCTCAAGTAGCATGGCCTAAAGAAACCCTTTTACTATGTCTCTCTGTGGCAACTATTCCCCTGGAAAGGGATATGTCGGAACCTATCTACATGGCATCTTCAACCGTTAGTCGAGAATACTTACAACAGCGTGATTATATGCTACATATCGTTGGAAATAGTGACCTGGGGACGATATCAACCAAACAATTGCGACACTTGAAGCTAAAGAATTTACAGAATAGATTGACAGACGGAGTGAAGATACCCTACAACTCGCAAGTGCAAAGAAAGGCGTAAATTCTGCACCAGGAGGAAGGGGTTATCTGAGCCGGGTCAATATCGTATTGGCGCAGTAACTTTTTTACGGATTCTGAATGGGGAAATGAAAACCATAGAGGAATATCTTAAAGTCGACCATCCTATCGTTCCTGGACAAAGGGTGTTGAAGTCGCTGACCCACCTCAGGAACCTTAACGAAATAACTAGGGGGAAAGAAAATACCATGACTCTCCAACTCAGCCTTCAGAACCGTTTCACAAGTGAAAAGACTCGGTGTTCTTTCGACTTCCAGATCTATGGGCCTCCCCCCTGGGATATCTAGTCATACGCATAATGAACCAATGAGAAGAAAATTTAAGGAAGATTGAGCAAAATAACTGGAATAAGAAAGCAGTAAGTAGATCGCCGACGCCGACGAGCGGTTGAAGAAACTTTCCTCGAGTAGAAAAAGAAGTAGAAGAGTGAGAAAGATAGGGAAGAATTTCAAAGCGCAAGCAAAAGTGTTAAAAGAGAACAGTTGTTCCCTTTTAAAGGTTAAACTTGAGGATCGAATAGCCTGTAAGAACGAGACACGTACAAAGCAGAAAATGACATGTGGAAAAACCTCAGAAGGATATTTATGGCTAAGCATTTATATCCTCAAAAGGTGATAGTTACTGACTGGAAACTGAAAAATGGTTACATCAAGTGGCAATCAACCCCTCAGCGACAACCAACAAACATTTGGGGAGTTAGCGAGGGAAGGTGATTAAGAAAGGAGAAAAATGGAAAATGTTATTTTATTCATTTCATAAAGGTCATACGACATCTACAGAAGGGCACAGCGTGCGGGATTAATCATCATCGGGCTAATAGGATGAACAATAGCAGTATTCCCTATCCGAAAGCGGAAACTCCTCGTCAACAAACTGGAAAGGTTCCTCGACATTACTCTCCTGATTAGGCTTTAACGAGCTTGACCCTCCCTTGGTAACAGGAGTCTCGGTATCAACACTGATATCGCTGGTAGAACTCCTTTCCATGAAATGATCAACGTGAGGAAACAACTCGTCACCCCTCCGGACAGGAGGGACATAGAAACGAGGAGACGGGTCGACCGTCTTTGAAGTTCTCCTCTTCTTCGACCTTTTGTCACTTTTACGGTGAGGTAATTTCCTATTCAGGCATGACGACGAAGGAGGGTTATCAGAATCCAGTTGATAATAATTAAGGCAACTCCAAGGGTATTATTGTCCTTGTACCTGTGTAGAGGCCAGAATACTACCGCACCTGCCAGGGGTCAACAACGGAAGGTTGACGCCCCTTAGCCGGCAAGGAACCCTGGGATGGTCAACATCAGCGGGAGGGGGGGGAGGGGGGGTCTCACTCGTCATCTATTACACGCACGACGTTATCCCATCCCAGGACAACCATGATGTCACTCAAGGCTACCGCCCGTGATGTCACTTGAAGCTACCGCCCGTGACGTCACTTGAACCTACCGCCCATGACGTCACTTGACGCGCTATCTCCCCCGATAATGCCTCCCCCTAGAGGTAACGTCCTCGCGCGGCCTATAAATACCCTACCATTTGAAACGCAAGGTAAGCCTAAGATCGCTACTAGAACCTCTGCTATTTTGAACAACCATACTAACTTAAGCATCAGAGTGTTTACGCCAGAGCCCCCTTCCGGCGCCTTGCAGGTACATCTGACGGCAACTACAGTGACTCTGAACGGCCATTCCCCTACCCCCGATTCTCCAGAACTCTGAATCTTATCAAAGTGGTGCTCTCGTTGAGAGCTTTGGTTGGTTAAGTGAGCATCCTTGACAGCCAAGCCCCATTTTTTCTTAGAAGATCGGACCGACCATGACTTCTGACTCGGAGTCCACTCTACCTCCACCTTTTAGCATTCCCTTTGTGATCCGTAGGTGACTTTTTCCTTTCGCCACTGCTGATGATTCTACTATAATGCAGGAAATCATTCGGGAGTCTTCAGATCTCTCATTTAGGTTAGTAGGAGGAACGCCTTCCTCCCAGATAAACATTCCCCTTTCTCAGATGGGGGGATCCAGTTCTTATACTCCTCCTTCTAGGGGACTCACACTGGACGGTGTAAGCAACCCCCTCGCGAGCGAAATATCCGCCCTTCGTGCTCGACTGGATTACTTGACTGTACTGGCTGTGAGGATCACGCCAGATGCTTCTGGGTCGAGTATTCCTCCCCAGGTTATTTTTACACCATCTATTGTCCCCGAATGACCCCTTATCACCCTTACAACACAGAAGTATTTCGTTGACTATGCCCGCGACAGATACCCCAATTAGCCTTGTGCGACTTGATCAGGGACAAATAGAGTCTTAAGTGCCGCAAATGCCATAATTTCCCATTCCCTAAGGAGAAAGGCAACTCGACGAATATAGAGATCGTTGGGACGATCGATGAGAAGAAGCGAATAGGAATGTATCCCTCGAACGTAGTGAGAGATCCAACAGTAGAAGACATCGAAGCTGCTCACCTAGGAGTCGCAGCCAGTCCCTACGGAGACATCACACTCCAGATCCGCGTAATCGGAGGCTTCATTTGGAAGTGTCACCCCTCGCCATACGCGTAAAATCCTTGACGACACTTCAGGTCACCCGTTTAGCCATCGTGTGAGGTGTCATAGGGTCAGCCGACATGAAACTTCCTACAGAATCCTACGATGGTACTAAAGATCCCATTTCTCACATCAACAAGGTGAAGGACTTTGTATAATTTCAGACCCACAACGATGTAGCTTTGTGCCAAATATTTGTCATGACGTTGTCAGGGGTTGCCCGCCTCTGGTTTGAAGGTCTTCTCGGTGGATTTATTGACAGCTTCCCATAGTTGGAATCTAAGTTTCAAAGTCGATTCAGCACTGCGGTCCCCATCTGGAAATCTGTCGCGGCCCTATTCGATATACACCAAAAGCCTCAAGAATCTTTGAGGGATTTCCTTAGTCATTTCGACTTGGAAATGTCATTAACGCCTGACATTACCATCGACTTCGCCATAGAAGCCTTGAAGCGGAACTGTCGTTACGAAAAACTAAGAGACACGTTGATGGTGGACCCCCCGGCGACTTTGGATGCGTTGAGGCTGAAAGCCCATAACTACGCAAGAATGGAAGAAGAAGAAAATAGGGACAGAACTTGGAACGTGTTACAAGTCTCACCTCAAGTCCCTAACGCTCCAACCACCACCACTTCATAGGATCGCTTTATTGACGAATACGCACAGCGAAAAGATCACATTCCTAAGGCCTCCAATCGGCGAAGAGGTAACTCCTCAAAAGGAAAGTCTGGCAACTCCCCTACTCGACGGTAGGGAGATCCTCCCAAGGGTCGAATTTACGACCCGGACCTCCCTTCCCTCATTTTACCAAGATTGGAAATATTAGCGATTGTGGAACAGCGGAATCTACCCATTCGTTACCTAAATGCTGAGTTGATTGCATGCGAAAAATGATTGATTTTAAGCACACGAGAATTTAAATGCTGTGTTGATTGCATGCGAAAAATGATTGATTTTACGCATACGAGAATTTAAATGCTAGGTTGATTGCATGCGAAAAATGATTGATTTTACGCATACGAGAATTTAAATGCTAGGTTGATTGCATGCGAAAAATGATTGATTTTACGCATACGAGAATTTAAATGCTAGGTTGATTGCATGCGAAAAATGAGTGATTTTACGCATACGAGAATTTAAATGCTGGGTTGATTGCATGCGAAAAATGATGGATTTTACGCATACGAGAATTTAAATGCTAGGTTGATTGCATGCGAAAAATGAGTGATTTTATGCATACGAGAATTTAAATGCTGGGTTGATTGCATGCGAAAAATGAGTGATTTTACGCATACGAGAATTTAAATGCTGGGTTGATTGCATGCGAAAAATGATGGATTTTACGCATACGAAAATGAAATGTTGTTTTGATAACTGCAGAAAAATTAAATGCTATTGGCGATTTACAGGGAAGAAGAAAAGTTTAATGATTTGCAGAAAATAAAACAGGTTGATAATGCAGGGAATAAACAGTTGGATATTTGCGGAAAATAAACAGTTGATATTGCGACCGACCATGTAGGCGGTATTGAATTTAAATTGCTGAAAGTAAATTGCTGAAATTTAAAGTGCGGGAAAGTAAAGTGCGGAAAAGTAAACAGTTGATAATTTGCGGAAGGATTTCCAGCAGTTTTGCGAAAAATTAAAGCAGTTGATATTGCAGAAAATAAACAGTTGATATTGCGACCGACCATGTAGGCGGTATTGAATTTAAATTGCTGAAAGTAAATTGCTGAAATTTAAAGCGCGGAAAAGTAAAGTGCGGAAAAGTAAACAGTTGATAATTTGCGGAAGGATTTCCAGCAGTGTGCGAAAAATTAAAGCAGTTGAATGTTTACGAAAATTAAAATGCGACCGACCATGTAGGCGGTATTGAATTTAAATTGCTGAAAGTAAATTGCTGGAATTTAAAGTGCGGAAAATTAGGCAGTTGATAATTGCGACCGACCATGTAGGCGGTATTGAATTTAAATTGCTGAAAGTAAATTGCTGAAATTTAAAGTGCGAAAAAGTAAACAGTTGATAAGTGCGACCGACCATGTAGGCGGTATTGAATTTAAATTGCTGAAAGTAAATTGCAGAATTAAAGTGCGGAAAAGTAAACAGTTGATAAGTGCGACCGACCATGTAGGCGGTATTGAATTTAAATTGCTGAAAGTAAATTGCAGAATTAAAGTGCGGAAAAGTAAACAGTTGATAATTTGCGGAAGGATTTCCAGCAGTTTTGCGAAAAAGTAAAGCAGTTGAATATTTACGAAAATTAAAATGCGACCGACCATATAGGCGGTATTTTAAATGACGGAAATTAAACGGTTAGATATAAATGACTGATGTTAGATAACATGACAATAAATATCACGATAAAGAATGAGCAATTCACGTATAAAAGCAATTCAAGAAACAACTTGTTAAAAATTAAGCATATGAAATAGTTTACGAAAAAAGTGAACTAAATAATTCATGTATAAAACATACGAAAAATAACACGTAACATAAAAAATAAATATATGAAACATGCGAGCATCTTACGTAAAAAAATGGTCTCGAAAACCCGGAAAAATGCAAATGGGCTGGGCTTGACTTGGAAATTTGAAAGAAATGGGCCAGGAATTGTTCCTGGCCCAAAGGTAATTCATTTAAGTGGTGATGGGCCAAGCCCATCACCTTTCTTCCCTCTCACCCGAAGGGCCATGAGGCCCGTATTGCTTCATCTTCTTCCTCACGTCGCCGGCGCCACTGCCGGCGACGGAGGTCACGAACCAAGCGTCCGATTCGCCTGGTCCTTGGCCCAAACTGACCGTCTCCCCTCCCTCAATACAGAAACTCAATCACAGCAGTAAAACGGGCCCAAAACAGTGACGTTTGTTTTGGAGAAAACCGAAAGATGCATTTTTACGTTTATTAACGAAACAATTAAACTAAGCCACGATAATTCAAACGAATGTTAGCATGGTGAAATTAGGTTGACACTCAAGCAATTACAACACGTTTGAGCAGTTAAATGGTCATCGAAGTCAAGAACAAAAATTAGAGAGAGAAACCGTAAGTGAGAGAGAGAGAGAAGCTTACCGTGGTTTGTCTCGAGAGGAAAGGATTGCGCAAGGAAGGGCTCAAATGCTCGTGAATTGGACCGGAAAATAGAGAGGGAGTAGTGTGGTTTTTTTTTGGGTGAAAAAATTCGGCCCCTTTGACGAAGGAACAGACGGCTATTTATAGCCGAAAGACGCGTGGGAGAGTGGCGGAGGGAGCTGCGCGTGGTGGCCGGACATCGTGGTGGCAAGGCTACGGGATAGCCGTGATGATGGCGGAGGGACAAGAGCTACGGGAGCAGTTGGCTTGGGCGTGGGCTGCTCCGCTGCGTGCTGATCGCCACTGTGCATGTGCATTATGCACATTAAATTGTCAACCGTTGATCTGGTTGACTTTCCTTGGTTGACCAGATCAACGGTTGAGATCAAAGGCCATTAAGTCTCATTTAAATGGCCTCGAGCCGAGACTTGCGGGCAAACGTACTGACTTTTCGAGCCGAAGGTACTAGCGCGTAGAGAAAAATATGACGGTTTTAGCCGTCTACAGTGAATCATGAAAATTTTCGGTTTAACGCGTTTATTTCCTCGTTCAAAGACGCGGAACGCGGGAATGGAACAAATAAAGCGTTACACCGAAAATTGCGCGAAACGCTGTAGACCATTGCGAGCAGAAAAAAATCTAGCAACTAGTTGATGGAAAACATTTTGAAGTCAAGCTGTTGTCCGCGCGAACTTACTCGGGTCCAATAAAAGCTCGACCGTAAATAATAATAAAAAATAAAAATACTAAAAATAATGTGCTACAATATTAAAAATCCTAAAAATCATGAGATGACCTAAAACGAAGAAACGACTCGCAAACGACTGCCGGATAGTAAAAAATGTGAGTTTTAAGGCTAAAAATACTAATGATAATAATGACGAAAATACTTGATGAAAAATTAACAACGCGATTTCGAAAGCTGACGATGCTAACGATGATGCTAAAACGCGATGCAAACCCTAAAAAGGCCAGTGATAGTAACTTACCTACAGATGACTATAATTTAAGTAAAAATGACAGTAAATTTAATAAATGACAAATTCTAAAATTAAGTAAAAATGGCGTCAAAATTCGGGTATCAACAGTTGCCCCCTCTTTACTGTCTTATCGAAGTATTTGATAAGCAGTAAAGACAGTTGCCCCTATATATCCGAATTTTGACGACATAGCAGATCTTACCTCAAGCTTACAGTGATGATGTCGCTCTGAGAGGAGGTAGTTGATTGATGTCACTCTGGGAGGAGGTGATTGATTGATGTCACTCTGGGAGGAGATAGGTTGTTGATCCTGCAAAGACGTAAACTTAGATCTGCTCGGGTATTGAGAGGCACATAAGTTGCAGGGAATGTAAATAACAACTACTCTACCGGGGACGAAAAGTAATTTTACGAAAATGTAAACGACAGTCCCACTGGGGGGATGATCACTTGACATGTGACTGACGTTGCTTCGGAAGATAGTGCGCGATTCGCAGAAGTATGAATGATTTGTCCTAATGATGTCACTCTAGGAGGAGGAAAATAATTATGCAGAAATGTAGAATTGTATGAATGATGTTGCTCTGGGAGGACAAGAAATGCTAAGGTTTGAAAAAGGTAGAACTACGCTATGTTATCACTCTGGGAGGAGAAGAAATGCTACGCTGGAAACTAAATGCTGTCACTCTGGGAGGAGGGGAAATGCTACGCTGGAAACTAAATGCTGTCACTCTGGGAGGAGCAGAAATGCTAATGCTGAAACTAAATGCTGTCACTCTGGGAGGAGAAGGAATGCTAATGCTGAAACTAAATGCTGTCACTCTGGGAGGAGAAGAAATGCTACGCTGAAAACTAAATGCTGTCACTCTGGGAGGAGAAGAAATGCTAATGCTGAAACTAAATGCTGTCACTCTGGGAGGAGAAGAATGCTAAGTGTTGTCGCTCTGGGAGGAGAAGAATGCTAAATGCTGTCGCTCTGGGAGGAGGAGAATGCTAAATGCTGTCGCTCTGGGAGGAGGAGAATGCTAAATGCTGTCGCTCTGGGAGGAGGAGAATGCTAAATGCTGTCGCTCTGGGAGGAGGAGAATGCTAAATGCTAAAGACTAAACTATGATGTCACTCTGGGAGGAGAAGAAAGCTATCGCCAGCGGCCTTGATACGAACCTAGAATGCGTCTGCGTCCTGCTCAGGAGGTAACGACCCCAAGGACAAGACTTTCCCACGATTTGCAGCCGTAAGTAGTCCTCACCTGATATTAGTGCTTGCACTCACGCTCTGAAACAAGGCTAAGTGTTTTACACTCATAAAGATGCAACTAACATGATACATAATTTATAGTTCGCAATGTCAATCCGAGTGAATAGACTTCAAATGAAGATGCACATGCATGGGCATTCTAATAATCATGGGACTTTTACGGAAAAGAATGAAAGGACATGAAACGTCCGAAAATGAGTTTGTTTTGAAAAAGGTTGCTTTGCTGGAAGGTTTTTGATGACTGATGCTTTGCTGATGAGGGCGAGGTACGTGAGCCTTTTCGCTTTTCGCTGAGGATGCTTGCTTGACAGAGTGCGTTAGCTCTGGGATCCTTGCTGAGGGGTGCTTTCCGTGTGGCCAGGGGCCCTTTTCTTGAGTCTTCATTGGGGAGCGTCGTCGCTGTTCTTTTTGCGACCCACTACTTGAGTTGGCCTTGGGCCTCTTTTCTTCTCGGGTTCTCACTAGGGATGCTTGCTTTGAGGCTTCTTGAGTTGGCCTTGGGCCTCTTTTGCTTGACTTTACTGGGGGAAGATTGCTTTGAGATTTCTCGAGTTGGCTTTGGGCCTTTCTACCCGAGTTCACTGGGGAAAGTTTTCTTCGAGATTTTCTCGAATTGAGTTGTCCCCGGGCTGTGACTGCTTTGGCTCTTCGATTGTTTGTATTCGTCGAAGGTCTCTGAGCATTTTTCTTTTCTTTTCCCTTTTTCCCCTCTCTCCTTTTTCTTATTTTTTTTTCTCATTTTCCTCTTTTTTATTTTATTTTATTTTATTTTATTTTTTATTTTTTATATCCCTCCCCTTTTTTATTTGATTTGAAAATGCAACAGAGCAGAGCAAGTACAGCCTTTGTCTTGATCTCTTCCCCTTCTGTCTTGAGGCCTCGGCCTTCGTCGTTGCTGCTTCTTCGGTGATAGTCCTTAGGGATCTCCTGGTGACCTTTTCTGTCTCCTTCATCGTGAATTTGAACTTGGCGTGCTTTTACTTCCGGCTGGCAATTTTAGCTGAAACTGCTCTTTGGCTCCCGGGGTATGAGTGATATTGACGGTTTGGGGGGAGTGATGACATATATAGTGGAAAGAGGGAAGAAACGAAAAAAGTGGAGAAAATCGTAAAAGTCCCACGTCATTTTATAGCTATCCCATGTCTAATGGCGCATGTACCCTGGATATTATGCGAACTCAACTAGTATCTAGTCAGGCTCTTACACTCATGAAGGATAAGGCGCGATGGCTCAAAAATGCTTACCGGGGTTTGTTTGTGACTGCTTACGTCGGAGCAAACCGCGGATATAAGAGCAAACAGGTAATATCATGCCTGGCACGTAATCTGGATAGATGCTGGAGTTAACAGAGGGATTAAACATTCCTAACCTATGTGATGCATGAAAATGCTTATGAGAGTAGTATGCTTTTGTTTTAGCCGGGCTAAAAAGGGTTTTGATTGATTTTTGATTTTTGACTGATTGATGATTTGATTGCCGGATGGTTTGATTGCTAGATGTTTGATTGCTAGAAGGTTTGATTGCTGGATGTTTGATTGCTGGATGTTTGATTGCTGGATGTTTGATTGCTAGACGTTTGATTGCTAGAAGGTTTGATTGCTGGATGTTTGATTGCTGGATGTTTGATTGCTGGATGTTTGATTGCTGGATGGTTTGATGGCCAGATGTTTGATTGCTGGATGTTTGATTGCTAGATGGTTTGATGGCCAGATCTTTGATTGCTAGATGGTTTGATTGCTAGACGTTTGATTGCTAGATGTTTTGATTGCTAGACGTTTGATTGCTAGAATGTGGGGGACGACTTATTTGCAACGTTCTAACGAGGACCTAAGGTTGCCCCCCAGTGGGCCAGACGACCGTACTCGACTTAAAGCTAATCAAAGCGAGCAAGAATAAAAAAATTTAAATAAAGGGAAAAGAAAGAGGGACTCCCCTGAACCGCGCAGCGGGGCTGCGCGGGCGTCTTCCACAAGCTCCCTGCGGATGACAGCGAGATGCTTCCCGTCCCGGTTCTTGTTAGACCTTCGTTGATGGGCTTCGTGATTGCTCGGGGGTAAAGGGGAAATCCTCTGTCTCCGAGATGTGCAGCGGGGCCGCAAGGGTGTATGCTTACCGTTCTTCTGCAGGCAACGAATTGGGACGACCTAGTCCCTGAAAAAGACAAGGTGATGACAAATGAGGAGTAAATGCAAGACAATTTTTAGCAAAAGTAATGTGATTGATAAGTTTTAAGCTCTCCCTTTTAGACGGGCTATCCGTGGGTCATTGCGGTGTGATTTGCATCGGATGGGCTTTGTGACTTTGGTCCAACGTTTAGTCCTTTGAGATCGATTATTTGCGATGCACCGAAGGGCCGGTAGCACTGCGAGGAAAAGAAATCTCACTTTAGATGGTGATGGTTTGTCTTAAAATCTTTCCTGATTCGCTCTTGAAGGTGGCCTGCTACGGCAATTCAACAGCTCCTACGAGCGGAACTCTCTGGTTCTATCGTGATGACGAGCTGAGGCGTGAGCCCTTACGTCCCTGCAAAACTGAAGAATGATTAGTGGCGTTAGTCTAAGTGACGTGTCTTGCGTCCCGAGCTACTCCTGGGGGTCCATCCATGGCATGCCTCCTTTTGTCATCTCACAATTTTAAGAAAAAACAGGGGACAACAAATTTTAAAACAAAGCATCTCTTGAAAAAAACTTATTTTATTCATTTCAGGACAAATGTTTGTGCTAGATTGTCATGATAAAACCCTATGTCTTTAGCTGATCGGACGCTCTGTCCACGATGCTTCAGGCGAAGTATCTCTTGACTGCATCGGCATTTACCGGTTTCGGGAGATCGTCTCCATCCATGTTGGTTAGCATTAGGGCACCCCCTGAGAATGCACTTTTGACCAGGTACGGGCCCTCATACCTTGGGGCCCACTTTCCTTTGCTGGCCTCCTGATGAGGGAGAATTTTCTTTAGCACTAAATTCCCAGCCTCGAATTTGCGAGGTCGCACTTTCTTGTTATAAGCGTTGACCATTCTTTGCTGATATAATTGCGCATGGCAGATAGCGGCCAAGCGCTTTTCGGGAAGGAGGTTCAGCTGCTCGTACCTCACTCTCGCTCAATCAGATTCTTCTACTTCAGATTCTGCTAGGATTCTGAGAGAAGGAATTTCTACCTCGAGGGGAATTACGGCTTCCATGCCGTAAACTAATGAGTAGGGAGTTGCCCCTATGGACGTACGGGTTGCTATCCGATAAGCATGTAGTGCGAAGGGAAGCATGTCGTGCCAGTCTTTGTGAGTGATTACCATCTTTTGGATGATCCTCTTCAGGTTCTTGTTTGCTGCTTCGACTGCGCCATTCATCTTTGGTCGATATGGTGACGAGTTTCGGTGCTTCACCTTCCAACGTTGGCAAAGATCGTCAATCATCTTTCCGTTGAGATTGGTGCCGTTGTCCGTGATGATGGTTTCTGGGACCCCATGACGGCAAATGATATTTCTCTCAATGAATCGCATGGTGGTTTTCTGAGTGATGTTGGAGTAAGAGGTGGCCTCTACCCATTTGGTGAAATAGTCGATCGCTACGAGGATGAAGCAATGGCCATTAGAGGCTGTTGGATGAATTTGGCCGATGATGTCGATTCCCCACATTGCAAAAGGCCAAGGCGACGTCATGCTGAAGAGAGGGGCTGGAGGGACGTGGAGATGGTCCGCATAGATTTGACATTTGTGGCACTTCCGAAAATAGCTGATGCAATCTCGTTCGATGGTGAGCCAAAAATAACCTTGCCTCATTATCTGCCTGGCCATCATGTATCCACTTGCGTGTGTGGAACAAACCCCTTCGTGGATCTCTGCTATGATTCTCTTTGCCTCGGTCATGGTGACGCAGCGAAGCAAAGCTCCATCAACTCTCCTTTTATATAGAACCTCGCCGTCGAGGTAGAAGTCTAGTGCTAAGCGTTGGAGGGTCTTTTTGCTAACCCGGCTTGCCCCCGGTGGGTACTCCCGGTTTCTGATGAACTGTACTAGGTCGTAGAACCATGGCTTGCCGTCAGGTTCCTCTTCCAAGGCGACACAACATGCCGGAGTTTCCTTTACTTCCACTCTCAATGGTTGGAGCATTACTCCGCATTCTAACTTAAACATTGAGGCCAACGTGGCTAATGCATCTGCGAAGCGGTTCTTTTCTCTGTCGACTCGGTCGAATTTGGTTTCCTCGAATTCCCGTGTGAGTTGGGTGAGTAGCCTTTGATAAGGGATGAGCTTGGAATCCCGTGTCTGCCATAGATCCTGGGCTTGATAGATGACGAGTGCTGAATCGCCGAAGATTCGGAGCTTCTTTACTTTTAAGTCGATGGCTGCTGTCAGACCACTGATGAATGCCTCATACTCGGCGACGTTATTGGTGCATGGGAAGTTCAATTTGCATGCTATGGGGAATTGGCGGCCATCTGGGGCTATGACCACGGCTCCCACTCCCTTGCCCGAGAGGTTCACCGCACCGTCGAAGAACATGGTCCACCAATCGTCTTCTCGGAGATTTTCTGTGACCTCATCTTCAATCATTATGATGTCCTCATCGGGGAAGTCGAAGCTCAATGACTCGTACTAGTCCGAGGTATGATCGGCCAAGTGATCGGCGAGGGCGCTTGCTTTAACCGCTTTCTGAGTCACATAGATGATCTCGTGCTCAGCTAATAAGACTTGCCATCTACAAATGCGACTTGACAGGTACGGCTTTCCGAAAATGTATTTCAAGGGGTCCATGCGAGAGATTAGCCAAGTCGTGTAATACAACATGTACTGCCGGAGCCTTCGGGCGCACCATGCTAGGGCGCAACAAGTTTGTTCCAACATAGAGTAGCGCATTTCGCACTCGTTGAATTTTTTGCTGAGGTAGTAGATGGCTTGTTCATGCCTTGCAGACTCGTCGTGCTGTCCCAAAACGCAACCCATGGCGCTAGCCGTGACTGTCATGTACATGAGCAAGGGCCGTCCTAGCGTCGGGGGAACTAGTACCGGTGGGCTTTGCAGATATGTCTTGATTTTCTCGAAGGCTTTTTGGCAGTCTTCGTCCCATTCTGCATTTCCGTGTTTCCTTAGCATCTTGAACATCGGCTCGCAGGTAAGTGTTAACTGGCTGATAAAGCGAGCGATGTAGTTGATGCGTCCTAAAAAGCTTCGTACTTCCGTTTCGGTGCTGGGAGCGGGTAGCTCCTGAATGGCTTTTATCTTATCAGGATCCACTTCTATACCTTTGTTGCTGACGATGAATCCCAATAACTTCCCGGAAGTCACTCTGAAGGTACACTTAGCTGGGTTTAGCCGTAGCCAAAATTGCCTCAACCGTTCGAACACCTTCCTCAGGATGTCCACATGATCTTGCGTGCCGCGAGACTTGGCTATCATGTCGTCGACATATATTTCCAATTCTTTATGCATCATGTCGTGGAAAAGGGTGACAGCAGCACGTTTGTACGTGGCTCCTGCGTTCTTTAATCCGAAGGGCATCACTTTGTAGCAGAAGGTTCCCCAGGGCGTGATGAAGGTCGTCTTTTCACTGTCCTCGGGTGCCATCTTGATCTGATTGTACCCCGAGAATCCATCCATGAAAGAGAACATGTCATTTCTGGCGGCACTATCTACCAAGATGTCGATATGGGGAAGAGGGAAGTCGTCTTTAGGGCTAGCTCGATTGAGATCCCGAAAGTCCACGCATATGCGAACCTTCCCATCTTTCTTAGGCACTGGCACTATGTTGGCGATCCATTCTGGGTACTCCGCAACTTTCAAAAAACCCGCGTCTAGTTGCTTGGTAACTTCTTCTTTGATTTTCAGAAGGATGTCTGGATGCATCCTCCGAAGTTTTTGCTTGACAGGCTTAAACTCAGGTTTTAACGGAATACGATGCTAAACTATCCCGGGATCAAGACCTGGCATGTCGGCGTATGACCATGCGAATACATCGAAGTAGTCCTTGAGGAGAGTAATCAACCTTTCTCTCTGAGTCGTATCCAGGGTAGTTCCGATCTTGACCAGTTTTTGACTCTCATTGCTTGCCCCCAAGTTTACTTCGTCCAATTCCTCCCGATGAGGGGTTATTTCCTTTTCTGAACTTTCTAGTAAACGGGTCAGTTCGTCGGAGACTTCGGCCTTGTCTTCGGTCGTAGCGATGATTTCTTCGCCAGTAAAGACATAGGTTTTATCAAGACAATCCGAACTAACACTCATCCTGAAATTAAAAGCGCGAAAAAAAGAGATGCGTAAAATGAAAATTTGCATATATATTGATTTTTAACAAAAGGGAACAGGAGTCCCTACAAAAATGTTTTCGTAAGAAAACGTGCCAAAAACATATATATTTTTCAAAATGAGAAATTACGGAGAGACATCCGGAAGCATGGTGATGGTCCAGTTGCCCACAGACTCCCCTGACTTCTTAACGAAAATGACTGAACCAGGCGACGATCCTTCTTCTCCTAGAGTGCAGATACGGAGGTCTGATACCCTGATTGGATTTTCATTGATGGTTTCAGCGGCGAAGGGGAACGTGGTTCTGATATGGGGAATCGGCATTTTGCCCTCTGGCGCAGAACGTCCAAATAGCTTAGCCAGCTGCTTTTCCTTCTTTTCTTGGGCGATCCTGGTGAAATCGGCTTTGCTGGGTTGGTACCCTAACCCAAATCGATCTCCGACGCTCTTCGGAGGCGCCCAGCCTTTCGATCCTTGTAACTCGGCCCCAAGCCATTTTCCTAATTGGAAGCTTCCCTCTAGTGTTGACTTAGTGGTTGTTTCGGCTACCCCAGATTTTGAGGCTTCGCAAACGGGGGATCCCTCCTCAATCCAACCCGCGTTGACGATTTCAAAGGCTTGGAAGGAACTCTCCAGGGTTTCGGTAGTTTCGATGTAAGGCACGGATGCATGCTTGGCCAAGATCAAGGCTTCTTCGGCCTTTATCGTGATGAGGGCATTGTCTTTGACGTATTTGAGGCACTGATGCAAGGAAGAGGGGACGGCTCCCGCTGAATGGATCCAAGGCCGTCCAAGAAGCATGCTATAAGCGGGTTGGATTTCCATGATCTGGAATGTCAAGATAAAAGGGTGGGGCCCGATGACCATATCCAACTCAATGTTCCCGATGATCTCTCGAGTGGTGCCATCGAAAGCCCTAGCCATCATTCCGCTAGGTTTTATGAAGGAGGAATCGACCGGCAGCTGTTCAAGGACATGCCTGGGCATGACATTAAGTGTGGACCCATTGTCGATTAGGGCTTTTGCTATGACGTGTCCCTTACATTCCACTGTGATGTATAGGGCCTTGTTGTGATCTCTTCCCGAGGGGTCGATCTCTTCTTCCGAGAAGGAAATGCTGCTTAAGGCTTGGATCCTTCCGACAAGGTTTTCCACCCCTTCTGTGGTGATATCCTTAGTCACGAAAGCTTGTTTCAAGACTTTTAAGAGAGGTTGGCGATGCGGCTCTGAAGTGAGGATCAGCTCCATGATGGAGATACGAGCTGGGGTTTTCTTTAGCTGTTCGATGATGCTGAACTCGCTCTGTTTCATGATCTTGAGGAACTCAGTTGTCTCGTCCTCGGTTACAGGTTTGCTCAAACCTTGCGCCTCCTCTATCGTCTCTTCGCGGATCACAGGGTCTTTCCCTTTGGCTTGTCGTTGCTTTTCTACTTCCTCCGAAATGTAACATCTTCCAGTGCGGGTCATGCCCCCGATATGAGAGGCTTCGCCGATAGCGAGTGTTATTGGTGCGACTGCAGGAGGGGTGGTGACCACCGTGTATCCGTAGTTGAATGGGACCGCGTGTAAGTCCCGGCTGGGAGTATTCACAGCTAATGTGAATACTACTTTGCGTGGGATCGTGGCTGCCTCCCCTGCCTGGGCCACATATTCGAAGGAGTAAGGTGCTGGTGGATTGTCCTCGATGGCGTTGATGGCTCCTTGGGTTTCCCCTTTGGTTTGAATGATCCCGAATGTTGCGAGTTGCTTGACTTTTTGCCGAAAAAGTCTGCAATCCTGGATGTCATGCTTGCTTTCCCCTTGGCAGAATAGGCATTGGGCCTGACTATTCCCTGGGAATGGCAAATAAGCGTTGTTGGCTAATGCGAAGAACAATTCTTCATTGGGTACTTCCCCCATCGACAGGTGAGAAAGGTCAATTCCAATGGAAGAAATGTCGCTCATCCCAGGATTATGGTGCGGTAGAGGACTGGTTGTCATATCAGGACCCCTTGTCAAACCTTTGGACGAGATTCGTCCTTCTTTGGTTAGGTGCTCGACCTTCTCTCTAAAGTCGTAACAGTTTTCCAAGGAGTGTCCTCGGGTTCCGGCGTGATATTCGCAGCTATCCTTTGGATCATACTAGCTAGGGTAAGGAAGGGATTGAGGCGAGAGTGGGGATGTTGTAATCTGCCCGTCTGCCAAAAGGCTTGCGTAGATCTCCTTCAAAGGAAACGGAGGAAGCGACCATGTCGGTGAAGGGTATGACTCGGAGTCTGAGGATTCCCAAGAAGGTAGTAAGGGCACTGTGCTAGAATAGGAAGGTGGTGCCGAATACCTGACGAGGTAATCGAACTTCCCGGAAGGTTGGCCCAAGGTGTCAATCTCGCGGTCGCCTTCGTCGCGGCACACGGAGAACCGCTTGCACGATGAAGTCGATCTTTTCTTCTGGACCATTTGGAGCGGGGTTCCATTGGCGTTATGCGGGATAGGAAATCCATCTCCGATCGTGTTGATGGATCCTTCCCCAGGGGTCACTTTCTGGGTTTGTATTACCCCGAGACTCGAGAGTTGTCTCACCTTTTCTGCGAACGACTTGCAGCTTCGGATCTTGTGACCGTGGCCCCCCTTGCAGTACATGCAGTGACTCAGATTGCCCCCTGAGTATAGCACATATCCCTCTCGAGCTAAGGCCTGGAAAAGTTGTTCTTGTGGCCAACTCGATGCGGAAGATAAATGGTCGTTGCTTTCTCCTGCCGAGATGGCATTCACCCCTCCCTTTCCTTGGGAATGATTGGGAAGAGGGTTGGTGGATGTGTTGGGTCCTTTTGCTAATCCTTCGAAAGATACCCATCCACTTTTGATCAAGTGATGGACCTTTGCCTTGAATGCGAAGCAATTTTCCAGAGTGTGACCTGGGGCTCCAGCGTGATATTCGCATCTTGCGTTGTGATCATACCACTTTGGGTAAGGAGGCAATTGAGGCTGAGCCGGAACCGGTACGATCTGTCCGGCCGCCAGGAGATGTTTGTAGATTTCTCCTGCAGGGAGAGGGAGAGGAGGTGGAGGCTCTCGGTTCCACCGATTGTTGGTCGTGTTTTGGTTATTTGGGTCTTTTGGTGGGTTATATGGTTTGGGTTGCATAGGTTGTGATGTTTGCACTGGAGGTGGTGGGAAATGAGTAGGATTTTGAGGTAGGATATTAGCGATTGGTGGTGAATTAAAAGGAAAGGAGGTGGGTTGATATAGTGATGCCGGCTGATACGGCGGTGGTACCAAATAAGGCGGTGGTGGCGGAAACGGCTGCCCCTGATTAACTTGGGGAGCGATAAATCCGACGTCCCTTTTCACGACTGATGCTTTCTTTGGTACGGACTCTGGTGTTGGATGCGTGATTCGCCCAGACTTAATCCCTTGCTCGACTCTTTCGGCAATTAGGACCATGTCGGAGAAGCTGTTTGAGGGGTTCGAGATCAGGTAGGTGTAGTAGGGAGCTTTGAAGGTGTGCAAGAAAATCGATAAGAGTTCCTTGTCGCTTAAGGGTGGAGAGATTCTCGAAGCCAACTCTCTCCATCTTTGTGCATAGGTATTCACGGACTCGCCGATTTTCTTTTCCAGATTTTACAGGTCGGCGCGGTCAGGAGCCACCTCCATGTTGAATTTGTATTGTTGGTAGAAGGCATCGGACAGGTCTCTCCACGTCCTGATCCTGGCTCTGTCCATCCCCATATACCAAGTTAGGGCGTGGTTGGTCAAGCTTTCTCGGAATAGATGGATCAACAACTGTTCGTTGTGGATCATCTCTGCCATCTTGTTGCAGTATGCTCTGAGGTGGGTCTTCGGGCATTCTACCCCAGTATATTTCTCGAAGTCGGGGATTTTGTACTTCGGAGGTATGACGATCCCGGGGACCATGCACATATCGGTGGGGCCGGTAGGGTCAAATGGATCAACCCCTTCAATTGCTCGGAGCCTCTCCTCGAGAAGATTCAGTCGATCCCCTTTCGGTTGCTCGGCCCCAATGGGCTTAGAACCGAAGGGCAGCATTGGTTCTGATGAGAACTGAGGTTGTGCTGGGTTGAAAGTGAGGAGCTGAGTTCCCACAGGTCCGGGAACTGTGCTCGGAGGAATAGGAAGGAGATACAGGTCCTCTGGGTGGGCCTGGCTCTTGCTGGGGTCCACAGCAGGGTTGATTGAAAGGTACTGAAGCGACGGGGAGATCTCTTCACCCGTCTTAACTGGAGGACTCGCAACGTTGGGTACAGTGAAGGGACTAACCCATCTCCAATGGCCCGGGGGACCAGAAAGTGGCGGGAGTACGGAAGGTCCTGCGACGGTGAGCGAAGAGTGAGGTCCTTTTGTTTGAGGGAGATCAAAACCCGGTGGTACTTCGGCGACAGCTTCATCTCTTTCCTTTTCGGCCCTGGTGGCTCTTTCTGTAGTGATCCTAACTTGCTCCTCTAACTCCATGATTCTAGCCATTAGTGCTTCATCGGTCTTGGCCGGTTCAGTCATTTTTCGTTTTTGAAGTCTAGTTAGGGGGAGCCTGTGCGGAGTAGCTTGCTTTCGAGGAGCTATTGTGAACCTGAAAAAGGGAAAAACACAGAAAAAGTAAATACAAGTGAGGATATACAGGTGATATGCAATCCCGAGGCCTCCACGTTGCTCATTCATTTTTCGGCCACACTTTCACTTGATATTTCCAAGGAGGTCGGTGAGGCGAGGAATCCCAGTGGTTGACAAGATACGACAGAAGCCTCTATACATTCCCCCGATATGAAGCAAACCTGAGATGCTAACGGCGAAACCCAAATCAGCAGGGGCAACCAATGCCGCCATGCTAGGAAGATCTCTTTCATACTGTGCTTGCAAATGACGTAGGGCCTGACGCCTGGCGAACCCAACCGAGGGGAGGGATGACAATCAATGCCATGAACTTGGAGGTCGTGATAAGCTAAGAGGACAAAGCCACGAGTGGGCAATATTTGGTTGTTTTTGTTTTTTCTTTTTTTTTTTGAGTGTTTGGTTTGATTTTTTGGTTCTTTGGGTGAAACGACTGTGTTTATCCCGGAGGGATTTTCTCTTTCTTTTTGCGATAGTCTTTTGAGTTGCGTTTGGATGGATAATTGATATGGAAAAAATGAGGCGATTTTAATAAATATCCGAAAGAGTACGACTTTATTAAAAGTGTTTACAAAAGTATGGTAAACTTGCTAAATTTATCAAAAATGGCTAAGATAGGTGGAATCAGGGGTCCTAGCTAAAAAGAAAAGATTTGCCGATTCCGAGCCTTTCCCTAAAGGTGTCATTCCTGGACGTTAGAGTCCTGTTGCCAAAGGTACTCCATCGAAGCCAACTCCCCTTTCTTCATCTCTAACTCAGCCTCTAAGGCGGCAATTCGGCTTTGTAGTGTCTGATCGTTGAAACTTTGTTCCCCGAAAATATCAAGTGAAAGTAGTATAGGTGCCGACATATTGAATGAGCAAAACGGGTCCTGTGGGACAAAAAATAAAATTTAAAATGCAAAGTAACCTGCACGTGTCAGAAAATTTACAGTTCGTATAACAGAAAAATCACGTCAATATGCCACGACAAACAGGTATAATCATGATGCCTGTGCTGGGGCTCTGATTCCGACACCTCTAACTGGCTTGAATGGTTCCCGGATGATACCATGAAAAGGTCCCTAAAGTGTCGTCCAGTCGCCCGATTCCTTGCGAAATCGTATAACCTTTCGACTGGCTTTAGGGGTTCATCCGAGTTGGGATTGGTGAACACTACCCAGGACATGTGTCCTAGGGCGTCACTACTACCCTCATATTTTGGTAATTGTCCCCTGGGTGTAGGGCGCTATGAAATGCATATGACAATTGATAAAGTAAATAAATAAACAGACCAGCAATTGATCAAAGCAAATAAATAAACAAATAAAACACCTCTCTAAAAAGATAAAAACCGGCTCCGACCCTAAAGTCCCCAGTGAAGTCACCAAACTGTCGCGCCTCGGAAATTTAAAAAAAATTCGCGAGTGTGCAACGAAATTTGAGACCTTACAATGCTCGGCGTAAAAGGGACGCCTAGCAGCATGCAATGAAGTCGCCACCCTAATTTAGTTGCTAGGCTTAGGGAACCCCAATTGTCATGGCATAGGAAATTTAATAAGTAAAAAACTAAAGGCACAAAAAAAGGGGTCTGGACCCCAGACAAAGGTTCGGGGTCGTATTATGGTCTCGGGAAGGTGTTAGGCACCCGAGACACATCCGAAAACGGTTACCGGTTGATGAGAGAGGTGTTTAAAAAGGTGTTTGAGAAATGCGTTTTGAAAAAGGGGGCCCTCAGAGGAATCGTCACTTTAGTCTTTATTATGATCGTGATGGGACTGAATTTTCCGTAAGACTGAATGAGCGTCCTCTTTTTTCATCATCGGGCCATGCATGATTAACTTAATTACTACGTGATCCTAACATGGATTGCTAACAGAGTACCAATTTAAATGATTGATTTTAAAGTGAAAAACTAAAGTGGGATCGAAAGTCCCCATGTACATGCAGTCAATACAAGCGAGAATTTAAAATCATATGAACATGGCATTTTAAGCAACTCTTTAAACACGTTGTTCATGTGGGTTGATTTTAATTCTAGCAGTTCTATATATCATGCATGCAGTTGATATTTGCGAAAAGCATCGAATAAATAAAAGGGACTTGTGAGGCGTACTTTCGAGCGAAGCTTGAAATTAACCTACAAAACGAGAGTGTTAGTGATGGCTTGAGAAATAACTAGGCAATTCTATGAGTGCGAAAATTTAAATGACAGTCGATTGCACACGTAAAATGATGGATTCTACCCATACGAAAGTGAGATGCTGAGTTTGATAAAATGATGACAGTTGATTGTATGCGAAAAATGATGGATTTTACGCATACGAGATTTAAATGCTGAGTTGATTGCATGCGAAAAATGATTGATTTTAAGCACACGAGAATTTAAATGCTGTGTTGATTGCATGCGAAAAATGATTGATTTTACGCATACGAGAATTTAAATGGTAGGTTGATTGCATGCGAAAAATGATTGATTTTACGCATACGAGAATTTAAATGCTAGGTTGATTGCATGTGAAAAATGATTGATTTTACGCATACGAGAATTTAAATGCTAGGTTGATTGCATGCGAAAAATGAGTGATTTTACGCATACGAGAATTTAAATGCTGGGTTGATTGCATGCGAAAAATGATGGATTTTACGCATACGAGAATTTAAATGCTCGGTTGATTGCATGCGAAAAATGAGTGATTTTACGCATACGAGAATTTAAATGCTGGGTTGATTGCATGCGAAAAATGATTGATTTTACGCATACGAGAATTTAAATGCTGGGTTGATTGCATGCGAAAAATGATGGATTTTACGCATACGAAAATGAAATGCTGTTTTGATAAGTGCAGAAAAATTAAATGCTATTGGCGATTTACAGGGAAGAAGAAAAGTTTAATGATTTGCAGAAAATAAAACAGGTTGATAATGCAGGGAATAAACAGTTGGATATTTGCGGAAAATAAACAGTTGATATTGCGACCGACCATGTAGGCGGTATTGAATTTAAATTGCTGAAAGTAAATTGCTGAAATTTAAAGTGCGGGAAAGTAAAGTGCGGAAAAGTAAACAGTTGATAATTTGCGGAAGGATTTCCAGCAGTTTTGCGAAAAATTAAAGCAGTTGATATTGCAGAAAATAAACAGTTGATATTGCGACCGACCATGTAGGCGGTATTGAATTTAAATTGCTGAAAGTAAATTGCTGAAATTTAAAGCGCGGAAAAGTAAAGTGCGGAAAAGTAAACAGTTGATAATTTGCGGAAGGATTTCTAGCAGTGTGCGAAAAATTAAAGCAGTTGAATGTTTACGAAAATTAAAATGCGACCGACCATGTAGGCGGTATTGAATTTAAATTGCTGAAAGTAAATTGCTGGAATTTAAAGTGCGGAAAATTAGGCAGTTGATAAGTGCGACCGACCATGTAGGCGGTATTGAATTTAAATTGCTGAAAGTAAATTGCTGAAATTTAAAGTGCGAAAAAGTAAACAGTTGATAAGTGCGACCGACCATGTAGGCGGTATTGAATTTAAATTGCTGAAAGTAAATTGCAGAATTAAAGTGCGGAAAAGTAAACAGTTGATAAGTGCGACCGACCATGTAGGCGGTATTGAATTTAAATTGCTGAAAGTAAATTGCAGAATTAAAGTGCGGAAAAGTAAACAGTTGATAATTTGCGGAAGGATTTCCAGCAGTTTTGCGAAAAAGTAAAGCAGTTGAATATTTACGAAAATTAAAATGCGACCGACCATATAGGCGGTATTTTAACTGACGGAAATTAAACGGTTAGATATAAATGACTGATGTTAGATAACATGACAATAAATATCACGATAAAGAATGAGCAATTCACGTATAAAAGCAATTCAAGAAACAACTTGTTAAAAATTAAGCATATGAAATAGTTTACGAAAAAAGTGAACTAAATAATTCATGTATAAAACATACGAAAAATAACACGTAACATAAAAAATAAATATATGAAACATGCGAGCATCTTACGTAAAAAAATGGTCTCGAAAACCCGGAAAAATGCAAATGGGCTGGGCTTGACTTGGAAATTTGAAAGAAATGGGCCAGGAATTGTTCCTGGCCCAAAGGTAATTCATTTAAGTGGTGATGGGCCAAGCCCATCACCTTTCTTCCCTCTCACCCGAAGGGCCATGAGGCCCGTATTGCTTCATCTTCTTCCTCACGTCGTCGGCGCCACTGCCGGCGACGGAGGTCACGAACCAGGAGTCCGATTCGCCTGGTTCTTGGCCCAAACTGACCGTCTCCCCTCCCTCAATACAGAAACTCAATCACAACAGTAAAACGGGCCCAAAACAGTGACGCTTTTTTGGAGAAAACCGAAAGATGCATTTTTACGTTTATTAACGAAACAATTAAACTAAGCCACGATAATTCAAACGAATGTTAGCATGGTGAAATTAGGTTGACACTCAAGCAATTAGAACACGTTTGAGTAGTTAAATGGTCATCGAAGTCAAGAACAAAAATTAGAGAGAGAAACCGTAAGTGAGAGAGAGAGAGAAGCTTACCGTGGTTTGTCTCGAGAGGAAAGGATTGCGCAAGGAAGGGCTCAAATGCTCGTGAATTGGACCGGAAAATAGAGAGGGAGTAGTGTGGTTTTTTTTTGGGTGAAAAAATTTGGCCCCTTTGACGAAGGAACAGACGGCTATTTATAGCCGAAAGACGCGTGGGAGAGTGGCGGAGGGAGCTGCGCGTGGTGGCCGGACATCGTGGTGGCAAGGCTACGGGATAGCCGTGATGATGGCGGAGGGACAAGAGCTACGGGAGCAGTTGGCTTGGGTGTGGGCTGCTCCGCTGCGTGCTGATCGCCACTGTGCATGTGCATTATGCACATTAAATTGTCAACCGTTGATCTGGTTGACTTTCCTTGGTTGACCAGATCAACGGTTGAGATCAAAGGCCATTAAGTCTCATTTAAATGGCCTCGAGCCGAGACTCGCGGGCAAACGTACTGACTTTTCGAGCCGAAGGTACTAGCGCGTAGAGAAAAATATGACGGTTTTAGCCGTCTACAGTGAATCATGAAAATTTTCCGTTTAACGCGTTTATTTCCTCGTTCAAAGACGCGGAACGCGGGAACGGAACAAATAAAGCGTTACACCGAAAATTGCGCGAAACGCTGTAGACCATTGCGAGCAGAAAAAAATCTAGCAACTAGTTGATGGAAAACATTTTGAAGTCAAGCTGTTGTCCGCGCGAACTTACTCGGGTCCAATAAAAGCTCGACCGTAAATAATAATAAAAAATAAAAATACTAAAAAAAATGTGCTAAAATATTAAAAATCCTAAAAATCATGAGATGACCTAAAACGAAGAAACGACTCGCAAACGGCTGCCGGATAGTAAAAAATGTGAGTTTTAAGGCTAAAAATACTAATGATAATAATGACGAAAATACTTGATGAAAAATTAACAACGCGATTTCGAAAGCTGACGATGCTAACGATGATGCTAAAATGCGATGCAAACCCTAAAAAGGCCAGTGATAGTAACTTACCTACAGATGACTATAATTTAAGTAAAAATGACAGTAAATTGAATAAATGACAAAAATTCTAAAATTAAGAAAAAATGGCGTCAAAATTCGAGTATCAACAGGATCATCATGACTCCTCTTTTGCATTAATGAGAAAATCCTGAGCATTAAATGCTCTGAAAAGTAGAATCAATTTTTCAAAACAAGACAGACGCAATGGCTCGATGACGCGATGATGCAATAGCGTGATGACGCGATGATTGAGATAACGCGATTGGGCTATAATCGAACTAGTAGTTGACAAGATAACAGAAGGAGAAATTTATTTCTAGCAAGGTGTTGGCCTGATGTAACTCATCCCTAGACAGCACTACTGGGTTTACCCAGACGGAATCAACAAGCCCGCGGTTAAAGCCCCTAGGCCAAGAGCAGAAATACAATCTAACAATGAAGAAGCCACTTTTCCAATCCGCTATAGTCTCCCCGTAGCCCTGAAACCTCTGCTAGAATGACTGCATGAATGCGTCATTCCACCTCGGGGCGATATCAACCAAACAGTTGCGACACTTGAAGCAAAAAAATTTGCAAAATAAATTAACAGACGGAGTAAGTGCACCCTGCAATTCGCAAGTGCGAAGAAAGGCGTAAATTCCGCACCAGGATGAAGGGGTTATCTGAGCCGGGTCGATATCATACTGACGCAGTAGCTTCTTTACAGACTCATGAATGGGAAAACAAAAACCATAAAGGAACATCTTAAAATAGACCATCCTATCACTCTTGGACAAGGGGTCATGAAGCCGCTGACCCACCTCAGGAACTTTAACGAAATAACCTGGAGGAAAAGTGATACCCTGACCCTCCAACGCTGCTTTCAGAACGATTTCACAAGTAAAGAGATTAGGCGTTCTCTTGATTTCTGGGTATATAGGCATCTGAAGACCCCTATGATCTCTAGTCATACGCATAATGAACCAATGAGAAGAAAATCTGAGGAAGATGGAGCAAAATACCTGGAATGAGAAAGCAGTGTGTAGACCGCCGGCGCCGATGAGCAGTTGAAGAAATTTTCTTCGAATAAAAGAAGAAGCAAAAAAGAGAGGATGATGGGGAAGAATTTCAAAGCGCAAGCAAAAGTGTTAAAAGAAAACAATTGTTCCCTTTTAAAGGTTGACCTGAGTACCCAACAGCCTGTAAAAATGAGATGCGTGCAAAACAGAAAATGACACGTGGAAAAACCGCAGAAGGATATTTATGACTAAGCATTTATATCTTCGAAGAAAGACAATTATTGACTGAAGGCTGACAGAACGGTTACATCAAGCGGCAGCCAGCTTCTCAGCGATAACTAACCAAGTATGGAAGGAGTTAACGCGGAAGGGCGACTAAGAAAGAAGAAGAATGAAAAGCGTAATTTCATTTCATAAAAGCCATACGACATCTACAGAAAAGCATAGTATGTAAAATTAATCATCGTCAAGCCAATAGGAAGACCAGTAGCAGTATTCCCCATCCAAGGACGGAAACTCCTCGGCAATAGGTGGGAAAGGTTCCTCAACGTGCCCCTTCCGACCTAGTTCTAGCGAGCTTGGCCCTCCTTTGGCAGTAAAGGCCGCGTTATCAGCACCGATATCGCTAGCGGAACTACTTTCCATGAAACGATCGATGTGAGGAAATAGTGTGCCATCCTTCCGAACAGGTGGGATATAAAAGTGAGGAGACGGGTCGACCGTCTTCGAAGTCTTCCCCTTCTTCGACCTCTTACGACGTTTACGGCGAGGAAGTCGCCTCTTCAGGCATGAGGGTGAAGGAGGATTACCAGAATCCGGTGAGGTTGGAGGAGTTAGGGGAGAACCGCGTTCAACAAGGTCTAAAGAGTATGAATCGGCCATGAAACCACAAATGATTTTGACAGGAAAATATGAAGAAGAAGATGAATAGAAAAAGGGAGAGAAAATCCCATTAAATAGCCGAGGATGAGGAGCCTTTCCATCTTCTCGCACAACTTTTGAGAGAATTGATGCGTTCTGAAAACAATCTGAATTGCAGAATCAGATCTTGTGATCACGGCTATTGGAGTTCCCCCTAATCGATGAGCACAAAAAAACCGCTCAATCAGTTGATACTGAAGAGGCAGCGCGAAATTAATGCAGAACGGTTCGCGAGGATAACCGTTACTAGTATCCAACCAAGGATGGACTCGTTTTCAGTTGGGCTGATGTGGCAATCAACCAAAATGTCAACTGGCACATTACAAAAAACTACGACTCCAATAAAGAAAGACGTTTTATTTATTCATTTATGGCCTAACGGCCTGGGTATACATTCATACAAAGAGAAGAAAACATAGGACGACGACGACCGACAATCAAGCCTAGGATCCAGCATCATCATCCTCCACCATAGTGGGGACCTCTCTCAAAGCGTCCGCTACAGAGGTCAGCTCGGTGGAAGAAATCCAAGGGTATTATCATCCTTGTACCTATGTAGAGGCCAGAACACTACCGCGCCTGCCAGGGGTCAACCGCAGAAGGTTGATGCCCCTTAGCCGGCAATGAACCCTGGGATGGTCGACATCAGCGGGGGGGGGGGTCTCACGCGTCATCTATCTACACGCACGACGTTATCCCATCCCAAGACAGCCATGACGTCACTAAAGCTACCGCCCGTGATGTCACTTGAGGTGTTATCTCCCCCGATAATGCCTCCCCCTAGAGGTAACGCCCTCGTGTGGCCTATAAATACCCCACCATTTGAAACGCAAGGTAAACCTAAGATCGCTACTAGAACCTCTGCTATTTTGAATAGCCATACTAACTTAAGCATTGGAGTGTTTACGCCGGAGCCCCCCCTCTGACTCCTTGCAGGTACATTTGACGACAACTACAGTGACTCTGAACTGCCATACCCCTATCCCCGATCCTCCAGAACTCTGAATCTTATCACCGGTGAAGTGGGAGGAGTTAGGGAAGAATCGCGTTCAGCAATATCTAAAGACTGTGAATCGGCCATGAAACCACAAGTGATTTCAATAGATGAATATGAAGAAGAATATGAACAAGAAAAGGGAGAGAAAATCCCATTAAATAGTCAAAGCAGGGAGGCTTTCCCATCTTCTCGCACGACTTTTGTGAGGATTGATACATTTTGAAAAGAACGATCTTAATTGCAGAATCGGATCTTGTGATCATGCCTATTGGAATTTCTCACTGATCGAGGGACACTAAAAAGCTGCCCAATCAGCTGATGTTGAAGAGGCGGCGCAAAATTAATACAGAACGGTTCGCGAGGATAACCGTCACCGAAGCCCAACCGATGACGACCTTGTTTTCAGTTGGACTGATGTGGCACCCAACTGAAATGTTAACAGGCACGTTGTGAAAAGAAAGAAGAAAAATGCAAGGTAACTAAAAGATTCTTTATTTATTTATGACCTAACGGCTCGAGGCATACACACGGAGAGCATACAAAGACAGCAAACGAAGGCGACATAGTAACAGGCGGTCAAACATTGGACCCTGCATCGTCCTCCCCCGACACCACTAGAACCTCCCTCAGTGCATCCACAATGGCGGTCAGCTTAGAAGAGCAGACCCTCATCCCCTTCAGGCAGTACCCCAGCAAGTCCTTCCGGAGTCGCAGCATGGTGACCACCACCTTGATGCGGGAGACGACGGCAGCCAGCTTCGTCACACTCTCCAAAGGGCTGAAGTCCTCCAGGGAAGTTCCAAGCTGCCTAGACAGAAGTGGAGTCATCATCCCCTAGAGCTCCATGATGTCCTTAGAGGTCTTCCTCATCATGGTGTCCAGAAAATCCACATCGGCCTCAGTCAGATTCTTCAAGGCTTTGGAGAGTAAGAAGTTTCTTGTCAATTCGTCCATGATGAAAATACCAATAGAGATGCTAGAGAAATGTGAAACTTGTGCGGAGACAGTTCAAATTTATAGGCCCCAGAGGAGTGGCAGACGTGGACACATGTTCCTCGAAGATCGAGCCATCCCGTTAACTGTCGCAGGACGATAGAAGCAAAATGTAGCGCTAACCCTTGGTAAACACTCGGGCTCATTTTCAGTTGGGCTTGTGATAACAATTAAGACTATTTTGGGGGCGTTTCTGTTAATACCCCTGCGTTAAGGTCGGACACGACAGAACCTATCGGGCGCATGCAGCGGAAGTTATCGTCCTTCTCCAAGAGAAGAGCCTTGGGATGGTTGACATCAGCGGGGGAGGGGTCTACTGCATCATTTATCCACACACACGGCGTTATCCCATCCCAGGACAGTCGTGACGTCACTCGAAGCTGTCGTCCCTGACGTCACTCGAGGCTGCCGTTCATAATGTCACTTGAGGCGTTATCTCCCCCCGATAACGCCCACCCCCTAGAGGTAACGCTTTCGCTTGGCCTATAAATACCCCACCATTTAAAACGCCAAGTGAGCCTACGATCGCTACTCGAACCTCTACCATTTTGAACAACCATACTAACTTAAGCATCGGAGTATCTACGCCGGAGCCCCCCCTCCGGCGCCTTACAGGTACACTTGACAGTGACTACAATGACTCCGAGCAGCCATAATCATCACCCCGATCATCCCGAAGTTCGAATCTTATCAGAAATCCTTCCGGACGTTGGTGCTAAAGATGTAAATGCACGTCCGTGCGATGCTATCGCTCTCCGGACATTGGTGTGAGGATGATCTTCTCTGATAGCGAGGAGGTTTTCTCTGATAGTGAGGAGGATGATCTTGGATAGTGAGGAAGATGATCTCGGATAGTGAGGAGGATGAGCCTCTCTTCTCTGATAGTGAGGAAAGTTGATCTGGTCTCTGAGGACGATCTCTGATAGTGAGGTCGTTGATGGTGAGAAATCCACTCGAACATTGCTGCCCACTAGGATATTGATGCAAAAATTGAAATGAAAACTCCACTCGGACACTGCTGCCCACTGGGTGGTTGGTGATGAAATCTTTTGGGACGCTGCTTGCCGTCCGATGTTGATGCGAAAATTGAAATGAAAACTCCACTCAGATGTTGCTGCCCACTAGGAGGTTGATGATGAAATCCTTTTGGACGCTGCTGCCCATCGAATGTTGATGCAAAAATTGAAATGAAAACTCCACTCGGACGTTGCTACCCACTAGGAGGTTGACGATGAAATCCTTCTGGACGCTGCTGCTCATTGGATGTTGATGCTGAAGAATCCTTTCGGACGTTGCTTCGTTGGATGTGGATGCTGAAGAAGGAGTGTGATCCGCCGCACGAAGTTGATTGAGGAGTGGTAACGTACTCCATTCGAATGTTTGGATGGTGGGGGAGAGTGATCCACCGCACGAAGTTGATTAAGAGTGGTAACGTACTCCATTCGGATGCTCGGTTGGTGGGGGAGCGTGATCTGCCGCACGAAATTGATTAGGAGTGGTAACGTACTCCATTCGGATGCTTGGCGGAGATTCCACTGAAGCATTTCTGTATCCTACAAATAGGGAGGAAACAAACACGAAGCAGCAGTGGATGGAAAAAAGGGAGAGCAAATTGATAAATGGGAAAACAATGAGATCAAATCACGTATGTTGTATATGAAAGTATTCCCACACTACCCTAAGGTTTGCCCCCAGTATTTCATTGAGATAAAAACAACTTCCCTATCAAGAGAAGGTTCAACAAGTTTATGCATCTTTGGATAACGTATCATCCAATTTTCTGTCGTATGAGCATGCTTGATACAAGCCTAGAAAAGCATCTGCATCTTGTCCAGGAGATAACGACCTCAAGGACAAGACTTTCCCACAACATGTAGATGTAGGCAATCCTCACTGGATATTGGTCTTTGCGCTCACACTCAGAAACAAGGCTACGTGTTTACACTCGTAAAAATGCAACAAACATAGCACAAAATCAGATTTGCAATGTCAATATGAGTGAATAAACTTCAAATGAAGATGCACATGCATGTGCCTTCTAATAATCGAGAGGACTTTGCAAGAGAAAAGAAAGGAAGTAGATAGAATGACAGAATATGGGAAAATTCTGTTTAGCAAGGAAGTGCTTTTTAACAGAAAGAAAAGGGTTTAAATGAGCAGCGCACAACTAAGGTTGCTAGCCGGAAGTAAGGTACACAATTTCTTTAGCCTTTGTTAGGGATGCTCCTTCTTTGAGATCACCATTTGTTGTTGATGAAGCGCACTGGTTTTTGAATCTTTGCAGGGAATGATCTCTTTTACTTTTGGGATCCTTATTTGTCGTTGACGAAGCGCACCGATTTTTGAATCTTCATGGGGAATGATCTCTTTTGTTTTGAGACCATTTCTTGTTGACTTTGGACCATTTTTGAATTTTCATCGGAAATGATCTCTTTTGTTTTGAGACCATTTTGTTGACTTTTGACCATTTTTGAACTTGCTTCTGCTTTTTATTGATTGGTGTTTTTTTTCTTTTCTTTTTTGTTTTGTTTTTGTGAGCAAAGCAAGTACAATTTTTGTCTGGTCCGTCGTCACTTCCGTCTTTGGCAGAGGCCTTTAAGTCTTGATTTTTGGCCTTCTTCCGGCGTTGACCATCAGTAATCCTCGGAGTTTTCACATCCCCTCTTGTGCAAGCTAAGTTCGATGTGCACCTTACCTCCGGTTAACAACCTCAGTTGGGCACTGCTCATTATTTAGGGAATTCAAGTAGAAGCAAGAAATTTTACAAGCGGCTTAGAAGAGAAATGAATTGAATAAAGAGCAGAAGCAAGTGTTTGAAGATAAAAGAATGAGAAGACCAAAGAAAGGTGGAAGCAAAGAGCAAAGTCCCCTATCATCTTACAACTATCCCATGTCTAAATGTGCATGTACCCTGGATATTATGCAAATCTAACTAGCACTTAGTTTGGCATTTGCACTCATGAAAGAAGTATGGCGTGAAGGCCCAAAATGCTCACAGGGATGTGATTGTGATTGCTTACCTCTAAGGCATGCTGCAGATATAAGAGCAAGCAGGCGAGATCATGCATGTCATATAAATTCAAATGGATGCACAAGTTATCCATAATGCAATAACATGTTGAACATGCTCCATCTGCAGAAGGTTTGAAAAAATTTGAGGGTAGTGTGGATTTTTTCAAAGAATTTTATGCACAGTTTATAAAGTCAAAAACTCTTATCAATTTTATAGACAAAGCGTGAGGGTATGGCCGCTCATGAAAGTTTATGAACAATTTAAAATGTTGCCCCCAATGTAGGAATGAATGCAGAATAATTGTACAAAAATTAAAGAGCCGGAGAAGAAAATGGACTTCTTTGGATGTGTGCAGAGGGGCCGCGAGGTCGGAGCAAGGATGCTGCCGCGGAAAGGTAAATGTTGACTACACTCATGTGTTGTTGTCCACTTGGAGGTTGACGGGGAGTTTAAAATGGAAACTCCATTTGGACGTTGTTGTCTGATGGGCGGCAGATGGCTAGGATTTCCAGGTCCAAGAATCCATCCTTGAGATAGGTCGCTTACGGGACGTGGTGGTCTATTTTGTGAAGAGGCCCATTCTCTGTAGATTACATAGCAAGGGAGAAAATGACCTTTTTTGATTTGCTTTTTACTGTCCCGGGGCGGGGAGGAGGACCTTTTCTGATTTGCTTTTTCTGATAGGAGAAAGATTCATTTCCTAACATGACATGATGCAGGCAACCATGGTGTGATTCATGTTCCCATGTATAGCGAGGCTTATTGGCAAGCACGTCATGGTTCTGATCGGATGTCGAAACCCATTTATGCTTTGTGGAATTATGTTTGGATGTTGCCGACCATTGAGATTTTGATGGGGAACAAAAATGAAAGTTCCATTTGGGCGTTGCTGCCCGCAGGAATGTTGATGCTGAATTTGAACTGAAAATTCCACTCGGGCATTGCTACCCAATGGGATGTTGGTGCTAAAATCTTCATATCTAGACGAGAATAGCACTCGCGGTCCTGGATAAGACAAGCAGAAGGACGTCAATAGCTTTAGTCGGACACCTTGCGAAAATGCATATTGGTGTTCCAGACTTAGTGTGACCGATCCTTTCTTAGCTAATTTAATCGTGTGGGTTGCTTTTGGGAATGCATCGGTTCAGGCCTGACTTTCGACGTCATCCTCGGGGAAAGACATTGCTGCACCTTTCGAAGGGATGGGAAACTCCTTTAATGAGGGTTCACGACTGTTGTGGTGGATCCAAAAAATGAAGTTCATGCACCACATTTTGGAGAATGCTCTTTTGAAGATTTGGCGCTTGAGTTGGGCCTTTGCGTGGATAAACGTCACAATGACAGACTTTGAATGATACCCATTTAGTACGTGCCATGATCAAGGTGCGAGGTGGACAAATGGGATGGCTTCTCCGAAGGCTCCCTCATCCGATTTGCTTGCCCCCAGGTATAGAGGATTGAAAATATGATGCAGTGTCAATGACTCAAGGCCTTCTGATTCTGCTCATGATGAGTTTTGATACCCACGATCTTGTTTGGCTTTGAAGCTTCAACTTGGTGGCACCTTCTTAGGTGATGATCATGAGGAGATCAACATGTTATCTTGAGGCTTCTGCTCGTTTAGTCGTCGTTGGACTTTTGCTGGACATTTCTTCTTAGAATCGTGATGGCTGAGGAGATGGCAACCCCTTTGAACCATCAGGCTGTTAAGCTTGACTGATATACAAAGGGAAGCTTTTATTCATTCCCCACAGTGATGATGAAGAGAAGGTCATTCGATCATGGGTGATAGTCATCCTTGAAAAGCTACCCACTCATGAAAGGATTAATACCCGTTCGATCATGATCGATTGCTTGGGAGGAGAGATGCCGGTGACAAGATCAAATTTGACACATGAAAGATTTGACCATGATCGAATTTGAGTCCGTAGTTTAGAGCATGACGGGGTGTGAATGTCCTTATACCTACAAAACAAGACCAATTTAAGCATACCCTAGGGGAACACCTATTCGTCATGTTACTGTAAGGTCAAGGGCATCTGGCGACGGTAGTGTATTGATGGTAGAATTTTCCGAGAGGGCAGATAGAGAGAAAAGCTTTGGCAACTTACGCCCCCAAATAGGCTTGTTAGCGCAGAATAGGTTTTGTGGCTTTGATCCCACATCTTTTGTATTCAAACTGGATAATAGTATTGCTATAAACATAGCCAATCGCAACATTCCGAAGAATGACCGTTGAGTTCTTGAATGCTGCTCTGAGATTAGACAATTTTCTGGATAATTAGCTGATATACGTAGTCTTCTCTTTGAAATAGCTAAATCGCTTCTGGACTTAGTCAAATTGCCAAGGAAAGACAGGTTTAGGATGATCGGCTAGATGCTCATTGAGAGTGGTTAAAGAAGTAATGCTACTAACGGTATTCTCAATCTTTTCCTCGTCAACGGATTTAGACTCAGAACGACGAGTTCTAGCCATGGCAGAAATAAAGGGTAAAAAGATGAAGAAGACGACAGAAATAAACGGGAAGTGCCTTTCTAAGAAGAGGAGCTCTGAACACCCAGACGATGAAAAGAAGAAACAGAAGCTGACTCAGAAGGATATGGAGGGAGTAAAATGACAAAAGTGGAAAAAAGAAACAAGTGTTAGGTTTTATAGCCTCAGAAGCTAAGTGAAACGACTGTTGTAACAGTCGTTGCGGCGTCCCAAGGAACAGGCGTAGGTAATGAGTATGACTCTTGAGAAGCGAGAAGATGCTTTGATCTTACCAATTCCTAGGGCACCCTAACTCTTGGCGCCCTTACCAGTTGACACGTGTCTTTCGGATCTGTCGCGCCTCGGAAATTTAAAAAATATTCGCGAGTGTGCAACGAAATTTGAGACCTTACAATGCTCGGCGTAAAAGGGACGCCTAGCAGTATGCAATGAAGTCGCCACCCTAATTTGGTTGCTAGGCTTAGGGAACCCTAATTGTCATGGCATAGGAAATATAATAAGTAAAAAACTAAAGGCACAAAAAAAGGGGTCTAGACCCCAGACAAAGGTTCGGGGTCGTATTATGGTCTCGGGAAGGTGTTAGGCACCCGAGACACATCCGAAAACGGTTACCGGTTGATGAGAGAGGAGTTTAAAAAGGTGTTTGAGAAATGCGTTTTGAAAAAGGGGGCCCTCAGAGGAATCGTCACTTTAGTCTTTATTATGATCGTGATGGGACTGAATTTTCCGTAAGACTGAATGAGCGCCCTCTTTTTTCATCATCGGGCCATGCATGATTAACTTAATTACTACGTGATCCTAACATGGATTGCTAACAGAGTACCAATTTAAATGATTGATTTTAAAGTGAAAAACTGAAGTGGGATCGAAAGTCCCCATGTACATGCAGTCAATCCAAGCGAGAATTTAAAATCATATGAACATGGCATTTTAAGCAACTCTTTAAACACGTTGTTCATGTGGGTTGATTTTAATTCTAGCAGTTCTATATATCATGCATGCAGTTGATATTTGCGAAAAGCATCGAATAAATAAAAGGGACTTGTGAGGCGTACTTTCGAGCGAAGCTTGAAATTAACCTACAAAACGAGAGTGTTAGTGATGGCTTGAGAAATAACTAGGCAATTCTATGAGTGCGAAAATTTAAATGACAGTCGATTGCACACGTAAAATGATGGATTCTACGCATACGAAAGTGAGATGCTGAGTTTGATAAAATGATGACAGTTGATTGTATGCGAAAAATGATGGATTTTACGCATACGAGATTTAAATGCTGAGTTGATTGCATGCGAAAAATGATTGATTTTAAGCACACGAGAATTTAAATGCTGTGTTGATTGCATGCGAAAAATGATTGATTTTACGCATACGAGAATTTAAATGCTAGGTTGATTGCATGCGAAAAATGATTGATTTTACGCATACGAGAATTTAAATGCTAGGTTGATTGCATGCGAAAAATGATTGATTTTACGCATACGAGAATTTAAATGCTAGGTTGATTGCATGCGAAAAATGAGTGATTTTACGCATACGAGAATTTAAATGCTGGGTTGATTGCATGCGAAAAATGATGGATTTTACGCATACGAGAATTTAAATGCTAGGTTGATTGCATGCGAAAAATGAGTGATTTTACGCATACGAGAATTTAAATGCTGGGTTGATTGCATGCGAAAAATGATTGATTTTACGCATACGAGAATTTAAATGCTGGGTTGATTGCATGCGAAAAATGATGGATTTTACGCATACGAAAATGAAATGCTGTTTTGATAAGTGCAGAAAAATTAAATGCTATTGGCAATTTACAGGGAAGAAGAAAAGTTTAATGATTTGCAGAAAATAAAACAGGTTGATAATGCAGGGAATAAATAGTTGGATATTTGCAGAAAATAAACAGTTGATATTGCGACCGACCATGTAGGCGGTATTGAATTTAAATTGCTGAAAGTAAATTGCTGAAATTTAAAGTGCGGGAAAGTAAAGTGCGGAAAAGTAAACAGTTGATAATTTGCGGAAGGATTTCCAGCAGTTTTGCGAAAAATTAAAGCAGTTGATATTGCAGAAAATAAACAGTTGATATTGCGACCGACCATGTAGGCGGTATTGAATTTAAATTGCTGAAAGTAAATTGCTGAAATTTAAAGTGCGGAAAAGTAAAGTGCGGAAAAGTAAACAGTTGATAATTTGCGGAAGGATTTCCAGAAGTGTGCGAAAAATTAAAGCAGTTGAATGTTTACGAAAATTAAAATGCGACCGACCATGTAGGCGGTATTGAATTTAAATTGCTGAAAGTAAATTGCTGGAATTTAAAGTGCGGAAAATTAGGCAGTTGATAAGTGCGACCGACCATGTAGGCGGTATTGAATTTAAATTGCTGAAAGTAAATTGCTGAAATTTAAAGTGCGAAAAAGTAAACAGTTGATAAGTGCGACCGACCATGTAGGCGGTATTGAATTTAAATTGCTGAAAGTAAATTGCAGAATTAAAGTGCGGAAAAGTAAACAGTTGATAAGTGCGACCGACCATGTAGGCGGTATTGAATTTAAATTGCTGAAAGTAAATTGCAGAATTAAAGTGCGGAAAAGTAAACAGTTGATAATTTGCGGAAGGATTTCCAGCAGTTTTGCGAAAAAGTAAAGCAGTTGAATATTTACGAAAATTAAAATGCGACCGACCATATAGGCGGTATTTTAAATGACGAAAATTAAACGGTTAGATATAAATGACTGATGTTAGATAACATGACAATAAATATCACGATAAAGAATGAGCAATTCACGTATAAAAGCAATTCAAGAAACAACTTGTTAAAAATTAAGCATATGAAATAGTTTACGAAAAAAGTGAACTAAATAATTCATGTATAAAACATACGAAAAATAACACGTAACATAAAAAATAAATATATGAAACATGCGAGCATCTTACGTAAAAAAATGGTCTCGAAAACCCGGAAAAATGCAAATGGGCTGGGCTTGACTTGGAAATTTGAAAGAAATGGGCCAGGAATTGTTCCTGGCCCAAAGGTAATTCATTTAAGTGGTGATGGGCCAAGCCCATCACCTTTCTTCCCTCTCACCCGAAGGGCCATGAGGCCCGTATTGCTTCATCTTCTTCCTCACGTCGCCGGCGCCACTGCCGGCGACGGAGGTCACGAACCAAGCGTCCGATTCGCCTGGTCCTTGGCCCAAACTGACCGTCTCCCCTCCCTCAATACAGAAACTCAATCACAGCAGTAAAACGGGCCCAAAACAGTGACGTTTGTTTTGGAGAAAACCGAAAGATGCATTTTTACGTTTATTAAAGAAACAATTAAACTAAGCCACGATAATTCAAACGAATGTTAGCATGGTGAAATTAGGTTGACACTCAAGCAATTAGAACACGTTTGAGTAGTTAAATGGTCATCGAAGTCAAGAACAAAAATTAGAGAGAGAAACCGTGGTTTGTCTCGAGAGGAAAGGATTGCGCAAGGAAGGGCTCAAATGCTCGTGAATTGGACCGGAAAATAGAGAGGGAGTAGTGTGGTTTTTTTTTGGGTGAAAAAATTTGGCCCCTTTGACGAAGGAACAGACGGCTATTTATAGCCGAAAGACGCGTGGGAGAGTGGCGGAGGGAGCTGCGCGTGGTGGCCGGACATCGTGGTGGCAAGGCTACGGGATAGCCGTGATGATGGCGGAGGGACAAGAGCTACGGGAGCAGTTGGCTTGGGCGTGGGCTGCTCCGCTGCGTGCTGATCGCCACTGTGCATGTGCATTATGCACATTAAATTGTCAACCGTTGATCTGGTTGACTTTCCTTGGTTGACCAGATCAACGGTTGAGATCAAAGGCCATTAAGTCTCATTTAAATGGCCTCGAGCCGAGACTCACTGGGGGGATGATCACTTGACATGTGACTGACGTTGCTTCGGAAGATAGTGCGCGATTCGCAGAAGTATGAATGATTTGTCCTAATGATGTCACTCTAGGAGGAGGAAAATAATTATGCAGAAATGTAGAATTGTATGAATGATGTTGCTCTGGGAGGACAAGAAATGCTAAGGTTTGAAAAAGGTAGAACTACGCTATGCTATCACTCTGGGAGGAGAAGAAATGCTACGCTGGAAACTAAATGCTGTCACTCTGGGAGGAGGGGAAATGCTACGCTGGAAACTAAATGCTGTCACTCTGGGAGGAGCAGAAATGCTAATGCTGAAACTAAATGCTGTCACTCTGGGAGGAGAAGGAATGCTAATGCTGAAACTAAATGCTGTCACTCTGGGAGGAGAAGAAATGCTACGCTGAAAACTAAATGCTGTCACTCTGGGAGGAGAAGAAATGCTAATGCTGAAACTAAATGCTGTCACTCTGGGAGGAGAAGAATGCTAAGTGCTGTCGCTCTGGGAGGAGAAGAATGCTAAATGCTGTCGCTCTGGGAGGAGGAGAATGCTAAATGCTGTCGCTCTGGGAGGAGGAGAATGCTAAATGTTGTCGCTCTGGGAGGAGGAGAATGCTAAATGCTAAAGACTAAACTATGATGTCACTCTGGGAGGAGAAGAAAGCTATCGCCAGCGGCCTTGATACGAACCTAGAATGCGTCTGCGTCCTGCTCAGGAGGTAACGACCCCAAGGACAAGACTTTCCCACGATTTGCAGCCGTAAGTAGTCCTCACCTGATATTAGTGCTTGCACTCACGCTCTGAAACAAGGCTAAGTGTTTTACACTCATAAAGATGCAACTAACATGATACATAATTTATAGTTCGCAATGTCAATCCGAGTGAATAGACTTCAAATGAAGATGCACATGCATGGGCATTCTAATAATCATGGGACTTTTACGGAAAAGAATGAAAGGACATGAAACGTCCGGAAATGAGTTTGTTTTGAAAAAGGTTGCTTTGCTGGAAGGTTTTTGATGACTGATGCTTTGCTGATGAGGGCGAGGTACGTGAGCCTTTTCGCTTTTCGCTGAGGATGCTTGCTTGACAGAGTGCGTTAGCTCTGGGATCCTTGCTGGGGGGTGCTTTCCGTGTGGCCAGGGGCCCTTTTCTTGAGTCTTCATTGGGGAGCGTCGTCGCTGTTCTTTTTGCGACCCACTACTTGAGTTGGCCTTGGGCCTCTTTTCTTCTCGGGTTCTCACTAGGGATGCTTGCTTTGAGGCTTCTTGAGTTGGCCTTGGGCCTCTTTTGCTTGACTTTACTGGGGGAAGACTGCTTTGAGATTTCTCGAGTTGGCCTTGGGCCTTTCTACCCGAGTTCACTGGGGAAAGTTTTCTTCGAGATTTTCTCGAATTGAGTTGTCCCCGGGCTGTGACTGCTTTGGCTCTTCGATTGTTTGTATTCGTCGAAGGTCTCTGAGCATTTTTCTTTTCTTTTCCCTTTTTCCCCTCTCTCCTTTTTCTTATTTTTTTTTCTCATTTTCCTCTTTTTTATTTTATTTTATTTTTTATTTTTTATATCCCTCCCCTTTTTGATTTGATTTGAAAATGCAACAGAGCAGAGCAAGTACAGCCTTTGTCTTGATCTCTTCCCCTTCTGTCTTGAGGCCTCGGCCTTCGTCGTTGCTGCTTCTTCGGTGATAGTCCTTAGCGATCTCCTGGTGACCTTTTCTGTCTCCTTCATCGTGAATTTGAACTTGGCGTGCTTTTACTTCCGGCTGGCAATTTTAGCTGAAACTGCTCTTTGGCTCCCGGGGTATGAGTGATATTGACGGTTTGGGGGGAGTGATGACATATATAGTGGAAAGAGGGAAGAAACGAAAAAAGTGGAGAAAATCGTAAAAGTCCCACGTCATTTTATAGCTATCCCATGTCTAATGGCGCATGTACCCTGGATATTATGCGAACTCAACTAGTATCTAGTCAGGCTCTTACACTCATGAAGGATAAGGCGCGATGGCTCAAAAATGCTTACCGGGGTTTGTTTGTGACTGCTTACGTCGGAGCAAACCGCGGATATAAGAGCAAACAGGTAATATCATGCCTGGCACGTAATCTGGATAGATGCTGGAGTTAACAGAGGAATTAAACATTCCTAACCTATGTGATGCATGAAAATGCTTATGAGAGTAGTATGCTTTTGTTTTAGCCGGGCTAAAAAGGGTTTTGATTGATTTTTGATTTTTGACTGATTGATGATTTGATTGCCGGATGGTTTGATTGCTAGATGTTTGATTGCTAGAAGGTTTGATTGCTGGATGTTTGATTGCTGGATGTTTGATTGCTGGATGTTTGATTGCTAGACGTTTGATTGCTAGAAGGTTTGATTGCTGGATGTTTGATTGCTGGATGGTTTGATGGCCAGATGTTTGATTGCTGGATGTTTGATTGCTAGATGGTTTGATGGCCAGATCTTTGATTGCTAGATGGTTTGATTGCTAGACGTTTGATTGCTAGATGTTTTGATTGCTAGACGTTTGATTGCTAGAATGTGGGGGACGACTTATTTGCAACGTTCTAACGAGGACCTAAGGTTGCCCCCCAGTGGGCCAGACGACCGTACTCGACTTAAAGCTAATCAAAGCGAGCAAGAATAAAAAAATTTAAATAAAGGGAAAAGAAAGAGGGACTCCCCTGAACCGCGCAGCGGGGATGCGCGGGCGTCTTCCACAAGCTCCCTGCGGATGACAGCGAGATGTTTCCCGTCCCGGTTCTTGTTAGACCTTCGTTGATGGGCTTCGTGATTGCTCGGGGGTAAAGGGGAAATCCTCTGTCTCCGAGATGTGCAGCGCGGCCGCAAGGGTGTATGCTTACCGTTCTTCTGCAGGCAACGAATTGGGACGACCTAGTCCCTGAAAAAGACAAGGTGATGACAAATGAGGAGTAAATGCAAGACAATTTTTAGCAAAAGTAATGTGATTGATAAGTTTTAAGCTCTCCCTTTTAGACGGGCTATCCGTGGGTCATTGCGGTGTGATTTGCATCGGATGGGCTTTGTGACTTTGGTCCAACGTTTAGTCCTTTGAGATCGATTATTTGCGATGCACCGAAGGGCCGGTAGCACTGCGAGGAAAAGAAATCTCGCTTTAGATGGTGATGGTTTGTCTTAAAATCTTTCCTGATTCGCTCTTGAAGGTGGCCTGCTACGGCAATTCAACAGCTCCTACGAGCGGAACTCTCTGGTTCTATCGTGATGACGAGCTGAGGCGTGAGCCCTTACGTCCCTGCAAAACTGAAGAATGATTAGTGGCGTTAGTCTAAGTGACGCGTCTTGCGTCCCGAGCTACTCCTGGGGATCCATCCATGTCATGCCTCATTTTGTCATCTCACAATTTTAAGAAAAAACAGGGGACAACAAATTTTAAAACAAAGCATCTCTTGAAAAAAACTTATTTTATTCATTTCAGGACAAATGTTTGTGCTAGATTGTCATGATAAAACCCTATGTCTTTAGCTGATCGGACGCTCTGTCCACGATGCTTCAGGCGAAGTATCTCTTGACTGCATCGGCATTTACCGGTTTCGGGAGATCGTCTCCATCCATGTTGGTTAGCATTAGGGCACCCCCTGAGAATGCACTTTTGACCAGGTACGGGCCCTCGTACCTTGGGGCCCACTTTCCTTTGCTGGCCTCCTGATGAGGGAGAATTTTCTTTAGCACTAAATTCGCAGCCTCGAATTTGCGAGGTCGCACTTTCTTGTTATAAGCGTTGACCATTCTTTGCTGATATAATTGCGCATGGCAGATAGCGGCCAAGCGCTTTTCGGGAAGGAGGTTCAGCTGCTCGTACCTCACTCTCGCCCAATCAGATTCTTCTACTTCAGATTCTGCTAGGATTCTGAGAGAAGGAATTTCTACCTCGAGGGGAATTACGGCTTCCATGCCGTAAACTAATGAGTAGGGAGTTGCCCCTATGGACGTACGGGTTGCTATCCGATAAGCATGTAGTGCGAAGGGAAGCATGTCGTGCCAGTCTTTGTGAGTGATTACCATCTTTTGGATGATCCTCTTCAGGTTCTTGTTTGCTGCTTCGACTGCGCCATTCATCTTTGGTCGATATGGTGACGAGTTTCGGTGCTTCACCTTCCAACGTTGGCAAAGATCGTCAATCATCTTTCCGTTGAGATTGGTGCCGTTGTCCGTGATGATGGTTTCTGGGACCCCATGACGGCAAATGATATTTCTCTCAATGAATCGCATGGTGGTTTTCTGAGTGATGTTGGAGTAAGAGGTGGCCTCTACCCATTTGGTGAAATAGTCGATCGCTACGAGGATGAAGCGATGGCCATTAGAGGCTGTTGGATGAATTTGGCCGATGATGTCGATTCCCCACATTGCAAAAGGCCAAGGCGACGTCATGCTGAAGAGAGGGGCTGGAGGGACGTGGAGATGGTCCGCATAGATTTGACATTTGTGGCACTTCCGAAAATAGCTGATGCAATCTCGTTCGATGGTGAGCCAAAAATAACCTTGCCTCATTATCTGCCTGGCCATCATGTATCCACTTGCGTGTGTGGAACAAACCCCTTCGTGGATCTCTGCTATGATTCTCTTTGCCTCGGTCATGGTGACGCAGCGAAGCAAAGCTCCATCAACTCTCCTTTTATATAGAACCTCGCCGTCGAGGTAGAAGTCTAGTGCTAAGCGTTGGAGGGTCTTTTTGCTAACCCGGCTTGCCCCCGGTGGGTACTCCCGGTTTCTGATGAACTGTACTAGGTCGTAGAACCATGGCTTGCCGTCAGGTTCCTCTTCCAAGGCGACACAACATGCCGGAGTTTCCTTTACTTCCACTCTCAATGGTTGGAGCATTACTCCGCATTCTAACTTAAACATTGAGGCCAACGTGGCTAATGCATCTGCGAAGCGGTTCTTTTCTCTGTCGACTCGGTCGAATTCGGTTTCCTCGAATTCCCGTATGAGTTGGGTGAGTAGCCTTTGATAAGGGATGAGCTTGGAATCCCGTGTCTGCCATAGATCCTGGGCTTGATAGATGACGAGTGCTGAATCGCCGAAGATTCGGAGCTTCTTTACTTTTAAGTCGATGGCTGCTGTCAGACCACTGATGAATGCCTCATACTCGGCGACGTTATTGGTGCATGGGAAGTTCAATTTGCATGCTATGGGGAATTGGCGGCCATCTGGGGCTATGACCACGGCTCCCACTCCCTTGCCCGAGAGGTTCACCGCACCGTCGAAGAACATGGTCCACCAATCGTCTTCTCGGAGATTTTCTGTGACCTCATCTTCAATCATTATGATGTCCTCATCGGGGAAGTCGAAGCTCAATGACTCGTACTCGTCCGAGGCATGATCGGCCAAGTGATCGGCGAGGGCGCTTGCTTTAACCGCTTTCTGAGTCACATAGATGATCTCGTGCTCAGCTAATAAGACTTGCCATCTACAAATGCGACTTGACAGGTACGGCTTTTCGAAAATGTATTTCAAGGGGTCCATGCGAGAGATTAGCCAAGTCGTGTAATACAACATGTACTGCCGGAGCCTTCGGGCGCACCATGCTAGGGCGCAACAAGTTTGTTCCAACATAGAGTAGCGCATTTCGCACTCGTTGAATTTTTTGCTGAGGTAGTAGATGGCTTGTTCATGCCTTGCAGACTCGTCGTGCTATCCCAAAACGCAACCCATGGCGCTAGCCGTGACTGTCATGTACATGAGCAAGGGTCGTCCTGGCGTCGGGGGAACTAGTACCGGTGGGCTTTGCAGATATGTCTTGATTTTCTCGAAGGCTTTTTGGCAGTCTTCGTCCCATTCTGCATTTCCGTGTTTCCTTAGCATCTTGAACATCGGCTCGCAGGTAAGTGTTAACTGGCTGATAAAGCGAGCGATGTAGTTGATGCGTCCTAAAAAGCTTCGTACTTCCGTTTCGGTGCTGGGAGCGGGTTGCTCCTGAATGGCTTTTATCTTATCAGGATCCACTTCTATACCTTTGTTGCTGACGATGAATCCCAATAACTTCCCGGAAGTCACTCTGAAGGTACACTTAGCTAGGTTTAGCCGTAGCCGAAATTGCCTCAACCGTTCGAACACCTTCCTCAGGATGTCCACATGATCTTGCGTGCCGCGAGACTTGGCTATCATGTCGTCGACATATATTTCCAATTCTTTATGCATCATGTCGTGGAAAAGGGTGACAGCAGCACGTTTGTACGTGGCTCCTGCGTTCTTTAATCCGAAGGGCATCACTTTGTAGCAGAAGGTTCCCCAGGGCGTGATGAAGGTCGTCTTTTCACTGTCCTCGGGTGCCATCTTGATCTGATTGTACCCCGAGAATCCGTCCATGAAAGAGAACATGTCATTTCTGGCGGCACTATCTACCAAGATGTCGATATGGGGAAGAGGGAAGTCGTCTTTAGGGCTAGCTCGATTGAGATCCCGAAAGTCCACGCATATGCGAACCTTCCCATCTTTCTTAGGCACTGGCACTATGTTGGCGATCCATTCTGGGTACTCCGCAACTTTCAAAAAACCCGCGTCTAGTTGCTTGGTAACTTCTTCTTTGATTTTCAGAAGGATGTCTGGATGCATCCTCCGAAGTTTTTGCTTGACAGGCTTAAACTCAGGTTTTAACGGAATACGATGCTCAACTATCCCGGGATCAAGACCTGGCATGTAGGCGTATGACCATGCGAATACATCGAAGTAGTCCTTGAGGAGAGAAATCAACCTTTCTCTCTGAGTCGTATCCAGGGTAGTTCTGATCTTGACCAGTTTTTGACTCTCATTGCTTGCCCCCAAGTTTACTTCGTCCAATTCCTCCCGATGAGGGGTTATTTCCTTTTCTGAACTTTCTAGTAAACGGGTCAGTTCGTCGGAGACTTCGGCCTTGTCTTCGGTCGTAGCGATGATTTCTTCGCCAGTAAAGACATAGGTTTTATCAAGACAATCCGAACTAACACTCATCCTGAAATTAAAAGCGCGAAAAAAAGAGATGCGTAAAATGAAAATTTGCATATATATTGATTTTTAACAAAAGGGAACAGGAGTCCCTACAAAAATGTTTTCGTAAGAAAACGTGCCAAAAACATATATATTTTTCAAAATGAGAAATTACGGAGAGACATCCGGAAGCATGGTGATGGTCCAGTTGCCCACAGACTCCCCTGACTTCTTAACGAAAATGACTGAACCAGGCGACGATCCTTCTTCTCCTAGAGTGCAGATACGGAGGTCTGATACCCTGATTGGATTTTCATTGATGGTTTCAGCGGCGAAGGGGAACGTGGTTCTGATATGGGGAATCGACATTTTGCCCTCTGGCGCAGAACGTCCAAATAGCTTAGCCAGCTGCTTTTCTTTCTTTTCTTGGGCGATCCTGGTGAAATCGGCTTTGCTGGGTTGGTACCCTAACCCAAATCGATCTCCGACGCTCTTCGGAGGCGCCCAGCCTTTCGATCCTTGTAACTCGGCCCCAAGCCGTTTTCCTAATTGGAAGCTTCCCTCTAGTGTTGACTTAGTGGTTGTTTCGGCTACCCCAGATTTTGAGGCTTCGCAAACGGGGGATCCCTCCTCAATCCAACCCGCGTTGACGATTTCAAAGGCTTGGAAGGAACTCTCCAGGGTTTCGGTAGTTTCGATGTAAGGCACGGATGCATGCTTGGCCAAGATCAAGGCTTCTTCGGCCTTTATCGTGATGAGGGCATTGTCTTTGACGTATTTGAGGCACTGATGCAAGGAAGAGGGGACGGCTCCCGCTGAATGGATCCAAGGCCGTCCAAGAAGCATGCTATAAGCGGGTTGGATTTCCATGATCTGGAATGTCAAGATAAAAGGGTGGGGCCCGATGACCATATCCAACTCAATGTTCCCGATGATCTCTCGAGTGGTGCCATCGAAAGCCCTAGCCATCATTCCGCTAGGTTTTATGAAGGAGGAATCGACCGGCAGCTGTTCAAGGACATGCCTGGGCATGACATTAAGTGTGGACCCATTGTCGATTAGGGCCTTTGCTATGACGTGTCCCTTACAGTCCACTGTGATGTATAGGGCCTTGTTGTGATCTCTTCCCGAGGGGTCGATCTCTTCTTCCGAGAAGGAAATGCTGCTTAAGGCTTGGATCCTTCCGACAAGGTTTTCCACCCCTTCTGTGGTGATATCCTTAGTCACAAAAGCTTGTTTCAAGACTTTTAAGAGAGCTTGGCGATGCGGCTCTGAAGTGAGGATCAGCTCCATGATGGAGATACGAGCTGGGGTTTTCTTTAGCTGTTCGATGATGCTGAACTCGCTCTGTTTCATGATCTTGAGGAACTCAGCTGTCTCGTCCTCGGTTACAGGTTTGCTCAAACCTTGCGCCTCCTCTATCGTCTCTTCGCGGATCACAGGGTCTTTCCCTTTGGCTTGTCGTTGCTTTTCTACTTCCTCCGAAATGTAACATCTTCCAGTGCGGGTCATGCCCCCGATATGAGAGGCTTCGCCGATAGCGAGTGTTGTTGGTGCGACTGCAGGAGGGGTGGTGACCACCGTGTATCCGTAGTTGAATGGGACCGCGTGTAAGTCCCGGCTGGGAGTATTCACAGCTAATGTGAATACTACTTTGCGTGGGATCGTGGCTGCCTCCCCTGCCTGGGCCACATATTCGAAGGAGTAAGGTGCTGGTGGATTGTCCTCGATGGCGTTGATGGCTCCTTGGGTTTCCCCTTTGGTTTGAATGATCCCGAATGTTGCGAGTTGCTTGACTTTTTGCCGAAAAAGTCTGCAATCCTGGATGTCATGCTTGCTTTCCCCTTGGCAGAATAGGCATTGGGCCTGACTATTCCCTGGGAATGGCAAATAAGCGTTGTTGGCTAATGCGAAGAACAATTCTTCATTGGGTACTTCCCCCATCGACAGGTGAGAAAGGTCAATTCCAATGGAAGAAATGTCGCTCATCCCAGGATTATGGTGCGGTAGAGGACTGGTTGTCATATCAGGACCCCTTGTCAAACCTTTGGACGAGATTCGTCCTTCTTTGGTTAGGTGCTCGACCTTCTCTCTAAAGTCGTAACAGTTTTCCAAGGAGTGTCCTCGGGTTCCGGCGTTATATTCGCAGCTATCCTTTGGATCATACTAGCTAGGGTAAGGAAGGGATTGAGGCGAGAGTGGGGATGTTGTAATCTGCCCGTCTGCCAAAAGGCTTGCGTAGATCTCCTTCAAAGGAAACGGAGGAAGCGACCATGTCGGTGAAGGGTATGACTCGGAGTCTGAGGATTCCCAAGAAGGTAGTAAGGGCACTGTGCTAGAATAGGAAGGTGGTGCCGAATACCTGACGAGGTAATCGAACTTCCCGGAAGGTTGGCCCAAGGTGTCAATCTCGCGGTCGCCTTCGTCGCGGCACACGGAGAACCGCTTGCACGATGAAGTCGATCTTTTCTTCTGGACCATTTGGAGCGGGGTTCCATTGGCGTTATGCGGGATAGGAAATCCATCTCCGATCGTGTTGATGGATCCTTCCCCAGGGGTCACTTTCTGGGTTTGTATTACCCCGAGACTCGAGAGTTGTCTCACCTTTTCTGCGAACGACTTGCAGCTTCGGATCTTGTGACCGTGGCCCCCCTTGCAGTACATGCAGTGACTCAGATTGCCCCCTGAGTATAACACATATCCCTCTCGAGCTAAGGCCTGGAAAAGCTGTTCTTGTGGCCAACTCGATGCGGAAGATAAATGGTCGTTGCTTTCTCCTGCCGAGATGGCATTCACCCCTCCCTTTCCTTGGGAATGATTGGGAAGAGGGTTGGTGGATGTGTTGGGTCCTTTTGCTAATCCTTCGAAAGATACCCATCCACTTTTGATCAAGTGATGGACCTTTGCCTTGAATGCGAAGCAATTTTCCAGAGTGTGACCTGGGGCTCCAGCGTGATATTCGCATCTTGCGTTGTGATCATACCACTTTGGGTAAGGAGGCAATTGAGGCTGAGCCGGAACCGGTACGATCTGTCCGGCCGCCAGGAGATGTTTGTAGATTCCGAGGAGCTATTGTGAACCTGAAAAAGGGAAAAACACAGAAAAAGTAAATACAAGTGAGGATATACAGGTGATATGCAATCCCGAGGCCTCCACGTTGCTCATTCATTTTTCGGCCACACTTTCACTTGATATTTCCAAGGAGGTCGGTGAGGCGAGGAATCCCAGTGGTTGACAAGATACGACAGAAGCCTCTATACATTCCCCCGATATGAAGCAAACCTGAGATGCTAACGGCGAAACCCAAATCAGCAGGGGCAACCAATGCCGCCATGCTAGGAAGATCTCTTTCATACTGTGCTTGCAAATGACGTAGGGCCTGACGCCTGGCGAACCCAACCGAGGGGAGGGATGACAATCAATGCCATGAACTTGGAGGTCGTGATAAGCTAAGAGGACAAAGCCACGAGTGGGCAATATTTGGTTGTTTTTGTTTTTTCTTTTTTTTTTTGAGTGTTTGGTCTGATTTTTTGGTTCTTTGGGTGAAACGACTGTGTTTATCCCGGAGGGATTTTCTCTTTCTTTTTGCGATAGTCTTTTGAGTTGCGTTTGGATGGATAATTGATATGGAAAAAATGAGGCGATTTTAATAAATATCCGAAAGAGTACGACTTTATTAAAAGTGTTTACAAAAGTATGGTAAACTTGCTAAATTTATCAAAAATGGCTAAGATAGGTGGAATCAGGGGTCCTAGCTAAAAAGAAAAGATTTGCCGATTCCGAGCCTTTCCCTAAAGGTGTCATTCCTGGACGTTAGAGTCCTGTTGCCAAAGGTACTCCATCGAAGCCAACTCCCCTTTCTTCATCTCTAACTCAGCCTCTAAGGCGGCAATTCGGCTTTGTAGTGTCTGATCGTTGAAACTTTGTTCCCCGAAAATATCAAGTGAAAGTAGTGTAGGTGCCGACATATTGAATGAGCAAAACGGGTCCTGTGGGACAAAAAATAAAATTTTAAATGCAAAGTAACCTGCACGTGTCAGAAAATTTACAGTTCGTATAACAGAAAAATCACGTCAATATGCCACGACAAACAGGTATAATCATGATGCCTGTGCTGGGGCTCTGATTCCGACACCTCTAACTGGCTTGAATGGTTCCCAGATGATACCATGAAAAGGTCCCTAAAGTGTCGTCCAGTCGCCCGATTCCTTGCGAAATCGTATAACCTTTCGACTGGCTTTAGGGGTTCATCCGAGTTGGGATTGGTGAACACTACCCAGGACATGTGTCCTAGGGCGTCACTACTACCCTCATATTTTGGTAATTGTCCTCTGGTTGTAGGGCGCTATGAAATGCATATGACAATTGATAAAGTAAATAAATAAACAGACCAGCAATTGATCAAAGCAAATAAATAAACAAATAAAACACCTCTCTAAAAAGATAAAAACCGGCTCCGACCCTAAAGTCCCCAGTGAAGTCACCAAACTGTCGCGCCTCGGAAATTTAAAAAAAATTCGCGAGTGTGCAACGAAATTTGAGACCTTACAATGCTCGGCGTAAAAGGGACGCCTAGCAGCATGCAATGAAGTCGCCACCCTAATTTGGTTGCTAGGCTTAGGGAACCCCAATTGTCATGGCATAGGAAATTTAATAAGTAAAAAACTAAAGGCACAAAAAAAGGGGTCTGGACCCCAGACAAAGGTTCGGGGTCGTATTATGGTCTCGGGAAGGTGTTAGGCACCCGAGACACATCCGAAAACGGTTACCGGTTGATGAGAGAGGTGTTTAAAAAGGTGTTTGAGAAATGCGTTTTGAAAAAGGGGCCCCTCAGAGGAATCGTCACTTTAGTCTTTATTATGATCGTGATGGGACTGAATTTTCCGTAAGACTGAATGAGCGCCCTCTTTTTTCATCATCGGGCCATGCATGATTAATTTAATTACTACGTGATCCTAACATGGATTGCTAACAGAGTACCAATTTAAATGATTGATTTTAAAGTGAAAAACTAAAGTGGGATCGAAAGTCCCCATGTACATGCAGTCAATACAAGCGAGAATTTAAAATCATATAAACATGGCATTTTAAGCAACTCTTTAAACACGTTGTTCATGTGGGTTGATTTTAATTCTAGCAGTTCTATATATCATGCATGCAGTTGATATTTGCGAAAAGCATCGAATAAATAAAAGGGACTTGTGAGGCGTACTTTCGAGCGAAGCTTGAAATTAACCTACAAAACGAGAGTGTTAGTGATGGCTTGAGAAATAACTAGGCAATTCTATGAGTGCGAAAATTTAAATGACAGTCGATTGCACACGTAAAATGATGGATTCTACGCATACGAAAGTGAGATGCTGAGTTTGATAAAATGATGACAGTTGATTGTATGCGAAAAATGATGGATTTTACGCATACGAGATTTAAATGCTGAGTTGATTGCATGCGAAAAATGATTGATTTTAAGCACACGAGAATTTAAATGCTGTGTTGATTGCATGCGAAAAATGATTGATTTTACGCATACGAGAATTTAAATGGTAGGTTGATTGCATGCGAAAAATGATTGATTTTACGCATACGAGAATTTAAATGGTAGGTTGATTGCATGCGAAAAATGATTGATTTTACGCATACGAGAATTTAAATGCTAGGTTGATTGCATGCGAAAAATGAGTGATTTTACGCATACGAGAATTTAAATGTTGGGTTGATTGCATGCGAAAAATGATGGATTTTACGCATACGAGAATTTAAATGCTAGGTTGATTGCATGCGAAAAATGAGTGATTTTACGCATACGAGAATTTAAATGCTGGGTTGATTGCATGCGAAAAATGATTGATTTTACGCATACGAGAATTTAAATGCTGGGTTGATTGCATGCGAAAAATGATGGATTTTACGCATACGAAAATGAAATGCTGTTTTGATAAGTGCAGAAAAATTAAATGCTATTGGCGATTTACAGGGAAGAAGAAAAGTTTAATGATTTGCAGAAAATAAAACAGGTTGATAATGCAGGGAATAAACAGTTGGATATTTGCGGAAAATAAACAGTTGATATTGCGACCGACCATGTAGGCGGTATTGAATTTAAATTGCTGAAAGTAAATTGCTGAAATTTAAAGTGCGGGAAAGTAAAGTGCGGAAAAGTAAACAGTTGATAATTTGCGGAAGGATTTCCAGCAGTTTTGCGAAAAATTAAAGCAGTTGATATTGTAGAAAATAAACAGTTGATATTGCGACCGACCATGTAGGCGGTATTGAATTTAAATTGCTGAAAGTAAATTGCTGAAATTTAAAGCGCGGAAAAGTAAAGTGCGGAAAAGTAAACAGTTGATAATTTGCGGAAGGATTTCCAGCAGTGTGCGAAAAATTAAAGCAGTTGAATGTTTACGAAAATTAAAATGCGACCGACCATGTAGGCGGTATTGAATTTAAATTGCTGAAAGTAAATTGCTGGAATTTAAAGTGCGGAAAATTAGGCAGTTGATAAGTGCGACCGACCATGTAGGCGGTATTGAATTTAAATTGCTGAAAGTAAATTGCTGAAATTTAAAGTGCGAAAAAGTAAACAGTTGATAAGTGCGACCGACCATGTAGGCGGTATTGAATTTAAATTGCTGAAAGTAAATTGCAGAATTAAAGTGCGGAAAAGTAAACAGTTGATAAGTGCGACCGACCATGTAGGCGGTATTGAATTTAAATTGCTGAAAGTAAATTGCAGAATTAAAGTGCGGAAAAGTAAACAGTTGATAATTTGCGGAAGGATTTCCAGCAGTTTTGCGAAAAAGTAAAGCAGTTGAATATTTACGAAAATTAAAATGCGACCGACCATATAGGCGGTATTTTAAATGACGGAAATTAAACGGTTAGATATAAATGACTGATGTTAGATAACATGACAATAAATATCACGATAAAGAATGAGCAATTCACGTATAAAAGCAATTCAAGAAACAACTTGTTAAAAATTAAGCATATGAAATAGTTTACGAAAAAAGTGAACTAAATAATTCATGTATAAAACATACGAAAAATAACACGTAACATAAAAAATAAATATATGAAACATGCGAGCATCTTACGTAAAAAAATGGTCTCGAAAACCCGGAAAAATGCAAATGGGCTGGGCTTGACTTGGAAATTTGAAAGAAATGGGCCAGGAATTGTTCCTGGCCCAAAGGTAATTCATTTAAGTGGTGATGGGCCAAGCCCATCACCTTTCTTCCCTCTCACCCGAAGGGCCATGAGGCCCGTATTGCTTCATCTTCTTCCTCACGTCGCCGGCGCCACTGCCGGCGACGGAGGTCACGAACCAGGCGTCCGATTCGCCTGGTTCTTGGCCCAAACTGACCGTCTCCCCTCCCTCAATACAGAAACTCAATCACAGCAGTAAAACGGGCCCAAAACAGTGACGTTTGTTTTGGAGAAAACCGAAAGATGCATTTTTACGTTTATTAACGAAACAATTAAACTAAGCCACGATAATTCAAACGAATGTTAGCATGGTGAAATTAGGTTGACACTCAAGCAATTACAACACGTTTGAGCAGTTAAATGGTCATCGAAGTCAAGAACAAAAATTAGAGAGAGAAACCGTAAGTGAGAGAGAGAGAGAAGCTTACCGTGGTTTGTCTCGAGAGGAAAGGATTGCGCAAGGAAGGGCTCAAATGCTCGTGAATTGGACCGGAAAATAGAGAGGGAGTAGTGTGGTTTTTTTTTGGGTGAAAAAATTTGGCCCCTTTGACGAAGGAACAGACGGCTATTTATAGCCGAAAGACGCGTGGGAGAGTGGCGGAGGGAGCTGCGCGTGGTGGCCGGACATCGTGGTGGCAAGGCTACGGGATAGCCGTGATGATGGCGGAGGGACAAGAGCTACGGGAGCAGTTGGCTTGGGCGTGGGCTGCTCCGCTGCGTGCTGATCGCCACTGTGCATGTGCATTATGCACATTAAATTGTCAACCGTTGATCTGGTTGACTTTCCTTGGTTGACCAGATCAACGGTTGAGATCAAAGGCCATTAAGTCTCATCATCACGGTTAATATGATGTAGGCAAACGTACTGACTTTTCGAGCCGAAGGTACTAGCGCGTAGAGAAAAATATGACAGTTTTAGCCGTCTACAGTGAATCATGAAAATTTTCGGTTTAACGCGTTTATTTCCTCGTTCAAAGACGCGGAACGCGGGAACGGAACAAATAAAGCGTTACACCGAAAATTGCGCGAAACGCTGTAGACCATTGCGAGCAGAAAAAAATCTAGCAACTAGTTGATGGAAAACATTTTGAAGTCAAGCTGTTGTCCGCGCGAACTTACTCGGGTCCAATAAAAGCTCGACCGTAAATAATAATAAAAAATAAAAATACTAAAAAAAATGTGCTAAAATATTAAAAATCCTAAAAATCATGAGATGACCTAAAATGAAGAAACGACTGCCGGATAGTAAAAAATGTGAGTTTTAAGGCTAAAAATACTAATGATAATAATGACGAAAATACTTGATGAAAAATTAACAACGCGATTTCGAAAGCTGACGATGCTAACGATGATGCTAAAACGCGATGCAAACCCTAAAAAGGCCAGTGATAGTAACTTACCTACAGATGACTATAATTTAAGTAAAAATGACAGTAAATTGAATAAATGACAAAAATTCTAAAATTAAGTAAAAATGGCGTCAAAATTCGAGTATCAACAGGATCATCATGACTCCTCTTTTGGATTAATGAGAAAATCCTGAGCATTAAATGCTCTGAAAAGTAGAATCAATTTTTCAAAACAAGACAGACGCAATGGCTCGATGACGCGATGATGCAATAGCGTGATGACGCGATGATTGAGATAACGCGATTGGGCTATAATCGAACTAGTAGTTGACAAGATAACAGAAGGAGAAATTTATTTCTAGCAAGGTGTTGGCCTGATGTAACTCATCCCTAGACAGCACTACTGGGTTTACCCAGACGGAATCAACAAGCCCGCGGTTAAAGCCCCTAGGCCAAGAGTAGAAATACAATCTAACAATGAAGAAGCCACTTTTCCAATCCGCTATAGTCTCCCCGTAGCCCTGAAACCTCTGCTAGAATGACTGCATGAATGCGTCATTCCACCTCGGGGCGATATCAACCAAACAGTTGCGACACTTGAAGCAAAAAAATTTGCAAAATAAATTAACAGACGGAGTAAGTGCACCCTGCAATTCGCAAGTGCGAAGAAAGGCGTAAATTCCGCACCAGGATGAAGGGGTTATCTGAGCCGGGTCGATATCATACTGACGCAGTAGCTTCTTTACAGACTCATGAATGGGAAAACAAAAACCATAAAGGAACATCTTAAAATAGACCATCCTATCACTCTTGGACAAGGGGTCATGAAGCCGCTGACCCACCTCAGGAACTTTAACGAAATAACCTGGAGGAAAAGTGATACCCTGACCCTCCAACGCTGCTTTCAGAACGATTTCACAAGTAAAGAGATTAGGCGTTCTCTTGATTTCTGGGTATATAGGCATCTGAAGACCCCTATGATCTCTAGTCATACGCATAATGAACCAATGAGAAGAAAATCTGAGGAAGATGGAGCAAAATACCTGGAATGAGAAAGCAGTGTGTAGACCGCCGGCGCCGATGAGCAGTTGAAGAAATTTTCTTCGAATAAAAGAAGAAGCAAAAAAGAGAGGATGATGGGGAAGAATTTCAAAGCGCAAGCAAAAGTGTTAAAAGAAAACAGTTTTAAAGGTTGACCTGAGTACCCAACAGCCTGTAAAAATGAGATGCGTGCAAAACAGAAAATGACACGTGGAAAAACCGCAGAAGGATATTTATGACTAAGCATTTATATCTTCGAAGAAAGACAATTATTGACTGAAGGCTGACAGAACGGTTACATCAAGCGGCAGCCAGCTTCTCAGCGATAAGTAACCAAGTATGGAAGGAGTTAACGCGGAAGGGCGACTAAGAAAGAAGAAGAATGAAAAGCGTAATTTCATTTCATAAAAGCCATACGACATCTACAGAAAAGCATAGTATGTAAAATTAATCATCGTCAAGCCAATAGGAAGACCAGTAGCAGTATTCCCCATCCAAGGACGGAAACTCCTCGGCAATAGGTGGGAAAGGTTCCTCAACGTGCCCCTTCCGACCTAGTTCTAGCGAGCTTGGCCCTCCTTTGGCAGTAAAGGCCGCGTTATCAGCACCGATATCGCTAGCGGAACTACTTTCCATGAAACGATCGATGTGAGGAAATAGTGTGCCATCCTTCCGAACAGGTGGGATATAAAAGTGAGGAGACGGGTCGACCGTCTTCGAAGTCTTCCCCTTCTTCGACCTCTTACGACGTTTACGGCGAGGAAGTCGCCTCTTCAGGCATGAGGGTGAAGGAGGATTACCAGAATCCGGTGAGGTTGGAGGAGTTAGGGGAGAACCGCGTTCAACAAGGTCTAAAGAGTATGAATCGGCCATGAAACCACAAATGATTTTGACAGGAAAATATGAAGAAGAAGATGAATAGAAAAAGGGAGAGAAAATCCCATTAAATAGCCGAGGATGAGGAGCCTTTCCATCTTCTCGCACAACTTTTGAGAGAATTGATGCGTTCTGAAAACAATCTGAATTGCAGAATCAGATCTTGTGATCACGGCTATTGGAGTTCCCCCTAATCGATGAGCACAAAAAAACCGCTCAATCAGTTGATACTGAAGAGGCAGCGCGAAATTAATGCAGAACGGTTCGCGAGGATAACCGTTACTAGTATCCAACCAAGGATGGACTCGTTTTCAGTTGGGCTGATGTGGCAATCAACCAAAATGTCAACTGGCACATTACAAAAAACTACGACTCCAATAAAGAAAGACGTTTTATTTATTCATTTATGGCCTAACGGCCTGGGTATACATTCATACAAAGAGAAGAAAACATAGGACGACGACGACCGACAATCAAGCCTAGGATCCAGCATCATCATCCTCCACCATAGTGGGGACCTCTCTCAAAGCGTCCGCTACAGAGGTCAGCTCGGTGGAAGAAATCCAAGGGTATTATCATCCTTGTACCTATGTAGAGGCCAGAACACTACCGCGCCTGCCAGGGGTCAACCGCAGAAGGTTGATGCCCCTTAGCCGGCAATGAACCCTGGGATGGTCGACATCAGCGGGGGGGGGTCTCACGCGTCATCTATCCACACGCACGACGTTATCCCATCCCAAGACAGCCATGACGTCACTAAAGCTACCGCCCGTGATGTCACTTGAGGTGTTATCTCCCCCGATAATGCCTCCCCCTAGAGGTAACGCCCTCGTGTGGCCTATAAATACCCCACCATTTGAAACGCAAGGTAAACCTAAGATCGCTACTAGAACCTCTACTATTTTGAATAGCCATACTAACTTAAGCATTGGAGTGTTTACGCCGGAGCCCCCCCTCTGACGCCTTGCAGGTACATTTGACGACAACTACAGTGACTCTGAACTGCCATACCCCTATCCCCGATCCTCCAGAACTCTGAATCTTATCACCGGTGAAGTGGGAGGAGTTAGGGAAGAATCGCGTTCAGCAATATCTAAAGACTGTGAATCGGCCATGAAACCACAAGTGATTTCAATAGATGAATATGAAGAAGAATATGAACAAGAAAAGGGAGAGAAAATCCCATTAAATAGTCAAAGCAGGGAGGCTTTCCCATCTTCTCGCACGACTTTTGTGAGGATTGATACATTTTGAAAAGAACGATCTTAATTGCAGAATCGGATCTTGTGATCATGCCTATTGGAATTTCTCACTGATCGAGGGACACTAAAAAACTGCCCAATTAGCTGATGTTGAAGAGGCGGCGCAAAATTAATACAGAACGGTTCGCGAGGATAACCGTCACCGAAGCCCAACCGATGACGACCTTGTTTTCAGTTGGACTGATGTGGCACCCAACTGAAATGTTAACAGGCACGTTGTGAAAAGAAAGAAGAAAAATGCAAGGTAACTAAAAGATTCTTTATTTATTTATGACCTAACGGCTCGAGGCATACACACGGAGAGCATACAAAGACAGCAAACGAAGGCGACATAGTAACAGGCGGTCAAACATTGGACCCTGCATCGTCCTCCCCCGACACCACTAGAACCTCCCTCAGTGCATCCACAATGGCGGTCAGCTTAGAAGAGCAGATCCTCATCCCCTTCAGGCAGTACCCCAGCAAGTCCTTCCGGAGTCGCAGCATGGTGACCACCACCTTGATGCGGGAGACGACGGCAGCCAGCTTCGTCACACTCTCCAAAGGGCTGAAGTCCTCCAGGGAAGTTCCAAGCTGCCTAGACAGAAGTGGAGTCATCATCCCCTAGAGCTCCATGATGTCCTTAGAGGTCTTCCTCATCATGGTGTCCAGAAAATCCACATCGGCCTCAGTCAGATTCTTCAAGGCTTTGGAGAGTAAGAAGTTTCTTGTCAATTCGTCCATGATGAAAATACCAATAGAGATGCTAGAGAAATGTGAAACTTGTGCGGAGACAGTTCAAATTTATAGGCCCCAGAGGAGTGGCAGACGTGGACACATGTTCCTCGAAGATCGAGCCATCCCGTTAACTGTCGCAGGACGATAGAAGCAAAATGTAGCGCTAACCCTTGGTAAACACTCGGGCTCATTTTCAGTTGGGCTTGTGATAACAATTAAGACTATTTTGGGGGCGTTTCTGTTAATACCCCTGCGTTAAGGTCGGACACGACAGAACCTATCGGGCGCATGCAGCGGAAGTTATCGTCCTTCTCCAAGAGAAGAGCCTTGGGATGGTCGACATCAGCGGGGGAGGGGTCTACTGCATCATTTATCCACACACACGGCGTTATCCCATCCCAGGACAGTCGTGACGTCACTCGAAGCTGTCGTCCCTGACGTCACTCGAGGCTGCCGTTCATAATGTCACTTGAGGCGTTATCTCCCCCCGATAACGCCCACCCCCTAGAGGTAACGCTTTCGCTTGGCCTATAAATACCCCACCATTTAAAACGCCAAGTGAGCCTACGATCGCTACTCGAACCTCTACCATTTTGAACAACCATACTAACTTAAGCATCGGAGTATCTACGCCGGAGCCCCCCCTCCGGCGCCTTACAGGTACACTTGACAGTGACTACAATGACTCCGAGCAGCCATAATCATCACCCCGATCATCTCGAAGTTCGAATCTTATCAGAAATCCTTCCGGACGTTGGTGCTAAAGATGTAAATGCACGTCCGTGCGATGCTATCGCTCTCCGGACATTGGTGTGAGGATGATCTTCTCTGATAGCGAGGAGGTTTTCTCTGATAGTGAGGAGGATGATCTTGGATAGTGAGGAAGATGATCTCGGATAGTGAGGAGGATGAGCCTCTCTTCTCTGATAGTGAGGAAAGTTGATCTGGTCTCTGAGGACGATCTCTGATAGTGAGGTCGTTGATGGTGAGAAATCCACTCGAACATTACTGCCCACTAGGATATTGATGCAAAAATTGAAATGAAAACTCCACTCGGACACTGCTGCCCACTGGGTGGTTGGTGATGAAATCCTTTGGGACGCTGCTTGCCGTCCGATGTTGATGCGAAAATTGAAATGAAAACTCCACTCAGACGTTGCTGCCCACTAGGAGGTTGATGATGAAATCCTTTTGGACGCTGCTGCCCATCGAATGTTGATGCAAAAATTGAAATGAAAACTCCACTCGGACGTTGCTACCCACTGGGAGGTTGACGATGAAATCCTTCCGGACGCTGCTGCTCATTGGATGTTGATGCTGAAGAATCCTTTCGGACGTTGCTTCGTTGGATGTGGATGCTGAAGAAGGAGTGTGATCCGCCGCACGAAGTTGATTGAGGAGTGGTAACGTACTCCATTCGAATGTTTGGATGGTGGGGGAGAGTGATCCACCGCACGAAGTTGATTGAGAGTGGTAACGTACTCCATTCGGATGCTCGGTTGGTGGGGGAGCGTGATCTGCCGCACGAAATTGATTAGGAGTGGTAACGTACTCCATTCGGATGCTTGGCGGAGATTCCACTGAAGCATTTCTGTATCCTACAAATAGGGAGGAAACAAACACGAAGCAGCAGTGGATGGAAAAAAGGGAGAGCAAATTGATAAATGGGAAAACAATGAGATCAAATCACGTATGTTGTATATGAAAGTATTCCCACACTACCCTAAGGTTTGCCCCCAGTATTTCATTGAGATAAAAACAACTTCCCTATCAAGAGAAGGTTCAACAAGTTTAAGCATCTTTGGATAACGTATCATCCAATTTTCTGTCGTATGAGCATGCTTGATACAAGCCTAGAAAAGCATCTGCATCTTGTCCAGGAGATAACGACCTCAAGGACAAGACTTTACCACAACATGTAGATGTAGGCAATCCTCACTGGATATTGGTCTTTGCGCTCACACTCAGAAACAAGGCTACGTGTTTACACTCGTAAAAATGCAACAAACATAGCACAAAATTAGATTTGCAATGTCAATATGAGTGAATAAACTTCAAATGAAGATGCACATGCATGTGCCTTCTAATAATCGAGAGGACTTTGCAAGAGAAAAGAAAGGAAGTAGATAGAATGACAGAATATGGGAAAATTCTGTTTAGCAAGGAAGTGCTTTTTAACAGAAAGAAAAGGGTTTAAATGAGCAGCGCACAACTAAGGTTGCTAGCCGGAAGTAAGGTACACAATTTCTTTAGCCTTTGTTAGGGATGCTCCTTCTTTGAGATCACCATTTGTTGTTGATGAAGCGCACTGGTTTTTGAATCTTTGCAGGGAATGATCTCTTTTACTTTTGGGATCCTTATTTGTCGTTGAAGAAGCGCACCGATTTTTGAATCTTCATGGGGAATGATCTCTTTTGTTTTGAGACCATTTCTTGTTGACTTTGGACCATTTTTGAATTTTCATCGGAAATGATCTCTTTTGTTTTGAGACCATTTTGTTGACTTTTGACCATTTTTGAACTTGCTTCTGCTTTTTATTGATTGGTGTTTTTTTTCTTTTCTTTTTTGTTTTGTTTTTGTGAGCAAAGCAAGTACAATTTTTGTCTGGTCCGTCGTCACTTCCGTCTTTGGCAGAGGCCTTTAAGTCTTGATTTTTGGCCTTCTTCCGGCGTTGACCATCAGTAATCCTCGGAGTTTTCACATCCCCTCTTGTGCAAGCTAAGTTCGATGTGCACCTTACCTCCGGTTAACAACCTCAGTTGGGCACTGCTCATTATTTAGAGAATTCAAGTAGAAGCAAGAAATTTTACAAGCGGCTTAGAAGAGAAATGAATTGAATAAAGAGCAGAAGCAAGTGTTTGAAGATAAAAGAATGAGAAGACCAAAGAAAGGTGGAAGCAAAGAGCAAAGTCCCCTATCATCTTACAACTATCCCATGTCTAAATGTGCATGTACCCTGGATATTATGCAAATCTAACTAGCACTTAGTTTGGCATTTGCACTCATGAAAGAAGTATGGCGTGAAGGCCCAAAATGCTCACAGGGATGTGATTGTGATTGCTTACCTCTAAGGCATGCTGCAGATATAAGAGCAAGCAGGCGAGATCATGCATGTCATATAAATTCAAATGGATGCACAAGTTATCCATAATGCAGTAACATGTTGAACATGCTCCATCTGCGGAAGGTTTGAAAAAAATTGAGGGTAGTGTGGATTTTTTCAAAGAATTTTATGCACAGTTTATAAAGTCAAAAACTCTTATCAATTTTATAGACAAAGCGTGAGGGTATGGCCGCTCATGAAAGTTTATGAACAATTTAAAATGTTGCCCCCAATGTAGGAATGAATGCAGAATGATTGTACAAAAATTAAAGAGCCGGAGAAGAAAATGGACTTCTTTGGATGTGTGCAGAGGGGCCGCGAGGTCGGAGCAAGGATGTTGCCGCGGAAAGGTAAATGTTGACTCCACTCATGTGTTGTTGTCCACTTGGAGGTTGACGGGGAGTTTAAAATGGAAACTCCATTTGGACGTTGTTGTCTGATGGGCGGCAGATGGCTAGGATTTCCAGGTCCAAGAATCCATCCTTGAGATAGGTCGCTTACGGGACGTGGTGGTCTATTTTGTGAAGAGGCCCATTCTCTGTAGATTACATAGCAAGGGAGAAAATGACCTTTTTTGATTTGCTTTTTACTGTCCCGGGGCGGGGAGGAGGACCTTTTCTGATTTGCTTTTTCTGATAGGAGGAAGATTCATTTCCTAACATGACATGATGCAGGCAACCATGGTGTGATTCATGTTCCCATGTATAGCGAGGCTTATTGGCAAGCACGTCATGGTTCTGATCGGATGTCGAAACCCATTTATGCTTTGTGGAATTATGTTTGGATGTTGCCGACCATTGAGATTTTGATGGGGAACAAAAATGAAAGTTCCATTTGGGCGTTGCTGCCCGCAGGAATGTTGATGCTGAATTTGAACTGAAAATTCCACTCGGGCATTGCTACCCAATGGGATGTTGGTGCTAAAATCTTCATATCTAGACGAGAATAGCACTCGCGGTCCTGGATAAGACAAGCAGAAGGACGTCAATAGCTTTAGTCGGACACCTTGCGAAAATGCATATTGGTGTTCCAGACTTAGTGTGACCGATCCTTTCTTAGCTAATTTAATCGTGTGGGTTGCTTTTGGGAATGCATCTGTTCAGGCCTGACTTTCGACGTCATCCTCGGGGAAAGACATTGCTGCACCTTTCGAAGGGATGGGAAACTCCTTTAATGAGGGTTCACGACTGTTGTGGTGGATCCAAAAAATGAAGTTCATGCACCACATTTTGGAGAATGCTCTTTTGAAGATTTGGCGCTTGAGTTGGGCCTTTGCGTGGATAAACGTCACAATGACAGACTTTGAATGATACCCATTTAGTACGTGCCATGATCAAGGTGCGAGGTGGACAAATGGGATGGCTTCTCCGAAGGCTCCCTCATCCGATTTGCTTGCCCCCAGGTATAGAGGATTGAAAATATGATGCAGTGTCAATGACTCAAGGCCTTCTGATTCTGCTCATGATGAGTTTTGATACCCACGATCTTGTTTGGCTTTGAAGCTTCAACTTGGTGGCACCTTCTTAGGTGATGATCATGAGGAGATCAACATGTTATCTTGAGGCTTCTGCTCGTTTAGTCGTCGTTGGACTTTTGCTGGACATTTCTTCTTAGAATCGTGATGGCTGAGGAGATGGCAACCCCTTTGAACCATCAGGCTGTTAAGCTTGACTGATATACAAAGGGAAGCTTTTATTCATTCCCCACAGTGATGATGAAGAGAAGGTCATTCGATCATGGGTGATAGTCATCCTTGAAAAGCTACCCACTCATGAAAGGATTAATACCCGTTCGATCATGATCGATTGCTTAGGAGGAGAGATGCCGGTGACAAGATCAAATTTGACACATGAAAGATTTGACCATGATCGAATTTGAGTCCGTAGTTTAGAGCATGACGGGGTGTGAATGTCCTTATACCTACAAAACAAGACCAATTTAAGCATACCCTAGGGGAACACCTATTCGTCATGTTACTGTAAGGTCAAGGGCATCTGGCGACGGTAGTGTATTGATGGTAGAATTTTCCGAGAGGGCAGATAGAGAGAAAAGCTTTGGCAACTTACGCCCCCAAATAGGCTTGTTAGCGCAGAATAGGTTTTGTGGCTTTGATCCCACATCTTTTGTATTCAAACTGGATAATAGTATTGCTATAAACATAGCCAATCGCAACATTCCGAAGAATGACCGTTGAGTTCTTGAATGCTGCTCTGAGATTAGACAATTTTCTGGATAATTAGCTGATATACGTAGTCTTCTCTTTGAAATAGCTAAATCGCTTCTGGACTTAGTCAAATTGCCAAGGAAAGACAGGTTTAGGGTGAACCTTGAGACTGGTTGTTTGCAGATGCAAGATATTATGGAAAGAAGCCAAGTGATTGTAATGACCATTTTAAAATCTTTCCAGATTCGCTCTTTGACTACTCTTCATGAGAAGACATCTTCTATGCTGGGGGTGGCCAACTGCTGATGTGATTTGTTCAAAAAGTATGACTTGAACATCATTTTGAGTGATAGAGGAGAATCCATGGTCATCTAGAGATTTAGATTGCCATTGGGGAATCTAGCTTATTGATTCTTTGCTGAGAAGTTCCAATGCTTCAGCGTGTGATCGTTGTATCTGTACGGAGAGATCTTGGAGAGAATGATCAAATTCAAAACACGAAGGATTTGACCATGGTTGAATTTTGAATTTGCAGTCAGGAGCTGTGTAGGGTGTGCATATCGTCATATCATCGAACAAGACCGCATTATGTTGATTTGACTCCAGTGGAAGGAGAACGTTCCTATCTTGTCGTGGCGATGAACTGAAGCAAATGTAGGAGTGGCGCACAATGCTCATGGTTGCAAATTATTGCTCCTTGTGCCTTGCCCCCCAGTAAAATGGGCTCCACCATTGATGTTCCCTGTTTCCCTCTTCTGGTCGTCATTCCGACTGTTTGCCGCCCCAGTTTACAATTCTCATTGCACCTGAAATAAAGGAGGAATTAAATAGCAAGTCTAGAGGAAAGGATATCCCAAAATTCAGAATTAAAAATTAAAATTGACAAAAATTGAAATATTTGAAAAGAACACGTGGGTTGCCTCCCACGGAGCGCCCTTGTTTATAGTCGTAGGCTCGACTAATGTACAAATATATTGGGGATATTCTTGCTGAATGAATAAGCTGAATGGGTCCACCGTGGGCCTGGAAAGCATTTATTCAAAAGCTGGTTGTCTGGTAGAGTCCCTCCGCTAACCCTTCTAAAAAGATCCATCCGCTCTTGAGTAAGTGATTGACCTTTCCTTCAAGGGCGAAACAGTTTCCTTTTGTGTGGCCCTGAGCTTCAGCATGGTACTCGCGTCTTCCATTAAGATCATACCAGTTTGGATAAGGAGGTCGCATAGGTTGGAGTGGGCGCGATTTGCTCCGCTACCCATAGATGCTTGTAAATCTCTCCCAAAGGAATGGGAAGAGGTAGCAATGGCTCCCGATTCTTATGGTTATTTGGTGGGTTTTGTGGGTTGCGGTTGAGGCAATGGAAAAGGTTGCCTGTATCCTAGTCGGTAGGTGGCAAAGCTGACATCTCTCTCCGTGATAGGCGATCTCTTGAGTGTTTCCTTTGGCGTGGAAATAATGATCCTTCCGGATTTGATTCCTCGTTCCACTCTTTCTGCCACTAGGACCATGTCAGGGAAACTGCTGGACAGATTGGAGATGAGATGAGTGTTGTAAGGAGCTTGGAAGGCACTTACAGAAAATGAATTCTTTGTCGCTCAAAGGAGGGGAGATTCCAGCGGCTAATTCTCTCCATTTCAGAGCATGAGCCGTCACCAATTCGCCGATTCTCTTCTCCAGGTTCTTGATCTTATCCAGTCTTATGTACCCAGTCAAGGCGTGCTTGGCCAGACCCTCCGTGAATAAATAAATCAACAAAGTTTCATTAGGTATCACCTCTGATATCTCATTATAGTAATTGTTGAGGTGAGTATTGGGGCACTCAATCCCAGTGTACTTCTCAAATTCTAGAATATTAAATTTCTGAGGTATGGTAATCCCTGGTACCATACACATATCTGCAGGAGCTGTTGGGTCGAAGGGAACCCTTATTCTTTCAATCTATCGATACCAGTAACTGAGGAATACCCAAAGGATACATGTGGTTGTATCTAATTACCGCCAGGAGCTCAAAAAAATATTGGGATTCTGAGTGGATCTTCTGCTTGCCAAGATCAAAAATGGGTTCAACCGGTGGCGGATTAAGAGGTGTACCATCTAGAGTGTTTGCAAATTGTCTAATCACAGTGCCTGAGGTGAGCACGGAACTACCAGAAGGATCTTGCCACTAAATATATTCTTCAAGTTTCTCCTCCCTTGCTTCTAATGCCTGAAACCTTTTCGACCATCTTTCGTATTCGAAGTCTAGTTATAGGGAGCTTGTGGGGAGCCATTTGCTTTTCAGGAGCCATTTTTAACTTGAAAACAAATGAAAGGTGATAATAATTTGTCTTCTGCCGAAGGATGTATGGAGGAGCAGCTCTTCTCAGATCAGTGTGCGCGACGGTCCACGGTACCTGCAATGCGCCGGAGAGGGTCTCCGGCGGAAACACTCCGATGCTTAAGTCAGTAGGTGTACTGAAATTGGCAGAGTTTTGGCTAGTCAAGTCCGCTTACTTGCCTCCTTTGTGGGGGAGGTATTTATAGAAGAAAGGGGGCGTTCCCGCCCGAGTAAACGGGTACGGAGCTATCGCTCGCGTTAGGGTCTGTGATTCGGCCTTATCGTGATACGCTACCTCGGCGGTAGGTGTTTAGGTAGATATTGCCGCGGTAGGATAATGGCCGGAGCGTTAATCCTGACGCGTGGTTTCCCCTGGGGGTGAGATAACTTCTTGAGCCAAGCAGGAGGTCCGTGAGAGGAGCCGGTAGGTCCCCGTTAGCCTCTGTAGCGTTGGCCTTTGGGGAAGGTAGCAATCTTGTCCCTACCGTGGTGGCGTGAAATAGTAGCTATGCCTCTTCCCACCGGGTGATAGATGAAAATACCCTTTCTTTTAGGTGGATTGTTATCATAAGCCCAACTGAAAATGAGCCCGAGTGTTTACCAAGGGCTAACGTTCCTTCTCTCACGGAGAGTCCCTTTATGTACCGGGGCGGTTTTGCCTCAGAAGATGGTCCTGACGGTTTTTTGTCAGGATCTATAAATCAGAGGTTCCTCTGCGCCAGTTTCTTCGTATTTTCTCGTTCTTTCTTTTCATATTTCGTCATGGATGAACTGACTCGCAATTTCCTGATCTCTAAAACTCTGACCCTGAAGAATCTCACTGAGGGTGATATCGGCTTCCTGGAGAGGATGATCACCAAGACCTCCGAAGATGTCCTGGAGTTGTAGGGGGTGCTAACCCCTATTCTATCTAGACAGCTGGGAATAACTCTGGAGGATTTTAATCCCCTAGAGAGTTTGGCGAAACTGGCCACTGTCAGTGCTCACCTTGATGTGGTGGCCTCGATGCTGCAGCAGAGGAAAGATCTGCTGGCCTGCTGCCTAAAGGGCATGAGAGCTTGCTCTTCCGAACTGACCTCCGTCGCTGACGCTTTAAGGGAGGTTCCCGTTGTGCTAGGGGAAGATGATGCGGGGTCCAATATCTGACCGCTGGCTCCGCTTCTTCTCGTTGCTTTTCTTATGTTTCTTGTACATATTTGAACGCTAAGGTCACTTGGCCATAAATAAATAACTGTCTCTACTTTTTCCCAAGTCTTCTCTTTTTCTTGCGTGGTTGCTTGCTTTATTGGTTGGAAATATTTGTCATGAGCCCAACTGAAAACGGGTCTTCCTCGGGACATTGTATTGCAGTGGTCGTGTTCCGGGGATTAGCAATGAATGCTCTGTCTTGACTGTTACAGGGCCGTCTTTTCAGTGGCAGGTGGTTGGGCGGTTCTTTGGTGCCCTTTGATTGGTGCGTTCAACGAGCAGATGCGCATGTGACGGATCGGATTCTGCAATTGCAGTTATTTTTCCCAAGCGTCTTAATTGATTTTTCAGAGATCGAAATGCTCACTCGGCTATATAAGGGAGTTTGGTTTCCCTTTCCTGTTCATCTTCATCCTTTTCCTTCTTTTTTGCTTTTGCTTTTGCAGGTGGCATGGCAGATTTTTATTTCTTAAGTTCCATGGATCGTGACTCCTTGCCGACTCCCCCGACTTCGCCGGATTCAGATCATCCCCCTCCTTCGCCACCATGGAGGCCTCCGGTCCGCCGAAAAGGTCGTAAGAAGCAGGGGAAACAGACTTCCAAGACGCCCTTTGTGACTTTGGCTTCTTCTGGTTCTGCTATTCAAGAGGGTGGCAAACGCTTTTCTTCCCCTGATTGCTCGCTGAACGAGGATTTTCCCATCAGTGCTGGTGCGGGGTTGGCAGATTCGAGCGCCAAAGGAAAATCATGTCCGTTAGGGTCCTGCCCAGAAAGGGAGGTAGACCAGCCGGTCCCGAATGCTGACGGGAAGATGCCGTTCCTTGATGATGACGGGGTTTATCACCACGACATTTATTGGCCTGATGAGGATTAGTCGTTTTGCATTGTACCCGCCTATTGGCGTTTTATGAATAAAATAATGTTTTCTGCCTTTTCAATTTTGTCGTTGTTTTCGTTAGCCTGCTTGGTTCTTGGTGATAGCTAACGCAAGCGGTTGGCCTGACTGAGGCAATCGCTTCGCGGTTACTCTGACCGGGTCTACTGTCTCGCCCATTTGGGGAGTCTCGACGAATAACTTCTCTTTTTTCATATTTCTTTAATGCGCTTCCACGTGGCCAGCTTCTTTTACACGCGTCTTCGTCCGATTGGTGACTCAATTAATGCGGTGGCATTTTTATCCTTTAAGAAGGGCCATTCTCTAATTTCTCAAAACTTTTGCCCTCACTTCGAATTTTCCTTTTTGTCTTTCTTCGTCTTCTTCTCCGAATACCTTTTCGGCCGCTCGTCACTATCCGCCGATTTCTTTGCGATTCTTCTCCTTTAAGGTATCAATTCGTCCCTTCTCAGATTTCCTTTTTTGTTGGTTTGCTATGGCTAGGAATAGACCTCGCCAGATTATCTCTAGGCCCATGGATCCCGAGGTTGCCCAATCACCGAGTATTTTTACCTGCGATGTGGTTCTGAAAGCCGAATTGGAGGAACATGGTATTACCTTTCCTCCTGGGCATGAGCCTTCTATTCCCGAAAGTGATATGCGGCTTCATAATCCAGGGTGGGGTCACAGTAGGCTTCTTTATTTTAAAATGTTCCTTTATGGTTTCCGCTTTCCCGTTCATGAGTCGATACTAACTCTGCTGCGGGAGTATAGCCTTAATCCTGCCCAGATAACTCTTCCTCTTGGTGTGCGGTTTATGATTTTCTTCGCGCTTGCGAGTTGAAGAACATTTTTACCCCATCTATCAATTTGTTTCGCAAATTCTTTAGCATGATTTGCTACAATTGTTTAATCGAGATTACTCCCCGGTGGGATGATGCGCTCGTGCAGTCGTTTTGGCAACGTTTTCACGGCTTCAAGAAGGGTGTAGCTGATTGGAAGAGCAGCTTCTTTGTTCTGGAGCTACCATCACGTTTGTGGCGTATCAATTTCAATCAGGAACTGGCAGGTCCCGTTTGGACAAATCCCGCGATTTTGTCCATAACTGAGTTGGACCAGGCTAACGCTTTGTTAGACGAGAATACCCACTACCGTATTCGTGCCTTTGCTCTGTTCAAGCCTTTGGAAGAGTGCGTTATGGGTGAGCTTATTTCTTTCCATATTTTCTTTACTTTGGTCCTCGCATGCTTTGTTTGCTATAAGAAGCTAACGGTTGATTTCCAGGTGACGCTGGTACTCCTCTGAACGTAATACCGCTTCAAACTTTACCGGCCTCGCCTTCGGCCGAGGGCTCAAGTCGGGGTGGCGTTCCTCCTTCGAGGAAGAGAACTAAAACGGTTGCCCGGGGAGGGCGAAGGCCCGTTAGCTGTGTACGAACTTCTCACTTTGTGGAAAATTGGCTACCGGAGCGTCGCGCGGGGACGGACTCCAGGCCTGTCGCAACGACGGTAATTACTAGCGATGATGAGGATGCAGATGCCAAGTCAGACCTTTGCCACGCTTCTTCCCTTGCTGCTTCCCAGCGTCGGAAAAAACTTCGAGTGGCCACTAGTGGACAAGCTACCGGGACATCTCCTATGGATGTGGCAACTGTTTCTACGCCTGCTGTTTTGTCTGAGGCGGGCGCCTCTCAGCCAACGGGAGCCGCTAAGGCGTTGGAAAAAACTTGTTCTTCTGAGGGAGAGGGCCTACCGATGGAATGTCCTCCTCCCATATCTGACGCTCCCGATTCTCCGATTGCTCATTGTATTCCTGACGTAGTGGTCACACCTCCTGTAGTGGATTCGACTGCTGAGCTACTGCCTAAGGTTATTCCGCAGCTATTTTTTACTCCTTTCAAGAGTATTTTTCCTCAGGGTTCTTCTCCGCCTCCCTCGATCAATCTTGCCTGTGGCGGTCCTGACGGGGTCCCAGCCTACCGTATGAATCTTGCAGGGTTTTGCTTTGATGCCCTTCGCGCTGTCGGGGTTCCCCAACCTTTTTCTCGAGATGAGTTTACTGCACCCTTGATAGGGGAGATGCTGAGCTCCAAAAAGGAGAAAGAGGAATTTCTTCAACTCCCTCCCTCGGCACGCTTTCGCCATGTTCTGAATGATTCTCTGGAATTTTTCCGCCATCTGAATTATCAATTCGAAATTCATGATCGCGAGTCACGTAATTTTTCCAGCGCATTGTGTGTTGCAAGGGTGCAGCTTGAGAAAGCGGTGGAGCACTCTAGGTTGCTGACGCGTCTTTGTGAATTGTCCCACACGGAATTGGACAGAGAAAAATCTATCGGGAAAGCCAAGATAGAAGTTCTGGAGGCGGAATTGAACAGAGAAAAATCTATCGGGAAAGCCAAGGTAGAAGTTCTGGAGGCGGAATTGGCGCTAGAAAGGAAGAAGAATCTCTTTCTCCGCGAAGAGGTACTTGCTCGAGATGAGGGGTCTGCTAGGGCATCATTAAAGGAAGAGTTATGGAGGCCTTCATTTCTGGATTTGCGTCTCGTTTCGAAGGTAACCCTTCGGATCCGGCCCAGGTAGCTGATTACATATCTATCGTGATGGGTGAGATTAGCAAAGGTGACAGTGGTTCTTCTGGTCCTTCGGGGGAGAAAGTCTAACGCTAGCGATGGTGCCTGGGCCTTTCCTTGTTTTTCTTGTTGTTGTCTTTTGTTTATTTCTTGAAAACCATTCGAACGTTGTTTCTCTTGTAATAATGCTGACGCTTTGTATCCTTTGTCGCACTGTATGATATTACCGTTTATTCCTTCTTTATCTTCTTTGTACCATCGCGCCGTTTGGCAAGGCCAGCGCTGCTTTTTATGTTTTTTAATCAATCCCTCTGTTCCTCATTTAATGCGACTTGAAGGGTAATGATGAAAGAAGACACGTGTCCTTCCTCAGAGGGGCGTTTGGAGCAAGCGTCTCCTAGGGAGTTGCGAATGCAGAGGCGTTTCGTCCTTATTTCAAATTTGCACCTTCTGGCGCGTGCCTTACTTTATGACGCGTTGCTTCGCCACGTGTCTGCTGCTGACTGGTCGCCCTTTCAGGGTTATATCTATTGTTTCTTCTACCCCTTTTTCTTTTTCCATCTTTTCCTTATACGCTATTTCGTCTTTGGATAAATACTTTGCGCCGCTCTCTCTTTCTGGTTCAAGACTCCTCGCATTCTCTTTCACGAAGGTACAAGGTACACATCCTTTTTCTTTTCTCTTTGTTTCTTCCTTGTTGGCCATGGCTAGAACTAAGAAATCCTCTGAAGAAGGAGATCCTCAAAGGTCCTCCGGGGAAGAAGTAATTGATACCACTCCCACTTCTTTGTACACGCTACCCTTAATTAACCGTAGACTTGCTGGGTTTTCTGCACGATTTCCCAAGGAATATCCCGTGCATCCTGCTTCTGAGTCGCTTCGACTGAACAGCATTTTGCCCGGAAATAGCAGAATGCTGTATGTTAAGCTCTTCGATCATGGGTTTCGTCTCCCTCTTGACCCGCTTGTAAAATTGTTGTTGGCTGATTCTAATTTGGCTCCGGCTCAGTTGAGTCCTAACGCGATTTGCGTTGTTAGTGCTTTTGCCGCACTGTGCCGTTTCAAGGGAATAGAATCTCCCACCTTAACGTTGCTTCATGACATCTTCCAATTGTATTCCCGTAAAGGGGTGATATCGATATCGCCTCGCTACGAAGATGGTTCTTTGAAGCCCTTTACTTGGAAACTAATGGGCATTGAGTCTTCCATTCCTCACTGGAAAGAGGATTTTTTTATTGTTGATCTGCCTGAGCCGTTATGGAGGGCTGGCTTCAACGAAACAATTAAAGATGGGGCTTGGGGTCATCGGAAACCCCTTTCCGACCCAGAGGATGGCTGGTTGAAGACGCTGCTTCAATTTGATTTTAGCGTTGATGCCCGAAAAGTGGCCAACGGGTTGCCCGTGGAACAGTGCAAGAAGGGTGAGCGTTTGACCTTTTTTTCTTTTGCGTTGTCAAGAATTACTAACGCTAACGTTTTGTGATTGTGCAGTGCCTCCGCCTGGTTGGGAGCCCGAGTATTTTCGAAGGAGGAGGAAACAGGAGGCGAAAAGAAAGCTGCCGCTGAAGCTAGGGCTGCTGCTGCCGCTGCTGCTAACGCCGAGGAAGGGGAGGCCACTGCTACCGCTAGCGTTACGGGCCCTCGGGTTGTAAGACAGAAAAGGCCTAGGAAAGCACGTGCTGCCCCATCCGTTTCATCCCAGACTGTTGTCTCTTCAGAGGCTATGGTTGATCCGATTCCTGTTGGGATTCCTCTTGTATCCTCCACCACTCAGGTGAGCATTTTTAAAACTTTAGTCTTTCTTTTTTTTTTGCACGGTTTCCTTATCACGTTCTGCGTTATTTAGGAAGTTGTTGCTGCTTCTGTCCCTTCTACCTCCCAGGGAGATATGGGTATCGCTGATGTCCTTCGCGAGCGTCAGAAGAAGGCTCGCTATGATCTCCCGAATAGTCCTTCTTCCTCGGCCGCCAACCGTAGTTCGAGTGCCCTTAGGGGCGAGGGTGCGTCTGCTGATCAATCGGAACCTGTTGATTTTGGCGGTCAACCCCATGTGCCTCCTGGTTCTCCGATCCATTCCGCGCACACCCCAACGGGCTATGATTCTGATGCCCTTAATCCTGAGGTGCCCGGAGGTAATGAGGTCTCGATGCCTAACGTGGAGGGCTCCACTAGCCGGCCAGCTTCTCCTGGTGCATTGTTCTTTGTTCCGATGCCCCATCCAACTATTGCGAGGGGTGGCCCCGCCCCTGCCTTAATGGCTGGTATCTCTCCCTACGAGCCTCCTCTCATGCCGACTCATCACGTTAGCTTGCGCTCCTTTAGGGATAGTATTCTGCAGTTTCCTGCCGATGCTGATCATGAGACCGTGATTTCCTCTACCGCTTATCTGGTGGCAGAGATTCTGTCTCTTCCAAGAGAGAGGGATGCCTTTGTGGCTCGGGGCAAGCAGGGGCGCATCAATTTCCTTCACTCTCAGGCATTTTCTATGCTTTGCCATCTTCACTATATGGATGAGGAGAATGCCAGAGCTGCAGCTAACGAGCAAGGAGAGGTAAACAGGCTGCTGGAAGAGCGACAGCGTCTTGAAAATGCCCTTGCTACTGCCAATGAAAGTATGGAGACTGCTCAGGGAGAGGCTATCGCGGTTAAACAAGAGTTAGAGGCCGCTAAGTTAGCTTTGGATGAGGAGAAGCGACAACGCGCTGGAGAGACAGAGGAATGCTGAGCTTTCTGCCGATTCCTCCCTTAACACTGAGAAGAACCGTTGGTACTTAGAGCAGGGTGGGGGAATCATGTCAGAAGCCGTGATGCATCATTATGGAGTTGAGGAGCTCCGTATTGAAGATCTCTCTGCGTATTTTGACAAGAGAGCCTCCTCCATTACTGATAGCGGTTTCTATCAGTGGAAGGCTGCTCAGCAAGGAGGGGTCAACGCGCCGCCCAATCTTTAGACTTTTTGTTGTTTAGATGTTTTACATTTTTGTGGCTGACGGGCCCGTCTATATTTTGTACTTTAAACAATGTCGGCCTTGACTTGGCTAATCCACTCTTTTTGGATAGAAGTTCTTTATCTACTTTTCTTCATAATGCCGTTTGATCACTTGTCCGCACGGGACGTTTGGCGTTAGGTTTCCATACACGCATAGTTTCGCGTTGTATCCTGTTAGCTTTTCATCAGCTGCATTCAAGTAGCATGTCCATTATATCCTCCGATAGCCTTTCTGAGTGTAAATCAGCATTGCTTCCGCATCTGCTGCACTCATATTCCTGCCGTCCCTCGTTGTCAGGGGGGCTTTACGTCTGTTTCAACGTTGTTGTTGCAGTATGGTCACCTCTCTGTCATCGTTTCACCGGGTATCAACCGCGCGGCTACTAGTTAGGATTTCTTTGTTTCCTTTCCGCCACAGATAGGCTCCAACATCGCTTCACCGGGTATCAACCGTGCGGCTACTAGTTGGGATGTCTTTGTTCCTTTCGCCACAGATAGGCTTTGGGGAGTGCCTCGTCTTAGTGAGTTGTCTGATCAGGACCAACCATCACAAGGATAGGACTTTTCACCCCCAAGCGTTGTACCTCTCGTCCGTGGAATCGTGCCTCGTCTCAATGGGCCGTCTATGTGAGCACGGTTACCACAAGGATAGGATTTTCACTTCCAGGACGGAGTTAGTCTCTCCTTGGGGCGTGCCTCTCCTTATGGGGTTACCACAAGAATAGGATTTCACTCCCAAGGATTTCGGGGCGTGCCTCATCTTAACGGGCCGTCTATGTGAGCACGGTTGCCGCAAGGATAGGATTTTCACTCCGGGGAGCCGTTTGGGGTCGTGCCTCGTCTTAATGGGCCGTCTATGTGAGCACGGTTACCACAAGGATAGGATTTTCACTCCCAAACGCCTTGTTATGCCAGGGCGTGCCTCGTCTTAATGAGCTGTCTGATCAAGACCAGCCATCACAAGGATAGGATTTTCACCCCTGGCATTCTTCGCTACCTGCATATTACCAGTAGCAAACGCACGGTGAATATCTCAATATTCATTTATTAGAATAACTTTGATGTTACCCGATTAGCTCCTGGTGTGGTATAGCCTCAACCGAGCGATGTTCCAAGAGTTCTGCAGGGGCGTTCCCTCGAGCGTTTCCAGATGGTATGCTCCTTTTCCCACAATGCGGGTGACACGATACGGTCCATCCCAGTTTGGACTGAGTTTTCCCATACGTTGTCCTGCTGCCCGTCTGTCTCTGAGCACTAAATCTCCGGTTTTGAGCAATCGCTCCCTCACTTGCCAGTTGTGATATTGTGCCATTTTCCTTTTGTAGTGCAAGGTTTTCAGGAGGGTTTCCTTGTGTGTTTCTGGTAGAGTATCGAGGTTAGCTCGTATCCTTTCTTCATTGTTTTCTTCTTTGAAGTGAGCCACCCGGAGGCTCATCATGCCAATCTCGACTGGTGTGACAGCTTCAGTTCCCAATGCTAACGCGAACGGGGTCTCTCCCGTGCTGGCCTTGACAGTCATGCGGTAGGCCCATAGTACATATGGCAATTCGTCTGGCCATTTCTTCTTGGACCCTTCCAAGTTTCTTTTGATGCCACTAAGGATGCTGCAGTTAGTTACTTCCGCCTGGCCGTTAGTTTGGAGATGTGCCACAGAGGAGAATCTTTGCTCTATCTGGAACTCTGCACATTGATCCCTGAAGAACTGGCTTGTAAATTGTGTTCCGTTGTCGCTAACTAGCACGCGTGGTACTCCAAATCGCATGATGACTTGGTGTTTGAAGAAACGCCAAATTTTTCCGGTGGTGATGGTAGCTAACGCCTCAGCTTCGGCCCACTTTGTGAAGTAGTCTACCGCTACGACCACGAATTTTAACTGAGATCTAGCCTTTGGAAACGGGCCCAGGATGTCAATCCCCCATTTTGCAAACGGGCACGGTGCGACTATTTCTGAAATTGGCACAGCAGGTTTTCGAGGAATCTTAGCATATTCCTGGCATTTCTGACAGGTTCTCACGAAGTTATGACAATCTCGTCGAATGGTGGGCTAGTAAAATCCCGACCGAAAGACTTGGGCTACCAGGGTGCCGCTAGCAATGTGCATGCCACATATCCCTTCGTGAATTTCACGTAACACATGTAAGCCTTCTTGCTCCGTTATGCATTTAGCGGCCGGATGGGAGAAACATCTTCGTATTAACTCTCCGTTAAAATATGTGCATCGTGCTGCCCGTTTTAGGACTTTCTTTTTCTCTGTCTAGTCTCCCGGTAGTTTATCATGTTTCAGATATTCTATCACTGGGATCCTCCAATCATTTTCCATTTCTTCCACACAGAGCGATGCCTGCTCTTCCATGAAAGAAGGTGTAGGCAGTTCTCCATAGCGCACGTCACTGGGTATTGAGGCTTCCGGATTGGCTGCCATCTTGGCGAGGCTATCGGCCTCTTCATTGTTTTCTCTAGGAATGTGCTCAAAGGTGACCAGGGTGCCTTTTTCCTGTATCTTTGACAGCTCATGCTTCACTTTGGCTAAGTATTGGGCCATGATGTGTTCTCTGGCTTGGGAGTTCCCCAGAACCTGATCCATTATTAGCTTGGAATCTCCTCGGATCTTTAAACGTGTTCTGTCTTCCTTCTCCCCACCGGGAGTGGCTCCGATAGAGAAACTGTTTCCAATTCTGAGTCCTGCCAACAGCGCTTCGTATTCAGCCGCATTGTTGGACAATGGCTGCAGGATTCTGATGGCGTATCGCATCTCCAGGCCGTTTGGTCCAACTAAGAAAACTCCTGCGCCAGCTAATTCTTGATTTTTTGCTCCATCTACGTGGATGACCCACGTATCTGTATATGTCTCCGGAGACGGTAGGCATGGACTTTCTGCTTCTTCCTCCAACAGATCTGTCTTTGTGTCCTTTGTGAATGTGCACTCAGCTATAAAGTCAGCTAACGCTTGGGCCTTAACGGCTGGTCTAGCTTTGTATTGCAGCCCGTATTGTTCGAGCTCGATAGCCCAAATTAGCATTCTTCCTGAAGATTCAGTTTTTCTGAAGATTCTTCTCAACAGCTGATCCGTGAGTACAATGATAGGGTGGGCTTGGAAGTATCGATCCATCTTTCTCGTGGCTTGCACTAGAGCCAGTGCTATCTTCTCGATAGGAGCGTATCGCAGTTCGGCATCTTTCAATATGTGACTCACGAAGAATACAGGACGATGCACGTGCCCTTCACTTCGCACAAGGACGGCGCTGACTACCTCGTCAGCTATTCCCAAATATAGATATAGTTCGTCGCCGGGCTCAAGCCTCATCAGCACTAAATCTGATAATAGGTAAGCTTTTAGTCCTGCAAACGCTTTCTCACAGTCCTCTGTCCATCCGAAAGGAGCCTTGTTGCGGATGACTTTAAAGAAAGGAAAACATCTCTCGCCTTGCTTAGATATGAATCGCCCCAACGCAATGATGTGCCCGGTTAACTTCTGTATCTCTTTGACAGTTCGAGGGATATCATATCCTGGATGGCTTTTATCTTTGACGGGTTGGGTTGGATGCCCTTCTGGCTGACCACATAGCCCAGGAATTTTCCCGTTTGGAATGCGAACATGCACTTCCGCGGGTTTAACTTCATCTTGTGCTTTCTCATCACATTGAAAACTTCTTCCAAGTCAGCGAGGTGCTCTCTGAAACTCCGACTTTTGATCAGGATGTCGTCTACGTAGGCCTCTACATTTCTCCCGATTTGATTTTCAAAAACTTTGTTTGCCATACGCTGAAATGTTGCACCAGCATTCTTTAGCCCAAACGGCATTGCAGTATAGCAGTATGTAGCTCTAGGAGTGATGAAGGCAGTTTTTTCTTCGTCCTCTACGGCCATAGGGATTTGGTGATATCCGAAATTTGCATCTAGGGAGCTTAGATAAGCATACCCAGCGGTTTGATCGACTAACTGATCTATTCGCGGAAGGGGATAGCAGTCCTTGGGACAGGCATTATTTAGGTCAGTAAAGTCGATGCACATGCGCCAGTCCCCGTTAGGCTTTGGGACTAACACAGGATTAGCTAGCCAGGTCGGGTACTGGACTTCTCGAATGAACCCCGCCTCTGTGAGCTTTAGCAACTCCTTTTCGATGGCTGCTATCTTTTCCGATGAAAAAGCACGTCGCCTTTGTTGAACAGGCTTGGCGTCAGGACTATCGTTCAGCCGATGTTCTGCGACTTCCCGAGAGATTCCGGGCATGTCTGCTAGTTTCCACGCAAACTCTCCCTTGCATTTCCTCAACAGCCGGATTAATTGCGCGTTCTCTTCAAGGCTTAGTTTCTCACTGGCTAAGAGATTCGTTCCACTATCCTTACCGATAGGGATTGATACCATCTGATCTAGCGGCTGAGTGCGCTTTTCTTCTTTATCATCGAAAGGATCGTCTGCCACGCAAACGTAGCGGTCACAACTCCTTTGAGTCATAAGTAAGTAGCATTCGGCTGCCAACTTTTGGTCCCCTTTGATTGAGACCACGCCGTCCCATGAGGGATATTTCATCCGCAGGTGTTTTTGAGATATGGCCACTCCAAAACGATTAAGGAATGGTCGCCCCAAAATGGCGTTATACGGTAACGTTAGGTCTACAACCAGAAATAGTAGCTCTTCGGAGCGTTTGGATGTGTCTTCTCGGAAGTACACCGGCAGGGATGTTATTCCGGCTACCGGAATTGGTACTCCATCAATCCCAATAATTGGCCTCGTGCAAGGCGATAGCTCACCGTCAGGTCGTTTCATCAAGTTGTACGCTTCCAATGAAAATAGATTCACTACACTCCCGTTATCGACAAGGGTCCTTCTTACCCCATGACTTCCAATGACGGGCGTCACAACCATCGCGTCATTATGCGGGAAGACGACGCCTTTTTTGTCCTCCTCTGAGAAAGACAATATCATTCTGTCTAAGGCGCTTATCGCCTCGATTTTCATTTGCGCGCTCTCCCGTTTGCGCTTTTCTCCGGGGTTGGGCGTTTGCGGCATAATTTCCTCGCAATAGGGTGCTCCCCCTGCAATGATATTTATCATGGGCATTTGGTCGCTATCGATAGCGAGCGCTTCTCTATTTGGCCCGAGGGGAACTGCGTTAGCCCCTGTAGCGTGCGAGGGCGCTTGCCTCTGCTCAGTTGTATTTCCAGTTGGGTTGTTTCTGGCTTCCTCCCTGGCCTTTGTGGCAAATTCCCCAAGGTAGCCCTCTTCGACCAATCGCTCTATAGCCGATTTTAACTCTCTGTATACATCTGTTGAGTGTCCCTTGACCTTATGGAATTTGCAGTATGCATTTTCTCTTCCTCCCATGATTACTCCTGGTTTCACGGGAGCTGGGTAACGGATAAGCAAATTTCTCTGTTGGACTATTGCTAAGATCTCCGCCCTTGGGAGTATGAGAGATGGGAGGTCAGGATCGTATATCCGGCCCTTTGGCGGCTCCGTTTGCTTCCGAGTGGGGGATCCTCCAGGTCTTCCGTTTGAGAAACTGCCTCTCTGCCGGTTAGAGGTCTTGGTGTTATGTTCTTTCCGCTGCCCGGGATCCTCGGTGGGTTTAGCGTCAGGGGCATTGCTGTTCAAGACGTTAGGGGCCACATATGGGTCCGCCGGCATGCCTCGGATCCATTCTCTATTTTCTTCCTCTTCCATTCTCGCATAGTTATGCGCTTTCAACCTCAATGCATCCAGGGTCGTTGGGGGGTCCACCGTTAGCGTATCTTTCAGTTTACTGTATCGACAATTGCGTTTCAGGGCCTCAATCGCAAAATCGATAGTGACCCCCGGCGTTAGGGACATTTCAAGATCAAATCGACCTAAGAAATCGTTCAACGATTCTTGTGGTTTTCGATGGATATCGAACAGCGCAGCTGCTGACTTTCTGATAGGAATAGCCGTGCTAAACCGACTTTTGAATTTTTCTTCCAACTGAGAAAAATTATCAATAGACCCGGCGGGGAGCCCCTCGAACCATAGACGTGCCACTCCTGACAGCGTCATTACGAAAATTTGACACAATGCTGCGTCACTGCGCGTTTGGAATTGCACGAAATCCTTCACCTTATTGAGGTGAGAAATGGGATCTTTTGTGCCGTCATATGATTCTGCTGGGAGTTTCACATGTCAATGGACTCTGTGGTGCCTGACACGGTAGCTGAACGGATGACCCACGTTAGCATCGGGGATCCTACGAGGCTGACGCTGATGTGGAATTTCAGCGTCGTATCTGGGATTTTGAGGGTCATATTCCTGATGTCTCCTAGGAGAACGACTACGGCTCCTTGGAGTTCGAGCTCGTCGACTTCTGCTGCTATATCTCTCACTGTATCTAGGAGATGGATCTCTCACTATATCTCCTCGTCGATCATCCCAGGGCTCCCTATACTCGTCACGCTGGTGGACTGCTTCGGGGATAGAGATTCCTCCCCTGTATTGTCCAGAATGGTCGGCAGGTCCACGCATGAATGGTGGGACGTTTATGGGGGTCAAGGGGAAAGGTAAGGAGGACGGGAGTGCCCTAGACTGTTGGGGCGATAAGGGTCGTTCAGTGAAAAGGGACGGGGTGAAGATTACTTGGGAGGACACACCAGGTCTTGAGGCATGAGGAGTAAATCCAGCAGCCATCTCTGTCAGTTGATCCAATTGAGCTTGGAGAGCTGCTATTGAATTCACGAGGGGGTTGTCCGCTTCTCCTATCATAGATCTTCCATCTTGGGGGGTAGGATGGCTGGTTCCTGCTATATGGGAGAAGGGAGAGCAAATCTGGAATGTAACTTCTTCTGAACTTGACCCGCGAGGAAGATCTAACTCTCCTGCGGCGACGTCCTGCCCTGGGGTGGGGGCATCAGAGGTAGCGAAGGGAAACAAGCGTCTGCGGGTGTTGTATGGGATGTTGGAAGTTCGGGACAGCGCCGGATCTGACTCCGAGGCCATAATCCTTCTAGCTTCGGGGAGGAGGAGCTTGGTTATTAAGGATGCTCACTTAATAGAACCAAAACTCTCAACGAGAGCACCAATTTGATAATAATTTGTCTTCTGTCGAAGGATGTATGGCGGAGCAGCTCTTCTCAGATCAGTGTGCGCGACGGTCCACGGTACCTGCAATGCGCCGGAGAGGGTCTCCGGCGGAAACACTCCGATGCTTAAGTCAGTAGGTGTACTGAAATTGGCAGAGTTTTGGCTAGTCAAGTCCGCTTACCTGCCTCCTTTGTGGGGGAGGTATTTATAGAAGAAAGGGGGCGTTCCCGCCCGAGTAAACGGGTACGGAGCTATCGCTCGCGTTAGGGTCTGTGATTCGCCCTTATCGTGATACGCTACCTCGGCGGTAGGTGTTTAGGTAGATATTGCCGCGGTAGGATAATGGCCGGAGGGTTAATCCTGACGCGTGGTTTCCCCTGGGGGTGAGATAACTCCTTGAGCCAAGCAGGAGGTCCGTGAGAGGAGCCGGTAGGTCCCCGTTAGCCTCTGTAGCGTTAGCCTTTGGGGAAGGTAGCAATCTTGTCCCTACTGTGGTGGTGTGAAACAGTAGCTATGCCTCTTCCCACCGGGTGATAGATGAAAATACCCTTTCTTTTAGGTGGATTGTTATCAAAAGGAAATAGTCACGAGTCTCAACCGTGATATGTATGTGAAATGATATCTCGAGGTCTCCATGCTGCGAGAGAAAGAGAGGGGTAAGTACGATAATAACACTAATGCAAGCACCATGAAAAATCGCAGACATGGAGAATTATGAAAATAATTGAGATAAAATTATAAACATGAAAAAAAAAATCGCGAAAGAATTTGCATGTGAAAAATTGAGGAAATGTTTTACGTACATGGAAAAAATTACAAGAGAATCACATGGAAAAATCTTCAGAGATTTCTGTCAATGTGAAAAATTGCAGGAAAAGTTGTACCCGTGAAGCAATTTATGGAGAAATTGCACACGTGGAAAAATTGTGGAAGAATTTGACACGTGGAAAAATTGCGAAAAAAATGTATACGCGATTGGGGGGGAAATTTAACACCTGCAAAAATTGTGAAAAATTGTGCTTGTGAAAAAATGCGAAAGAATTTATAGATAGAGAAATTGTGGAAAAATTTGCAAATATGGAGACATTGCAAAAAAACTTGCAAATATGGAAAAATTATGAAAAAATTGCAAATGTGACAAATTTACGAAAATATTTGCCAATATGGAAATTTTGTAGAAAAAATTTCCAACGTGGAAAGTTTGCGGAAAAAGATTTCCAATGTGGAATTTTTTGTGGAAAATTTTTGAAATCAATTTGTAAAATGAGAATATTTTGAGAGATTATTTGTAAAACGTGGGAAAATTTTGAGAAAGTATTTGTGAAAAAATTGAGAAATCAGTTGTAGATGGATTTTTTTGAGAAATCAGTGGAAAAAAGTGAAACAAAGTCGTAATATACGCATTTCAACATGATGCATATGTTGGGGTGACACCAACTATTTCTATTCTAGCTGGAAGGCTCCTGGACGATACCATAGAAGTGGTCCCTCAGTAAATGGATACGAGAGTGTTTACTGAATCATAAAAGGATCCAGGGCGCTCAATCCATTTAGGTGTTCGAGTCCGAGTGAGGGCTCGTGAAAGCTTACTAGGGCGTAGGCCCCAGGACTTCACTACTACTGGCCTAATCCTATTTGGAAATGCCCGGCGATAGGGATTATGCGTGAAAAATGCATATGCAATGACAGTTTATCAAAGCGAGTAACATATAGCAATAAATTAGGTATAAACAATTTATCAAAGTATATAAATACATTAAAAACAATTAATCATGCTTAAAAATCATCTGATAATACAACAATTTATCATATCAACTAATCATGTACAAAATTCATATGAAACAAACTCAACAATTTATTGAAAAAAAACAAACACCTCAAAAAATTCCGGCTTCGACCCTATTAGTCCCTAGTGAAGTCGCCAAACTGTCGCACCCCCTTTTTGGATTTTTCCTGGATGCGATGCGGGTTTGGGACTAGATGTGAGACGAAATCGGATTCATCTCACATAATGCATATGAAGTCGCCACCCTAATTTGTTTCTAGGTTTAGGGAACCTATTTGTCATGCATAAAAAATAAAAAGCTAAGGCAAAATGGGTCTGAACCTGAGAACAGCGATTCGGGGTCGTATTATGGAGTCGGGAAGGTGTTAGGCACCCGAGTCACATCCTAAAAAAGGTTACCGGATAAAAGAGGTGTCTAAAATCATGTTAGAAAAATAAAAGTTCCTATTTTATGGGATTATGCCCAATGGATAAATTAAATTTCAATAATTTTAAATATCACGCCTACAAATATATATGCGAAAAGCGTGAAATAAATAAAAGGGTAAGAAACGTTTACTTGTGAAGGGTATCGGTTGATTTTACCCTTTAATCGAAATTGAAGGAGCTGATTGATGAGCGATTAGTATTTGACGGAGGATGATTTGATGGACAATTATTGTGCGCGAGTGAAGGTAATTAATTTGAACAAACGCGGGCAGGATAATTACCTAGACATGCAAAGCATACAAAAATAATTAAACATACAAGCATACGAAAGTAAACAATTAAACATGCAAGCATACGAAAGTAAATAAACAGTACAAGCCTATGAAAATTAAATAAATAGTACGAGCATACGTAAAAATTAGTACGGAAACTAAACGGGCTAAAAATTGGACTAGGCCCACTGGGTTTAGAAATTGGGCCTAATGGCTAGGCCCATCAGCGGCAAAGCCCTTTCTTTTTCCTATGCCAAACCCATGATCAATGAAAATGACCAACCCAACTTCTCTTTTTTCCTTTCCCGTTTGGGCTTGGCACAAGCCAAGCGCATGATTAATTAAAATGAGGTGAAGCCTCCTATTCATCTTCTCCCTCCCTTCGTCCGTGTCATTCCAGCAAGCAAGAACAGTTGCAGCGATGGAACTCAGCCCCGAGTGCAGCACAACAGCGGCGAGGTGAAGCACGACAGCGGTCAGACGAGGCACGAGAGCGGCGAGCAGCTAGGCAACACAGCAGCAGTGGCGAAGCAGCTCCCTCAGTAGACCAGCACGTCGAACGCAGCAGTGGCAGTGGCGGCGCGCGACAGGGGCAGTGGTAATGGCGGACAACTAGGCAGCGCAGCAGCAGCTTCTAAGCAGCACAGTAGTGGCAGCACCTCAGCAGCGGCAGAGCAACAACTCATCTTCCTCGTCTAGCGCCGGCGAGGCAGCAGCAGCAGTGTGGCGGTAGTAGCAGCGACACAACCCAGCAACGGTGATGCTTCGGTGCTGAAGAAAAGAATATGGCAGTGCTGCGACGGTGGAGGATGGAGGGCAGTGGTGATGTAGGCGATTGCATGCTTCCCCCTCTCAAAATGGTGCTGGTTCCTTGCTATTTATAGGCGCTTGAGGCGGTGGAGGAGAAGATGAGGTGGCCAAGAGAACAGTGGACTGACATGACATTGTGCTGATCTTTAGCCAGGGAAGGATCGAGAGAGCCTTGGAGAACAAGGGAGGAGAAGTGCCATGTCGAGGCTGCTCGTAGCCTAGGGACAGTGAGGGAGAGGTTGGACAGAGAGGATAGGTTGCAGAGATGAGAGGATGGGCATTAAATGGGAACTTGGACACCAAGGAAGAGAGTGAGGAGTGCCATATCAGTTTGAAGAAGAAAAAGTCATGGTGATCAACGGTGGTGATGAGAATGAGAGGGAAAATGCATATCATTTGTTTATTTGGTTCGAGCTGATGATACGAGAAATCTCGCCTGAAATCGAACAAAAACTCGAACTGAAAATGCTAGAATGTAGAGCAAAATAAAACAAAATAATTGGAACACAGTAAGCGACAAAATGTTCGTTGCATAGTTTGATAAAAATTCACTTGTAATGTGACAAAAGTTCGAACATAAAAATTGCTAAAAATAAAAATTTGAACGAAATGTAATGGGATAGCACGAGTTAAAATAATAATAAAAAATAAGTAGCTAATGAGTGAAATTGTTCGATCATTGGTTTCGAGAAATTACTCGGAATCGATATGAGTTCGAACGAAAAAAGTGATAAAAATGCGAAAAAAGTACGAAATAAAATTTAAACGATATGAAGCGCAAAAATAAACATCAGATTGACGAAAATAAACAGGAGTATGATTTTAGAAACTTGACAACAAGAAATGTGAAAGACGAAAAATTTAAAATCAAAAAACGGGTAGCAACAGGTACATACAGAGTTTGTATTGACCAAATTGAAAACTATTTAAAATGCATCAAGACGATAAACTAGAATTTGTACCGATTTTTTATACATGTGTATTATTAGAATGAATTAATTTTATAGATTTTATTTATTAATTAGTCATTAACTTTTAAAATAAATAGGTTATATTACATATACACATTAGGTTGATATTTAGATTGATATCATATTTATAAATAATATGAATTAGTTTTATAAATTTTATTTATTAATTACCCATTAACTTTGAAACTAAATAGATTGTACTACATATACACATTAGATTGATATTTAGATTGATACCATATCTATATATAAAATGAATTAGTTTTCTAGATTTTATTTATTACTTTAGATTGACTAATTTAATTGTATAAAGATGATTAATTAAGTAGATTTACTAGTTTCTTGATAAATCTTATATTACAGGAAGATTTCTTTTAAGTAATATAAAAAAATGAGAACCTTTTTGATAGAAAAAGTCATCGCAAATGTAGAATTTATAATTTTCTAGTGTATATAGAATTTTGACGGCAAAAGTCGTCGAACATATACACATTCGACGGGCAATGTCGTCGAAATAACTAAACGTGTCGTTTTATTAACATTAAGGTTTTGACAGCTAATTTCGTCGAAACTTTAGGGTTGCATCGCTAACCCCAGCACCGCACGTAGCCTCTTCTCTTCTCCATATCCATCTTTCTCTCTCTCTTCCCGGCGAACCCGAGCCTTAACGCCGGCTAACCCTCATCCTTATCCCCGTCCTCAACCACATCCTCGGTCCTCAGCCCCGTCCTCCGCCCATATTTGGATCCGAATCACCCAGAATCCCCTTGTCCTTAATCCCCGTCCTCTGCCTCGTTCCCCACTCGCCAGACCTGATTGTTTAATCATTCCATCTAGGAGCCTAACGCCAACGACGGGACCTGCGCCGACGACCACTAGTCGGCTCCTGGTCTTCAATACCCGGTTTATTTCCATTCGTATAAGCATACATTAAATTATTTTAAAACAATAAATACGAAATATATTGTTAACTTAATTTTGTACTATATATTTATTTGTTAATTTTTTTAGTGCATAATATATATATATTTTTTGAATTTTTGTACTACATTGTTGATCAAAGAAATTAAATTGTTGTGTTGCTTTCCGTTTAACTCTAAAAGGTTCGTTTTATTATTAATTTAAAAATGGCACTGCTTTAATTTTAATGAAGATTAATTACTTAATTTTGTTGTTGTACTTGATTGTTTTAAATGTTTGGGTTGGTTGCTTAATTTTGGTGTTTTTTTTTGGAAAAAAATATTTCTTTTTTTTTCTACGGAAATTTCCGTCGAAATGGGATAGTTGTTTAAGTTGGTGGAACAATTAATTCCATTTTTCCTACGGAAATTTCCGTCGGAATGGGATAGGTTTTTGAGTTGGAGGAACAATTAATTCCTTTTTTTTTCTATCAAAATTTCCGTCGGAATGGGATAGTATTTTTTGTAGTGTAAGTTGTGATATTTAAGGAAACCATAAAGATGATAAAACTTTTGACAACAAATAGTACATATTTTGGTAAAATTAGTTAGGCATATTTAAGTTACATGAATAAATTTTTCAATTTTTAATGAAAGCCATGGTTAAATTTTTTATATTTAATCAAATAATCTAAGCGAGAAATTACCGCAATCTAGATTTACACAAATGAAACCAAGGTCAATAAAAATATTTACGGTAGTCACTTCATCTTTTGGTGAAGTTATTTTGACAACTTTGAGTCACATGAGTAACTTTTAAATGTAGTAATGTAAGTGAAAGATTTATTAAAATGATATTTAATTTAATAATCTAAGTAAATAATTACGGTAATAAGTATATATAATGAAAAAATAAAAAGTAAATGAATTTATGCTAATTATATTTCTAGTGAAGCTAATTTAAGTGAAAAAATCATTACCGTAAAAAAATTATATTTACAAAAATAAAAAGTAACTTATTCAATTTAACATTGAAACCATGGTAATGAACTTTCTATTTGTTATAATCCTATAAGTGAGAAATTTACCGTAATAAATTTTTACTTTTAGCTAATAAAAGTACAAAATTAAGTTTTTCAAAATTGTGAATAGATGAGTGGTCGAGATCGTACATCAGATAGATCACGTGCTAGTGGTCATACTTTTAGTAGAAGTAGTGCTAGAGGTACTAGAGCTCGTGGTAGTGATAGTAGAGGTGTTGGTAGAGATAGTGGGAGTGGTAGAGATTCCCAAGGTCGTACGAAGGAAGCGGATTCTAGAGGCACATGTCACCGTCCCATAAGACTACATGCAGGTTGTTGTCCGCATTGGGGTGTAGATGTATAGTCTCCACCACCACGAGCTCATTCTAGATCTTCCCACGGCTCATGGGTGGGTATCGAGTCATCATTGCCGCATTCACATCACCAGCAATATGTTCAAACGCAGGGTCTTGATGATATGATGAACTATGACCCTCTTCGGTACCCTTGACATCACTCAACACAACACGCCCCACAACGCGGTCAATCAACCGGGCGCACTAATGCAGAACTTGACCATGATCCCGACTATGTGCCCGTGGACAAGGCTGCTACTCCTATTGAGCCTACAGGTCGCCCGATTATTATGGTGAGAAATGGCAGGTAAAAAAAAATGTTGTTTGTGAATATGCTATATCTTTTATAATAAAATTTTGATATTTAAATGTAAATGATTTCTATTGTGATTGGTGTATGTGCAGCCTCATCTACGGCGCCAGCTTGCGGGAGATCACTCTTGCCTCGAGGAGATGGTTCACTACCGCAATCCATTCCTAGAATGAGTATGGATCGAACATTGTCTCTGTGTATTATCATCTTCTTTAACTTCTAAATTATTTTTCCTTAATATTCTTTATTTACATGCATAATGTAATTACTAAATGTAAATTACCACTAATAATTTCCTTCTACTACAAACAAGGTTTTAGTGGGACCGTCTATTACAGATGAGGTCAGAAACTTATGGAGGAAGGTCTCTTCTAGCCGATTTGGGGACACAATGTACGGATGACGGCGAAAGGCCTTGAAGAAGTATGAGACATTCTCGGAGGTGAAGAAACACAAAGGTCAAGAGGGTGTGTCAGGGGAAGTATGAGGGCACTTGTACGACTATTGATCGACCCCAGAGTTCTAAGCGATATCCTAAAGGAACAAGAGGAATCGGTGGAGTGGTGTAGAGGGGCACGAAAAAGCCTTTGGCACTCACACGACGGGTAGCAAAGGCTTCAGAAAGACTGTTGAGATTCTGATAATGTGTTGTAACTTTTTCCTCTTTTTGGTTTTCATTCCTCTAAAGAATTTAATTGTTTTACTTGATTTAATTATTTTTCCCTAATTAAGGTTTTATTTGGAATATTGTAGGAGAAGAATATGGACGAGTCTCAAGGTGGTCCGATATTTATTGATACAGTTTATGACCACACCTATATCTTGAAGAAACATCCTGAGAAGAAATTTGTCAACCCCAGGAGTGAAGCTTGCATTGTAATTAATACTACAATTTGATTAATGTTTCTAGTTATTAAAATTCAAGTGATGTTTATATCTTAATTTTATTATTCCAATAATTTTTACTAATTTTGTCATGTAATTCTTAACTAACTATGTCAATTTCAGAAAACGTATAAGGACGTTATGCAACTAAGTATTCTGATGCAGCTGAGAAACCTTTTGGGAACCTCGCTTTGCATTGAGATTCATTTGGACAACCCAGTAGAAATCGCGTGGTTGGCATCGATGGTCATTTGCTAGGTTCACAATTTTATGGCACTAGTCGAAGCACATATCCATAAGGTGTGTTTTAATACGATCGCTTACTTTATACTATTATTTTATGAATTGTTGATGTAATGTATATTTTATTCTTTGGAACAATAGGATCTAGCTCATCTTCTACTTGGATACCAACTCAAGACGAACTGAGCCGTCCTGTGAAAGAACAACATGAGCAGGGGATTTAAGAAGCAAAAAGTCAATTTGAGGCAATAGTTTCTTAGATGCGGGAGACCATGACTGAGAGGTAGGACCAAATGCAAGCCGAGATGAGGATGTTGCGGGAAGAATTGGAGAGGCAAAGGACCCAACAAACTCTCGATTTTTAGGAGATAATGCAGGCCGAATTTGAAAGGTAGAGGGCTATTTAGCAACTACCTCATGATGAGCCTAAATATGATAATGATGAAGGCTCAAGTGAGTAGGTTTTCAAGTGATATTTTTGTAAGACTTTTTTAGTATATTTACTTAATTAATTTTAAGTTTTTTAGAATTTAATTATGAACCTTAAATGTGTAATTAAAATATTTTTACTAAACAATTTAATTACTATTATTATTATTAGTTATTTATTAAGATTAAGATAACCTAGATTAAAAGAGTTTTCTAGATTGTTACTATTATTTAATTACTAATAAATATTAAGATTATTAGTGTTAGTGTTAGTATTATTTATTACTAATATTATTATTAGTTATTAATTTTAATATATAGTATTAATGCTAAATTATTAATATTTATAAAAAATCAGAAAAAATCTTATATTTTGACGTTTTCTACGGATATAGCCATCGGAAACATGCAAGATGTTTCGACCGCTTTCTCCATCGAAACTATTTCGAGGGAATGGTGGTCAAAATGTATTAAACCATTTCGACAACCTTCTCTGTCGATAAGCTATGGAGACGATATTTTTTGACAAAGGGCCGCCAAAATATGTTTAAAAAATGAGCAAATGCGACGAATAATTACCCTGCCACTTTCGATGGTTCCTCTGTCGATAACCTTTGGAGACAAATGTTTCGACGTCATTCAGTCAAAAAACTTATTATCTTCTTTTCGACGGAGGGTCGTCGAAATATGTTTTGCGACTGAATATGTGATAAAAATTGAATTACAATTTTGATCAACTAGGCTGTCGAAAATGAGTAGCAACTCAACCCCTAATTTTCAATGGACTATGCTTTCGACCGCTATCTCTGTTGCAATTCCCTTGAAATGGTTTTTCATCAATTATTTCGGTCAAAACATATAGCGTTCAACAAGCTGTTCAATGACGATAGGGGTCTGTCAAAATGGTCGTCGAAATGGGTGATTTTCGACGGACTTCGCCTTCAGTATAGGGCAGTGTTTTTTTTGGTAGTGATTTCAAGTTTTGTAGGATTTTTTCCCTTATTTTATTTCAAAGTATTCTCTACCTTTTGATAGAAAAGGAATATTTACATTTCCATAATTTTAGAGGACGCATTTGTGCATTTTATAAAAGTTTTTCAATAAAATGTTTGGACTTTTTTTAATAATTTACTTATAATGGCCCTAAGGTTTCCAATTAGTTTAAATATCACTCTAAAATATTAGTGTATTTTTTTTGTATTTTATAGTAACAATAGTAATTTATTATTGTATTTAGTATCTCCATTTTACTTTAGAAAGTCCATGACACTAGAATTGTACACATCAAGAATTAAAATATTAGTGTCTCAAGCAATATCTGGCTGTGCAATTTGCTGAATTAAACATGGTGCAAGATGAATGCCAATGACGATCAATGACAATAACATGATCAAAACTAGTTTCATTCTAGTAAATGCCCTTTTGAATTGTGACTTTTTCTTCTCTTTTCATATACTTTTCTTGAATGACAACATCTGAGAAATTTGTTTGTTATTCAGTCACCAGGTCCTTGAATTCCGGAAGAGTACCCTTACATGCATGTTCTAAAAATGGCTCGGGTGCTAACCACGTCCGAATAACTTTTTTTGTCTCGACGGCGGTGGGGTTTTGCTGATTGTAATATGGGAATACAGTGTGTTAAAAATCTGACAACATTCTTTCTATTAATCCTTGTATTCCGACCTACATGAATCCATCCTCGGCCTAATTGGTGGCCTCTGAAAAACTTTGGTCAAACAATTACCAAGCTGAAAACACAAATGATTTTATTTATCTGCATTAGTACAAAAGTATAAAGATATGCACGTAGAAAGTATTTGAGCTTTATTTCAGAGAATTGTAATGTCACAATGCACACATTTTCCATATGCAATGGAAGTTTAGGTTGTTCCAAAAACATTAAGATGACAAAGTAGCACTATCATTATATGCAGAGATAAAAGTATGCACCTAAGATTCTCAAGAAAAGCCACACAAATAAATATGGACACTAATTGGGTGAGAGTCACATGAATAGTGCTAGACTCCACGTGGTTGCGATCCAGTGAGGAGGTTGTATGTGAGCCTTATTTTGATGAATTAAAATTACAATGACACCCTTAGAGTTCGTCATTTTTTTTCATTTGAAGTTTTGTGAAATTTTTTTAAATTTGCTAAATATGAAAAAAAATATTTCTAAAAACTTATTTTTTACCCCCCATACTTATGAGAAGTAAAAATAAATGTTGAAAGATCATAGTACCCTACACCCTCAACCCTCTTCTCTATCTTTCTTCCATTCTTTCCACATTCACAAGCTCCGCCACCATTTGGCTCCATCCATCGAGGTGTGTTTCTATGCAAACGCGTGTTGGAGGAGTTGAGCTATTTCAATGGTTGTGGTCGTGTCGAATGTCACAGTTAATGAGGCAAGCAATTACTATGTTGTCACAAACGTGGTGGACGGAAGCGTCTTGCCCCGTCTTTTGCGTATCGCCTTCCTCTTTATGTTGTACCTCCTTTAATCCTTTTCAACCGATCGTCCTTCTATCCTCAGTTCGTGCGACTATAAGCTTTCATTTACTTGAAGTAATATTGTGTCCGATGCATTTTTCAACTTTTGTAGCCATTGATGAACCGTATTTGATGAACCATCTTAGATGAGTTTAGTATAGTTTTAAATAAAAAGGATATGCAATCAATATACCATGTTTTAGGGTACGCTTATGACCCCTGCTTCCCTCCTGTATCAACACCACCTCAGGTACGCTTAGAGATGATGCCTTACCAATCAGCACCTTGCTGGTTAAAGGGTTTACCGAGTTGGCAATTGGCTCCAGTCAATTACACCTCTGCGATGCGTTCGTCCTCAATGGCTTAGGGGAAGACAACTCCAGAGTAGTATCCTCAGTTGTCAGTCGGGACTTGATTTGATTAACCATTCTCCCTTGGTTATCTACTCGGTTCTAGGTTAGCTACTCCTAAAATCAAACAAAGAACATGTTAAGAATAATCACGAGATCAATTAAATGCAGATGTAAATATTAATAAGAATAATTGGATCTCATGCATATTCATGCTCATGCCTTATTGCCTCTACTAAGAAAAGAGTGTTTAGCTACTCATACACATCATTAAAAAGCAAATAGTAATGTATTAGAAATGGTGGAATATCTTTCATTTCTGAAGGAGCAAAATGTATGTGAAGATGTATCAGAGATCCAAAATCAGAGAAGGAGATCATATATAAGTTGATACGAGCACGACACCACCTCGCTACTTCGCTAGGAGCAAGGGCATGGTGATCCAGCTACTAAAGGCCCTAAGGAATGAGGAGGCTGACTTAAAGGCCCACGAGGGGTGGGTGACGTGCCTACATGCCATCACGCACACCATAACGACGTCAAAGGCCGTGGCTCGCGAGAAGAGCCTTAGAGAGGAACCTCACGGAGATGGACTAATTTTAGGTTTGTCTTTGATTTTGTGATAATCTCCAACTAAGACCAAACTTTCTAGTTTAGCTAATTAGGGTTCTTCAAACCTCTATCTTCCTCTTCTTCAAACTGAGAGAGTTGCCTAGGAATTACCCTTAGGAGGGTCGCTCTTGAAGTTTAGATTCTTATTCGTCTTGTGGCTAGGTTGTTTAGGAATCACCCCTAGGAGGGTTAGCCATGACTTTCAAGTTTATTACTTGTTATTTCCCTTTTCATCAATACATCTCCTTCTCCTTTTCCATTTACCTCCATTGCTTCCGTATTACAATTACTCCATGAACCATGAATCGCTCAATCCATGCTCTCGCCGATCTCCTAAAGTGAGCTAGATCCACACTTCGGCTCCCCTCTCGCTGATTAGCTAAGGGCCTCTAAGGAGGTTTGTATCAAGTGGTAGCGGAGCTCCAGCTGCTCACTAGACCGACCATTTTCAAGTTTCCTCTCAACTTTCACGGTTAGAAACTCTTTTTTAAGCCTCAGATCCATTTTGTGCATTTTTGACAAATTTGAGTTTTACTCAAATTTTTCTTGTCTTTTGCATTTTGATCTTGTCCAAACATTAAATCTGCATATTTTGGTGTTTGCAAGCATCTAACACGTTCATTTCTTCTTCTCCCCCCTTTGAACGTGTTGGTTGTTCATGTTCTAAGTTTATTTGTTCATACTCATGCAAGGAAAAAGAGCCAAGTGTCTTGTATGCCATGTGGCCTTGCGGTCCAACTTTTGTTTGCTAGCATAGTTGTCACCCACCACACTTGTTGCACAGCCGGCCACATCTCTCTTTGTGAGCCTAGTATTTTAAACTTGCTCCTTACTTAAAATAGCCACCTCACTTGCACATTTCAGCACACACCGTGGCACACCTTTTGCCTTATCATCCATACAAAGTGTGACACCTCATCTTGACTTGCCACGTCATATATTTTTGCATCTAGTGCAATTTTTTTTCACTTTGGCTAAACTACTTGTCTTTCACTTCTTTTCAAAAATAAAACAAGCTACAAGTCATACAAGTGAATTCCCTGGCACTCAATTAGAAAAAAAAAAGGGAGAAAACAAAGGAACTAAAACAAAGAGCAAGTTCCTAACACAAAAAAAAAAACAAAAAAAAGAGAGAATACAATTGAGTCAAAAGTAAGGAATTACTCGTGTGTATTCTTTTTGAAGTGACTTACATGCTCAAAGACGACTATTTTCCCTTTTATTGTGTTTTTACCTAAGTAAGAATGTTCGGTTCTCTTTTCCTCAACGTGCGCCTTTTACCTTGCTTACCTTTCCTTATATACACCTCTTGAGTTGTCCCTCGAGCTAGCTATTTTCTTAGTGTCTTGAGTTTTCTTTCCTTGCCTCCATACATCTTTCTACTCCAAATCAATTTGGTGTGCATTTTAAATCCATTTCGTGCGCATCTTTTGATTTTCCCTACCTTTACTTCGCTTGTTTTCCTTGTGTTCCTTGTGCTACTTTAAGTCTTAGAGTCTTGTGCTAGGCTTGAGTGTTTGGTTTACATTAGAGATTTGAGTGGGTGAATTAGTGAGTGCATTCGAGTGTTGTGTGACACACGAGCGCCTAAACACGTGAGGGAGTGACTAACATCTTATCAAGAATTGCGTTTGTTCATTTTGTAGGTACACCACATTATGTCCAACGAAAATCTCCAAATGGTTGCCTTCAATAGTTCTTCCAATGTTGGTAGATTAAGGGAAGGGAGTCCCGATGGCTTCGCTGAGCCTAGCCCTACTTTAGCTACCCTCTCCACCCAAATGGTTGAATTGCAAGGCCATTGGGCGACACAATCTCGAACCAACAAAGCTATTTTGGGTGCAATAGCTGCCCTTACCTCTCGGCCTGTACAACCCGCACCTCCACCACCACCCCCACCGCCTCATCCTACCCCACCACAGCCGCCTCACCCTACTGTTCATTACCACCAAACAACACAACCCAATGACCCCTCACATATAGCTTACTATGGATTAACACCAAACACCATAAACCAAGTTGAAAATGATGAAGGCGTGATGGCTGAGAGCTACCATAGTGATGATGAAGGATCAATTGAACCCCTATCGCGACACCACACTAATGTTGGAGACCCATACACCCTTCACCATAATTACTCTACCAATCCAAGGCCCGTTACCACCAATGAGCCAAGACACACACGCCAACCACCCACCACCCTACCCCATCGACACCCCAACGTGGGGTACAAGGTCAGTGCAGTCGCATTATTTAGCAACGCAAATCTGCCAGATTTTTGCGACGAGCGTCTTGCCCTAGATGCAGAATTAGAGGCAGAAGTCGCTGTTCAGCCAAATCCACCAAATAAACTCCAGAACTGTTTTGACACTTTAGTGAGCCAAGGGATTATAGTTTTGGAGTCTTTTCACTGCATCAAGCTGAGGGAGATTGAGAATAAGGGTTTAAAAGAGATTGAGGAGGAGATAATTAAGGAATTGAGCTCTAATGTCGTTATGTGTGACAGGGAGATTCTCAAACTTTTTGATTATATTGATCCTTTCCTTGAATCACCTTTCACTCATAACAATTTTTTCCTCTTTGTTTTGCAGGAACCGAAATTAAGATTTGAATCATATCATGGTTGCCTGCAAGATGCTCTGCTAGAAGACCATCCACTTCACGCTATAATTCACATCAAACTAAGAGGATGGAAAGCATTTAGTAGAATTGGTTGACAGAAGCTTGAACAGCCAACGTCTAGGCCTAGAGGTTAACTGAGGCGCTCCATGGGAGGCAACCCACATTTCTTCCCTCTTTTCTCTTTATTTTATCTTTATTATTATTTCCTTTTTGTATGCCCTTGTTTGAGTTTCCTCTTCGCATTGAGGACAATGCGTTTCCTAAGTGTGGGGAGGGACACTTATGTGTTTGTTTTGTGTGTTTATTTTGGGCAATATTTTTAATTTTTTAGGATTTTGTGAACTTTGGTTTTCTGTAAATAACCTTTTTGCTAAGCTAGCACTACCCCTACTATTTTGAAAATCACCTTTGATGGAATGTACAGAGTAGGCCCACTACACACAGAAACTTCACCTACTGCACAAAGACCACTTGCACACCCTTCTGTCTGTTAGCTCTTATGACTGTCTTACCCTAGCTGCTTGCAATCAATGTATTTTACCCTGTGAGTGTTTGAGCTTCCATACCACATTTTTTTCTGAGTTAATGCATGACTTTGTACTGGCTGGATTTGCATGAGACCCCTGGGTATAGGCACCATTAGACGTGGGAAAGTGACGAAGTGATTAGAAATTTTGCACCCTTCTTTCTTATCTTTTTTCTTGTTTTCATCTTCTCGCCCTTACTGCTCACCCCTTTTTCACCACCCTTCTAACCATTTGATCCTTTCCTTTCTTTTCTTAGTAGGTGAGAGATGTCCTCTGGCAGTAAGCAAGGTGAGGCAAAGAGAAACAAAATCATAAGTGTGGGGATATCGAGCTACAAGATCTAGATGCTCGAAGCAGTAGTATGGTAAGCAACTACAGACACAAAGAGAAACAAAACCTCTAGTGTGGGGATAACGGACGGTCAGATCTAAATGCTCAAACTAAGTCATTCGATGAGCGATATGGAAATGAAGAGCTAGACCGAGATACTGAAAGCAATCATGCGCTGAAGCCAAGTCGTTCGACGAATAAAATTTGCTACTCTAGTCAGACGGATGAAAACAGTTTAGACACGCTCACTTTTGCTCAAAGTTCAAAAACAATAAATTAAATAAATAAAAAATAAAAATAAAAAATTCAAAAAATTAATGTGAGCAAAAGAGGAGTACAAATCAGAAGCGGAGCAAAACACGAAGAAGACCAGAAGACCGACAACACTGCTAGAAGAAGAAAATACCCCAATGCCCATCAGCTCTCTTTGTCTTGCCCTCGCTACTGCCAACAGGAGGCTCTCTTGCCACTTTGCTTTTTCCAGCTAAGAAACCCTCTATCCTTCACTCTCTCTCTCTTTCAACCCTCTGTCTCTCTCTTACATATTCTCTTGCTCTACCATTTGCAAATTTTCTATGATTGTGTGATTGCCCATGCATGTGTACTACGTACTCGGGTCGCTATTGTAAATCTGGTTTTGTGCATCGTCATTTGCATTATTGAGCGTAAACACATAACCCTATTTCCGAGTGTGAGTGATAAACACTTTATCTTGTGAGGATTGCTTGCAGTAGGTTGACATAGGAAAGCTACTCTTCTGGTTTCGTTATTCCTTAAGAATAGTGCAGAGTTCATCTAGGGAGGAGGGTGGCGTACTGCCCGGTCGAGGCGTATGTGGCGGCGATAAGTTGTTCTGTGTGTTTTGGATTGAGACTGTCTATTCCTAACGAGGTGATGTTTTTAAGTGTAATGCTCGAGGGCGAGCATTGGGGTAGTGTGGGGATGTTTGATATGATGTATTTTGTGCACATTTTCTCTTCCTTTCCTAGCCCTTTTTGGATCTTGATGTTATTGATTAGTCTCTATTTCTTTACCTATTGCAGATTCAGGCTTTATGAGAGGAAATTCCAGAAAGATGCATTATTTACTGGATTTTGGAGTGTTTCGAGCATCTAGGCCTAGTTGCTCATCGCTCGCTAGCCAGCTGCAGAAAATGGAAAGTGCGGAAAAGGAAATTTAATAAATCCGACTGATTCTCCGACTTCCCTTCCATGTTCCCAACTCAGCAAAGACATAATTAAGGAAAACCTAGTTCTATTAGACTTAGGACTTCTATTTTATTTAATATATATATTAAAATTATTAGGGTTTTAAGGGGGTGATAAGATTCGGGTTTCTGCTGAAGGGCAGATGGGGAAGATGACTTCCTGGGTTCACTGTTCACTGTCGTCCGATGTACCTGCAAAGCACTGGAGAGGGTATCCGGCGTAAACACTCCGATGCTTAAGTCAGTAGGGGTAGTGAAAATAGCAGAGCTTTGGCCAGCGATCTTAGGCTTACCTTCTTCCTTGATCATGGGAGTATTTATAGGCGGAATATTGAGTACTTTCTAGGAGAATCACATTATTCAAGAGTGATAACGGGTCTGACAGGTGGCTGGAATTCCCATTAGTGAAGTATGCTATCTTTGCATTATACCTGAGGGGTGGGCATTATCTAGGTGAGATAATGCCCACGTTCCTCAAGAGACGTCATGCATTGCATGTGAGACCCCCTCCGCTGATGTCGACCATCCTGACGCTCATCGTACCACGAGAGGCGATTGCCTCGAGGTTGTCCGCCCGGTAGGGACAACAACCTTTCGTCCCTAATCGTGAGGTGTAAGGATGAAAATGCACCTGACGTTACGTCTATTGTTATCATAAGCCCAACCGAAAACGAGCCCGAGTGTTTACCAAGGGCTACTGCTTCATTTTCGGCCTTGTCTGCCTAACGGGTTTTAAGGTGATGGGGTGGTTCCCTTGCCAAGTGGTAGGCCCTTTCAACCGTCGTTCCTCTGGGCCTATAAATTGTCCTTTTACCGTGTTGATTTTTTCGCAATTTTCTTGCATTTTTCTTGACACTTTCACCATGGATGAACTTACTAGGAACTTTTTGATCTCCAAGGCACACACTCTGAAGAATCTCACTGAGGCTGATATTGGTTTCTTGGAAACCATGATGAGCTTCAGGGGATAACGACCCCTCTCCTATCCAGGCAGCTCGCAACTTCCCTGGAGGATTTCAGCCCTTTAGAGAGCGTGACAAAGTTGGCCGCCACCATCTCTCACATCGAGGTGGTGATCACTATGTTGCGGCATAGGAAAGACTTGTTGGGGTGTTGCTTGAAGGGGATGAGAGTCTGCTCCTCTGATCTGACCTCCGTTGCGGATGCCCTGAGGGAGATGTCGGTGGTGCCAGGGGAGGACGACGTGGGGTCCCATGCTTGACCGCCGGCCGCCGCCTCTTTGCTTTCATGCTTTCTATGTACGTGCTCAGGTGCTTAGGCCGTACAGGCCGTAAATAAATAAATAAAATGTCCTTTTGGTTATTCTCCTTTGTTGTCTTCCACTTTTGATATCGTGTGACCTATCGTGCTAGTTGGATGCGGTTGTTAGCCCAACCGAAAAGGAGTCTTTTGTGGAACATAGTGCTGTGGTGCTTGCGCTCTTTTTCTGAGAGTTGATAATAAATGTTTTGCTCAACCGTTTCTCGTACTTGAATTTCTGCCGTATTCCCAGTGATGGGTGATTGGGCGATTTTTCGGCGCCCTTTGATTGACGCGATTTTCTAGAAGGCGTGATTTTCTAGCAGGCGTGATCACGCCGGATCGGATTCTGTAATTTATGATTATTCTTCTCTAGGTGCATTAATTGTCTTCAAAGGGCATACGAAAAGGTCGGAGTATCTTTTTCCATGGCTATTTAATGGGATTTCCCTTTCTTTTTGTTGTTCATCTTCTTCTTCTCATTTCTCTGCCCAGATTGCTTATAATCTCATGGTCGACTCGTATTCCATGGAGATTGCCGAACGCGACCCTCTACCAGCTCCTCCAACTTCTTTGTATGGCCTTTGACGAATAAAATAATGTTCTCTATTTTCTTTCTTTTGTTACTATGTCCTCTCGTTAGCTCTTTGGCCTTGCTGATGGTTAACGCAAACGCGTTAGCCATTCCGAAGTAACCGTTCTGCGATTGTTTTGACTTGGTCAAAATTAAGCTCCCCGAGTAACTGCTTGATTTTAAATCCTTTTACATACGTCCTCGTACGACTGGTAGTTCAGTTAATGCGGTGGCACTTAGTCCTTTAGGAAGGGACCATTTTCTCTTTCTTGCTCTTTTTGCCCTCGTTTCAAATTTTCTCTCTTCTCTTCTTTCTGCTTTTTCCCGAAGAACTTCTTGCTCGTCCGTCGTCTTCCGCCGGTTTGCCTGTGAATCTTTCCTTTCAAGGTACTCCACTTCATCTTTTCAGATTTTCTGTTCGCTGGTTTATTATGCATAGGGCTAGGGCTACTGGGTTTTTCAGAGACCTTTAGATCCAGAAATCGAACGAACACCCAGTATTTTTTCATGTGAGACGATTTTGAGGGCTGAATTAAAGTCACGGTATCACTTTTCCCCCTGGATATGTCTCTATCGTTCCCGAGGGTGATATACGGCTTCACGATCCATTATAGGTAAACTATAGGCTGGTCTATTTTAAAATGTTCCTTTATGGCTTTCGTTTCCCAATCCATACTTCACTAGGAAAACTGTTGCGCGAGCATAACCTCAATCCTACCCAGATAACCCCTTCTTCTTGGTGTAGGATTTATGCCTTTCTTCATTCTTGCGAGATGAAGCGTATTTTTACTCCGTCTGTCAATTTAATTCGCAAATTCTTTAGCATGAACTGTCACAATTGTTTAATCAATATCACCCCGAGGTGCAGTCGTTCTGGCAGAGGTTTCGTGGCTTTGAGGAGGTTGTGGCTGACTGGAAGAGAAGTTTCTTCATTCTTGAGCTACCTTCCCGTTTATGGCGCCTGAGCTTTAATCGAGAACTTATTGGTGCCGTCTGGGTAAACCCATTGGTGTTATCCAAAACCGAGTTAGATCAGGCTGACGCCTTGCTAGATATAGATACGCCTTATCATATCCGGGAGTTCGCTTTGTACAGGCTCCTAGCCGAGTGCGTTATGGGTGAGTTTGTCTTTCTTTGCATTTTCTCCTTGACTTATTTACTATTCTAACATGTTTCCTCGACAGGAGACGCTGATGGCCAGTCGTCCGGAGGGGCTAATGCTCCCTTGAACGTGGTGCCACTCCAAACTCTACCAACCTCTCCCCCCTCCGGGGGCTCCAGCCATCGAAGTACTCCACTAAAGAGGGGAAGAACTAAGACAGTCGCAAGGGGAGGGTGTGGAGGGATAAATCTGGGTCAACCCATGACAAGAATAACTGACAACGACAGCGAGGATACGGATACCGAAACAGACCTCCGTCATACTTCCTTATCTCAATGAAAGAAACTTAGAATAGATGGGCAGGCTACCGGGGTTTCTTCTGACAATGTTGGTGTAGTACCTACCTTGATGCCTAACGTTTTTGCTATGGCGAGTACTTCTCAAACGGTGAAAGTTACCGAAGCGCCAGCTGTCGTTCTTCCTACTTCTACTAAAATTCCGTTAGTGGCAGATTCCACCCCGACAACTAATGCCCCTGATTCTCCAATTTCTTGTTGTATTCCAGATGTGACAATAATGACTTCTCACATGAGTACGGTTCCTGATCTATCGCCTAACGTTCCTCAATCGTTGTTTTTTACTTCTATTTCTGAAGTAGGTACTAGAGATTCTTCTCCGAGCTTGATGGTCAATCTCTCTCCTCAAGGTCCTAAGGGGATCCTGCCCTATCGCCTAGATTTGACAGGGCTTGGAATTAACGGCCTTTGAGCTGCAGGGGTGCCAAACTCTTTCTCAGGAGATGAATTAATGCCGCCCTTAATAGGAAAGATGATGAGCTCTTCCAAAGAGAGAGAAACGTTTTTGCAAATTTTTGAGAAGGCTCGATACACACGCGTTATGAATGATTCTTTAGATGCCTTCCACTTTCTGGACTATGCAGTCGAGGCTTATGACAACCAAATGCGGGACTTTTCTCATGCTATGTGTGCTCACAAAGTGCAGCTTGACCGGGCGTTAGGTCAAGTGAAGTTGTTAACGCGTCTTCAAGACGAATCACAAAAAGAGCTGAGCAGAGAGAGATCTAAAGGGAAAGTGAAAATTGAGGTTTTAGAGGTAGAATTAGTGACAGAAAAGAAGAGGAACTTTCTCCTTCATGAAGAAATGTTGGCTCAGTTCTAGGGTTCCGCTAAGGATGGAGTGGTGGAAGAAGAAGGTCATTGAGGCCTTCAATTCTAGATTTGCAGCCTACTATAAAGGTGGTTCCTTTGATCAGGCTAAGATTGCTGACTACACCTCTGCAGTGATGAATAAGATTGATGGGAACAAAGGAAGCTCGCTTTCTCTAGGGGAAAAGGATACAGGTGACGATGGTGGCAGTAGCGCGCAGCGATCCCCCCTATCGGATGACTCGAATGCCGCCTAGGACTCGATCCCACCTCTGCACGTGTCTTTCTTCTAATGAGGCATTTGAGGCAAGCACCTCCTAGGGAGTAGTAAAGACTGAAGCGTCTCACCGTTTTCAAAAGTTACGTCTCTCACGCGTGTCGTGTCTCTCTAACACGCCATTTTGCCATGTGTCGATTGCCCACTGGTCGCTTCTTTTGACCTCTTTAGGGTTATTTATAATGTTTTCCCCGCCTCCTCTTTTCCTTTTTATCTCTTATTCCACTAATTATTTCTTCTAAAAAATAACTTGCGTCGTTCTTTCTTCTTCATTCTGGAATTCCTAGTGTTTCTTTGGCGAAGGTACACGTATCTCTTCCTTCTTACTCTTTCCTTTTCGTTTAACTATGGCAAGAACTCATCATACTAAAAAATCTATTGGGGAAGAAAAGATTGAAAACACCCCCACTTCTCTTTACACCTTGCCCATAGTTCATCGTGGGTTAGCCGAGTTCAATGCTCGATTTCTTGTTGGCTACTCGGTTCGAGTTGCTTCTAAGTCACTTCGCCTTAACAACGAACTGCCTGATAATAGTAGGATATTGTATGCCAAATTATTCAATTACGGGTTTCGGCTTCCTCTTGACCCGCTGGTAAAACAGTTGTTAATCGAATTTGACTTGAACCCGACCCAACTGAGTCCTAACGCGTTTTGCGTTGTCTATGCTTTTCTGGCGTTATACCGATTTAAAGAAATTGAGTCCCCTTCTATCGTATTACTTCAAGATCTTTTCCAGCTGTATTCTCGTAAAGGGGTAATAGCGATAACACCCCGTTATGATGATGATTCACTAAAACCATTTACTTGGAAACTCATGAATCTCGAGTCTTCTATTGCCGGATGGAAAGAAGGATTTTTTATTGTTGACCTACCTGATCCCTTATGGAGGACCGATTTTAACGATGCGATTAAAGATGGGGCTTGGGGTAGTAGAAAACCACTTTCTTCCCCGGAGGATGGCTGGCTACAGAAGCTGCTTCAACTGGAATTTAGTGTCGAGACCCGTAAGGTGGCTAACGGGGTGGATGTTGAGAAGTGCAAAGTTGGTGAGTATTTGTCCCACTTTCTTTACGTTTCTATGAAGTACTAACACTAACATTTTTTCATGGATGTGCAGTGCCTCCGCCTGGTTGGGAGCCTAAATATATTTGGAGGAAAAAGAGAAGAGAATAGAAGAAAAGAAAGGAGGTTGTTGTCGCTGCTGCCGCTGCGATACCTTCTGAAGGAGGGGCCACTACCATTACTTTAGTCCCACCGCCTTCTCAAGAGGTCGTTGTTACCCTTAACACTGCTCAGGTGTCATCTTCGCGAGTACGTGTCGTTAGAAGAAAAAAGAGAAGCAGAAACATAAGTGGTACATGTTCTATTTTCTCTTAGGGTACCACCTCCTCAGAAGTTACTGCCATTGATTCAGTTCCTATGGGAATTCCTCTAGTTTCTTCGTCCGCTCAGGTATTTTTAGCCGTTGCCCCTATCGCTTTCTTTTGTTCCCTTATCGTCCTCTTATTGCGTTCTTTTTCTTTTAGGAAACCAGTACTGCTTCCACTCATTCCCTTTCCTGACGAGAATATATCTTTAGCAAATTTTCTCGAGAGCCGTCAGAAGAAATCTTGTCTTGCCTTTCAGAGCAGCCCGGCTGGTCAGACATCTTCTAGCGTTAATCCTTCTCTGAAAGTTTCCGTGGAAGGTGATGTGCCTCGTGAATCGTCCCGAGGTGCTAACCTTGATGGTGATTTCAGGTCTTTGCTGAGTCTTCTCCGCTTCATTCGTCCTCTGCCGCTATGGGCTTCCATTTAGATGTGATAGGCCCTGATTTTGACGCATTTACCAGGACTGGGTCTTTTGGGCATGACATGGGAGGTTCCATTAACCACCCTCCTTCTCCACATACCCTGTCTTTTATTCCTATGTCTCCTCCTCCCGTTTAAAGGGGCAACACTGTTTCCAATTTGGTAGTTGGTGTGAGTACGTTTACCTCTTCCGAGCCTGTCACTCATCAAGTTAACTTATGTGCCCTTAGGGAGGAAGCTTTCCAAATTTTAGAGGCTGAAGGTGACGACGCTGCCCTTGCGTCTGCATCTCTTTTGGCGGCTCGTGTGATGTCACATCGAGGGGAAAGAGATGTATTTTTAGCCAAGAGTCATCAGGAGCGCATAAATCTCGTCCGTTCTCGGTTATTTTCTTCGTTTTGTCACCTTCATTATTTGGATGAGGATAACGCGAGGATAGCAGCAGAGAGACAAAGACAGATAGATAGACTGACGAATGAGTGTTAGGGACTTCTGGATGCCGTGACCACTGCCAAGAAGGAAGCAGAGGCCGCTAGACTTGCCTTGGAGGATGAGAAACAGAACGGGGTTGTTCTAAATACACGCCTTTCTGAAGCAGAGGCTAGGCTAGAGGTGGAAAGGCGCAGAAATGCTGAGTTGTCTGCCGAGCTCAATCTTTCCGCCGATAAATATCGTTGGTATCTGTGAGAGGGAGCTGGACTTATGACAGACGCTTTCATGCAGCATCATGGGGCAGATGCCCTTCAAATTGATTTGCTTACTCGGTACTATGAGGAGAAGTCCCCGTATGTGACTGACGAGAGCTTCCATAAGGAGAAGGCTGCCGATCAGGAAAGGAACAATTCGGTAGCTCTTTCATAAGTGATACGTTTCAATCTTTTGCTTTTTGGTGTTAGCACACTTTTGCCTATCCTTTGAGGATATTTGTAATACCGACAATGTCGAATTTTCCTTAAACAGTTGTTGCTTTTTATTCGGAATTTCGTTTATGAATCTTGTTCCGCAATGTTTCTGCCATAATACAGTTAGTAAGCATTATTAAAATCGGAATGGTATAATCATCATACCTCGTGTGTTAAATTAACCGTGGCGTTAGTAATGTAGCTTCATGGTAACACATCACACACGAATTGTTAAGGTATTTCTGCTCTTGGAGATATGTGAATTCAGTAAGATAATATCCCTTCGGAGGCCTGTCGCTAAGGAGATTATTCTGGCAGACAAGTCCTTATGCTATCTATAGCTTTGCCACAATGGATGATTATCACAATGAACGGGCTTCTTTCACAAACCATAATAATTTGGTTTCTGAGATAGGATTCTTTGTAACATCTTTCTTCACGTTTCTCTTTGCCGAGAACTAGGAAATAATTTCCCCATGTCATATAGCTGACGCTGCTTCATCATCTTCCCTTCGGTGATGTCCCGAAGGGTAAACTAACACCGTCTCTATTGCGTTGTGTAAGGGGTAGGTTGACGCCACCCTTTGTTGTTAGGGGGATCACTTAGCTCTACTAAATCTGGTCTTGCCAGGGCATTACTTTTGCAATAGAGATATCTTTCCAACTCTACTTCGCCGGGTATTTATCGTTCGGTTACTGGCTGGGGTATCCATTATTTTTTCAAATATCCACGGTCGACTTGGAGCGTGCCTCGTCTTAGTGAGTCGTCTGATCAGGACTGGCCATCACAAGGATAGGATTATCACTTCCAGGCGTTAAAACCTCACATCTCTAGAGCGTGCCTCATCTTAGTGAGCTGTCTGTGTTAGCACAGTCATCACAAGGATAGGATTTTCACTTCCAGGATGGAGTTACTACCTCCCTGGACGTACCTCGTCTTAGTGATCCGTCTGCGTGAGCACGGTTGTCACAAGGATAGGATTTTCATTCCCAGGGACGCCGGGGTGTGCCTCGTCTTAGTGGGTCGTCTGTGTTAGCACGGTTGCCACAAGGATAGGATTTTCACTCCAGGGGGTGTCGGGGCGTGCCTCGTCTTAGTGGGCTGTCTGTGATAGCACGGTTGCCACAAGGATAGGATTTTCACTCCCGACACTAAAAATTATGCCAGGACGTGCCTCGTCTTAGTGAGTCGTCTGATCAGGATCGACCATCACAAGGATAAAATTTTCACTCCTGGCATTCTTCGTTATCTGCATGCTATCAGTCAAAGAATGCACAGGAAATATTCTTGATTCATTCGTCAAAGCATGCTAATATTACCAAATAGAGGGAAAATCAGCTTCTAGCATGATATAATTTCAAGCGAGCTATGTTCCAAGAATTTTATAAGGGGGTACCGTCAAGTGTTTCCAAATGATATGCTCTCTTTCCGATAACACGAGTAACACGATACGGGCCGTCCCTGTTTGGACTGAGCTTCCCCATGCGTTGTCCAGCCGCTCGTTTGTCCTTGAGCACTAAATCTCCTGTTTTGAGCAGTCGTTCTCTGACTTGTCTGTTGTGATATCATGCCATTTTTCTCTTGTAATGCAGAGTTTTCGAAAGAGTTTCCTATTGCAACTCTGGTAACGCATCAAGGTTAGCGCGTAACCTTTGTTCATTTATTTCCTCTTTGAAATATGCCACCCTCAGGCTTAAGGTGCCAATTTCTATTAGCGTAACGACCTCTGTGCCGAAAGCTAACACAAAAGGGATTTCTTCTGTGCTGGTTTTGACGGTCATACGATAGGCCCACATCACGTAAGGTGGTTCGTTTGCCCATTTCTTTTTAGAACCTTCCAAGTTCTTTTTGATGTCGCTGAGAATACTGTGATTGGTCACTTCCGCCTGACCATTAGTCTGCGGATGTGCTACGGAAGAGAACCTCTGTTCAATCTGAAATTCCGCGCACTGATCTTTAAAAAATTTACTCATGAATTGTGATCCGTTATCGCTGACTAATATGCGAGGTACCCCAAATCGCATTATGACTTGATATTTGAAGAAACGCTAGATTTTTTCCGTAGTGATATTGGCTACCGCTTCTGGTTCTGCCCATTTCATAAAGTAGTCCACTGCCACGGCCATAAATTTTAGCTGAGATCTGGCTTTTGGAAAAGGGCCTAAAATGTCAATTCCCCATTTAGCAAACGGGTAAGGAGCGGCTATCTCAGAAATTTCCACGACAGGTTTCCGGGGAATCTTAGCAAATTCTTGACATTTCTGACAGGTTCATACGAAGGTATGGCAGTCCCTACGAATGGTGGGCCAATAGAATCCTGACCGGAAAACTTACGCGGTCATAGTATCACCAGACAGGTACATGCCGCATATTCCTTCGTGGATTTCTCGCAAAGTGTGGGGGCCTTCCTGCTCTGTTATGCACTTTGCGGCTGGATGAGAGAAGCATCTCTGAATCAGTTCCCCATTGTAGTATGTGCATCGTGCCACTTGTTTCAAGACTTTTCTCTTTTTGGTGTTATCTGCGGGCAACTCGTCGTGCTTTAAATATTTTATTATGAGGATTCTCCAATCATTTTCGACTTCTTCAACGCAAATCGATACTTGTTCTTCCATGAAAGAAGGTACAAATATCTCTCCATAGTAGACGCCCTTAGGTATGGAGGCTTCCGAGTTGGCTGCCATTTTGGCAAGATTGTCAGCCTCAGCGTTATCCTCTCGATGGATATGCTCAAAGCTGACTTGCATGCCCTTTTTCTGTATTTCTATCAGCTCACGTTTCACTTTAGAGAGGTATTAAATCATGATATGTTCTCTGGCTTGGGAGTTTCCCGAGACTTGATCTATTATCAGTTTGGAATCTCCACATATCTTTAGTTGCAAATTGCACATCCTTCTGGTGTCGTGTGTGGCTTCGGCAGAGAAACTCCTACCTATTCTGAGTCCAGCTAGTAATGCCTCATACTCTGCCGCGTTATTGGACAATGGTTGCAAAATTCTGATAGCGTACCGTATTTGTATGTCATTCGGCCCAATCATAAAGATTCCTACTCCAGCTAACTCTTGATTCTTGGCCCATCCACGTGGATAACCCACAAGTGTGTGTATGTTTCCGGGGACAGAAGGTCCATGTCATTTATTTCCTCTTCCGGTAAGTCCGTCAATGGATGTTGTGTGAATGTGCATTCTGCTATGAAATCTGCTAGCGCTTGAGCTTTTATGGATGGTCTGGCCTTATACTGTAATCCATATTATTCGAGTTCAATTACCCAGATTAGCATCCTTCCTGAAGACTCGGCTTTTCTAAAAATCTTTCTCAAAGGTTGATCTGTAAGTACTATGACAGGGTGGGCTTGGAAGTACCGATCCATCTTCCGCGTTGCCTGTACTAGTGCAAACGTTATTTTCTCGATGTTAGCATACCGTAACTCGGCGTCTTTTAGTACATGGCTGACGAAGAATACTGGGCGATGAACATGCCTATCGCTTCGCACGAGGACAGCGCTGACCACCTCGTCAGCGACGCCCAGATACAAATATAAGGTATCACCTGGCTCGGGTCTTGTCAGCACCAGATCAGATGAAAGGTAGGCTTTTACGCCAGCAAATGCTTCCTCACATTCTTCTGTCCATCCAAAAGGGGCTTTCTTAAGAATAACCTTGAAGAAAGGTAGACATCTTTCACCTTGCTTAGAAATAAACCGTCATAGAGCGATGATGCACCGTGTGAGTTTCTGCACTTCTTTGACGGTTCAAGGAGATATCATATCCTAGATAGCCTTCACTTTCAAAGGGTTAGGTTGGATGCCTTTCTGACTGACGACGTAGCCGAAGAATTTGCCCGTTTGGAAAGCAAACATGCATTTACGGGGGTTCAGCTTCATCTTGTATTCTTTCATCACACTGAAGACTTCTCCCAAGTCAGCTAAGTGGTCCTTGAAGCATCGACTTTTGACTAATATATCATCCACATAGGCCTCTACGTTCTTTCCAATCTGCCTCTCAAAAACTTTGTTTGCCATGCACTGGAAGGTTGGCCCAGTATTTTTCAATCCAAACGGCATTGTCGTATAACAATAAGTAGCCTTCGGAGTGATGAAGGCAGTCTTTTCTTCATCTACAACGGCCATGGGGATTTAGTGATATCCAGAATTGGCATCTAATGAGCTCAGGTAGGCATACCCAGCAGTTTGATTGACCAATTGATTGATTCGGGGAAGGGGGTAGCAATCTTTGGGACAAGTGTCATTCAGGTCGGTAAAATCAATACACATGATCCAATCTCCGTTAGGTTTTGGAACTAGGACGGGGTTAGCCAACCACGTCGGGTACTGAACTTCTCGGATGAAACCGGCATCCATGAGTTTCAATATTTCTTTCTCAATGGTTAGCACTTTTTCTGCAGAGAAGGCTCGCCATTTTTCCTGAACAGGCTTAACGTTAGGGTCGACGTTTAGTCGATGTCACGGGGATTGGGACCCCATCTACTTTGATTATTGGTTTTTTGCACGGCGTTAGATCGCTGCCAGGACGCTTCATGAGATTGTACGCCTCTAGTGAGAATAGATTTACCGCACTCCCGTTATTTATAAGGGTTCTCCTAACTCCATGATTGCCAATGACGGGCGTAACCACTAACGCGTCGTTGGGTGGGAAAATAACTCCTTTCTCCTCTTCCTCCGAGAAGGACAATACCATCCGGTCTAAAGCACTTATCGCCTCACTTTTTACCAACGTGCTCTCTCGTTTACGCTTCTCTCCCGGGCTGGGCGTTAGCTGCACGGATTCATCAAGATACGGCGTTCCACCCGCAATAATGGGAACATCGTCGTCATGAACTGATAACGTCTCTCTCATTCTCCCACCAAGGATATCATTGTTTCCCGTGAGATGCGGGGGTGCTTGTTTGTTGTCCGGCATTTTACCTACCGAGTTGCTTCTGGCTTCTTCCCTCATTTTAGCGGCGAACTCTCCGAGGTAGCCTTCTTCAACCAAGCGCTCTATCGCTAGCTTTAATTCTCTGCATATATCTGTAGAGTTCCCTTTGACTTTGTGGAACTTACAAAAGGTGTTTTCCCTTCCTCCCATGGTTACTCCTAGTTTCACAGGAGTCGGATAAAGGATGGGTAGGTTCCGTTGCTGGACGATCGCTAAAATTTCCGCTCTCGGAAGTATGAGGGAAGGAAGGCCAGGGTCGCATATTCGGCCCTTTGGTGGATCCACTTGTCTTCTGGTAGGAGAATTGCCAGCTCTCTCTTTTGAAAAATTGCCCCTCTGCCGATTTGAGGCCCTAGGGATGTGCTCTTTTCGCTGGCCATAGTCATCGCTTGGGAGGGTATCTGGAGTCGCTTTGGTATGAGCGTTAGGAGTGGGATGTGTGTCTTGGGGCATGTTCTGAATTCTCTCTCTATTTTCCTCCTCCTCCATCCTCGCATAATTATGAGCTTTCAGTCTCAGCGCGTCTAAAGTTGGTGAGGGGTCCACCATTAATGTGTCTCATAATTTCCCATAATAACAATTGCGATTTAAGGCTTCTATAGTGAAATCAATGGTAACACCTGGTGTTAACGACATCTCAAGATCAAAGCGGCCCAGGAAATCCTTCAAGGATTCCTGCGGTCTTCGATGGATATCGAATAATGCTGCCGCAGATTTCTTGATAGGGACAGTTGGGCTAAATCGGCTCCGGAACTTAGTTTCCAACTGAGAAAAATTATCAACAGACCCTGCTGGGAGTCCCTCAAACCAGAGACGCGCTACACCCGACAGTGTCATGACAAAGATCTGACATAACGCCGCGTCACTATGGGTTTGAAACTGTACAAAATCTTTCACCTTATTGAGGTGGGAGATAGGATCCTTTGTGCCATCATACGATTCTGCGGGAAGTTTTACGTGTCGGCTGATGTCTTATGCGGTAGCTGAACGGGTGACCAGCGTTATCATCGGGAATCCCACAAGGTCGACAGGGAGGAGAAACTTCTCCATAGTGCCTTTGGTCTCGTGGGTCATACTCGCAATGCCGCCTGGGAGATCGACTGCGGCTCCTAGGTGTTTGGGTTTGATGTCTTCTACTACTTGACCTCTCACTGTGTCTAGGAGATGGGTCTCTGAACATCTCGTCATGCCATCATTCCCCTTCGGAAAGAGGGATTTCTCTCGTGTACTGCGCAGAAGGTTCGACGTGTCTATGCACGAGTTGCATGAAACTGACAGGGATCGATGTCGCAGGTAAGGTTAACGGAATGCCCCTAGATTGCCTAGGCGATAACGGTCGATCGGTGACAATAGGAGGAGTAAAAACTATATGAGAAGGTACGCTAGGTCCTGAAACATGGGGCATGAATCCCGCAGCTAACTCAGTCAGGTGGTCTAGTTAAGCACGAAGAGCTGATATTGAATTTATGAGAGGATTGCCTGTACTATCCGTCGCGAACCCCCCTATAAGGGGAGTGGAATAACTAGGTCCTGCCATTTGAGAGGAGTAACTATACATCTGGGAAACAAGTGTTCCCATTGTTTATCCAAAGGAGAGATCTGACGTTCCTTGGGGAATTTCCTGCGTCATGGTAGAAACGCCAGAAGTGGCAAAAGGAAAAAGTGCCCTACGGGTAGCGAAAGGAAGATTGGAAGATTGGGACGGTGTAACATCTGAATCTGAAGCCATGATTCCTCAATCTTCAAGAAACACAGAGCTTGGCTATTAAGGACGCTCACTTAATAGAACCAAAGCTCTCAACGAAAGCACCAATTTGATAAGATTCGGGTTTCTGCTGAAGGGCAGATGGGGAAGATGACTTCCTAGGTTCACTGTTCACTACCGTCCGATGTACCTGCAAAGCGCCAGAGGGGGTCTCTGGCATAAACACTCTGATGCTTAAGTCAATAGGGGTAGTGAAAATAGCAGAGCTTTGGCTAGCGATCTTAGGCTTACCTTCTTCCTTGATCATGGGAGTATTTATAGGCGAAATATTGAGTATATTTTGGGGGAATCACATTATTCAGGAGTGATAACGGGTCTGACAGGTGGGTGGAATTCCCATTAGTGAAGTATGTTATCGTTGCGTTATACCTGGGGTGCGGGCATTATCTAGGCGAGATAACGCCCACGTTCCTCAAGAGACGGCATGCCTTGCCTGGGATGGGATAACGCTGTGCGCGTGGCTAGATAACGTGTGAGACCCCCCCCCCCTCCGCGCTGATGTCGACCATCCCGACACTCATCATACCGCGAGAGGCGATAGCCTCGAGGCTGTCCGCCCGGTAGGGACAACAACCTTTCGTCCCTAATTGTGAGGTGTAAGGATGAAAATGCCCCTAACGTTACATCTATTGTTATCACGGGGGCTCTCTCTTTTGCCCTCTTTCTCTCTTCTTCCTCTTCCGCCTCTTCTCTTCTCTTCCCCCTCTCCTCTTCTTCTTCTTCATCTTATTTTATTTTTATATTTACTATTTTATTTATGCTTTCTTTGTGGAACTAATGTCAATTTCCTAGTAAAGACAATTGAAGTTTTTTGATTCATTCGACTGTGAAATCTGATTGTGCTTAATATATTTTTGTACTTGTATTTATTTATTTATTTATTATTTAAACGTCAATATTCCTTGTGCTAGATTTATGATCTGATCAGTCTGCATCTCGCCCTTGCTATTTACCGTCGTCTTTATGGTTATAACTAATGTGAAGTTGTAGGGTAAAGTAGACAACCAGCCTGGAAGTAATCAGGTTCCTGGTCTTATTCAGTTGGAATAAATAACTAATTAGGGTAGTACCTCGAACGTACTGAGTGTCTCGCCCTAGGTGTGTCTTTTCTCTTCTTCATGGGTATTTGAGTATTGTCTCCATAAGTGTACCTTGGAGGACGGCAGATTGTCAAGGTTACCCCATAAGCGTACCTTGGGGTAACTTCTCTTACGAAGGAAAGCAGGGGACCTAAGCGTACCTGGTCCCCATAGCACATCTATAAGTTAGGAATTGAATATTGTCGAATCTATGATCTGTCGAATTGAAATCATAACTGGATATTTGTCTTTGCTAGGAAAGCTTTCTCTCTATTGATTTCTTACTTGCTTTATTACTTTTTGTTATTACTTTCTTAGTTTGTATCAGATTAATCAACACTCTCAAAACCCCCCTTATTTGTTACTGTTTCGGTCTGTTTGCCCTAGTCACACACGAAAGTCAGCGTCTACCCCTAAGTCCCTGTGTTCGACCCTGCTGTCACTATACACAATTTATTGTGCACTTGATAGCATGTTTTTATTATTATATTTGAATGTGCCTCGACAACACATCACTGACCTCCACCAACGCCTCCAACGCCTATCTCAAGGCTATTGTATCGTGAGTGACTTTTACCACGACATGCTCACATGTGTAATGCGGGCAAATATCAATGAGGCTGAGGAAGCCACAATGGCTCAGTTTCTAGAAGGCCTTCGCAAGGACATTGTATACACCCTTGATTTCCAATCCTATGACAATTTGGAAGATATGCTTCACTTGGTGTTGAAAATTGAAAGGCAAGTGAACTCTAAACCCAAATTCTCTTTCACTTCTTCTTCTACCACTACAAAACCCCCTTGGAATCCTTTGCCAAACTCAAACACGACCCCCCTAAACATACCCAAATCCTCGTTTCCCCATAAGCCAAACACCTACACACCGAGACCTCCTCACACACCAACTTCCTCAAGACCACCGACAAATTCAACTCCAAACCAACGCACGCCCTCTCATTCCATTGAATGTTTCAAGTGTGGCGGCAAGGGCCACATGAAAGCCGAGTGCCCTAATAGGAGACTCATTTTGATCCACGAGGGTGGTGAAGTTAGTAGTGATGATGAAGAGGTGGAGGACACCCAACACCTCACTTTGGATATAACACTTCTTGAAAAGGAGGACACGGATGAGTATGATCATGTTCTGGTACCCAATTGCCTAGTGGTGCTCCAAAACTTGACCATGACACCTAAATAGGATGACCTGGCCTGGGAACAACGCGAGAACCTCTTCCACACTCGCGGTGTGTCCCATGACATGACTATATCCATCAATGTAGACAACGGCAGCTGCGCCGATGTTGCAAGCACTCTCCTAGTGCATTCTCTAGCCCTTTCCACCACTAGACACCCCCGTCCTTACCCGCTCAATTGGTTTAATGATGGCAGCTCCGTTAAAGTCACTCTCCAAGTTCTTGTTCCTTTCGCAATCGGCACATATGTAGATGAACGTCGTTGTGATGTTGCACCGATGCAATCTAGCCATCTCCTACTTTGTAGGCCTTGGCAATTTGATAGGCATGCCCTCCATGATGTCTTCCGAAATACTTACAAGTTAACTCACAGTGCCTGCAAGTTTCTAATCCCTCCTTTGCCACCACATCAAGTGTACGAAGACCAATTGAAGCTAGAAAAGAAATGTGCAACTTTGGACATTACTTCCAAATTAGAAAAGAAAAATGAGTGGTGTGGAGTGAAAGATGTGAGTAGTGTGAGTGCTGAAAAATTCAGGTATGAAAAAAGTAAGCATACCCCGAGTGGAGAGAAAAATGAGTGCAAGGAACAAGAGGAAAACAACCGGCAAGAAAAAAGTGAGCTTGCCAAGAGAGGGAAAACAAAACTTGGCTTTAATCATGCGAAAACCGTGTATCCTCATTAGGTTCACGGATCTTTGTCTATCTTCCTCTAACACTAAACCCACTTTGTCTAGTGATGTTGCCTCACTTGTGAAGGAATTTGTTGATGCTTTCCCCTAGGATATCCCTCACGGTTAGCCTCCAACCCGTGGGATTGAACACCGCATTGAATTCCTCTCGGGTTCCACAATCCCTAACCGACCGGCCTATAGATGCAATCCGAAAGACACGCATGAGCTCCAAGCGCAAGTGGATGACCTACTTGAGAAGGGATTCGTGCGTGAAAGCCTCTCCCCTTGCACCGTCCCTGTCATCTTGGTCCCCAAGAAGGATGGCACTTGGAGGATATGCATGGATTGTCGCTCGGTTAATCAAATCACGGTAAAATATTCTCACCCCATCCCTAGACTCGATGGCATGCTTGATGAGCTTAGTGGTGCCATAATTTTTTCTAAAATTGATTTCGTAAGTGGCTATCACCAAATTAGGGTTTGTGAGGGTCATCAATGGAGAACGACTTTTAAAATGAAATTTGGCTTGTATGAGTGGTTAGTCATGCCGTTTGGTCTTTCTAATACCCCTAGTACATTCATGCACCTTATGAATCATGTGCTTAGACACCTAATAGGCAAATGTGTGGTAGTTGACTTTGATGACATATTGGTTTATAGTTTATCTATAAATGAACACATGGACCATTTGCGTCAAGTTTTCCTTACCTTGTGTGCTCATCAACTCTATGCCAAAATGTCTAAGTGTGATTTTTGCTTGGAAGAAGTGCATTTCCTTGGGTTTATTGTAGGTGCATTCGGCCTTAAGTGCTCATCAACTCTCCAATGTTCCCGAGGTCCGCTCTTTCCTTGGCCTCGCGGGCTTCTATCACCGCTTTGTCCAAGATTTTTCCACAATCGTGACGCCACTTCATGCTCTAACCAAGTCCAATGTGCCCTTTGATTGGAATCAAACCCATGATGTGGCTTTCACTACCTTAAAGATCAAGCTCTCCTCTAGCCCCGGTCTCGCGCTCCCTAACTTTGAGAGGACCTTCGAGGTCCAATGTGACACTAGCGGAATTGGTATTGGTGTAGTGTTGTTGCAAGACAAGCGCCTGGTGGCTTATTTCAGTGAGAAATTGAGTGGCGCCCAACTCAATTATTGCACCTATGACCTTGAGTTTTATGCCTTGGTAAGGGCCTTGGACGTGTGGGAACATTACCTTTTGCCCCGCGAGTTCATTGTCCACACGAACCACCTAAGTTTGAAATACTTGAAGGGCCAAGGGAAATTGAACAAGTGCCACGTGACTTGGATGAAGTTTCTCGAGCGTTTCACTTACCACATCAAGTACATGTTGGGAAAGGACAACATCGTAGCCGATGCCCTCTCCCGAAGGTACGCCCTACTTAACTCCCTTCACACTCGTTTCCATGGATTCTCACATTTGCCATCATTGTATGCCCATGACATGGATTTCAAACAATTGTATAATACTTGTCATCTTGGTTTGGTTCCTAAATATACGAGGCATGATGGATTTTTATTCCGAAAGGGTAAATTGTATGTGCCAAAGTGCGATACTAGGGAATTACATGTTAAAGAAGCCCATGGTGGCTGATTAATGGGCCATTTTGGTATTGATAAAACTCTTAACACTCTCCATGAGCATTTCTTTTGGCCTAAAATAAAACGTGAAGTTGCGCATTTTGTCTTCACTTGCATTGCCTATAAACGTGCTAAGTCTACGTCTCTAGGCCATGGTCAATATATGCCTTTGCCAATTGCGTCGCACCCTTGGTGTGACCTTTCCATGGATTTTGTTGTTGGCCTACCGTGAACCAAGCGAGGTAAGGACTCCTTGTTTGTAATGGTGGACCACTTTTCTAAGATGGCTCACTTCATCCCTTGCCACACCACACACGATGCTTCACACATTGCACATCTTTTCTTCAATGACATTGTTAGACTACATGGCATGCCTAGGAGTATCGTTAGTGATAGAGATCCTAAATTTCTTAGCCACTTTTGGCGTGTATTGTGGGCGAAACCTGGAACTAAACTCTTATTTTCCACTTCTTGCCATCCTCAAAGGGATGGCCAAATAAAAGTAGTCAATAGAACACTTGGTACAATGTTGCGCATCATGGTACATGAATATGCTAAATGTTGGGATGATTGCATTGCATTTATTGAGTTGGCCTATAATCGTACCATGCACTCCGCAACTCGTTTCACTCATTTTGAACTTGTCTATGGGTTCAACCCTAGCACCCCCATAGACTTGTTACCTTTGCCATTACATGATCTTACTAGCCTAAATGGTGACAAGAAGGCAGCCGCGGTACAAAAGATCCATGAAAAGGCCAAGGCACGCATGGAAAAGATCACGGCCCGCTTGGTGGAGAAAGGAAACGCCGGTCACCATCTATAATCCTTTGAGGTTGGGGAGTGGGTGTGGCTTCACTTGTGCAAGGATAGGTTCCCACAACAACGAAAGGGCAAGCTAAGCCTCCGCGGAGACAATCCTTTCCTTATCCTAGAGAAGTTCAACGACAACGCATATCGCATTGACCTCCCTTCTTCATTTGGCAACGTCCACCCTACCTATAATATGACTGATTTATCTCCATATTTTGTAGATAATGAGGTTGTGCAAGATGACTTGGACCTTGCCAATGACACCACATAGATTCGAGGCCGAATCCCCTCAAAAGAGGGGGGAATGATACGAGCACGGCACCACCTCGCTACTTCACTAGGAGCAAGGGCATGGTGATCCAGCTACTAAATGCCCTAAGGAATGACGAGGCTGACTTGAAGGCCCACGAGGGGTGGGTGACATTCCTACATGCCATCACACACACCACAACGACGTCAAAGGTCGCGACTCGCGAGAAGAGCCTTAGAGAGGAACCTCACGGGATGGTCGGCCAAGGCATGAGGAAGGCCCACGCTAACCCTAGCATCCCATGGCGCGCGCCTGTGCAATCCCTAGCATCCCATGAGGACATTCGCATCAACCCGTTCACACCTTCGCCCACGCGTCAACCCGTACATACGCTCGGCCCATCTGTGCGCTCGCCCTAGCCCGTCCGCGAGCCCATGTGCAAGGCAGCGTTTCAACCCCTTTATCCAAGGGTGTGAGGGTACTTTCCCTTTGTAAATAGACTTACGTATTTAAAGAAGGAGATTGACTAATTTTAGGTTTGTCTTTACTTTTGTGATAATCTCCAACTAAGACCAAACTCTCTAGTTTAGTTAATTAAGGTTCTTCAAACCTCTATCTTCCTCTTCATCAAACCGAGCGAGTTGCCTAGGAATTACCCTTAGGAGGGTCGCTCTTGAAGTTGAGATCCTTGTTCGTCTTGTGGCTAGGTTGTCTAGTAATCACCCCTAGGAGGGTTAGCCATGACTTTCAAGTTTATTACTTGTTATTTCCCTTTTCATCAATACATCTCCTTCTTCTTTTCCATTTACCTCCATTGCTTCCGCGTTACAATTACTCCATGAACCATGAATCGCTCAATCCATGCTCTCGCCGATCTCCTAAAGTGAGCTAGATCCACACTTTGGCTCCCCTCTCGCCGATTCGCTAAGGGCCACTAAGGAGGTTCGTATCATATATAAGTAGTTTCTAAAAAATAATCGAAAGCGGAAATTAAGGAGATCGTGTCATAATCAACTTAAATTGTATTTGATTGCTCTCATCCTCACAAGGAAATAAATCCAATCAAATTAGAGGAGTGCATCTTTAATCATCCGAGTTTAGCGTTGTGACAAAAAAGGCAGGACAAATCATATGCCAACTCATCCGATCCATAGTTTGCTCCGTGATATTCTCCTGGTGAGGCATGTCCAAACGGGTTTGTCTTAGTCCAGGGATATGTCTGTTCCATCCTTGGTCAAGAAAGCGACACTCAAATAAACTACTCCAGTTTTGCCCACAATCATGCCCGATTCTTCTCCTTTTCTGCCTGCTGCCCTTTTTGGCTGTCTCCTGCAAGATTCAATTGGTTCGTACCAAAAATCAATAGCATACCATTGAAAATTGTGAGAGATAAATTGGTAAACATTACTACAATTAGAGCTCAATCAAACCCCCCCCCCCCCACACACTTAGCCTAATGCTTGTCCCTAAGCATACCGTATCAAAAACAAAACACACACAAGGGGTAAGGACCAGGAAACATCTGTAGTTGAAAATCCATCTCATCACATGGAATGCTCAAACGATTTACTTTACAACTCCAAAACCATATTACTAAGGCCTAACCAATACCCCAAACACCCTATACATACATAGCCATAACTTAGGTGTTTTGTGACAAAATCTCGCAATTGAATCATGACAAAACTGTTCGGTCTTCCTGTGTTTCCCTTCCTCATATGAACTACTCTCATATTTACCATTATTTTTTAGCCTAGAAATTTACCAAAATTTCTTGATGTAGTTTCCTAGATGTTCCCACTTGATGAGGCGAGAATACCAAGAAAAAATGCTTTCTTTTACATGCTAAGGTAAAATCTTTACTTCTCTAGATATTCCTGCTTAGTGAGGCAGAAATACTAAAGCATTTTTTCTTATTAAATGGCTCATCTTTGAATTTTTCGCATAACATTCTATGCATAAATGTGCACAAGTAATTGGGTTCTTCATGGTTCTCTTGTAGATTTTATTACTAGGCACTTGGGTTATGGATCTGTGTACAAAAGGGATGTTTGAAGAGTACCAGGAATCGTACTCTTACATGTATTGGAAATGTTAACCCAATTACTTGCCCTAATAATATGATATGGAGTCATAAAATAAAGCATTCTTACTTCCATGTGAGTGGAAAACATGTTCAAATACAAGATGGGTCTTGATTCTTGAAGACAACATGAAGCATGCAACCTATCTAAAAACACACAAAAATCAAAAAGAAATATCATGCAAAAATTAAAAATTAAACCTAAAAATTAATCTGGTGCATGCAAGAATTAAAAACATCAATCACATATTTTCCTCCCCATCAATCACACATTTTCCTCCCCCCCACACTTATTGGACAGATTGCCCTCAATGTGAGAGAGAAGAGACAATGATCATGCATTGACACAGAAAAGAGAAATTTATATACAAGTAGATGAAGGAAAGAAGGAGAGGTATGACCTGGCGTTCTCAATTAGACTAAGTCTGAGTTAGTGGAGAGTTGGTGGGTTGGTCCTGAAGGCATTGGAGGTACTAGGGCACACGACTCATTGAAATTGTTGTGGAGGAGTAGTAGAGAGTCAAGAATGTTCTGGTTTAGAAGGAATGATTTCTCTGTTGTTTCCTGAATTGAGATGAGCAAGGAGTTTGTTTACTGCTGTGCTTAGAGGAGTGAAATCATTGTTTGTTGAGATGCTGGGGTAGAGGAGGATGCGATCAACTGCTTTTGACCTTTGGATTGGTCAAGATGAGCATCCTAGTCATTCTGGTGCTTAGAAGTGGTTGCTCTCTACCTAGCAGGTGCTTCCTTTACTAATCTTCTCTATTCTACCTATCCAGGGGCTATTTTCAATGGTGCTAGTTGGAATGTCCCTGCATAGTGCCTGTGTTATAGCGTAATATACCTTTCTCGAAATGAAAAAATCCCATTTGATCAAGGGCTTTTTGATTGAGCAAATTTTCGGGCAGGAAATTCATTCAATTTAATGGCAGGGTCTGAGTGCCCTGTGAGTTTGGAAATCTTAGTGATCAGAGATCCTAAGATAATCTTGTTCCCACAGAAGCTAAGCTTCCTGCCTATCCAATAAGCTGGACTCACTTTGCGACCATTTTTCATACACCAAAGGATGAAGAGTTCATCCTTAGTCAGGATTGCTGACTTGTTGGTATCTCCAGTGAGGCTAACAAAGAGCATCCCATGAAGGATCCTGAGGGCTGGATCATAAAGCCTTGAGGCTTTGGATGAAACATTAAAAATAGCATCTAGATCCTTAGTTAAAGTTTTGAAAACCAAAACTGCATCCCAACTCTCGGGGATTTCATATAAAGCACTATGGTACCAGCTTGGCAGGTCTTGTGAGTCATGGGTAAAACCTAGCATAACATCAAACATGTGTAGACTAAAAAAGGGCCAGGTATCACACAACCTGAATTTAATTACAGTCCCACCCTGTATGTTAGGGCGTTCCCTAAATTTCTGATTCAGGGGCTGACAATTAATTTCAAATATGGAGTGAAATTGTAGACACAGCTCATGGTATACCAATTAAGAAGGGAATAAGATTGACTCCCCCACCCTACATCCTTGATCATTTATTTTAGCCTAGCATGCAATTATAAGTTATAGCCGTCATCTAGAATGATGCAGGGAGTAATTTCCCCGGAATTCATGTGAAAGGAAAACATTTCTTTGTAATGCTCTGAATTAAAGCTTAACCAACCCCCGTATTGAGAACGTCGAAGGGTTAAGAGGTTACCTGCGCTGGAAAGAGTGGGAGGCACCAACTGACCTTGCGATAAAACCCGCCATTGGTGTTTTACTCTTCCTCCGACGTTGAGCGGGAGGGGATGAAGGTTCGGCGGTGGCAATTGTTGCATCTGTGGTCCTGGTGGCCATAGGTGATGATGCAGGGGGTATTCGATTGGAAGGATAGGCTAAGATGAGAGTTTTCCTGGTCAAGGGAGGTAATGGAATGTCCCAATTTCTCTTGGTACGCCTTTTTTCTTTAGCGCTCATTTCAACCCGACGCTTGCAGAATTGGGAGACGGTAGATTCAGTGGCGGTTGGGTCTACACGCGCGCTGTAGTCGAGGTTTCCTATTCTTGGCCTATCCTTCTAGTACGGATTCCTATTCTTCTACTTGGTTCGGAGCTAGGGCAGACGAATCGTCTGTGGAACTGTAGGTATCGTGGGATGTTATCTTTTGAGAGGTTAGAGTGTTGGAATCGTAGAAGGAAGACAAGGAGTCTGATTGTGCCATTGCGAAAGGACGAGTTGTTGCAGAGAGAGTTTTTGAGGGTTTCGAGAGTTGTGGGAGTAGTGGTGGTTGTGCTCTAACTCCCTCTCCTCTTATACTTTCTGCGTGTCAAAATTCGTCCTTTTTGGTGAAGAGCGTTGCGTTCTTGGTCAAGATAGACATCCTAAACTCCTACCCAAAAACACATAATTCGATTAACAATAAAAGATTGAAAAGAAAAGTAATTAAATCAAGATAAATTCAAACACATGGGTTGCCTCCCAAGTAGCGTCGTTATTTATTGTCTTAGGCTAGACACAGTAACTCCTTGGCTCGTTACTCTTCATCTGGTGGAGCTTCTTCCACCATCTCTACTTCCACAATATGAGGTTGCAATCCCTCTAAGAAGGGTTTTAATCTTTGCCCGTTAACCTTGAATTCAACTTCTATCTTCGGGTTCTTAATTTTCACTGCACCATGCGGAAAGATTTCAGTAATTTCAAAAGGTCCATTCCATTTAGTTTTCAATTTTCCAGCAAAGATTCTAAATCTAGAATCATAAAGTAAGACTTTTTGCCCAATGAAGAATTTCTTCTTTGTAATCTTTTTGTCGTGATAGGGCTTAGTCTTAGCTTTGAAGATTTCCAAATTCCCATAGGCTTGATTTCTCAGTTCCTTTAGCTCTTGGATTTCTAACTTCCTCTTTTCTCCGGCAGCTTTCATGTTTGTATTGATGCGCCTGATGGCCCAATACGCCTTATGTTCCAGCTCAACTAATAGGTGGCACGCTTTACCATATACCATTCTGAAGGGAGTCATCCCAATAGGTGTTTTGTAGGCGGTCCTATATGCCTAAATTGCCTCATCCAACCTCTGACTGCAATCCTTTCTCTAGGGGTTGACTGTTTTGGTCAGGATGGATTTAATCTGTCTATTTGAGACTTTTGCTTGGCCACTCGTCTGTGGGTGGTAAGTAGTGGATACTCGATGTGTAATTCCATATTTCATGAATAATGTTGTAACAACCTTATTACAAAAGTGAGTTCCCCAATCACTAATGATCCCACACGGAACTCCAAATCTGCTCAAGATGTTAGATTTGAGGAAAGATATAACAGTTTTAGCATCTATTAGAGTGACTTTGGCCTATACCCATTTAGAAACATAATCAACAGCCAAGAGTATGTAAGAATTACCTCCCAAATTTGGAAAAACCCCATAAAATCAATGCCCCAAAGATCAAATATTTCGCATGATATGATGGGGTTCATGGCATTTGATTTCTAGCACTAATGTTACCTATTTTCTGGCATTCCTCACATTCTTGGTAGAATCTTTTACTATCTCTGAATAAGGTGGGCCAATAAAAACCCACCCCTAAGACTTTGTAGGCGGTTTTCTTTCCACTAAAATGTCCACCGCTTGGAGAAGCGTGGCAATGGTACAAGACGGAAGGTACTTTGTTCGATTGTACACATCTCCCCAATAGTTGATCTTCTCCAATCCTCCACATGTAGTTTTTTCTGAAAGGAAGTCAACTCACTATAGTACTTACCTTTGGCTAAGTAGTTTGCAATGTGGTGATACCATGGAAGCATTCCTCTCACCATGTATAAGTGTTCATCAGGAAAGTCATCATCAATAGGTTCTGTTTCTTTGCTTATCATTCTGCTCAGATTATCAGCTACTAGGTTCTCTCATCCCCTTTTATCCTTTATCTCGAGGTTGAATTCCTGGAGTAACAAAATCCATCGAATAAGTCTTGGTTTGGCTTCTTTCTTGGCCAAGAGATACCTTAGAGCTGCGCGGTCAGAAAAAATTATAACTTTAGTTCCTAGTAAATAAGATCTAAACTTATCTAATGCAAATATTATAGCAAATAACTCCTTCTTTGTTGTTCTGTAAGTTTTCTAAGCTTTATCCAATATTTTGTACACATAGTAGATCACATGTGATTCTTTCTCCAAGTACGGCTCCAACCGCTGAGTTGCTAGCGTCGCACATGATCTCAAAGGGTAAATTCCAGTACGGTGGCTGAATCACAGGGGCTATAGTGAGCTTCTCTTTTAGCTTGTCAAAGGCTTCTTTGTAGGCGTCATTGAAATCAAACTCCACATCTTTTCGAAGTAATCTGCACATAGGTTCTGCTACTTTGGAGAAATCTTTGAGTAGCCCTGTAGAATCCTGTATGGCCAAGGAAAGAATGAACCTCCCTAACCGAAGAGGGGTAAGGAAAATCTTTGATAACATCTATCTTTCTTGGGTCTACCTTAATCCCTTCCTAGGAAGTCACATGGCCAAGAACAATGCCATGATCAACCATGAAGTGACTTTTCTAAAAGTTTAAAACTAGATTAGTTTCTATACATCGTTGTATAATGGTTTCTAGATTTTTAAAACAATGATCAAAAGAATCTCCATGGATGGTGAAATCATCCATAAAGACTTCTATGCTATTTTCTACAAAATCAGAAAAAATACTAACGATGCATCTCTAGAAAGTTGCAAGGGCATTACACAAACCAAAGGGCATCCTTTTGTATGCAAATATTCCGAAAGGACAAGTAAAAGTGGTTTTCTCCTGATCTTCAGGTGCCACAGGAATTTGGTGAAATCCTGAGTATTCATCAAGGAAACAATGAAGAGATTTACCTACTATCCTTTCAAGCATTTAATCAATGAAAGGTAGTGGAAAGTGATCTTTCCTGGTTACGTTGTTGAGGTATCTGTAGTCAATAGAGACCCTTCATCCATTTTGAACTCTTGTTGGTACTTGCTTGCCATCCTCATTTTTCATTACTATAATGCCAGTCTTATTTGGGACTACATGTACAGGGGAAACCCAATCACTATCAGAGATTGGATAAATAACTCCTGCATCTAACAGTTTGAGGACTTCTTTCTTGACAACTTCCATCATAGGGGGGTTGAGCCTCCTTTGTGGTTGTCTGATCGTCTTTTTATCTTCTTCGGTGTGAATTTTATGAGTGCAGAAGGTTGGTGATATCCCTTTAATATTTGCTATTGTCCATCCAATTGCGTCCTTGTGTTGTTTGAGTAAATCCACCAATTGTTCTTCCTTTACTTTGGTTAACTTACTAGAGACTATAACTGGCAGTGTGGATTCTTGACCAAGGAAAACATGTTTAAGATGGTCTGGTAACTTTTTGAGCTCAATCTCGGGTGCCTGCACAATTAAAGGTAGAAGTTTGTTATAGACTTGTGGCACTTCAGAATCATTTTCTCCATCAAAGAGAGGTCCTAAAACATCAAGTTCATCCACAATTTCTAATAAATCTTTGCCAATTGTTAATTCTTCCTTCATTTTCCTTAGCTTTTCTCCTTCCATTCCTCTGGTAAGAAGATAACTAAGAGGATCAGTTTCATTAAGTGCTATTGCACCCCCTTTTCGATTTTAAATGCGATCCGGTTCGGGACGGATGTGAGACAAAATGGACTCGTCTCACATAATACAATGAAGTCACCACCCTATTTATTTTCTAGGTTTAGGGAACCTAATCGTCATGGCATAAAATAAAATAAAACTAAGGCACAAATGGTCTAAACCAAAGAACAAAGGTTCGAGGTCGTTATTATGGACTCGGGAAGGTGTTAGGCACCTGAGTCACATCCTTTAAAAGGTTACTGGTAAAAAGGTGTTTAAAAGGGACAATAAAAAAAACACATAAGTTAGCCCTCATAGGAAACGTCACTTTAGTATTCTTAGGGTCGGGACAACTTCGGGACAAGTGTTTCTTTAACGGAATGGTTACCATTTTCTTTTACTAAAGTGAGCGATCCGTTATTATCATCATGCCATGCATGATTAATTAATTACTACGCGATCTATCATGGATAAACTAGCAAAATACCAATTTAATGAATGCAAATAAATCGCGTGGGATCGAAGCCACTATACACATGTATCAATGCATAACAATTAATTTCGTGGCATAAAAAAACAAGTGATTTAAACACGTTCTCATGTGAGTTGATTTTAATTTCTAACAATTCTAAATGTCATGCATACGATTATGATATGAGTTTTTAACATTTCTAAATAGCATGCATACGAATTCTAGTTTTTAATATTTCTAAATAATCATCCATACGAAAATTAAAAAGTATTAAATAGATGAAAGAGGCAGAAAGCGTACTTACGTTGCGTGAACTTGATCTACCTTACAAAATGAGAGTGTTAGTAATAATTAGAATGAAAATAAATAATATAAACGTTTAATTAGTTTTTAACAAGCAAGTAATTAATTAAACATAGCGAACGAGCAAATAAAATTATTTGGTGCATGTGAGCATACGAACATATTTGATAAATAATTAACATGGAAAAAATTACAAAAATAGCATACAAATAATTCATATGAATAATTACACATGTTACGGAAATAGGGCAATTTATTTCATACAAAAAAACATTTAATATTACATGTTACGAAAATAAAATAATTTATTTTATACGAACATACGAAAACAATTTGAAGAAAATGACTACGATTTATATCATACGGAAATATTTAAATGGGCTTGGCCCAACACTTTAAGGAAAACAGGTCGGGCTTGGACTAAACCAAGCCCAAAATTCAATTTTAAATCAAATGGGCTTGGCTCATCACCTTTCTTCCCCTTTCCCACGCAACAACCCAGCCTTGATAAATAACTTCATCGTCTTTCTTGCGTCACCGGTGCCATGACCGGCGACCAAGGAAGAACCAGTCCGGCCAAAATGGCCGGATTGCACCCCAAAACAGCCCCGAAAATTCCCTTAAACCCATAGTAATAAAACCCCAAAAACGGTAGGCAAATACCAAGCAAATCAATGAAACACAAGCTTGCATTCTTATGTGAAACAAGTGATAAAAATCAAACGAAACAGCAAACAAATGATCAATTTGGATGCGTACGATTTAGCTAAAGATTGAGAAGCAATTTATGCCAGCAAGACAAGCAAGTAATTGGCAAACGAAAGCAAGTGAAAATTAAAAAGAAAATGGTGCAGTGGAACGAAAAACAAATTAATTAAATCAACGCAATTAATTTGAGCCTTGCTTATTGCTTTTGAAAAGAGAGTATGAGTGCGTGACTCCCCGTTTTTAAAGGTTGAAGAGCAAGGCTATTTATAGGGGATTGCTGCGAGGAGTATGTGGTGAAACGGGCTTCAACGACTAGTAGCTTGGGCAGTCCGACGATGGGATGCTCGTGATGATGCGGAGTAGAGAATGCTTGGCTGAGGGTGAAGGAAAGGAAGTCGGTTTGGGCGGGAGGTGATGATGAACGAATTTAATGGCCTTAATTGGTGATGGTAAGGGTTGAGGGGAGGAAAGGAGCCATTGATTTTGCTTAAAAATGAGTCGAAAGGTTTGATCAAGGGTTGAGATGACTTTGCAATTTTATGCATTAATGCATATTAATTGTGGTACGAACGGGATATTTTCGGTTCGAGCTACGGACTCGCTTAAAATGAAAATAAATTCGAAATGAAAGGACTAAAAGGTGCAGAAAAATAAGACGAAATAAATAGTATACAACGAATAAATAGAAAGTTCGATTTAACGCATTTACTTTCTCGTTTGAAAATATCAAACGTTCGGACGCAAAAGAAATGTCTTTACGACAAAAATTGAACGAAACCAAACTAGATGACGTGAAAGAGAAAAATAGTATGTAATTGTCAATTAAAGATATAAAGTATTCGATCTACAGTACGAGGAAAATCGCTCGGGACCGATAGAGGTTCGAGCGAAAAGACAGTTAAAAATACAAAAAATTAAAAAGGCACGAAATGACACGGAATATTAAACAAACTATCCTAGGACCATGAATCGACAAAAATTTGACCTAGATGAGCTATTAAATATGATAAACGTAAAAAATACGTAAATGTGTGACGTAAACCGAGAATACGGTTTAGTCAAAAATACGAGAAACATACAAAAAATCTAAAAAGACGTGAAATGATAGGAAATATTAAAACAAATAGCCTATGATCGAAAATCGATTGAAATGTGACGTAAATGGGCTATTAGACGTGGTAAGTAAAAATGAAAAGAAAGAGTTGTGACGTAAGTCAAAATTCGGGTAGCAACAGTTTTCCCCTCTTTACTGTCTTATAAAAAATATAGTGTAACTGAAATTTTTGATAAGTAGTAAAGACGGTTGCCCCAAGTATTTACCATATTTTGAATACATCATAACTGGTTGAGATGTGGAATTTTTGCGAAAAGGTAAAATATAGTCGCTCAAGGAGTAGTATTAATTATTCAGAAATGTAGAATTATGCAAAGACATAGTCGCTCAAGGAGGAGTATTTTAGATAGACAAAAAAGTAGTCGCTCAAGGAGGAGTAGTAGATAGACAGGAATATAAAGATGTAGTCGCTCAAGGAGGAGTAGTAGATAGACAGGAATATAAAGATGTAGTCGCTCAAGGAGGAGTAGTAGATAGACAACAATTTAAAGATATAGTCACTCAAGGAGGAGTAGTAGATAGACAGTAATTTAAAGATATAGTCACTCAAGGAGGAGTAGTAGATAGATAGGAATTTAAAGATATAGTCGCTCAAGGAGGAGTAGTAGATAGCCATGAATTGAAAGATATAGTCGCTCAAGGAGGAGTAGTAGATAGACATGAATTGAAAGATATAGTCGCTCAAGGAAGAGTAATAATTATGCAGAAATGTAGAATTATGTAAAAATGTAGTCGCTCAAGGAGGAGTAATAATTATGCAGAAATGTAAATGACGAAATTTTATAAATGAGAGTTGTAACGTACCTTTACTTGGATATTGATGGATGGTAACATACCTTTGCTATGACGTAAGGGAAATGTTGGTCTTCTTAGATACTGTGGAAAGATATAGGTCTTCTCGAATAATGAGGATGTATGGCTTATGCGAATTTGAAAGACAAGGCATGGGGACGAACCGCTTACGCAAATTTTAAAGGACAAAGCGTGGGGATAAACCGCTTAAGCAAATTTAAAAGACATGGCGTGGGGACGAACCGCTTACTCAAATTTAAAAGACATAGCGTGGGGACGAACCGCTTACGCAAATTTAAAAGACATGGCGTGGGGACGAACCGCTTATGCAAATTTTAAAGGACAAAGCGTGGGGATGAACCGCTTACGCAAATTTAAAGGACATGGCGTGGGGACGAATCGCTTATGCAAATTTAAAGGACATGGCGTGGGGACGAACCACTTACGCAAATTTAAAAGACATGACATAGGGACGAACCGCTTACGCAAATTGGGTGCAAAATGATATACTTTTGAAAATGGGTGTAAAGGGAAAGTAAGTCTTACCTCGAACTCACCGTGCGAACTGGAATTGAGAGTGGTTGGAAGCCACCGCATGAATTGAGCTGACCGTGGGGGAGTGTGATCCACCGCTCGAAGGAGTGGTAACGTACTCCAGTCGAATGTTGATTGGAATTGTTTGATGGAAATCCATGACAAGTGCATTTACAACGAATTATTTTCATCAAAAACCCAATTTGAACGTTGATTGGATTTTAACAAAAATCCATGATAAGGGCATTACAACAATTTCTTCATCAAAGACCCATGATTGAGGAGTGGTAACGTTCTCCATTCGATGTTTGATTAGATTTTGACGAAAATCCAAGATGAGGGTATTACAATGATTTCTTCATCGAAGACCCATGACGAGGGCTTTACAACGATGTTGTCATCGAAGACCCATGATTGAGGAATGGTAACGTTTTCCATTCGGTGTTGATTGGATTTTGACGAAAATCCAAGATGAGGGCATTACAATGATTTCTTCATCGAAGACCCAATTTGATATGTTGTATTCCCATTGAAGCGTATCTGTACTCTACAAATAGGAAGGAAGCAACCACGAAAGTAGCAACAGATGGAAAAATAAAGAGCAAATGATAATGTTAGAAATATCGTGTACTCATATATCTTTTGAAAAATGTTCGTTCAATTTTCGTTATATAAACATGATTGATACAAGTCTAGATAACATTTGTGTCTTGTTCAGGAAATAACGACCTCAAGAATAAGACTTTCCCATGACATGCAGCTGTAAGCAATCCTTACCAGATATTAGTGTTTACGCTCACGCTAAGAAAACAGGGCTATGTGTTTACACTCCTAAAAATGCAATAAACATAGCACAAAAACTAAATTTGCAATGTCAATCTGAGTGAAAGATGCACATGCATGAGCCTGCTAATAATCAAGAGGACTTTGCGAGGGAGAAAAAAAAGAGGAATTTGTAGAAGAAAAGGAAAAGTGTTGTGTGTGTTTTTTTTTGCGAAGGGTTTTAATGAGTTTGTGCTCGACTACTGATTGTGATGAGGACAAATGGCGGTGAATAATGCTCGACAATTTAATTATGGCGAGGGCAAAGTGCACAATTTTTGAATCTTTGCTGGAGATGTTCCTTCTGGATTGTTTTGGGGGCACCGTGCCCAAGTTCTGTGATATTTGTAGGGAATGATCTCCTTTCCTTTTGAGATCATTTTGTTGTTGATGTTTGACAGATTTTTTTTTTCATGTACTTGCTTCCGATGTTGTTTTGTGTTCCTTGAACACCTTTTTTTTATTTTTTATTTTTTCCTTTTTTCCTCCTTTTTTTTCTTCTTTTTTCTTTCTTTTTTCTCTTTTTTTTTTCAAACAAAGCTAGTACAATAATTTTTTTTATCTGGTCCATTCTCATTTCTATCTTCAGTAGAGGCCTTCAAGTCTTGATTTATTCGGCCTTCTTCTGACGTTGATTTGTCTGCGATCCTCTAAGGGCTTCCTTGTCATTCCCTTGCTTGATGTGTATTTTCAAGTCCAGTTTAGCGGTCCCAGTCAAGCACTACTCACTTGGTTAGGAGAAAATAAGAGGGTTTTGGGTGTTTGATAGAGTCGTACATGGTGTACAAAGTATGTGTTTGAGGGCAAAAAGTTTTAAAAATGAAAAATGCGGAAGAAGAGCAAAAGCAAAGTCCAATGTCATCTTACTATTATCCCATGTCTGATGGTTCATGTACCCTGGATATTATGCAAATCTAACTAGCACTTATCTTAGCATTTACACTCATGAGAGAAATAAGACGTGAAGGCCCAAAATGCTCGTAGGGATATGTTTTGTGACTGCTTACGTCTAAAACATGTCATGGATATAAGAGTTAACAGACAAGACCATGTATGTCATATAACTTCTAATGAACGCACATGTTATCCGTGACGCGATAAAATGATGAACATGCTCAATTTACGGAATGTTTGAAGACGTAGGGTTTTTAAACCAACCAATATAATTTTTTTGGCAAAAGCTAAGAAATTTAGCAGACATGATGCGCACACTCTTGCAACAACATAAATTGTCGGAATTTAAAATTACAAAAATGTAAATTGTGAAAACATAAATTATAGAAAGGGAAATTGCGAAAACGTAAGGGACAACTTCCCTGAAAAATGAGCTTTGACATTTTTCAACACCTTCTTTTGGTTGTCACTTCACTTGCTTGCCCCCTAAGTTTAAAAATGTCGTTGCACCTGAAATGAAGAAGGATTTAAATAGTAAATTCATAGGAAAAAGGTATCCCAAGATGTTGAATTTGAAATTAACTAAAAAATAGAAATATTGAAAAGAACAAGTGGGTTGCCTCCCACGAAGCGCCCTCGTTTAAAGTCGTAGGCCAGACTATGACGAAGCTTCCTTGCGATCAAAATTGGTGAAAGTGGGGGGGAAATCGCCGCACAAAATTTGACGAAAAGTGGGGGGCTAGCTCGCTTTTTAGGAACTATCGTTTATCCTGAAAAAAGAAAATAATAGTGAGTATAAGCGAAAACATGCATGACATGCAATCCTGAGGCATCCACGCTGCTCATTCACTCTTTCGGCTACACTTTCACTTGATACTTTTAGGGGGAACAAAAAGGCGATGCATCTTGGATTGGCATTTTCGTTGGAGATACGAAGGAAGATTTCATTCATTCCAACGATGTAACGTGATCTTGGATGCTACTAATGAAACCCTTGAGGCAAACCGGCGCAAGTAGCTAATGTTATCATGCTCGGAAAATCTCCTTTTAGGGTGTGTTTATGAGCATGCCCTTAATTGACGTTCGAGGCCTCATGCTCAAGTGGACCCATTACGAGGTGTAAAGTGACGAAAGTCATGCTATAGATTGGAGCTATGAGGAGCAAGGACCTATCTCTTGAAGAAGGATGGGTCTTCATGATGGTTTCAAATCATGTTAGAAGCAAAGGAACTGACGTGGCGCGAGGAGAGGCAACAAATCGTATTTTTTGACGAAATTGCGTGTATGGGCGTAATGACGCCGAGACGTGAATAGTACACCCTGGATTCTCTGATGTGTTGGTCGTGATGACGCCGGAACCACGACGTAATGATACCCATAAATTGTTAGCGCGCACAAAACAAGGTTTTTTTTAAGGTTTCTTCAGCCCCGCTTTATATTAGCCATAAATAACCTATCCTTGTACATTGATAATTAGCCCTTGGATGAAAAACTATGTCAAGATTACTCTCCTTTATTTAATTTTTCTCGAAGAAAATGTGGCTTGTAAATGTTGTTGCGTGTGAGGTGTGCGCGTGTTACTTTCTGTTTTGTGATCCCATGGTTTTTGAATTTTGTGCATGTCCCCGACGAATCAGCTGCGTCTGTTATTAATGCTTTTCGTGTTTAGCGAGTGGGAATTCCAAGCAAATGCTGTCTATGCTAGCCAAAACAAAAGAGCACGCAACCGAAAGCGCGAAGAAACAATTATCCTCGCGTCTAGATTGTTTGTAAGAGATGTGCCGCCCACAAAAATCTGAGTTTTGGTATGGAAAAACTTCAACCCGTTATCAACATCTTTCATGTTTTAGCCGAGTAGGAACTCTGAGTAAATCGTATCCATATTTGCCAAAACAAAAGAGCGCGCAACTGAGACCGAGAAGAAGCAGTCATCTCCACGTTATCATCATTTGGTCTATTTTTTTTTTGTGTGTTTCCATTTCAAGGGTTGGCCTCTTTTTTTTTTTTGGGCTCTAGATGTGGTTTATTTTGGGGGAAGGTTGTTTTGATGGTAGGCGATAGCCGTTTGATATCTTTTGGATGTGTGAAAGAAAGCAAAAACATATTTCATAATTATCCGAATAATTATGAACTTTGTCATTGATGTTTCCGTCAAAAAAAGGGTTACAACCATTATAAGTTGGATTGACTATCTAGATCTATCCAAAGGTTTGTAGAAAAATTCTAGGAACATTGTTACATAGGGTGAAAGAAAAAATCTAAGCAACTAATGCTTGATTCTGAAGGCGTCAATCTTGGAAGTCGGTGCTCGATTGCTCCTCCCAAAAGTATTGCAACGATGCGATCTCTGCTTTCCACATGTCTACTTCGGCTTCCAAAGACGCAATCCGTGCTCGCAATGCTCGTCTTTCTTTGTCTTTTTCATTAGAATGAGTAGTCATGACCTTCATCACCATGTCCTTGTCCTTGATCAAGGCGCTCGATGCTTTTTTCTTGCGGATCTCACCACTCAAGCGCTCCGTAAACTCATTGAAGGCCAACTTTTGATTCATGACATGTATCTGAATGTTCTCTCTATTGCGCCTTTCTAGCTCGTGTACTCGGAGCTCTAGGTCCATTTGCTTAGCCGCTGAATTCTCTCTTTCTAGCGCCACATGATCCCTTTCTTCCCTTGCCAACCGCACTTGTTCTAAAAGCTGATTGTGGGTCATGACGTTGAATCCCTCGCTTACGCGGGATTCCCTTTCCTCTTCCATGGGTTTCCAATTTTCTGGGCGGGGTAAAACATTGCCGTTGACCCTATTCCTCCTCCACTGTGGGTACTCTAACATTGGCAAGGTAGGACCACGTGCCCTTCAAGGCAACAAGAGTGAGCCCAATCATGAGCATACTATTGACGATTCTGATTCTCCGTGGTGTGCGGTAAGGTCGAATCTGTCATGCCGAATGTTGCGGGGATTAATTGCATGATGCAAAACTATCTTAGGACATGAGCGGGGCAATAGTGACTGCATCCTCTAGCCCCAATCAAAGGAACCCATGGCAAAGGTCCCCAACAAACTATGGGATTGGCGGCCCGTAACCACTTGGCATGCCAACGGAAATCTTCTTCTGAGAGGTTTAGGAACCTGTCAACCCAAACCTCTTTGCTCTCTATCTTCTACTTGTTCGCAGCCATTGCATCGATGACTTTGATCAAAGGGTTTGAACCCAGGTAGCTCTTAGAAAATAGGGATTGGTCCGGTGTCTGCTTGAAGTGGCTAGTCAACCACACTTTGAGCAACTGAGTGCAACAAGTAAGTATTCCATTTCGAAGAGGACGTTTGCGGCTTCGGAATCAACTAAGTCCTATCACCGCGAAAGCTAGGATCCTTAGGCGACTCTCCCCTTGGGACAAGTAAAATTGCATTTCAATGTCCGACCAACACCAAACATAGTCCCCGTCCCTCACCCGAGTGACAATTCCTAACCAATTATCGAGCCTTGCTTTGACGCTAGAGGAATCGAGGCGGACATTCTGGTATATGGTCGAAATGGGAGGAGTGAAGCACATCAAAGCAGAATACTCCTCTAGTGTAGGCATCAAGTCCACCCCTCCGTCGATGGAGAAACAACGATAGTATGGATCCCAGAATTTCAGGGCTGCCCGGATGTAACCCCAATAAATACTTCCATCAATAATTGTCAGTAACTTCCCGTAGTTGTAGTCAAACTGGGCTTCTTCATTCTGACTCAATATATTCCTTAGTTTCCTAATCCTGGTGATATAGCATATTTTGGCCATGTTTTCCTCTTTGTTTTTGGGTTTGTCTTGGGCATGATTCTGCTAATTCTCCTTTGAAATCACACTTTTTGTAGATCTGAGCTCAAAAAGGAAAAGATGCCGAAAAGTGCCCCTTTTTATGGAATTCTGCTGAGGAGCAAAAGCGTCGAGGCCTTGCTGTTCCTATTCTCGTCAAGACCCTGAAGCTGATAGTGTCGTCTTGCCTTGGACGCCAACTTTTGTCATTCAGATCCGTATTCTAGTCGGAGCTCACAGTCGTACGTGCAGACTTCTTCTCAAGGATGCGCGCAGCGAGATTCCAGCAGGATTCCTTCCCCGATTCATTTTGGCTATCCTAGGAATATTCCTTTAGGGAACCCTCCCTCTTTTGTCTCTTTCTCTTAGCTGTCCCTTGTCCTTTAGTAAGCTTTGAGAGTATTTAAACAGTAGTGGTAGGGTTTTTAGGGTATGACTTCTTACATTTTTACATCATAGGATCTTTTTGGGAGCAGCTGCTCACCTTTCTTCTTGGGATTTGTCACTCCCATTTCCTTGTAGTCATCGCCGGCATTACTCTCTAAACCGGAGCTTTAGCTCCGGCTGGTATTTTTTATTATCGCATTTTCCTTTCATTTCTCTTCTCTTGTATGCTCCTCTTTACTTTCGGTTTGTTATCGATTAATATGAGTGGCTAAGTTTTTAAGCCATTACCGAGCCTCGCTTTACCGCTAGAGGAATCGAGGTGGACATTCTGGTATATGGTCAAAATGGGAGGAGTGAAGCACATCAAAGCGGAATACTCCTCTAGTGTAGGCATCAAATCCACCCCTCCGTCGAAGGAGAAACGCCGATAGTATGGATCCCAAAATTTCAGGGGTGCCCGGATGGAACCCCAATCAGTCCTTACATCAATAATTGTCAGTAACTTCCCATAGTTGCAGTCAAATTGGCCTTCTTCATTCTAACTCAATTTATTCCTTAGTTTCTTAATCCTGGTGATATGGCGTATTTTGGCCATGTTTTCCTCTATATTTTTGGGCTTGTCTTAGGCATGATTTTGCTAATTCTCCTTTGAAATCACACTTTTTGTAGATCTGAGCTCAAAGAGGAAAAGATGCCGAAAATCTCCCCTTTATGTGGAATTCTGCTGAGGAGCAAAATCCCCGGTTGTGTCGTCTTGCCTTGGACGCCAACTTTTGTCATTCAGAGCCGTATTCTGGCCCGAGCTCATTGCCGTACGTGCAAACTTCTTCTCAAGGGCACGCGCAATGAGATTCCAGCGGGATTCCTTCCCCGATTCCTTTGGGGCACCCTCCCTCTTTTGTCTCTTTCTCTTAGCTGTCCCTTGTCCTTTAGTGAGCTTTGAGAGTATTTAAACAGTAGTGGTAGGGTTTTTAGGGTATGACTTCTTACATTTTTACATCATAGGATCTTTTTGGGAGCAGCCGCTCACCTTTGTTCTTGGGAGCAGCCGTTGCCGACATTACTCTCTAAACTGGAGCTTTAGCTCCGGCTGGTATCTTTTATTATCGCATTTTCCTTTCATTTATCCTCTGTTGTATGCTCCTCTTTACTTCTATTTTGTTATCGATTAATATGAGTGGCTAAGTTCTTAAGCTTAGCAAGGGTGTTTTAAGGGTTGCATGAGGTAGTCTCGAGATCAAACTGTTTTTAATATACTCTCTTAGCTATATTTATTTGCTTGTTGTTTTAATGCTAGATCTAGATAGTTTTGTTAGGAGCTTGATCACCTTTTAATTTACTATCCTAGATCTCCGTCATTTCCTTTGTTATGACTAACGCGAAGCTTTGGAATAGAGTAGGCACTAGATGGATTGTCATTAGTTTGGTCCGTTCTGTCTAGAACAAGTAGGTAATTAGGGTTGTGTCGCGAGCCTGACAAACTGAGAGGCATCGAGCCCTAGACGTGTCTTTCCTTCTCTTTAAGGGCGTTGTGTGTATTGCCTCCCCACCTTCGGCCTGGGAGGACGGCGCAACGTCACGACTACCCTATTAATAGTAAAAATGGGGGGTAGTTTCTCTTAAGAGGAAAGTAGGTGGCCTAAACATATCTGGCCTCTATAGCATGTCTGTAGCACGAGAGTGGACTATCTTTGCATCAATGACTGACGAGACCTCGACGCAACCCGAGAAAATACCTTTGCTAAAATTTCTCTTTATCCGATTTTAACTTATTTCCCCTTTGACTACTTTGTTTATGATTGCAATTTCTATTGTTTTTATTATTTCTGTCTTTGTTAGTTGTCGTGCCCTCGATCTCTCTCGGTTAACTAGTTTAACCAACAAATCCCCCCCCTCCTAGTGTTACTTTCCAGTTGCATGTTACCCTTGTCGTACACCTAGGGCAAGATTTAGTATTTCACTTTCTCCCTGTGGATCGACCTTGTTACCGATGTATGCAAATTAATTTGTGCATGTAGGTCTCAAGATTTATTATTATTTTTGACCCGTTTCGACGGTGAGTCAAATTTTGGCGCCGTTGCTGGGGATCGAACCCGGGTCACCCGCGTGACAGGCGGGAATAATTACCACTATACTACAGCGAGTCAAATTTTGGTGCTGTTACCGGGGAGATTCTTGATTTATCATAATTTTTGTTGTTATTTGTATGACCAGGAGATCTGCTCCAGACCTCATACCACTTGATCTCGAGCTTACCAGAATAGAGAGAGAACTTGGAAGGCCAGCAAGGGGACCAACCATCCCTCATCTTGCCCGTGATAGGAATCTAGCTGATCTGGATAATCCTGAGGGTTTCTTTCTTGCAGAGTTCCCTTTCTTTCATCAAGATCTCGACGACACCGAGTTTGCCAACCTCTACATTCCAAACATGAAAGACGAACGACTCCCACATCTACCCCCTCTGCCTCCTATTGACCAAACAATAGACGATCTCAATGTTGCTCCCGAAGCTCCTAGTAGCTGTATCGTCTGGCCAGTTGTTCCAAATGACTGGATACTCAAATCCGCCGTCATGCACCATCTGTCCTCTTTCCACGGATTGCCCAAGGAAAATCTGCATCGCCACCTTCAGCATCTTCATTCGGTCTGCGAGGCAATGAAACTTACTAATGTCGACATTGACCAGGCCAAGCTGTGCGCTTTCATATGGTCCCTCAAGGATGCTGCCAAGGATTGGTTCTACGACCTTCCTCCCAGATCTATAACGTCGTGGGCTGAGATGTCTAAGGCCTTCACAGATAAATATTACCCAGCAGCCACAACAAGCGTGACTCGCAAGCAACTAGTCTCTATCGTGCAAAAGGGTGATGAGAGTCTAGGGCAATACCATGAGCGCTATAAGAAGATGCAAGCCTTGTTCCCTTCGCACAATCTGACCGATCATGCCCTTATCTGGTACTTTTATGAAGGCTTGAAACCACATGACAAGGCCTTGTTGGACGCCGCAACTGGTGGTTCTCTTTGTGCCCGCACTCCAGCAGCAACCAAGGCTATTATTGAGCTCATGACTAAGACTATTGTTGCATCTGAAATAGTGACAGGAAGCAGCCAGACGCCCATGTTGCTACCATGCAGGCCTAGTTAGATAACATCACGCGTATATTGTAGAATATGGCCTCTGGATAACATCTCCAGATCAAGGCCTGTCAGATTTATAATTTGGTGGACAACCTCTCCAGATCAAGGCATGCCACACGCCTGTCTTTACATTTCTGAGAAAATTTCAGTCAATGCAGTTGGAGGATACAACGTTCCCTATGGTCAAAATCACAATCAAGGCTGGAAACACCCAAATTTTAGCTGGTCCCATAATCCGCAATCATCCGGCCCTAGTCAACCACCACAACAACAATACCATTACGACAACCAATCTCAGCCCCCTTTCAATATGCAGAACTTTAGACCTCGACCTCCATATTAGCACAACCAACAACAACACAATCAGCAGTATCCATACCCTCCATCGAAAGATCAAGCCTTTGCCCCTCCACCAGCTGACGAGGGCATTCACTACAAGAGTGTTATCTCCGAACTCCAAAAAAAAATGAGTATGATGACTGCCGATATGAAGGAATTGAAAAATAGAGGTCGACTTCCTGGGCAGACTGAACCTAACCCGAAGCACGAGGCATGTGTCATGAATCTCCGAAATGGTATTGAATTGCCTTCCAGAAGTAATCCGAGCTCAAAATTAAGAAGCGGACGGAGCCCAAAGTTCCAAATGTGATGGTCGACCGTATTCGTTCCCCAAGAGGATCTCCGAGGAATGATCCGAATCCACCCGAATTCACGCAAGAATACATTCACCAAATCCTCGAACCTCCTTTTCCCGAACGCCTTGTCAAGTCCAAAAAATACAAAGAAGAGCGGGAAATCTTCGATATGTTCAAAAAAGTCGTCATCAATATTCCCTTACTTCAAGCAATCAAGAGTGTTCCACGTTATGCCAAGTTCCTCAAGACCTTGTGCATCAACAAGCGTAACATGGCCGGAGTCAACAAAATCAGCGTGGGCACCAATGTCTCAGCCCACATTCAGCGAAAAATCCCTCCCAAGTGTCAAGACCAGGGCATGTTTATCATCCCCTGCAAGATCGGAATAGTCGATGTTGGAAAGGCCATGTGTGATCTAGGCGTTGGTATCAATGTCATGCCCTTGAAGATTTATAACCGTCTAGGCCTCAGTCCTTTGCAAAGCACTAGACTTGCAATCCAGTTAGCTGACAGATCCATGATCTACCCGAGGGCGTTATTACAGATGTCTTTGTCCAAGTTGGTGAATTTATTTTTCCAGCGGATTTTTACGTTATTTCCATGGAAGGAGATGGTTCAGCTTAGCCACAGATGTACTTCTGGGTAGGCCGTTCCTTGCCACCACCAGGGCCAAGATAGATGTCTACGATGCCACCATTTCACTTGAGTTTGATGGAGAAATCATTAAATTTAATATGCTTGAGGCCATGCAATATCCTTCAGAGTTTTCTAGTCTCAATTATATTGATGTGTTTGATCCATTTGTTGATGAACTATCTGAACTGAATTCTGTTGATCCATTGCAGCTTGCCCTCGTTAGGAGTCTCACACCAGCAACTCTGGAAGACTTGGCCGCGACAATCGCCATACCTCTCGAGTTGCATTAAGCAGTTTTATATCTCGAAGAGCTACCTATCCTCTCCCCAGAACCACTTGTTATCTCCCCTCCTCAAGATAACCATGTCCGGCTTCTTTCCTCTCTAGAGCAAGCCCCGATACTTGAATTGAAGGTCTTGCCATCGCATCTCAAGTATGCTTATCTTGGCACCAAAAAGTCCCTTCCAGTGATTATTTGCAGCAAGTTGATTGAATTAGAAGAAAAGGAATTGATTTCTTTGTTGAAGGAATTCAAAAAAGCCATCGGATGGACAATAGCTGACATCAAGGGCTTGTCACCAGCCCTATGCACCCATCGAATTCATCTTGAGGATGCCAGCAAGACCGTCTGCTAACCTCAGCGAAGATTGAACCCTCCTATGACAGAGGTGGTCAAGAAAGAAGTGCTGAAGTTATTGGATGCGGGAGTCATCTACCCAATTTTTGATAGCCTGTGGGTGAGCCCTGTCCATGTAGTGCCAAAGAAAACCGGCATCACGATCACTACAGGCCAAGATGGCACTTTGATTCCAGCCAGAATTTAGAATGGCTGGCGCGTATGTATTGACTATCGTCGCTTGAACGCGGCCACGAGAAAAAATCATTTTCCGTTTCTCTTTATAGATCAGATGGTAGAACGCGTCGCGGGCAAGATGCACTATTGCTGTTTGGATGGATATTCAGGCTTCCACCAAATTCCAGTCGCTCTTGAGGATCAGGAAAAGACTACCTTTACATGTTCGTTTGGTACGTTCGCCTATAGGAGGATGCCCTTTGGTTTGTGTAATGCCCCCGCTACCTTCCAGCGATGCATGATGAGCATCTTTTCAGAATTCGTCGAGAAGGGCATCGAGGTCTTTATGGATGATTTTACTATCTATGGAAACTCCTTTACCGAATGTCTTGCCAATTTGGAAAAATCCTACAGCGCTGGATCGTGACCAATCTGGTCCTGAATTTCAAGAAATGTAATTTTATGGTTGATCAAGGCCTTGTCCTGGTCATATTGTTTTCGGCAGAGGCATTAAGGTAGATAAGGCAAAGATCGAAGTCATCGAGTCCCTACCCTACCGCACTTGTGTCAAAGACATTCGTTACTTTCTAGGGCATGCTGGTTTTTACCGACGCTTCATTAAGGATTTCTCAAAAATCACCCAACCCATATGTCGTCTACTTCAGAAGGACGTGGAATTTATTTTTGATGATAAATGTAAACGTTCGTTTGACCTGCTCAAGACAAAACCCATTTCTGCCCCAATTATTCGAGCCCCGGATTGGTCTATTCCCTTCGAGATCATGTGCGACGCTAGCAATCACGCCCTCAGCGCCGTTTTGGCTCAAAAGAAGGACAATGAGACGTATGTCATCTATTATGCTTCCAAGCTGTTAGATCCCGCCCAACAGAATTACACTACCATGAAAAAAGAACTCTTGGCAGTTGTCTATGCCCTCGACAAATTCAGGCAATACCTCTTGGGTACTGGTGATACCCGAATTTTTACGCCATTTTTAATTGATTTTAGCATTTCTATTATTTACTTAATTTACTATCATGTTTAGTTAATTTGTTGTCGATAGCATTTTTAATTTCTTGTCACGTATTGTCATTATTATTATCATTATTATTTTTAGCCTTGAAAATCACATTTTTTACTATCCGGCAATCATTTGCTAGATTTTTCTTCATTTTAGGTCATCTCATGATTTTTAGGATTTTTAGTATTTTAGCGCATTTTTTAGTTTTTTTATTTTTTATTATTCTTTTCGTTCGAGCTTTTATTAGACCCGAGTAAGTTCGCTCGGATAATAGCTTGAATTTGAAATGTTTTCCATCAACTAGTTGCTAGCTTTTTTCGGTTCACAACGGTCTACAGCATTTCGTGTAATTTTCGGCGTAACGACATTATTCTTCCGTCCGAACGTTAAACGAGGAATTCTCATCATTCGCTGTAGACGGTTAAATCCGTCGTATTTTTCTCTACACGCTGGTACCTTCGGCTTGAAAAGTCAGAACCTTTGCTCGCAAGAATCGGCTCGAGGCCATTTAAATGAGGTGAAAGGCAATTTGATCACAACCGCTGATCTGGTCAACCAAGAAAAGTCAACCAGATCAACGGTTGACAATTTAATGTGCATGGTGCACATGAACAGTGCCAAAGAACATGCAGCGGAGCAGACCACCGGGCTACCTGCTCCCATCGCGTCCTAGCTCAAGCCCATCGCTTCCTGTCCCGTGCAGCCATCATCACGCCTCCCCCTAGCCCCGCCAACGCACGACTCACGGCCACTACGCGCAACCCTCGTCCGGCAAGCCAAGCGATCTGTGGCTATAAATACCGAGCCCCATTCAACGTATTTCGGGTACCAATTTGGCAACAAAAACTTGCTCTTCCTCCCTCCTTGATTGATAGCCCATATTGAGCGTCGATCGTCCAGTTTAAAGCTTGAGAGTAAGCTTTCTCTCTCTAAGCTCGTTCTTCAGTTTTTAAGCATTTTTCTTCTTTAATTCGTTTGGCCGGATTTAGAGTAGATTAAATACATACTATCAATTTTAAAAATCGTTAGCTAGATTGTGAGAATTAATTAGTTTTCGATAATAAACGGTTCGGTCATTTTTTCAAAATTAAACTCGGTTTGTTTTGAAATAAAATTCGAGCTTCGTACGGTCGAGACGCCGTCGAGGAGACGAGCATCTCGGTACGAAGATCGCGAGAAACGGGCAAGGCTAGCCGGAGCTTGGCCGCTGGCAGTACCCCGACGACCAAAGAAGAAGATGAACAGTGCCAGGCTTCGACACTGTTCACGCGTGGAAAGGCCCATCACCATCAAAAATGTTTTCATGGGCCAGGCTCTATTCCTTGCCCATTTCCAATTTTCCTTTCATTTTTTAGTTGGGCCCAGCCCATTTTCAATTCTTTCCGAGACTTCGGATCACGCTTTTTGGTAAAAATAATTCGTATGCTTCGTTTGATTATTTTTCGTATTATCAACTGTTTAATTTTCTGTACTTATCAACTATTTTAATTATTCACACTTTAATATTCCACAATTTACTTTCGGCAATTTAAATTCAATTATTCATTTTACCGCCTACATGGTCGGTCGCATTTTAATTTTCGTAAATATTCAACTGCTTTAAATTTTCGCACTTGTCATACTGCTGGAAATTCTTCCGCAAATTATCCACTATTTAATTTTCCGCACTTTACTTTTCCGCACTTTAAATTTTTCGCAATTTACTTTCGGCAATTTAAATTCAATCATTCATTTTACCGCCTACATGGTCGGTCGCATTTTAATTTTCGTAAATATTCAACTGCTGTAATTTTTTGCAAGCTGCTGGAAATTCTTCCGCAATTTATCAACTGTTTTATTTTCTGCAATATCAACTATTTTATTTTCTGCACTATCAACTACTTTAATTTTCTGCAATATCAACTGCTTTAATTTTCTCCAATATCAATTGCTTTAATTTTCTGCAGTATCAATCTTTAAAATTTCTGCAAATTATCAACTCAGCATTTAATTTTCGTATGCGTTAAATAAATCATTTCTCGCATGCAATCAACTCAGCATTTAAATTTCATATGCGTCAAATCCATCATTTCTCGCATGCAATCAATTGTCATCCTTTAAATTCCTGCACTTATCAAAATCAGCATTTAATTCTCGTATGCGTTAAATCCATCATTTCTCGCAGGTAATCAACTGTCATTTAAATTTTTGCACTCATAAAAGTGCTTATTTATTTGAGCTATCACTAACACTCTCTTTTTGTAGGTTTTAATTCCAAGCTTCGCTCGAAAGTACGCCTTTCGTTCCTTTTTATTTATTCAACGCTTTTCATAAATATCAATCGTACGCATGATATATAGAATTGCTAGAACTAAAATCAACTCACATGAACAACGTGTTTAAAGATTTGCTTAAAATGCCATGTTCATATGATTTTAAATTCTCGCTTGTATTGACTGCATGTACATGGGGACTTTCGATCCCACATCAGTTTATCATTTCAAAAACCTTTCATTTAATCTGTACTCTGCTAAGCTATCCATGATAGAATCACGTAGTAATTAATTTAATCATGCATTGGCCCGATGATGAAATAAGAGGGCGCTCATTCAGTCTTACGAAAAATTCAGTCCCATCACGTTATGGTCAGGAATAATCAATCGATCTTGATAAACGGTAACCCTATCAGAAAGCTTTTTTAATTATTCCTGAACGGTCACGATTATAGAAAAGACTAAAGTGACGATTCCTCTAAGGGCCCTCTTTTTCAAAACGCATTTTATCCAACACCTTTTTAACACCTCTCTCATCAACCGGTAACCGTTTTCGGATGTGACTCGGGTGCCTAACACCTTCCCGAGACCATAATACGACCCCGAACCTTTGTCTGGGGTCCAGACCCCTTTTTTGTGCCTTTAGTTTTTTATTTATTATATTTCTTATGCCATGACGATTAAGGTTCCCTAAACCTAGCAACCAAATTAGGGTGGCGACTTCATTGCATGTTGCAAGGCGTCTGTTTACGCTGAGCATCGTAAGGTCTCAAGTTCGTTGCACACTCGCGAATTTTTAAATTTTCAGGGGCGCGACAGTTTGGCGACTTCACTGGGGAATTTTAGGGTCGCAGCCGGTTTTATCTTTTTAGAGAGGTTTTTTATTTGTTTATTTATTTATTTGCTTTGATCAATTGCTGGTCTGTTCATTTATTTTCTTTATCAATTGTCATATGCATTTCATAGCGCCCTACACCCAGGGGACAATTACCAAATTAGGAGGGTAGTAGTGACGCCCTAGGACACATGTCCTGGGTAGTGTTCACCAATCCCAACTCAGATGAACCCCTAAAGCTAGTCGAAAGGTTACACGATTTCGCAAGAAATTGGGACACTGGACGACACTTTATGGACCTTTTCATGGTATCATCCGGGAACCATTCAAGCCAGTTAGGAATGTCGGAATCAGAGCCCCAGCACGTGCATCATGATTATACCTGCTTTGTCGTGGCTCTATTTGTCTTGTTGCCATGATAATCTTGTCTTTTATACGAACTGTAAATTTCTTACACGTGCAGGTTACTTTGCATTTTAAATTTTATTTTTGTCCCATAGGACCCATCTTGCTCATTCGATATGTCGGCACCTACACTACTTTCATTTAATATTTTCGGGGGATGAAGTTTCGACGATCAGGCCGCACGAGGAGATCTGTTGGAACGTGGGTTCGCCCCTGACATCACCACTAAGGTCAAAGTAGAAGTCGTAGACTTCGACTTAACTAGGATTCGAAAGTTGAGAAATGAGCTGACTGAAGACGAGGAGACACAGTTTGAGGGTAGTTATGGAAAGCTACTGACCCTAGTTGACGTAAAGACTGATTGGGCTTGCATCCGGGCAGCCCTAAAATTCTGGGATCCCTATTATCAGTGCTTCTCTTTCGACAAAGAGGTAGACTTGACTCCTACGCTAGAGGAGTACTCAGCTCTGATGTGCTTCACCTCTCCTATATTGTCCATATACCAGAATGTTCGACTCGACTCGTCGAGTGTCAAAATAAGGCTCGATAAGTTGTTAGGAATCACTACTCGTGACAGAGAGGGTGAATACTTCTGGTGTTGGTCAGATATTGAGGCACGCTTTCAGTTGTCAAACGGAAAAAAGCGCTTAAGGATTCTGGCTTTCGCCATTGTAGGATTTGTCCTCTTTCCGAAAATGAGGAACGCCATCGACTTTGCAGCAGCCAACATCTTTTACTGCTTGTATGCGGAGAATGTCCTTACTACACCTTTTTAAATCATACCAAACAGTCGAAAAAATCCGAGTATTGCTCACTCATGGCCTTGTCCTCTTAGCTTATCTAAAAACTCCAAGTTCATAGCATAGATCGTCGTCCCTCCCCTTGGTTGGGTTCACCAGGCATCAGGCCCTGCATCGTTAAAAGCATAGTGTAAAAGAGATCTTCCTAGCATGGCGGCATTGGTTGCCCCTACTAATTTGGGTTTCACGAATAGCATCTCCGATTGCTTCACGTCGTTGGAATGAATAGAGGCTTCCTTCATATCTTGCCAATAGCTGGGATATCTCGCCTCTCCGACCGCCCTGAAAATATCAAGTGAAAGTTAAACCGGAAAAATGAATGAGCAATGTGGAGGCCTCGAGATTGCACATCACATGCATATCCTCACTTGTACTTACTCTTTTCTATATTTGTCCCTTTTTTCAGGTTCACGATAGCTCCTCGAAAGCAAGCTACTTCGCACGGGCTCCCCCTAACTAGACTTCAAAAATGAAAAATGACTTAACAGGTTAAGATCGATGAAGCGCTAACAACCAGAATCGCAGAACTAGAGGAACAAGTTAGGATTACTGCAGAAAGGGCTGCCAGAGCCGAAAAAGAAAGAGATGAAGCTACCACCAAATTCCCACCGGGTTTTGATCCAGCTCAAAAAGTAGGACTTCCCTCTTCGTTCGCCGTCGCAGGAGCTTCAGTACTCCCGCCACTTTCTGGCCCCGAGGGCCAATGGAAATGGGTGAGTCCCTTCACTGTACTCACCATGGCAAAACCTATGGTTAGTGTGGGTGAAGAAATCGCCACGTCACTTCAACGCCTTTCGACCAACCCTGTTGTGGACTCCGGCAATAGTCAGGCCCATCTAGAGACCTCGTATCTCCCTCCCCTCCTTCCAAGCATAGTTCCCGGACCTGTGGGAATTCAGCCTCCTATTTTCGACCCAGTACAACCTCAGTTTGCATCGGAACCTCTACTGCCCTTGGGTCCTAACCCCATCATGGCCGAGAAACCAAAAAGTGACAGACTGAATCTTCTCGAGGAAAGGCTCAGAGCAATCGAAGGGGTCGATCTATTTGATCCTACTGGTCCCGCCGATATATGTATGGTCCCCGGGATCGTCATACCCCCAAAGTACAAGATCCCTGACTTCGAAAAGTATACTGGGGTAGAGTGCCCAAAGACCCACCTTAGAGCATACTGCAATAAGATGGCAGAGATGATCCATAACGAGCCGTGTTGATTCATCTATTCCGAGAAAGCTTGACCAAGCACGCCCTAACTTGGTATATGGGTCTGGACAGAGCCAGGATCAGGACATGGAGAGACCTGTCCGATGCCTTCTATAGACAATATAAATTCAAGATGGAGGTAGCACCCGGTCGCGCTGACCAGCAAAATCTAGAAAAGAAAGTCGACGAGTCCGTGAAGACCTATGCTCAGAGATTGAGAGAGTTGGCTTCTAGGATCTCTTCACCTTTAAGCGACAAGGAACTCTTGTCGATTTTCTTGCACACCTTCAAAGCTCCCTACTACACCTACCTGATCTCGAATCCTTCAAACAGCTTCTCCGACATGGTCCTAATTGCCGAGAGAGTTGAGCAGGGGATTAAATCCGGACCAATCACACATCCGGCACCAGAGTCTGCGCCAAAGAAAGCATCAGTCGTGAAAAGGGACGTCGGATTTGTGGCTCCCCAAGCTAATCACGGACAGCCATTTCCACCACCTCCACCTTATTTATCGCCATCGCCCTACCCTTCGCCATCACTATATCAACCCACTTTCTTTCCTTTCACTTCGCCACCCGTTGCTAATATCGCGCCTCAAAATCCTACACATTTCTCACCGCCTCCAGTACAAACATCACAACCCATGCAACCCAAGCCATATAAGCTACCAAAAGACCCAAATAACCAAAACACGACAAACAATCGGTGGAACCGAGAGCCTTCGCCTCCTCTCCCTCTTCCTGTGGGAGAAATCTACAAACATCTCTTGGCAGCCGGACAGATCGTACCAGTGCCAGCTCAACCTCAATTGCCTCTTTACCCGAAATGGTATGATCCCAACGCAAGATGCAAATATCACGCCGGGGCCCCAGGTCACACTTTGGAAAATTGCTTCGCATTCAAAGCAAAAGTCCATCACTTGATCAAAAGTGGATGGGTATCTTTCGAAGGGTTAGCAAAAGGACCCAACACATCCACCAACCCTCTCCCCAATCATTCCTAAGGAAAGGGAGGGGTGAATGCCATCTCGGCAGGAGAAAGCAATGGCCTTCTCTCTTCAGCATCAAGCTGGCCACAAGAATAACTTTTCCAGGCCTTAGCTCGAGGAGGATATATGCCATACTTAGAGAGCAATCCAAGTCACTGCATGTACTGCAAGGGAAGGGACGGTCATAAGATCTAAGGTTGGGAGTTGTTCGCAGGAAGGGTGAGACAACTCTCGAGTCTCGGAGTAATACAAACCCAGAAAGCGACCCATGGGGAAGGATCCATTAGCGCCATCGGGGAAGGATTTCCTATCCCGTATAACACCAAAAGAACCCCACTCCCAATCATCCAAAAGAAAGGATCGACTTCGTCAGGCAAACGGTTCTCCACGCGCCGCGACAAGGGCGACTGCGAGATTGACACCTTGGGCTAGCCTTCCGGGAAATTCGATTACCTCATCAGGTATTCAGCACCACCCTCCCATGCTAGCACGGCGCCATTGCTATCTTCTTGGGAATCCTCAGACTCCGAGTCATACCCCTCACCGATGTGGTCACTTCCTCTGTTTCCTTTAAAGGAAATCTACGTAAGCCTCCTGGCAGATGGGGAGATTACACCATCCCCACTCTCGCCTCAATCAACTCCTTACCCTGGCTGGTATGATCCAAAGTTTAGCTGTGAATATCACGCTGGAACCCGAGGACACTCCCTGGAAGACTGTTACGCCTTTAGAGAGAAGGTCGAGCACCTAACCCAACAAGGACGAATCTCATCCCGAGGTTTAGCAAAAGGTCCTGATAGGACAACCAGTCCTCTACCGCACCATAATCCTAGGATGAGCGACATTGCTTCCGTTGGAATCAACGTATCTCATCCTTCAATGAAGGTAACACCCAACAAAGAACTGTTCTTCGCATTAGCTAACAACGCATATCTACCATTCCCGGGGACTAATCAGGCCCAATGCCTATTCTGCCAAGGGGAAAGCAAGCATGAAATCCAGGATTGCGGACTTTTTCGGCATTCACGATCATCCAGACCAAAGGGGAAACCCGAGGAACAATCAACGCCATCGAGGACAATCCTCCAGCACCGTATTCCTTCGAATATGTGGCCCAAATAGGGGATGCAGCCATGACCCCACGCAAAGTAATATTCACATTAGCTGTGAATACTCCTAGCCCAGACTTACACGCGGTCACCACCCCTCCTACAATCACACCAACAACACTCACTATCGGCGAAGCCTCTCATATCGGGAGCATGACTCGCACCGGAAGATGTTACATCTCGGAGGAAGTAGAGAAGCAACGACAAGCCAAAGGGAAAAACCCTGTGATCCGCGAAGAGACAATAGAGGAGACGCAAGGTTTGAGCAAACCTGTAACTAAGGACGAGACAACCGAGTTCCTCAAGATCATTAAACAGAGCGAGTTCAGCATCATCGAACAGCTAAAGAAAACCCCGGCTCACATTTCCATCATGGAGCTGATCCTTACTTCAGAGCCTCATCGCCAAGCTCTCTTAAAGGTCCTGAAGCAAGGCTTCGTGACTAAGGATATCACCACAGAAGGGGTGGAAAACCTTGTCGGAAGGATTCAAGCCCTAAGCAGCATTTCCTTCTCTGGAGGAGAGATCGACCCCTCAGGAAGAGATCACAACAAGGCCCTATACATCACGGTAAAATGCAAGGGACATGTCATAGCAAAGGCCCTAATCGACAATGGGTCCGCACTTAATGTCATGCCCAGGCATGTCCTCGAACAACTACCGGTCAATTTCTCTCACATGAAACCTAGCGGGATGATGGCTAGGGCTTTCGATGGAACCACTCGAGAGATCATCGGGAACTTTGATTTGGATATGGTCATCGGGCCTCACACTTTCGCCTTGACGTTCCAGATCATGGAAATCCAACCCGCTTACAGCATGCTTCTAGGACGGCCTTGGATCCATTCAGCGGGAGCTGTCCCCTCTTCCCTGCATCAGTGCCTCAAATACGTCAAGGACAATGCCCTCGTCACAATAAACGCAGAATAAGCCTTGATCTTGGCCAAGCATGCATCCGTGCCTTACATCGAAACTGCTGAAACCTTGGAGAGTTCTTTTCAAGCCTTCGAAATCGTCAACGCGGATTGGATCGAGGAAGGATCCCCCGTTTGCGAAGCCTCAAAATCTGAAATAGCTGAAACAACCACTAAGTCAATACTAGAGGGAAGCTTTCAATTGGGAAAATGACTTGGGGCCAAGTTACAAGGATCAAAAGGCTGGGCACCTCCGAAGAGCTTCGGAGACCGCTTTGGGTTAGGGTACCAACCCAGCAAGGCCGATTTCGCCAGGATTGCCCAAGAAAAAAAAGAAAAGCAGCTGGCTAAGCTATTTGGACGTTCTACGCCAGAGGGCAAAATGCCAATCCCCCATATCCGAACCACGTTCCCCTTCGCCGCTGAAACCATCAATGAAAATCCAATCAGGGTATCAGACCTTCGTATCTGCACTCTAGGAGAAGAAGAATCGTCGCCTGGTTCAGTCATTTTCGTAAAGAAGTCAGGGGAGTCTGTGTGCAACTGGACCATCACCATGCTTCCGGATGTCTCTCCATAATTTCTCCTTTTGAATATATATATATATATATATATATATATATATATATATATGTTTTTGCATGTTTTCTTATGAAAACATTTTGTAGGGGCTCATGTTCCCTTTTGTTAAAAATCAATATATATGCAAATTTTCATTTTACGCATCTCTTTTTTCCGCACTTTTAATTTCAGGATGAGTGTTAGTTCGGATTGTCTTGATAAAACCTATGTCTTTAGTGGCGAAGGAATTGTCGTCACCACCGAAGATAAGGTCGAAATTCCCTGCGAATTGGCCTGTTTACTTGAAAGTTCAGAAAAGGAAATAACCCCTCATCAGGAGGAATTGGACGAAGAAAACTTGGGGGCAAGCAATGAAAATCAAAAGTTGGTTAAGATCGGAACCACCCTGGACACGACTCAGAGAGAAAGGTTGATCTCTCTCCTCAAAAACTACTCGGACGTATTCGCATGGTCATATGCCGATATGACAGGTCTTGATCCTAGGATAGTCAAGCATCGTATCCCATTGAAACCTGAGTTTAAACCTGTCAAACAAAAGCTTGAAGAAAATCATCCAAAATGGTAGTCACTCACAAAAACTGGCATGGCACGCTTCCTTTCGCACTGCATGTTTACCAGATAGCAACTCGGACGTCCATAGGGGCAACTCCCTAATCATTAGTTTACGGCATGGAAGCCGTCATCCCTCTGGAGGTAGAAATCCCTTCTCTCAGAATCCTGGCAGAGTCCGAAGTAGAAGAATCGGATTGGGCAAGAGTGAGGTACGAGCAGTTGAACCTCCTTCCCGAAAAGCGCTTGGGCGCTATCTGCCATGCACAACTGTATCAGCAAAGGATGGCCAGCACTTATAACAAGAAAGTGCGACCTCGCAAGTTCAAGACTAGGGATTTAGTGTTGAAGAAGATTTTTCCTCACCAGGAGGCCAGTCAAGGAAAGTGGGCCCCAAGGTACGAGGGCCCATATCTAGTTAAAAGTGCATTCTCGGGGGGTGCCCTAGTGCTAACCAACATGGACGGAGATGATCTACCAAGACCGGTAAATGCTGATGCAGTCAAGATATACTACGCCTGAAGTGTCACGGGTCACGCATTCGGCCAGACCAAGGACATAGGGTTTTATCATGACAATTTAGCACAAACATTTGTCCGGAAATTAATAAAACAAGTTTTTTCAGGAGATGCTTATTGTTTTAAAAATTGTTGTCCCTTTTTTCTTAAACTTGTGAGATGACAAAAGGAGGCATGGCATAGATGGCTCCCCAGGAGTAGCTCAGGACGTAAGACGCGTCACTTAGACTAATGCCACTAATCAATCTTAAGTTTTGCAGGGGCGTAAGGTCTCACGCCTCAGCTCGTCATCACGATAGAACCAGAGAGCTCCGCTCGTAGCAGCTGTTGAATTGCTGCAGCAGGCCACCTTCAAGAGCGAATCAGGAAATATTTTAAGACAAACCATCACCATCTAAAGTGAAATTTCTTTTCTTCGCAAGTGCTACCAGCACAACCGGCATCGCAAACAACAGGTCTCAAAGGACTAAATGCTGGACCAAAGTCACAAAACTCATCCTACGCTGGCCGAGCTGTCGGAACACTAGCAACATCGGCTCCCATCTCCGTTCACCTATTCAGAGGAGCTCATCACCAAAATGCCATGGTCGCCCAGCGCACCCTTAGTGCGGTCTTATTCAAGGAGTTTCCCAACGTCCACACCATGATCAATACGATGAAGATCAATCCTTTAATTTGTGGGCCGCCAGCTGCTGGCTGACGGTATCACCTGAGCCAAGCTGAGAGCTGTGACCAAGCACCTAATAGCAAAGCCATCATCAACCAACATCCGATGCAAGTCACACCACAGTGACCCACGGATAGCCCGTCTAAAAGGGAGAGCTTAACGCTCATCAATCACGTTACTTTTGCTAAAAATTGTCTTGCATTTACTCCTCATTTGTTCTCGCCATATCCTTTTCAGGGACTGGGTCACCCCCATTCGTTGCCTGCATAAGAACGGTAAGCATACGCCCTTGCAGCCCCGCTGCACATTTCGGGAACAGAGTGTTTTCCCCTTTATCCCCGAGCAATCACGAAGCCAATCAACGAAGGTCCGACAAGGACTGGTAAGCAAACGGACAGAATGCGGATCTCATCCTCACTCCGACTTGGCTCGGCGGTCCCCGCAAGGCAGCTGAAAAAGAAACCAATCAAAGCAAAGCGTCCCAGAACTGGGACCACATCGTGCACACCCTCGAAAGGCCGGGCTAAAGGAAGGTAGAATCCCTGAACTTCTCGTTTTCGTTTTCAGATTAATTTCCCTGTCTGCTCTGTTGTCCCTTCTGCATCTCACAGGGACTTGAAGCATCTCACTATCATCCGCATGGAGCTTATGGAAGACGCCCTTGCAGCCCCGCTGCACATTTCATGGGAGTTCATCTTTCTCCCCCCCTTCATTAAATTTAAATTTGTTTTCATTCCTGCTCGCTTTGTTAGCTTTAAGTCGAGTACGGTCGTCTGGCCCACTGGGGGCAACCTTAGGTTCTCGTTAGACCCTTGCAAATAAGTCGTCCCCCACATCCTAGCAATCAAACTATCAGTCAATCAAACTATCAATCAGTCAAAAATCAAAAATCAATCAAAATCCCTTTTTAGCCCGGCTAAAACAAAAGCATACTACTCTCATAAGCATTTTCATGCATTGCATAGGTCGGGAATGTCCAATCCCTCTGTTAAATAAAGCATCTATCTAAGTTACATGCCACGCATGATATTACATGTTTACTCTTATATCCACGGTTTGCTCCGACGTAAGCAGTCATAGACAAATATCTTTGAGCCATCGTGTCGTATCCTTCATGAGTGTAAGGGTCTGACTAGATACTAGTTGAGTTCGCATAATATCCAGGGTACATGCGCAATTAGACATGGGATAGCTATAAAATGACGTGGGACTTTACGATCTTCTCCGTATTTTTTCGTTTCTTCCCTCTTTCCACCATATGCCATCACTCCTACCAAAACCTTCACTACCACTCATACCCCGGGAGCCAAGGAGCAGTCTCAGCTAAGACTGCCAGCCGGAAGTAAAAGCACGCCAAGTTCAAGTTCACGACGAAGGAGACGGAAAAGGTCACCAAAAGATCGCTGAGAGCCATCACCGAAGAAAGACCAAAAACTCGAAGATGAAGGCCGAGGCATTTAGCCAAAACGAGAAGAGATCAAGAAAAAGGTTGTGCTTGCTCTGCTCTGTTGCATTTCAAATCAAATCAAAAAGGGGGGGGATAGAAAAAAAAAGAAAATAAAAAGAAAGAAAAAGAGAAAGAAAAAAGAAAAGAGAGAAAAAAATTAGAAAAAAGAAAGAGAAAAAAAAAGAAGAAAAAAAAGAGAGAGGGAAAAGGGAAAAGAAAAGAAAAGAGAGAAATGCTCAGAGACATTCGAAGAATACAAACAATCGAAGAGCCGAAGCAAGCACAGCCCGGGGATAACTAAACTCGAGAAAACTCGAAGAAAACATTCCCCAGTAAAGACTCGAAGAAAAGGGCCCAAGGCCAACTCAAGTAGTGAGTCGCAAAAAGAACAGCAACGAGACTCCCTAGTGAAGACTCGAGCAAAGGGCCCCTGGCCGAACGGAAAGCACCCCCAGCAAGGATCCCAGAGCTCACGCACTCTGTCCAGAAAGCATTCCCTGCAAAAAGCGAAAGGACTCCCGCACCTCGCCCTCATCAGGGCCAATCAACAAAGCATCACTCATCAAAAACCTTCTAACTCATTAGCAAAGCAATTTTTTCCAAAACAAGCTCCTCTCCGGACATTTCATGTCCTTTCATTCTTTTCCATAAAAGTCCCATCGATTATTAGAACGCCCATGCATGTGCATCTTCATTTGAAGTCTATTCACTCAGATTGACATTGCAAATTGAAAATTATGTATCATGTTAGTTGCATCTTTGTGAGCGTCAAACACTTAACCTTGTTTCAGAGCATGAGTGCAAACACTAATATCAGGTGAGGATTGCTTATGGCTGCAAATCGTGGAAAGTCTTGTCCTTAGGGTCGTTACCTACTGAGCAGGATGCAGGCGCATTCTAGGTTCGTATCAAGGCCGCTGGCAGCATTAGCATTTTTCTCTTCCCAAAGTGACATCATGCATTTTTCTCCTCCCAGAGTGACAACGTCAGCATTTTTCTCCTCCCAGAGTGACCTTAGTTTAGTTTCCGCATTTCACGTCTTCTCCTACGGGAATTGACGTTGTTTACATTTCTGTACTGCATTTCCTCCTCCCAGAGTGACAGCATTAGCATTTTTCTCCTCCCAGCATTTGTATTTCCTCCTCCTAGAGTGACATCATTAGGGCAAATCATTCGTACATCTATGAAGCACGCGTTATCCTCCCTAAGCAACGTCTGTTGCATGTCAGACCCCCCAGTGGAGCCATCATTTACATTTTCGTAAAAATACCTTTCATTCCTGTCAAAGTAGTCGTCATTTACATTTTCTACAACTTATGTTTCTCTCGATATCTGAATAGATCTAAGTTTATATCTTTGCAGGACATCAAATCGAATTCATCTCCTCCTAGAGTGACATCAAAAACATATCTCCTCCCAGAGTGACAACCAAAAAATATATCTCCTCCCAGAGTGACAGCAACGATCTATCTCCTCCTAGAGTGACAACAATTCATCTCCTCCCAGAGCGACGTCATCATTGCAAGCCTGAGGTAAGACCCACTGCGTCGCCAAAATTCAGATATGTAGGGGCAACCGTCTTTACTGCTTATCAAATACTTCGATAAGACAGTAAAGAGGGGGCAACTGTTGATACCCGAATTTTGACGCCATTTTAATTGATTTTAGCATTTCTTTTATTTACTTAATTTACTGCCATTTTTAATAAATTTATTGTCGTTAGCATTTTTAAAAATTTCATCGCATTTTAGCATCGTCATTATCATCGTCAGCGTTCGAAATAGCATTTTTAATTTTTCGTCACGTATTGTCATCATTATTATCATTATTATTTTTAGCCTTGAAAATCAAATTTTTGACTATCCGGCAGTCATTTGCTAGTTTTTTCTTCGTTTTAGGTCATCTAAAGATTTTTAGGATTTTTAGTATTTTAGCGCATTTTTTAGTATTTTTATTTTTTATTATTATTTTCATTCGAGCTTTTATTGGACCCGAGTAAATTCGCTCGGACAATAGCTTGAATTTGAAATGTTTTCCATCAACTAGTTGCTAGCTTTTTTTTTCCGTTCACAACGGTCTATAGCATTTCGTGTAATTTTCGGCGTAATGTCATCATTCTTTCTTCCGAACGTTTCACATTTTTTAACGAGAAAATAAACACATTAAACGAGAAATTCTCATCATTCGTTGTAGACGGTTAAATCCGTCGTATTTTTCTCTACACGCTGGTACCTTCGGCTCGAAAAGTCGGAACGTTTGCTCGCAGGAATCGGCTCGAGGCCATTTAAATAAGGTAAAAGGCAATTTGATCACAATCGTTGATCTGGTCAACCAAGAAAAGTAACATGAACAGTGCCGAAGAACATGCTGCGGAGCAGACCACCGTGCTACCTGCTCCCATCGCGTCCTAGCTCGAGCCCATCGCTTCTTGTCCCGTGCAGCCATCATCACGCCTCCCCCTAGCCCCGCCAGCGCACGACTCACGACCACCACGCGCAGCCCTCGTTCGGCAAGCCAAGCGATCTGTGGCTATAAATACCGAGCCCCATTCTACATATGTCGGGTACCAATTTGGCAAGAAAAACTTGCTATTCCTCCCTCCTTGATTGATAGCCCATATTGAGCATCGATCATCCAGTTTAAAGCTTGAGAGTAAGCTTTCTCTCTCTAAGCTCGTTCTTCGATTTTTAAGCATTTTTCTTCTTTAATTCGTTTGGCCGGATTTAGAGTAGATTAATTGCTTGTTTTTGTGCCATTAATTCATGTGCATGATGTAGATTAAATACATACGGTCAATTTTAAAAATTGTTTGCTAGATTGTGCGAATTAATTAGTTTTTGATAATTAACGGTTCGGTCATTTTTTCAAAATTAAACTCGGTATGTTTTGAAAAAAAATTTGAGCTTCGTACGGTCGAGACGCCGTCGAGGAGACGAGCGACTCGGTACGTAGATCGCGAGAAACGGGCAAGGCTAGCTAGAGCTTGGCCGCTGGCAGTACGCCGACGACCAAAGAAGAAGATGAACAGTGCCAGGCTTCGACACTGTTCACGCGTGGAAAGGCCCATCACCATCAAAAATGTTTTCATGGGCCAAGCACTATTCTTAGCCCATTTCCAATTTTCCTTTCATTTTTTAGTTGGGCCCAACCCATTTTCAATTCTTTCCGAGACTTCGGATCACGCTTTTTGGAAAAAATAATTAGTATGCTTCGTATGATTATTTTTCGTATTATCAACTGTTTAATTTTCCGTACTTATCAACTGTTTTAATTATTCGCACTTTAATATTTCGCAATTTACTTTCGGCAATTTAAATTCAATTATTCATTTTAGCACCTACATGGTCGGTCGCATTTTAATTTTCGTAAATATTCAACTGCTTTAAATTTTCGCACTTGTCATACTGCTGGAAATTCTTACGCAAATTATCCACTATTTAATTTTCCACACTTTACTTTTCCGCACTTTAAATTTTCTGCAATTTACTTTCGGCAATTTAAATTCAATCATTCATTTTACCGCCTACATGGTCGGTCGCATTTTAATTTTCTTAAATATTCAACTGCTTTAATTTTTCGCAAGCTACTGGAAATTCTTCCGCAATTGATCAACTGTTTTATTTTCTGCAATATCAACTATTTTATTTTCTGCACTATCAACTACTTTAATTTTCTGCAATATCAACTGCTGTAATTTTCTCCAATATCAATTGCTTTAATTTTCTGCAGTATCAATCATTAAAATTTCTGCAAATTATCAACTCAGCATTTAATTTTCGTATGCGTTAAATCAATCATTTCTCGCATGCAATCAACTCAGCATTTAAATTTCGTATGCGTCAAATCCATCATTTCTCGCATGCAATCAACTGTTATCCTTTAAATTCCTGCACTTATCAAAATCAGCATTTAATTCTCGTATGCGTTAAATCCATCATTTCTCGCAGGTAATCAACTGTCATTTAAATTTTGGGAAAATGATAAAAAACAACCCTGGATTTTAATATTTTGTTTAATCGCAACCCTGTACTTTGACATTAATTAATCTCAACCCTGGTCTTCTCAAAATTGTTCAATCACAACCCTAACGTTACAGAATTCTGACGTGGCACCGTTATGTGCCACGTCATCCGCTGGCTGTGTGCCATGTCAGCGTGCCACGTCAGAATTCTGTAATGTTAGGGTTGTGATTGAACAATTTTGAGAAGACCAGGGTTGAGATTAATTAATGTCAAAGTACAGGGTTGTTTTTTTATCATTTTACTTTTTTTTATATAGGTTCTTTAGGTAGAAAATCATCCAATATAGTCTTAAATATTTCCTACTTTTATCAATTTAGTCCCGATGTTATTTTTTCTCTTATATCTTACAAAAAGAATAAAAGAATATTTTTAACTTTAATTATTATTATTTATTTATGATAGAAGGAGAGGGTGAGATTTTTTTTTATTATTTTACTTTTTCATTTTGGCGAGGAAACACTCTTTTTTTATTTTTCATTTTTAAACGAAAAACCACTATTAGTTAACAGAAAACGATTTTAAATTTAACATTAGGACTAAAACGAAAAAAGTAAAAAACATTCAAGATTAGTTTCTTCATCTTTCCGTCTTTCAATTTTGGTCGATATACTCTGTGGCAGAGGCTTTTGTTGCCCTCAATTCTCCGCCTGCATTATCAATTTCTACTACCAGTTTGTTTCTTTCATTTTCTCTAATTTTCCCCATTTCAAAAACCAACTTTAAAAAAAAAAATCTAGTGCAACACCTAGAGAAAAATTCAACACAGATAAAATTAAAACCACAAAAAATCAAGCTACAAAATGTTAAATAATTATACTTATTTTTCCAATGAACTGAGCAAAATTAACTTGAAAAATTGGAGAGTATGGGAACACCGTATATTAAATTTTGATTATATTTAGATACAACTCTATTACTGTATCTGCTGAACCGTTCGAACCAATCAAAATACAACATTAAAAAGATAAAATAAATAAAAAAGTATATATAAGAGGAGTTAATCTCCTACTAGACTGAAACTTATTGGGGAAAACCTTAAGGGTTCATATTAAAAATGGGAGAAATTATTAGGTTGTCTTTTGACCATTTAGCATGGTGCACCAACTCAATTTTTAAAAGATAAATGTTAAATAATTATAATAATGGATCCCATATTTTTTGTGAGTGGGTGATACAAAAACTCCCGGTAAAATGATAAAAAACAACTCTGGATTTTAATGTTTTGTTTAATCGCAACCCTGTACTTTGATATTAATTAATCTCAACCCTGGTCTTCTCAAAATTGTTCAATCACAACCCTAACATTATAGAATTCTGACGTGGCACGCTGACATGGCACGCAACCAGTGGATGACGTGGCACATAGCGGTGCCACGTCAGAATTCTGTAACGTTAGGGTTGTGATTGAATAATTTTGAGAAGACCAGGGTTGAGATTAATTAATGTCAAAGTACAGGGTTGCGATTAAACAAAATATTAAAGTACAGGGTTGTTTTTTATCATTTTCCCTTTAAATTTTTGCACTCATAAAAGTGCTTATTTATTTGAGCTATCACTAACACTCTCTTTTTGTAGGTTTTAATTCCAAGCTTCGCTCGAAAGTACGCCTTTCGTTCTTTTTTATTTATTCAACGCTTTTCATAAATATCAATCTTACGCATGATATATAAAATTGCTAGAACTAAAATCAACTCACATGAACAACGTGTTTAAAGATTTGCTTAAAATGTCATGTTCATATGATTTTAAATTCTTGCTTGTATTGACTGCATGTACATGGGAACTTTCGATCCCACATCAGTTTATCATTTCAAAAACCTTTCATTTAATTTGTACTCTGCTAAGCTATCCATGATAGAATCACGTAGTAATTAATTTAATCAGGCATTGGCTCGATGATGAAATAAGAGGGCGCTCATTCAGTCTTACGGAAAATTCAGTCCCATCACGTTACGGTCAGGAATAATCAATCGATCTTGCTAAACAGTAACCCCGTTAGAAAGATTTTTTAATTATTCCTGAACGGTCACGATCATAGAAAAGACTAAAGTGACGATTCCTCTGAGTGCCCCCTTTTTCAAAACGCATTTTATCCAACACCTTTTTAACACCTCTCTCATCAACCGGTAATCGTTTTCGGATGTGACTCGGGTGCCTAACACCTTCCCGAGACTATAATACGACCCCGAACCTTTGTCTGGGACCCTCTTTTGTGCCTTTAGTTTTTTATTTATTATATTTCTTATGCCATGACGATTAAGGTTCCCTAAACCTAGCAACCAAATTAGGGTGGCGACTTCATTGCATGTTGCAAGGCGTCTGTTTACGTTGAACATCGTAAGGTCTCAAGATCGTTGCACACTCGCGAATTTTTAAATTTTCGGGGGCGCGACAGGTACGCACGTCATTGTGTACTCAGATCATTCGGCCCTCAGGTGCCTCTTGACAAAGGCTGACACTAAGCCTCTACTGACTCGATGGATCTTATTGGTACAAGAATTTGATATCTTGATGAAGGATAAGAAAGGAAGAGAAAATATGGTGGCAGATCATTTAAGCAGGCTGCCATCCTAAGAGGATGATTCACAAGTACCAATCCGTGATATTTTTCCTAATGAACGTTTATGTCTTACCCACACTGTCCATTTCCCTTGGTTCTCTGATATAGCCAATTACCTGGCCACTGGATCATTTGCAGCAGATTCCTCACCCTCAGAGAGAAAGCGTATCCAAAGGCAAGGGACACACCCTATCTTTGGAAGCATTGTTCCTATCAACTAATCAAGAGATGCGTCACAATGGATAAAGTGCCCTCGATCTTGAGCTTCTACCACTCCTCGATAGAAGGTGGTCATTTTACGTCAAAGAAAACAGCACTAAAGGTCATTGAGGCTGGTCTTTACTGGCCAACTATTTTCAAGGACAGCTACATGTATTGTGCATCTTGCCCTCGATGTCAAGCCCCAGGAAATATAGGCGCTCGGAACTAGATGTCATTGACTAACATTATCTCTTGTGAAATTTTTTACATCTGGGGGATAGACTTCATGTACCCGTTCCCGAATTCTTTTGGCAACATCTATATCTTGCTGGCCGTTGACTACTTTTCTAAGTGGGTCGAGGCCAAGGCAACGAAAACAGATGACTCAAAGGTGGTCGTCAATTTTCTGCACATAAATATCTTCAATCGATTCGGTACGCCTCGAGCACTCATCAGTGATAGGGGTACCCATTTCTGTAATCGCGTCGTGACCTCTCTTCTTGCCAAATATGAAGTCCATCACAAGGTCTCAACAACTTATCATCCTCAGACTAATGGGCAAGCTGAAGTCTCTAACAGAGAGATCAAGTCCATTCTCGAGAAAACAGTTAATCAGTCCCGTAAAGATTAGAGCTCAAAACTGAATGCTACTCTCTGGGCTTACAGGACCGCCTTTAAGACCCCGATCGGAATGACCCCTTATCGATTGGTCTACGGCAAGCCGTTGCATCTCCCTGTCGAGATCGAACACAAGGCCTTTTGGGCAATTAAGAAAGTTAATATGGATCTCGGAGAGGCAGGTATACAACGTAGGTTGCAGATTCAAGAGCTTGAGGAACTTCGCGACGACGCCTATGAGAACACCCTTATCTACAAGGGTAAGACAAAAGCCTATCACGATAAGTTGCTCTTGCCCAAATATTTTGTCGTTGGTCAAAAAGTTCTTTTGTACAACTCCCGTTTGAGACTTTTTGCAGGCAAATTAAAATTGAAGTGCACTGACCCCTATAGAGTCACAATGGCTTTTGACTATGGAGTCGTCGAGATCCAGAGCCTCGACTCCAATACAATTTTCAAAGTGAATAGGCATCGCCTGAAACCTTTCTACGAGGGGTTCAAGCCCTTTACAATAGAAGAGGCAGTGGTGGACAACCCACCTATCCAGCCCTAGACGGCTGGTAAATGTCTAGGCCTAGACGATAAAGACGACCACTAGAGGCTACATATCATGCTTAATTTAATTTGTCTCTCGCTCTTTTCATTAATTTCAGAACTTTTATTTCTTCCCGTTAATTTATTCTCTTTGCTTTTTATTAATTAGTTGTCTTTATTAATTAGCATGTTTGTTTGTTTCACTCCTTTATTTACTTTATCTCTTTTCCCTATATTAACTGCCCACTAGTCTTTTCCCTATTTATTACCTTTGTCTCCTCTTTATCTTATTTATTTTTATTCCTTAATTATCTTCCCTTTATTCCCTCTTTTTGTACATATCCCTTTCCTAACACCCTTTTCAAAATTTGAAAAGAGATTTCTTTTGGCAGTTGGGATACGCAACGATAGCTTGCGTCCTCTCCCCGTGCGCTACGTCAGTAGCAAGGACAGAGCCAAATCCCTCTGACCGCGTGACTCTCTCTCTCCATCCTTTCCATTTTTCCACGATTTCCTTTCCCCACGCCCCCTTATCACTATCAATCGTCGTCGTCCTCACTCCCCACTCTATCTCTCTCTAAGCAAACACGCAACCCTAACCATCACCAACCTTCAAACCCTAATCTTCTTCCCTCATCACCATGGGCAGAATCAAGCGCGTGGCTCACAAAAAGTCCTCCCGCGTCAGAGCTCGAGCTCTATCTCGCAGCCCTGTCACTCCATCGTCCTCTCCCTTGAACGTATCCTCCAAGTCCCTCACCAACACTCCATCCTCCAAAACAAACCCTAACACCGAAATCCCAACCGCTTAACCCACTGAAACCACACCTACCTCCCATCCTCCGACTGGTTCTCCAGTAGAGCAGCCTAGCCTAACTGGCAAAGACGTCATCATCACCGGTTCAGCCGCTACCACGTCCCCATGACTAGATCTGGATGCGCGTCTGGACACCAGCCATAGCCGGCTGCTGCAAGCTCCAAACCGCCCCCATCTATGAAGCCTTCATAGTCAGCAGCTCGAAAGCTGACGGTGGAGGACGTGCTAAAGGATATTCTGGTGTCGGCTTCGGATGCCGAGGAAGAAGAGGCTCCAGCTGAAAAGTAGGTGGAAGAAGAAGCCGAGTCGAGCGACGCCGGTGAGGAGCAGACGCGTAATAGTGATGAAGGCGTTGATGATGACACATATGTTGATGCTGATGGAGACGACAGCGAGGAGGCCGACGAAGAAAGAGAAAAGAAAGAAGCTGCGGAGAAGGAAGCCGCAATGAAAGCAGAGAGAGAGCGAGTCGCCGCCGCTCAGCGGGCGGCGAAGAAGGGAAAAGAGAAGGCTCCGGCCAGAGCGGAGCCTGTGGAAGAGCCAGAGACCCCAGTAGACCGTAAATCCAAGAGCTCGACAGCGAGCAAGGGCAAGGTCCAGACCTCTACATCCAAAAAGCATAAGGGTCCCGAAGATCGACCTCCCGTCGAGGGCATGACACCAGTTCCAGCGTCTACCCCTCGATCGTCATCCCAGGTTCCCTCCGGCCTTTCATCTTTAAAAGGTTGGTTAAAATTCCATGACAATGCCTCTCTTGAAAAGTTGCATGCTTTTAACCATAAAGGCGTTAGCCCTTGCGCGCACCTTGGCATGGATTTCTTAGCTGCTATGCATGTAGGATCTCGGGTGCGAGAGCTTGTGCAGAATATCAGGTGGGAAGCTCTGTTCTTCCCCGAACACCCCACTTTCCTCGGGCTTTCCCTCGAATTTTTTACTTCTTTCTGGATGGTGCCTGAGTACTTTAAACCTAAGGATAAATCTGCCCCCAACTTGTCTACTATTGATGCCATTAATTTTAGATTGATGAATGAATGGTCTGTTCTGTCCGTTGATGCTTTTAACTGCTTGCTTGGATTTGTGACTGCCTCTGATTTGAAAAACCCTCAGTATAAAAATGCTTTGACCTCTTACCCTTCCAACTTTGATGCTACTGTGGCCTTTCGGGAGATGAGCGGCAATCCTAATGTCGAATTCAGACCCAAAACCTATAAGGCCCATGAGATCCAAGATCTTTGTTTGCGCATCTTGCATCGTTGCTTGGCCATTACCTTCGCAGGTAAATATCAAAATTCAGGCCAGCTCTCGTTGCAAGAGCTACTTTTCTTATGGTGTATGTTGCATGGGTATAGAGTCAATTTAGGGTACTGGGTTGCGACTATTATCACTAGCATTCAGAGTAATTCTCGCAGCCCAGCTTTTCGTTCCCTTGTTACTTTGCTCGTCGTTAATCATCATGACCTTGACCTGCAAAATCATACCCTAACCCCCATTGTATTTAAACTTCTACACCCCCGTACCCTTGATGGGATGGGGAATTTGTGTATCTCATGGGGTATTTTGAGCTTTAGTGCAGGTCTTACGCCGCAAAAGGAGCAAGTCTTCGGGACCAAAAAGGGAGGTGACTTTCGATTTCCAGCAGCAGAGCAACTGCCAAAGCAGTCTCGTCCTGCCCACGACGGTCCCTCTCGGCTATCTGCCTCTCTAGCCCATGACACTGCCCCTACAAGACCCGTGATCATTCAAGGCGCGCCATCTCTCGAGCGACTTCTCCACGCCATTCTCACCGAACTCTAAGGACTCACCGCGGAGGTTGCCAGGTGAAATCTCCCACCCTCTTGTTTCCCCCCCCCCCCCCATAACATTTATCTGGCCCTCGAGGAGGGCCCCAAACATTTTCTCCCCTTTACTTTATTTGTTGTACTTATTTTATTTTTATTTTTTTAACTTTTGTGTGTTCCCTTCGCCGCATTGAGGACAATGCGCAGCCTAAGTGTGGGGAGGGATTTACTTATTCTGTTTATACTTTTTATTTTGTATGACTGCATGTTTAATTACTTATCTATTGCATGATTGTATGTTTTAGTGTTTTTATCCTTTTTTTGGATTTTCTTTATTTCTCTTTATTTCTCTTTATTTTTCGTATTTATTTTTGATGTTTTCGCCAAAGGATTGCACTGCCAGTTAAAAAACCCCCATACATGAATTAAATGCTAATCTTTGCATCACATAAACTGCCTGACATCACATCTTGGCCTAGTCAGGCATATTCTGCCTGATATGCCTTATATCTGCATCGTGGCCTAGACACCAGCAATCACTAAAAGTACCCTAGTAAGCACTTTGAGCCTTCTGCCATATTTTCATTCATGTGCGATTAGGATGCTTACTTAGGCACTAACTAGACTTGCATGATATCCCTGGATATAGGCACCATTAGACATGGGAAAGCTTCAAAATGATAAAAGTCTTCGCGTCAATGTCTTTTTCTTTCTTTTCCCCATTTCTCTCTCACTTTCTATCATCTTACCCTCAAAATTCTCCAACCCCTCTCTTTTCTTTCATCTCCTGACCATTTGAGCTTATTTTCTTGATCTGTTTCCTTGGCAGGTAAGCAACAATCGTAGAGGGTGGCGTCGAGGGCTAGACACGTCGAAGGAAGCGTAGAAACGAACAAGTGTGGGGAAGCAGACCAGTTAAGGCCCAAGTGTAGAATGCAGTTCTAGGGCAAGACGTCAAAAACATTATCATGTCCTAGATGAATTATCAAAGGAAAGAGCCCCTCTCTCAAGGTCAAGTGTGGGGATGTCAAGAAGTGTACAGTAGCGCCGAAAGCAATTCTAAGGCAAGACGAATCAAAAGCCTCATGCCTCAGTTGTATCGAAAGAATTCCAGTTGAGTTCGTGCCCTCCTTTAAAAAAAAAAATTTTTAAAAATATACGAAGTAAAGGGGAGGGACAGAATGCGGAACATAGAACTTACTGCCAGTGCCACGTCAGAAGAAAGCTTCATGCCCAGAAGAATAAATCCTTCGTCTAGCCCTCGCCTCAGTTGCAACATCCCGCCCTCAATGAGCGCTCACTTACCAGTTCACCTTTTTCCACGCCAACAAATCCCTCCAGGTTCAAAGCTCCTCTTCTCTCTGTCTTCTTCTTCTTCTTTTTTGCTTCGCCTCTCTCCATTCTTTTCTAAGCTAGCCCTTTCCCTTTCCTTTCTTTTTGTTGATGTGAAGTCCCTTTTTGATTGATTGATTGCCCATACATGTGTTCTAATGTACTCAGATTGATGTGCAAGTCTGGTTTTGTGCTGCGCTAACTGTATTTAGTTTTGAGTGATAAACACCTAGCCACCACGAGCATGAGCGTAAATACCCACCTGGTGTCGTTACCCTTCTAGCGTGATGCAGGCTTCATCTAGGTGAAGTATGTCATAGCGAAGCCCGGATCGGTGCCTGGTTTGTTTATTTGCTTTGATTTATGTATTTGTTCATGTTTTGGTGTGGTTTTCAGTTTTGTAGAAGCTCGAGGGCGAGCATCGGGCAGTGTGGGGATATTTGATATAGCTTATTTTGGCCATATTTTCCTCTATGTTTTTGGGCTTGTCTTGCGCATGATTCTGCTAATTCTCTTTTGAAATCACACTTTTTGCGGAAAAGATGAAAAATCTAAGCTCAAAGAGGAAAAGATGCCGAAAAGTGCCCTTTTTTGTGGAATTTTGCTAAGGAGCAAAAGCGTCGAGGCCTTGATGTTCCTATTCTCGTCGAGACCCTGAAGCCGGTTGTGTCGTCTTGCCCTGGATGCCAAATTTTGTCATTCAGAGTCGTATTCTGGCCCGAGCTCACTGTCGCACGTGCAGACTTCTTCTCAAGGACGCGCGCAGCGAGATTCCAACGGGATTCCTTCCCCGATTCCTTTTGGTTATCCTAGGAATATTCCTTTAGGGCACCCTCCCTCTTTTGTCTCTTTCTCTTAGCTGTCCCTTGTCCTTTAGTGAGCTTTGAGAATATTTAAACAGTAGTGGTAGGGTTTTTAGGGTATGACTTTGATAAGATTTGAGTCCTTATGCGATTGTGGGGTCGAGTTCCCTTAGACGGCGTTGCTGTGATCGCTGCCGAACTTCACCTACAAGGCGCTGGAGGGGGGGCTCCGGCGTAGACACTCCGATGCTTAAGTCAGTAAGAGTTTTGAAAATAGCAGCGTTTCTAGTAGTGAATTCTGGCTTACTTGATAATTTCGTTAGGGGGTATTTGTAGGCCACTGGAGGCGATAGCTGGACGTAAAGGCGTTATCCAGGTGTGACGTCACTTCTGATGACGTCATGGGCGATACCTCACCCTGACGTCATCAGCGATACCTGAGGGGACGTCAAGGTTGATGTCTCCGAGGAGGGTATCGGGGGCGATACCTATGATCATGCCGGGGACGATAGCCCTATAGGCTCTTGGGATGGGATGATGCCGTGCGTTATGAGACGCGTGAGACTTCCCCCCCCCCCCCCCCCGCTGAAGTTGACCATCCCAGTAACCACTTCAAGGTCCAGTAGCGATAGCTTAGATGTTCAGCAAGACTTGCGGATCTCCATCGTCGGCAGGGGCAGATTTACGGAAATGCCCTTAAGACTGCCTTGATATTTATCAGACTTCTTACATTTTTACATCATAGGATCTTTTTGGGAGCAGCAACTCACCTTTCTTCTTGGGATTTGTCACTCTCATTTCCTTGTAGCCGTCGCCGGCATTACTCTCTAAACCGGAGCCTCCGGCTGGTATTTTTTATTATCGCATTTTCCTTTCATTTCTCTTCTCTTGTATGCTCCTCTTTACTTCCGTTTTGTTATCGATTAATATGAGGGGCTAAGTTCTTAAGCTTAGCAAGGGTGTTTTAAGGGTTGCATGAGGTAGTCTCGAGATCAAACTGTTTTTAATATACTCTCTTAGCTATATTTATTTGCTTGCTGTTTTAATGCTTGATGTAGATAGTTTTGTTAGGAGCTTGATCGCCTTTTAATTTACTATCCTAGATCTCCGTCATTTCCTTTATTATAACTAACGCGAAGCTTTGGAATAGAGTAGGCACTAAATGGATTATCATTAGCTTGGTCCGTACTGTCTAGAGCAAGTAGGTAATTAGGGCTGTGTCGTGAGCCTGACAAACTGAGAGGGTCAAGCCCTATATGTGTCTTTCCTTCTCTTCAAGGGTGTTGTGAGTATTGCCTGGGAGGACGGCGCAACATCACGACTACCCAATTAATAGTGAAAACGGGGGGTAGTTTCTCTTAAGAGAAAAGCAAGAGGCCTAAACGTACCTGGCCTCTATAGCATGTCTGTAGCATGAGAGTGGACTATCTTTGCATCGATGACTGACGAGACCTCGACACAACACGAGAAAATACCTTTGCTAAGATTTCTCTGTATCCTATTTTTACTTATTTCCCCTTTGACTGCTTTGTTTATGATTGCCATTTCTATTGTTTTTATTATTTCTATCTTTGTTAGTTGTCGTGCCCTCGATCTCTCTCGGTTAACTAGTTTAACCAACAAAACCCCCCAGTGTTACTTTCCAGTTGCTTGTTACCCTTGTCGTACATCTAGGGCAAGATTTAGTATTTCACTTTCTCCCTGTGGATCGACCCTGTTACCGCTGTATGCAAATTAATTTGTGCATCTAGGTCTTAGGATTTATTATTATTTTTTACCCGTTTCGACGGCGAGTCACCTGGTTACGTCAAAGTCTACAACCTCCACCTTAATCTTGGTTGTGATGTCAGGGATGAAACTAGGTTTTAGCATATCTCCTCGTACAACTTGGTTCTCAAAACTTCGTCCCCCAAAGGTGTCAAGTGAAAGTAATGCAGGCACTGTCATTTTGGATAAGCAGAATGGGTCCTATGGAAAATAGAGTTCAAGTGTTAGTAAATCGAATGAAATGTTTTACTAGGTTCTTCACAAACATTGCAAAAAATTGTGAGAAAAACGTAAAAATATGACAATCAAAGCTACGATAACACAAGTATGATGCACATATTGAGGGCTTTTGACGTCGAATAATTTCTAACGGCCGAAGGTTCCCGAACGATACCATAGAATGGTCCCTAAAGTGTCTTCCAGTGTCAACCGATTCCTTTCAGAACCAGGCAACCTTTCGATTGGCTTTAGGGGTTCGAAGGAGTTGGGTTTGGTGAACATTACCTAGGACTCGAGTCCTAAGGTGTCACTACTCCCTTTCCTAACTTATTTGGTAAGCGGCCCTTGGGTGTAGGGCCTATGCATGAGATACGTATGACAGTTCATCAAAGCGTATAACAAATAATCATGAAAATAATTTATTAAAGCAAGTAAAAAAAAAATAACAAACACCTTAAAAAAAAACCGGCTTCGACCCTAAAGTCCCCAGTGAAGTCGCCAAACTGTCGCACCCCCTTTTTGATTTTTAACGCAATAAAGTCGCCACCCTATTTATTTTCTAGGTTTAGGGAACCTAATCGTCATGGCATAAAATAAAAAAACTAAGGCACAAATGGTCTAAACCAAAGAACAAAGGTTCGAGGTCGTTATTATGGACTCGGGAAGGTGTTAGGCACCCGAGTCACATCCTTAAAAAGGTTATCGGTAAAAAGGTGTTTAAAAGGGACAATAAATAAAACACATAAGTTAGCCCTCATAGGAAACGTCACTTTAGTATTATTAGGGTCGGGACAACTTCGGGACAAGTCGAGTCAACTTCGGGACAAGTCGAGTCAACTTCGGGACAAGTATTTCTTTAACAGAATGGTTACCATTTTCTTTTACTAAAGTGAGCGATCCGTTATTATCATCGGGCCATGCATGATTAATTAATTACTACGCGATCTATCATGGATAAACTAGCAAAATACCAATTTAATGAATGCAAATAAACCGCGTGGGATCGAAGCCACCATACACATGTATCAATGCATAACAATTAATTTCATGGCATAAAAAAAAACAAGTGATTTAAACACGTACTTATGTGTGTTGATTTTTATTTCTAACAATTCTAAATGTCATGCATACGATTATGATATGAGTTTTTAACATTTCTAAATTGCATGCATACGAATTCTAGTTTTTCATATTTCTAAATAAACATGCATACGAAAATTAAAAAGTATTAAATAGATGAAAGAGGTAGAAAGCGTACTTGCGTTGCGTGGACTTGATCTACCTTACAAAATGAGAGTGTTAGTAATAATTCGAATGAAAATAAATAACATAAACGTTTAATTAGTTTTTAACAAGCAAGTAATTAATTAAACATAGAAAACGAGCAAATAAAATTATTTAGCGCATGTGAACATACGAAATGACACGGAATATTAAACAAACTAGCCTAGGACTAAGAATCGACAGAAATTTGACCTAGATGAGCTATTAAATATGATAAGCGTAAAAATTACGTAAATGTGTGACGTAAACCGAGAATACGGTTTAGTCGAAAATACAAGAAAAATACAAAAAGTCTAAAAAGACGTGAAATGAAAGGAAATATTAAAATAAATAGCCTATGATCAAAAATCGATTGAAATGTGACGTAAACAGGCTATTAGACGTGATAAGTAAAACTGGAAAAAAAGAGTTATTACGTAAGTCAAAATTCGGGTAGCAACAAGTGCATAAACTGCATTAGCAGGGGGTTCATATACATCCATGAAACACAAGTTGTGCATCTCGCTGGATGTTTCATAGCATCATACATACTGAACTTAATGGTTTGCCCACAATACTCAAGTGAGAGATAATCATGGTAGACGTCAATCAATGCTTTCGCATTTCTTAAGAATGGTCTTCCCAGAAGAACATTAGTAGCATTCATAGATAGATCCCTGCTCATATCAACAATATAAAAATCAACAGGATAAATAAAATTATCAACTTGAACAAGAACATCCTCAGCAACTCCCTTGGGATGTATGATTGATCGATCAACGAGTTAGATGACTACTTTGGTGTCCCCCATGGTTCCGATGTTTAGACTTTCGTTATCTGCAAATGAGAGGACATTGATCCCATCTCCTAAATCGTATAAAGCTTTCCCAATCTTCTTGTTTCCTATTTAACAAGGTATATCAAATGTACCTTGATCTTTTCATTTATCTGGTAGTTCCACCTGAGATATGGAGGAGACATTCTGCGTCAAGCCAATTTGTTCAATCCCTACAAGTTTCTTTTTGTTAGAACATAAACTTTTAAGGAATTTAGCATAACTAGGAACTTTCGAAATCAATTCGAGCATAGGCATGTTAATTGCCACTTTTTAAATATGTCCATAAATTCCTTTTCTGCCCTCTCCCTTTTCGTCTTTACAGGTGCAGGTGGGAAAGGTGGTGCATTGTTCTCTTTCTCCTTCCGTTTCACCATTTCTTCAGCCTTTATGGTTTTCCTTTCAGCTTCTTCGGCTACTCGTGCGTGCCTCATGTCTTACTTGGTCAAGAAGGGTTCATCCTGTATTGCTATGATTTCTTCTACTTCCTCCTTCTTTTCTGCCTCTTCTTCCTCAATTTGCTCCGGTGTTTTGTACTTGTATTTCCTTTCAAACTCCATCTCCTCTTGCCAATTCTTGTACCTTGGTTTTTACTTTTCTTTCTCGTATGCCACTGTCTCTTTTCTATTTGGCATATTCATACCGCTCCTCTGACTAATTGCATTAACAATGTACTTTTCCCTGTCCTTTAATATAAGCTTCATTTGCTCCCGAATTTCTGTCAGCGCAGCATGTTGCTGAGAAAATCTGTTATCTATTTCTTCATCACGCATTGAGCCAGTAATTTCCAATTGCTGAGGTGGTGCGAGTAATTGGTTCTGATTGAAACCATAAGTTGGATCCAATTGGACAGTGGTTTCTTCCACTATTACTTGTTGTAATGTGGGGTAGTGATTCGTGTGATGAGTAGTTTGGCAGCATACTCTACATGCATTTACCGTTGCACCTTGGTTGCTATTTAGGCTGGAAGTACCTATGGAGAGATTTTGGATGAAGTTAGCAATACTAGCAATTCGTCGTTCTAAAGTAATTAAATTAACAAAAGTTGTAAGAGAATTAGAATGTCCTGAAGAGCCATAATTATTGCTATTCTCAGCTATTATTTGAAGCAATTGTTTTGCTCGGGTTGGCGTAAGGTCCAGTTTAGATCCTCCAGCGGTTGCATCCATTCTTTCTTTGTCATTATGATTCATTCCGTCATAGAAATACTGGATCAAAGCTTAATCAACCACTCCACGTGTAGGATTAATGTCTTGCAACTATTTGAATCTCTGATGATATTCTCCAAAGTTCTCTGTTTCTCTCTGCTGGATGGAAACGAGATTTTTTCTTGTTGCTCCGGCTTTTGTCGCATTCCAGTACTTGTTTAAGAAAGCTCTTGACATCTGAGTCCAAGTGCCGATATTGTTGTGAGGTAAACTGTGGAACCAGTTCCTTGCTGAGCCTTCCAAAGACCACTGAAAAGCCTTCAGTTTTGCTCTCTCAATGGTGACATCTTTAGGTTTAAGTGCGTCACATTCCAAGTGAAAATCTCTTAGGTGAATGTGGGGATTTTCGTTGGAATGATCATGCAACTTTTTCAGGCCCTGGATGACATTAGTTGTGATCGCCCATTCATGTTCCACTAGTGATAAATTCAAACAAGAATAGGTTTCTTGTTTGTCCCTTGATTTAGTGTCCTAAAAGTTTGTTCTTCTGGTGGTTTCATTCTGTTCAAAAAATAAGAAAAGAAAAAGATCAGTATCTGTTACTCCCCAGCAACGACGCCAAAATTTAATGGGCGTCGAACCCGTCAAAAATAAATATAAGAGTTACAACTCGATACTAAGAACAAATTGCTTGTAGATAGCAGTAAGAGGATCGAACCACAAAGAGTAATGGTACAATTCTTTGTGTGAAGTTATGATGACCAAATAACACTTAGGTGAAATGTAGGTGTTTGTGATAGGACTAAAATTTAAAAGTAAATGGAGCGTGCACTATTCTTGGACAAGAATGAGATTCTTGGTCAAGAAAATTGATTCGGGAGTAGAGATCTAATATGAGACGAATTCCTAGTAGAGGCTAGCGGCTATGAGACAAGATATACAATCATCGACACAGAGATGTTCATCTTCAATCCACAGAGTTGCTATAGGATCAAGGTACACTTATGACCCTTGCTTCCCTCTTTTATCAATACGACCTCAGGTACAGTTAGAGATGATGCCTTAACAATCAGCACCTTACTGGTTAAAGGGTTTACCGAGTTGGCAACTAGCTTGAGTCGATTACACCTCTATGGTGCGTTCATCCTCAATGGCTTAGGGGAAGACAACTCCAGACTAGTATCCTCGGTTATTAGTCGGGACTTGATTTGATTAACCTTTCTCCCTACCGTTTCCTAGATACACCCAGTAGCGCGTAGGAGTCTACTTCGATCTCTTTGGTCGATAATTCACAACCAAAGAGAATGACAAATGCATTATCTACTCGGTTATAGGTTAGCTACTCTTAGAATCAAACAAAAAACACGTTAAGAATAATCACGAGATCAATTAAATGTAGATGTAAAGATTTATAAGAATGATTAGATCTCATGAATATTCATGCGCATGCCTTATTGCCTCTACTAAGAAAAAGGGTGTTTAGCTACTCATACACATAATTAAAAAGCAAATAGTAATGTATTAGAAATGGTAGAATATCCTTCATTTTCAAAGGAGCAAAATGTATGTGAAGATGTATCAGAGATCCAAAATCAGAGAAGGAGTCGCCTCCTCTCAAAACCCTAGGAAGAGTATATATGTAGTTTCTAAAAAATAATCAAAGTGGAAATTAAGGAGATCGTATCCTAATCAACTTAAATTGTATTTGATTTCTCTCATCCTCAAAAGGAAATAAATCCGATCAGATCAGAGGAGCACATCTTTAATCATCCGAGTTTAGCGTTGTGACTAAAAAGGCAGGACAAATCATGTGCCAGCTCATCCGATCCATAGTCTACTCTGCGATATTCTCCCAGTGAGGGATGGCCAAGCGGGTCTGTTTTGGTCCAGGGAGATGTTTGTTCCATCCTTGGTCAACAAAGTGGCTCTCAAACAACCTGCTCTAGTTCTTCCCACAATCATGCTAGATTCTTCTCCTTTTCTGCTCACTGCCCTTTTTTGCTGTCTCCTGCAAGATTCAATTGGTTCTTACCAAAAATCAATAGCATACCATTCAAAATTGTGAGAGATAAAGTGGTAAAAATTACTACAATTAGAGCTCAATCACACATTGTTTTGGTTTTGTAATGGTTTGCCAATCTGTTGTTATGAGGTTAAGTTTTTGTTTAAACCATCTTTTTGCAAATGTGTCAAAATTTAGATTTGTGAACATTACTTGAAGAGGTGTATTGGAACTAGGTTAAGTGCAACTTATTGGAACTTGGTTTTGTAGAGGTGTGTTTCCCTTGTTGCTATAGAATTTTTCAGGTATATATGCATATTGGAACTAGCTTTTCAGTTAACCAAGGTGTATGTGTGCTTTTATCAATACAATTGTCATTTATTGCTATATGTGTTTTATGTATATTGAAGGCTACTTGCCAATATCACCACACAATTGTTATTTCCAACCTAGATTTTAAAATGAGAAACCACAAGAAATAAGAGTTCCTGAAGAATCCGAGGGCCATAAAGAGTACGACATTTGAAGCTGTGAGGGAATGTGAGTGTAGCATCTGGATCCTAGATCGAGATATCGAGGAGCTGAAAGCACAAGAGAGCTATCTAGTGGAACAGAAAGACTGGATAACATCACAAGTTGCTGATGCCACGAATTTCAACCAATTGAATGTCAACTTTACTGTGTTGTCTACTTTCAGGGTCACCCTCTCACGCTTAAAGGTACTTAGGGAGGTGAGGAGGTTGGAAGAGAAATTTTTGAGGGAAGTTGATCATGCAGTCTTTCATTACAAAGCTTTGATCAAAGCAAAACCTATAACTAAAAGAGCCTAAATTTATAAAGGAAAACTTCAGTTGTTCCGGTATATCTTGGAAATTTGTAATTTTATCGGTTTTTATTTAATTATCCTATTTTCTTTATTTCAATAAAAGCTGCAATTTCATTAGACGAATGATTGAATAGTGATACATTCTATCCCAAAACCATAGGATAAGTAGGAGGGGGGATTTGTAATTGCAAAACTTTTAGTTGAAATTTTTTCATAACTTGGGATTAGTTTTAAATCTTTTAGTTGGACTCTATTTGTCCTAATGAAATTGGAATCAATTTACTCAATAAAAGCAGCAATTTCATTACACAAATAATTCATATTTCCAAAACAACAAAATGAACAAGACTTCTGCGTAATTAGGATATGCACTACATATAGTGACATGTATGTTTCGGTGTAACCTTAATCCAATAAGACTACTCTAGATGATTTTATGGAAAAAAATGGTAATACCCAAAACAATAAGATGTGATACTCCATTGGCACCCAAATTTAGTTACGAACTATTGAAATTTAATCGTGGTGCAATTCACAAATCATGAAAATAATTCATACCATACGATTTACAAATAATCAGGATATGCACTAAATATAGTAAGGTGTATTTCTTGGTGTAAAGTTAAAACCATAAATTTACTATGGATAATTTATTTGACTACAAAGTTAGTTTGAGATGCGATGTAAACGTCATTGAAGTACTCTCAATAAAGTCTCATGCATTTTGTGCTACAAGAAGGTTATAAAATCCATTAAAGGGAAAAAATTATTTTGAAAATCTTCAGAGCCTGAAGTCAAGATTCGTTGGATCTTCATCGAACTGACTTGTTGGTATCTCCTATGATAATAATGTAAATTGTAATTAACATATGTACATTTAGTTTAACTTTTATAGTAAGGGTGACGAGTTTAAAAATTGTGATATACTTACATTTTGTTGCGAGTAAAAAGTACGAGGTGACGATGACCCTTTTCTGTAAACAAGTTTAGATTTAGCAAAGTAAACAAAAATGAAGCAATTAAATATATTATTTTTTCCCAACATACTTGTTTTTTCCTTGTTGAAACTCTTTTCTATGTTGGTTGTTTTCTTTTCTTTACTTCATCCTTTTTGATGTCATGTAATTTTTTCCGTGTGCAATTTCAAACACATTCATCATCCTATTTTTAGGAGGTCGACCCCTAGTTGTACACAATAGGGGATCAAGAAAGGTGGGAACCACAGTGGATGCATCGACATCCAACTCTTGTTGTTGTTGCTGCATGAAGTTCATATTTCTCCCTCCGATGTTGGTACTGCTCTCACCGACACTACTAGTAATTATTGGAACGATCTAGTTTAACTTGTCATCTAGGTATGTGAGGTATTCACAAGCGAGTACTACCCTTTTATCTCCCACTGAAGCAAAGTTGCAAACAAACAAGTAACATCTGTAGACATCCTCGAATCTTTTTAATTTTGGACACCTAAAAGGGTCACTTATTTCAGGCAATATCATTATGTAGTATGATATTTTCATGTCCTTTCTCCATCTATCTAGAACATATTTGTTGTGCAGCTCTGCCTCATGCTTGGTCTTCAAAACTGGCAATTTGTGGCAACAGACTATGCATATTGTTTCGAATAGTCCACACGTGCATTTGTATATGTGCGTATCCATCTCTACTATCAGTGTTGTGTCGACAAAAGTCTTAGTGTCCCCATTCCACTGGGTCACGACGTACTTTCCAACACTATTACTTTCTTCAACTCTCTCTAACCCACACAAAAGTGACTTCAAAACTTCATCATGTACCTCTTGGTATTTGTTAAGTGTGTACAATTTATTGAATGGTATCTCAACTTGTAATGGTGTTTTGATACTCCATCTCTACTGTTAGTGTTGTGTTGACGAAAGTCTTAGTCTCCCCATTCCATTGGGTCACGACGTACTTTCCAACACCATTACTTTCTTCAACTCTCTCTAACCCACACAAAAGTGACTTCATAACTTCATCCTGTACCTCTTGGTATTTGTTAAGTGTGTACAATTTGTTGAATTGTATCTCAACTTGTAATGGTGTTTTGATACTTGGAGTCATATTTGCACATCTAAAATCCTCATAATTTTCCTTCTCAATCTTGTCTCGTAATGCCATGTCAAATTGCTGCATGAATTGGGTAAGGGATGTTTGGTGATTAACATAGTTTTTAAAGAACAAGTTTATCCACTCACTCCTTTTCATTGTTTGGATTTCGGCCCAGAACGTTCTCTTGAAGAATATAGGGACCCATAGACTTCTATTAGTAAAAAGATTTGATAACCAAGCTACGTCTATATTAGGATATTTGTGTATGAAAGATTCCTATTTAGTTTCAAACTCTATTTCGTCCCCAACCTTATAAACAAGGTATTCAAACTCTGCTTTCTGCTTATGATATTTTGCCTTAGATCCTACTTTTCCTAGGATATTTCTCATGATGTGCCACAAGTACCATCTCTGCATGGTTTCTAGGTATGCCAGCTGAACTTCCTGTCTTATACTTGGACATTGATCAGTGAGTATTCTTATTGGTGCTTTATTTCCTATTCATTCCTTCCATGTATCAAATACCCACTTAAATGTGAGTCCACACTCCTTTGAAACTAGTGCTGCACCTAATAAAATTGTATGGCCATGGTGGTTGACCCCTATGAAAGGTGCAAAAGACATATTGTACCGATTCTTTAACTAAGTTGTGTCGAAACAACATTGGAGAAATCAATACATGTTGCCCTACTGTAGGAGTCTGCCCAGAATATATTGGTGATCCTATTATCTTCGCCAGTGTTGCACTTAGTAAAATCCACTATCTTGTGCCATCATGTTACCGACGTAACTCATCATCTCTTCCCCACCCCCTTTACCGAAATACCTTTGTCGTTCTCTAGTCACAATGTTTCTTAACTCACACTCAATAAACGACACATTTTCGTCCTCCATTCTCAACAACACAATTTGTGTGTGTTTGTTTATTCCCAATTCATGTTATATCAAAAGCAACATTCTACTTATTCCAACTTCACAATCGTATCCGATCATGCTTTCATTACTGTCATTGTCTATTTGAGTAAGGATCGGGACCCACACAAATTATTCGGATTCTAAAACTAAGTGCACGCTGGAAGTATAAGGTTGCGTTTCATAACGGAATTAATTCTGTTTAGAGTTATTTTTGTTTTCCAAAATTTTCCATCTGGAATTATTTCCAGAATTATTTCTTTTTTTCAAAATTCTGCTTCACAGCTACAGTAGGTTTTTTGTTTTCCAGCCTTCATTTTCCAACCTTAGAAAACTCAAAATAGTATTCACCTAACAACTATTTCTTACTTTTTTGAAAAAAAAAACTACTACTATTATTAAATCAATTTTATTTTAATTAAAAAACAATGCTAATGTTATTTTTTGTTAAGATTAATAAACTAAATTGTAGCCCATTTTAAGTTTATTAAAGATCAAATATAAGTATGGTAAACATATTCATGTTTAGATTCAAAAGCACAAGCCATTAAAGGGTTGTTTAATTTTTGGAAAATTGAAAATTTTTAGAAATTTTTTCAGTTCTCCAATTACTATTCAGTTTTCCAGAATTAACACTACAAATTTGGAAAATTCTGGAAACGCCATTTTTGAAGTTTTCGAAAAAAAATTCCAAAATAAATTTTTTTTTTAGCTCAACCGATTCATATCGTTAACAAAAAAAAGAAACAATGTTATTTTGGACATTTCTACCCTCATGATTTATAAATATGCTAAATCTATTCACGTTAAAGATCAAATATAAATATAATAATTCCGTTCATGAAAATAAAATACATGTCTTGAATTATTTGTTCATGACGTGAATACTCCAAACTCGAAATCGTATTCACCTAAGAACTATTTTTTCTTCTTTTTTTTAAAACGAAAACTACTACTTTTGTTAAATCAATTTGTTTTGAATTAAAAAAAATAATGTTAGTTTTTTTAATTTTTAAAGATTAATAAGCTAAATAGTAGCCAATTTTAATTTTGTTAAAGATCAAATATAAATATGCTAAATCTATTCAGGTTAAAGATCAAGTATAAATATAATAATTCCGTTCATGAAAATAAAATACATATAAAATAGTCTTGAATTATTTGTTCATTACGTGGATACTACAAATATCAACATTCAAAACATACTTAATTTAAATTGTTACTTCTTCATATTCTAACAATTATTATAATGAGCCCATAATTGATTTGCAATATCTTCTCTAACCGCATTCATTAGTTGTTGTTGGGACATATCCACTTGAATACCTTCTTGGGTCACATTAGCTTCATTCTCGTCTAAATTTTGCTGACCTTCTGTACCATATTCTGTGAATAGTTGATCAGCTCTATCTTCCATTCGAATAAAGTTGTGTAGTGTACAACAAGCTAGAGGTATTTGCCTCTAATGACGAAGAGGATAATTTGGAATGGACTTTAAGATTGGAAATCTAGCCTTCAGAACGCCAAAAGCCCATTCAATCACATTTCTCAATGACGAATGTAGATAGTTAAACAATGCATATTTTCTTGTTATCCTTCCTCGTCCACGAAAATTATTTAAGTGATACTGTTCAACACGATATGGAGCTAAAAATCCAGGAATATTTGGATAACCAGCATCAACTGCATAATAGTAGCCTGCCAAATATAAATAACAATCAGATATTTGTAGTAAACCATTAATGTAACAGCTAATAAATATTGTTATGAATTACAAAAATAATATTTTACCAGCTGCGGGCATAGGAAAAGCGTTATCTGGTCTAGTTAATGCATCAAGAAAGACGCGTGAATCATTAGCTGTGCCTTCCCAACCAGTATACACAAAGGTAAACATCATATCATGCGAACAAACCGCTATAACATTTTGAGTAATAAGTGCTTTTCTACCCCGGAAAGTTTTTTGTTTTTTGGCCGGACACCAAGCTGCTACATGAGTACCATCTATAGCACCTATGCATTTCTAAAAGAGAAAAAATAACACATAGATAAGTTTAATATTCAAACATCACTGTGACATTTATTTAGTCATCATGAATTTATAATACACGTGCGTACCTGAAAATATGGATACCATCTAGCATTTGCTTGTATCTCTGGTTGAATGGGTCCTCTGTCATCATGTCTGATCAAATCAGTTCCTAAACAAACTAAAGCGCGTATCACACCCTAAACCCAACGTGAGACTGTCGCAGTTGAATGCTGAAATCGCTCTACCACCATCCTTTGAGTTATTCTATGACATAATACAGTCAATCCCATTGCCACACCCTCTTCCAAACTAACTACACGTGAGTTCTGTAAGTTCAACCCTCTCAACTTGTCACATAAGTTCAAAAACACATGTGGCCTCATATGAAAACTGTCGTAGCATCTAATTGGATTTCCCAGTAAAACTTCAATAATATATGCGTTACCGGTGAGCATAGACGTGCGGCAAGGTATTCTATCAATGAAACTGTTGTCACTTTCCATTAACATACGGATGAACATAGCCTCCTCGAGCTCGTCATCATCATCATCACTAGTAGAACTATTACTACTTGAATTAACAACAGAAGTACTAGAACAATTCTGGAAATATTGGGACATTTCACCTGCACTATTAAACAATTATGTTGTATTAGTTATACCAATTACAAAATTAGCTAAATTGACATGTTAATAATACAATTAATTGACAATAATACTTAACATAAATGTAATAGAATTGTACCAATATACATAACAACCAAATCATAAATATTTTAAAACAACCTCTAAAGAAAACTCATAAAACAAGTTTACAGGATTTTAAAACAAGCCACCATCATTCTAAAGCCCTCAACCAGGACTTCCTCCTCATAATGGACATCATCATGAAGACATTCCTCCAATGACATTCTTTGAACTGTATAACTACATTGTTATAAGAGGCCTCTGAAACATCATCTAAACTCTCTAACGCATCCATGCACGCATTAACAGAGTATGTATCGATGGGCTTGTAACTTCAGACTGCTCTCCTCTACACTTCTTTGTTTCTTCTTTAAAATAATCAGCTTTCGCACTAGTAGATGATGCCATAGCCTCCATATAAGGGTCCCACTTCTTAGAAACTTCTTTCTTACAACGCCTACTACCTACATCATTCTCCGCAGCACGTTTTACTTTTGAGCTCCCACCACCAGACCTGTCACCTTCCATTTCATGATCATCTTCAGGTACATTAACACCATACTTCAGAAAGTCTTCTTCATTTTGGCGTTCTTCATCTGAGCTCGGCGGCAATTGCGAAGAAGCATGATGGAGTTGTCCAGTAGCGGTATATCTGTTAAACACTTGACCATGGACCTCATAGTTCTGACAACCTTTATTTCTGAATGTCTTGTAGATCTTATTTTTCTGCAAAGAAAATAAACAACATTGAATTTAATCAAAATTCAGAAAATTTATGATATGAATTACTAAAACAACTTGTAAGGAAACGTAACATACCATGAAAAACATTTGCCATACAGCTTCAGGTGCATAAACAGTGTTTAAACTTGATTGGTAGGTGACTCCTGTATGCTCTAACAAATCTGAAAATTGGCGATGTTTTTGTCGCAGTCGATTGTATTTGCCTAACAACTTGACTGGTCCAAATCGTTCAACGGAAGCTAAGTATAATTCGTTATCCATGTCTTGCCAATCCGTAGCTTTAAAACTAGGAGTACCATTTTGATCTACCTTAACTCTCTCGTACAATATTTCTAAAAATTTCAATTCAGTTCCATCGGACCATTTACCATCATCTTCTCCGTCATTTCTTCTCATCTAAAAATCCTCAAAATTTCAGAAGCACTCAAAGGACCCACATGAAAAAATTAAAACCCCGGTAGGACAACATAAAAACCAATTTTATACAATCAATATAAAACAGCGAACTCAAACCATCATACTATTAATAAATGACAATATTTAAATTGACACAAATGTGTTAATATTAAAACTTAATTAATTACCAGAAGCAAATTCAGGGGAAAAATAATAATCTTAAATTGACACAAATCAACCACCCAAGTTGGAAATTACAGTAAAGTTTAAATAAAATCTAGAAAAATAACAAAATCTTATTTTTCGTCATGTTCTTCAATTTTTATATTTCTTTAAAAATTATATCAATTTTTATAAATTTATTTCCAATTTTTTTTGTTTCTCCTTTTTTCAAAAATTTCTGGAATTTTCTTATTTTATTTCCTAGTTTATTAAACCTTTTAAATTTCTTCCGTCAATTTTTTACGAAGGGGTAGTTGCATTTCAATTAAAGTTCGTATGTTAAAATTGACTTTTACTATTTTAGGGAGGTAGTATGACCAGAAATTCTAGGGGTAACAAAAATTACCTCTATAAAAAATTACTTTTGATGAAACTTAACTAAGTACTAACAGCAAACGATGTCAAAATATGAAAACGAACCCAGACTTCAGCTAGGAAGAGGGGTTTTGTCAAACGGAGTTGGCATAGAGAACAATTGGATTTCTACCTGCTGCAGGAAATAAAGAAAGAAGTGGTAGATGAGTTCTTCATTCAGTATTTGTGAGGGGAACCAGGAGGCAAGGTGGGTTTATGCTCTAATTCGCTAGTTCATTATGCGTATGATAAGATCTCCTAGGGGTCTTCAGAGACCTTTAGATCCAGAAGTCTATAAAACACCTAGTATTTTTATTGTGAAACGGTTCTGAAGGCTGAATTAGAGAGTCATGGTATCTCTTTTCCCCCTACTGTTCCGTTACTCTTCTTGAGGATGGTCTGCGGCTTCATGATCCCTTATGGAGAAACTATAGAATTGTTTACTTTAAGATGTTTCTTTATGGCTTTCGTTTCCCAGTTCATACTTCTGTAGAGAAATTGTTGCGCCAATATGATATTAATCCTGCTCAGATAACTCCTTCCTCCTGGTGTGGAATTTATGCCTTTCTTCGTGCTTGTGAGATGAAGGGCATCTTTACTCCGTCCATCGGTTTATTCTGTAAATTTTTTAGTTTAAAATGTCGTCACTGTTTGGTCGATATTACTCCGAGGTGGGATGACGCGTTCGTGCAGTCGTTTTGCAGAAGTTTCAGGGCTTTGAGGAGACTGTGGCTGATTGGAAGAGCGGTTTCTTCATTATCGAGCTGCCTTCACGTTTGTGGTGCGGGGGTTTTAACTGGGTAGAACCGGTAGTGTTGTCTAGAAACGAGTTAGCTTAGGCTAACGCTCTGCTAAAGATAGATACGTCCATCCGTATTCAGGAGTTCGCTTTGCACAGACACTTGGAAGAGTGCGTTATAGGTGAGTTTTCCTCCTTTCGTCTTATCGCTTTAATTTGCTTGTCGTTCTAACATATAGTTCCTTGGCAGAAAACACTGAGGATCAATCATCTGCCGGGAATAACGCTCCCTTCAACATGGTGCGGCTCCAAATGCTATTGGCTTCTCCACCATCTGGGGGCTCCAGTCGTCAGGATGTCTTGTTAAAGAAGAGGACAATTAAGACAGTCGCCGGAAGAGGGCGGGGTATTTCTACTCAAGCCTCTTATTTTCTTGACAATTGGTTACCAGTTCGGGGTAGAGGAGTAAATTTGGGCCCACCCACAACTAGGATAACTGATAGCGATAGCGAGGATATGGATATTAAAACAGATCTTCGTCATGCTTCCTCAACTTATCGAAAGAAACTCAGAGTAGAGAAAGATGGGCAGGCTACTGAGACTTCTTCTAGGAATGCTAACGAGGTCCCTACCATGAGGGCTGACATTCCTACTGTAACAAGTACTTCTCAAATGACGAAGGTTGCTGAGGCGTCAACCGTCGCTCCTCCAACTGCCACTGAAGTTCCGCCGGCGGCAGGTTCTCCTCCGCCAATCAGCGCCCCTGACTCTCCTATTTCTTATTGTATTCCAGACGTGGCGACGTCGACTTCCCATATGAGTCCGCTTTCTGAGTCGTCGCCCAAGGTCCCTCAATGGTTGTTTTTTACTTTTGTTACTAGAGCAGGCAATAAAGATTCTTCTTCGGTCTTAATGGTCAACCTTTCTTCTCAAGGCCCTAGGGAGTCCCGTCCTATCGTCTAAATTTGGCAGGGCTTGGATTCGATGGTCTTCGCGCCGCAGGGGTGTCAGACCCTTTCTCAGGGGATGAATTAACACCATCTTTGATAGGCAAGATGATGAGCCTTTCTGAAGAAATAGAAGAGTTTCTACAACTTTCTCAAAAGGCTTGGTATGCGCGCGTTATGGATGATTCTTTAGACGCCTTCCGCTACCTGGACTATGCTGTCGAAGCTTATGAGGACCAATTGTAGGATTTTTCCAACGCGATGTGTGCTCAGAAAGCGCAGCTCGACCGAGCATTAGGCCAAGTGAAATTGCTAACACAACTCCAAAACGAAACGCAAAAGGAATTGAGTAGAGAGAAATCCAAAGGGAAAGCAAAAGTCGAGGTTTTGGAGGCAGAGTTAGTGATAGAAAGGAAGAAGAACTCTCTCCTTCATGAAGAAATATTAGCTCGAGACGAGGAGCTTGCTAGGGTTCCGTTAAACATAGAGTGGTGGAAGAAGAAGGCCATGCAGGCCTTTAACTCTGGTTTTGCAGATTACCATAGGAGTAGTTCTTTCAACCCAGCTAAGATTGCTGATTATACCTCTGCAATGATGAATAAAATTGATGGAAGCAAAGAAGGTCAGCTTTCTTCAGAGGAGGAAGACGTTGGTGATAGCAATGGCGTTTGACGCTTGATTTAATCCTCGCTTGTTTTTCCTTTATTTTTCCAAAGGTTGTAACGTAAAACCATTTAACGTTATTTATTTGTAATAACGCGCATGCTGCGAAACCGTTATTTTCTTCTCGTAGATCTTGAGTCTTGGTTTATTTTGTTGTTAACGCTAATCATGTCTACTAACGCCTGCTCGCTCTTATAGCGTTATCGTTGGCGTTATCTCGGGCTTTCTCAGAGATCACGTGCTAAAAACTGGCGCTACTTTTCAGAGCATTAAATGCTAAAAATCCCCTCATTAATGTTATTTGAAGAAGTCATGATGATAGGGAGTAACAAGAACCGAAACGTCTTCCCCTTTTTCAAAGGTTATGTCTCTAGCGCGCGTTGTGTCTTTCTAACACGCCACCTCGCCATGTGTTGATTGCCCACTGGTCGCTTCTCTTAACCCTTTTAGGGTTATATATAACATTCGCTGCACCTCCTCTTTTCTTTTTTATCTCCTTTCTTACACAATACCATTTTCGAGAACAACTTACATTGCTCTCTCTCCTTCATCTGGAATTCCTGGTATTTCTTGACAAAGGTACATTTATTTCTTTTTCTCCTTCTAATTTCTTGTCTGTGTTTAATCATGTCAAAAACTCGTCGCTCTAAAAAATCCCTTGGGGAAGAAAAGATGAAAAACACCCCAACTTCTCTTTATTCCTTGCCCATGCTCCAGCAGGGGTTAGATGAATTCCATGCACGATTTCCTGTTGGTTGCTCGATTCGGGTTGCTTCTGAATCCTTTCACCTTAATAGTGAATTACCCGATAACAGTAGAATATTATATGCCAAAATGTTCAATTATGGGTTTCGGCTTCCTCTCGGCCCATTAGTAGAACAATTATTAACCACATTTGACTTGAACCCTGCTCAACTGAGTCCCAACGCGCTCTGTGTTGTTTATGCCTTCATAGCATTATGTAGATTTAAGGGAATTGAGTCCCCTTCTATTTTGTTGCTTCAAAACCTTTTTCAATTGTATTCCCGTAGAGGGGTGATAGTGATAGCACACCCCATTACGATGATGAGTCCTTAAAACCGTTCACCTGGAAACTCATGCACCTTGAGTCTTCCATTGCTGGTTGGAGAGAGGGGTTTTTTGTTGTTGACCTACCCGGTCCCTGGTGGAGGACGGGTTTTAATCATAAAATTAAAGACAACGCCTGGGGTAGCAGAAAGCCACTTTCTTCTCTAGAGGACGGCTGGTTACAGAAACTACTCCAAATGGAATTTAGTGTCGATACCCGTAATGTGGCCAACGGGGTAGATGTTCCCGCGTGTAAAGTTGGTCAGTATTTAACCCACTTTCCTTATCTTTCAGAGAAGTACTAACATTGACATTATTTCATGAATATGTAGTGCCTCCTCCCGGTTGGGAACTACAATACATAAGAAGAAAAAAGAGACGGGCCCAAAAGCAAAGAGAAAAAACCGCTGCTGCTGCCGCAGCTACCGTGTTGTGCCTTCTTCTGAGGGAGGGGCTACTATTGTTACTTTGGTCCCACCATCTTCTCAGGAGGCTGTCATTACTCTTGACACTTCCTAAGCGTCTTCCTCATGGGTGCGTGTTGTGAGGAAAAAGAGAACTAGAAACATAGGCAGCGTACGTTCTGCTCTTTCTCAGGGCGCTACTCCCTTAGAAGTGACAGTTGCTGACGCAGTTCTCGCAGGAATTCCTCTAGTTTCTACATCTACTCAGGTACTTTCACTTATTGTCCCTATCATTTTTCTCTATTCCCTCGTTGTCTTCTTAGTGCGTTTTCATTTCTTTAGGAAACCAGTACCGCTTTCGCTCACTCCCTTCCTAACGAGAATATGAACTTCGTCAATTTTCTCGAGAATCATAGAAAGAAGGCTCTTCATGAGATTCAGAGTAGCCCGGTCGGTCAGACATCGTCCGGTGCTAATTCTTCCCCCAGGGCTTCTGTGGAAGGAGGTCCGCTTCCTGAATCATCCCGGGGTGCTAACGTTGATGATGGTTTTCACCCTTTTGCTGAGTCCTCTCCTCTTCACTCTTCCTCTATCCTTATGGGTTTTTTTTCAGATGTGATGGGCCTCAATTTTGAAATGTTCACTGCTCCTAGGTCCTTCTCCCTCCTTCTCCGGCTACTTTGTTTCTTGTTCCTGTATCCCCGCCTCTCGAGGAAAAGGGCAACGCCGCTTCTAATCTGATGGTCAGTTTGAGTACGTTCGCTTCCTCTGGGCCTATCACCCACCAAGTTAATTTGGGTGGCCTTCGGGAGGGAGCTTTCCAGATTTCAGGGGCGGAAGGTGATAACAACGCTCTCACCTCTTCATCTCTTTTGGCGGCTCGCGTAATGTCACATCGAGGAGAAAGAGATGTGGTTTTGGTAAAGAACCGTCAGGAGCGTATAAGCTTCCTCCGTTCTTGCCTCTTTTCTTCGCTTTTCAATCTTCATTATTGGGATGAGGATAACGCGAAGGTAGCAGTGGAGAAACAAGGAGAAGTAGACAAACTGACGAATGAGCATCAGGGGCTATTAGATGCTGTGACAGCTGCTAGAAAGGAAGCAGAGGATGCCCGACTCGCGTTATAATGAGAAATAAAAAGAGGTCGCTCTAAATACACGCCTTTCTAAAGAAGGGGCTAGAAACATTACCTTTAACTCCGAGCTGGAGGCGGAAAGGTGTAAAAATGCAGAGCTGTCGACAGAGCTCAATCTTTCTGCAGAGAAGTACCGTTGGTATATGCGGGAGGGAGCGGGACTCATGACGGATGCTTTCATGAAATTTTACGAGACAAAAGCCCTCCGAGTTAACGACCTTTCTCAGTACTACTTGGAGAAGGCCGAGAGTGTGACCGACGAGGGTTTCCATCAGGACAGGGTCCGTGAGCAAGAGAAATGATGCGACAGCTCCTCCATAGGAGTTATGTTTCAACTCTTGTTTTTTGTTATTAACACATCTTTTGCCCGTCCCTTTCGGATGTTTTGTAATATTGAATATCAACGCCCGGTTGGAAACAAATATTTTTCACCAAATCATATAGTGTTTGTTGAGGTAGGATTCTTCACAATACCTTCCTTTGCATTTCTCTTTAGCAAGAAACTAGGAATTGATTTCTGCATATCGTATAGCTGACGCTCCTTTAACGCCATGCCTCTGACGTTGTTAGGTAGAATAGATTATCGCCATCCCTTTGGTGTTCCTAGGGAGGATTGTCTTAATGCCGCCTTTTGTTGTTAGGGGGATCACTTTAACGCCGCCCTTTGTTGTTAGGGGGATCACATTAACGCCACCCTTTGTTGTTAGGGGGATCACTTTAACGCCGCCCTTTGTTGTTAGAGGGGTCACTTTAACGCCGTCCTTTGTTGGTAGGGGGATCACATTAACGCCGCCTTTTGTTGTTAGGAGGATCACTTTAACGCCGCCCTTTGTTGTTAGGGGGATCACTTTAACGCCGCCCTTGTCCTTTGTTGTTAAGGGGATCCTTCAACCTTGCTGAATCCGGCCTCGTCGGGGCATTACTTTACGTTACTTTCCATCCACGCTTGCTGGATTCGAGCTCGCCGGGGTATTGCTTTTGCCATATAGATATCTGTCCAGCTCCACTTCACCAGGTATTTGTCGTCCGGTTACTGGCCGGGATATTCGTTGTTGTTTCAAGTGTCAACGATCGGCTTGCAGCGTGCCTCGTCTTAGTGAGTCGTCTGATTAGGAGCGGTTGTCACAAGGATAGGATTTTCACTTCCAGGCATTGATTTCTCGCATCCCTAGAGTGTGCCTCGTCTTAGTGTGCAGTCTGTATTAGCACGGTCGCTACAAGGATAGGATTTTCACTTCCAGGGTGGAGTCTTCCTTTCCCTGGGGTGTGCCTCGTCTTAGTGAGTCGTCTGTATTAGCACAGTTGTCACAAGGATAGGATTTTCACTCCCAGGGGTGCTGGGGCGTGCCTCATCTTAGTGAGCCGTCTATATTAGCACGGTTGTCACAAGGATAGAATTTTCACTCCCGGCATTGAATCTTTATGTATGCCAGGGCGTGCCTCGTCTTAGTGAGTAGTCTGATCAGGAGCGGTTGTCATAAGGATAGGATTTTCACTCCTAGCACCCTTCATTATCTGCACGTTATCAACCACAAAGTGCACAAGAAATATTCTCGATTCGCTCGTTAAAGCATGTTATTACTGTTATCGCATAGAGGAAATATCAGACTCTAGCATGATATAATTTCAAGCGAGCTATGTTCCAAGAATTTGTTAAGGGAGTACTGTCAAGTGTTTCCAAGTGATATGCTCCATTTCCGATAATGAGGGTAACATGGTATATGTCATCCCAGTTTGGATTGAGTTTCCCCATGCACTGTCCAGCTGCTCGTTTATCCCTGAGCACTAGATCTCCTGCTTTGAGTAGTTGTTCTTTGACTCGTCTATTGTGATAACGTGCCATTTTTCTCTTATAATGCAGTGTTTTCAGAAGAGTTTCCTCTTGTAACTCTGGCAATGCATCGAGGTTAGCCCGTAACCTCTCTTCATTTATCTCTTCTTTGAAGTATGCCACCCTCAGGCTCAAGGTGCCAATCTCTACTAGGGTGACGACCTCGGTGCCGAAAGCTAACGCGAAAGGGGTTTCTCCTGTGCTGGTTTTGACGGTCATGCGATACGCCCACATCACGTATGGTAGCTCATCTGCCCATTTCTTTTTAGAACCTTCCAAGTTCTTCTTGATGCCGCTAAGGATGCTGCGATTGGTTACCTCCGCTTGACCATTAGTCTGCGGATGTGCTACGGAAGAGAACCTTTGTTCGATCTGAAATTTCACGCACTAATCTTTGAAAAACTGACTCGTAAATTGTGTTATGTTATCGCTGACTAATACGCGAGGTACACCAAATCTTTTCTGTGGTGATGTTAGCTACCGCTTCCACTTCTGCCCATTTCGTGAAGTAGTCCACCGCCACGACCATAAATTTTAGCTAAGACTTGGCTTTTAGAAATGGGCCTAAAATCTCAATTCCCCACTTGGAAAATGGGCAAGGAGCAACAATCTCGGAGATTTCCGTGGCAGGTCGTCGGGGAATTTTAGCAAATTCCTGACATTTCTGACAAGTTCGTACGAAGGTATCACAATCCCTACGAATGGTGGGCCAATAGAATCCCGTCTGAAAAACCTGCACAGCCATAGTGCCACCAGACACATGCATGCCGCATATCCCTTTGTGGATTTCGCACAGAGTGTGGAGGCCTTCTTGCTCCGTTATGCACTTGGCAGCTGGATGAGAGAAGCATCTCCAAATCAGTTCTCCATCATAGTATGCGCACCGTGCCGCTTGTTTCAAGACTTTTCTCTTTTCGGCGTCATCTGCAGGTAATTCATCGTGCTTCAAGTATTTTATTACGGGGATTTGCCAATCATTTTCAATTTCTTCGACGCAAAGCGACGCTTGTTCTTCCATAAAAGAAGGCACAGATATTTCTCCATAGTACACGCCCTTATCGTGCTTCAAGTATTTTATTACGGGGATTTGCCAATCATTTTCAATTTCTTCGACGCAAAGCGACGCTTGTTCTTCCATAAAAGAAGGCACAGATATTTCTCCATAGTACACGCCCTTAGGTATGGAAGCTTTCGGGTTTGCTGCAATTTTGGCGAGGTTCTCTGCCTCACCATTATCCTCTCGAGGGATATGCTCGAAGCTGACCTGCATGCCATTTTCTTTATTTCTATCAGCTCGCGTTTCACTTTAGAGAGATATTGAACCATGATGGGCTCTCTGGCTTGAGAATTTCCCAAGGCTTGGTCTATTATCAATTTGGAATATCCACATAGCTTCAGTCGTAAGTCTCCCATCCTTCCAGTGTCGTGTATGGCTTTAGTGGAGAAACTTCTTCCTATTCTGAGTCCAGCTAGCAACGTCTCATATTCTGCCGTGTTGTTAGATAATGGTTGTAAGATTCGGATGGCATATCGTATCTATATGCCATGCGGCCCAGTCATAAAGATTCCGGCTCCGGCTAGCTCTTGATTCTTGGCTCCATCCACATAGACAACCCATATGTTAGTGTAGGTTTCTAGGAACGGAAGATCCAAGTTATCCTTTTCGTCTTCTGTTAGGTCCATCAATGGATCTTGCGTAAACGTGCATTCCGCTATGAAGTCTGCTAGTGCTTGAGCTTTTATAGATGGTCGGGCCTTATACTGTAATCCATACTGCTCAAGTTCGATGGCCCAAATTAGCATCCTTTCTGAAGACTCAGGTTTTCTGAAAATCCTTCTCAAAGGTTGATCCGTAAGCACGATGACGGGGTAGGCTTGGAAGTACTGGTCCATTTTCCGCGTTGCCTATACCAGCACAAATGCTATTTTTTCAATGCGAGCGTATCATAGCTAGGCGTCTTTCAAAACATGACTAACAAAGAACACGGGGTGATGAACATGACTGTCATCTCGTACGAGGACCACACTAACCACCTCATCAGCGACGCCCAAATACAAATATAGCGTATCGCCTAGCTCTGGCCTTGTTAGTACCAGGTCAAAGGAAAGGTAGGCTTTTATGCCACCAAAAGGTTCTTCACATTCTTCTGTCCATCCAAAATGAGTTTTTTTTACGAATAACCTTGAAGAACGGTAGGCATCTCTCACCTTGCTTAGAAATGAATCGCCCTAAAGCGATAACGCGCCCTGTGAGCTTTTGTACTTCTTTGGTTGTTCGAGGAGATATCATGTCGTCGATGGATTTGATCTTTAACGGGTTAGGCCGGATGCCTTTTTGACTGACCACATAACCCAAGAATTTTCCCGTTTGAAATGCAAACATGCATTTCCGGGGGTTGAACTTCATTTTGTATGCTCTCATCATGTCGAAAACTTTTTCCAAGTCAGCTAAGTGGTCTTCGAAGCTTCGACTTTTAACCAATATATCATCCATGTAGGTCTCTACGTTCTTTCCAATTTGCCTTTCAAATACTTTGTTCGCCATGCGCAGGAAGGTTGCCCCAGCATTTTTCAATCCAAACGGCATCGCCTTATAACAGTAAGTGGCCTTTGGAGTGATGAAGGCGGTCTTTTCTTCGTCTTCAATGGGGATTTGATGATACCCAGAGTTGGCATCTAATTAGCTCAGATAAGCATACCCGACAGTCTGGTCGACTAGCTGGTCGATTTGAGGGAGCGGGTAGCAATCCTTGGGGCAGGCGTCTTTCAGATCAGTGAAATCAATGCACATGCACCAATCTCCGTTAGGCTTTGGAACTAGAACAGGGTTAGCTAACCATGTCGGGTATTGAACCTCCCGAATAAAACCTGCATCTAGGAGTTTCGATACCTCCTTCTCGATGGCTATTGCCTTTCTTGTGGAGAATGCTCGCCGTTTTTGCTGAACTGGCTTGGCGTTAGGGTCAACGTTAATTCGATGCTCTGCTACTTCTCGTGTAATTCCAGGCATATCCGCAGGCTTCTAAGCGAATTCTCCTTTGTACTTGTTTAACAATCGAGCTAACTGTGCGTTCTCTTCCGGGCTTAACTTTTCACTGACCAGGAAATTTGCTTCTCTGATTCCGCTGACGGGAACTGGCACTATCTTATCCACCGGTTGGGTGCGCTTTTCATCTTTCTGCTCGAAGGGGTCATCTGTCACACATACATAATAGTCGCAACTCTTTTAAGTCATGAGTAGGTAACATTCAGTCGCTAGCTTCTGGTCGCCTTTGACCAAGACTACCCCATCCCATGAGGGATATTTCATCCTCAAGTGCCTTTGAGATATCGCTGGCCCAAAACGGTTGAGGAACGGTCGTCCAAGTATGGCGTTATAGGGAAAAGTTAAGTCTACGACCAAGAATAACAACTCCTCCGACCGCTTGGACGTATCTTCTCTAAAGTATACTGGCAACAATGTGGCTCCAGTCATAGGGATTAGAACTCCGTCCACCCCCATTATTGGCTTCTAGTAAGGTGTCAGCTCACTGTCAGGACGCTTCATGAGGTTGTACGCCTCTAATGAAAATAAATTTACCGCGCTTCCATTGTCAATAAGAGTTTTCCTAACTCCATGATTATCGATAACGGGCGTAAGCACTAATGCATCATTATGTGGGAATACAACACCTTTCTCATCCTCTTCAGAGAAGGACAATACCATTCAATCTAATGCACTTATCGCCTCACTTTTTACTAACGTGCTTTCTCGTTTGTGCTTCCCCCCTAAATTGGGCGTTAACTGCACAGGCTCATCAAGATATGGAGTGCCACCAGAAATAATATTAATGATGGGAATGTCATCATCGTGGACTATTAACGTCTCTCTCATTCTTCTGCTAGGGATATCATTGTTTCTAGGGGGGTAAAGGGGTGGTTGTCTGTTGTCCGACACTTTACCCGTCGGGTTACCTCTAGCTTCTTCTCTCGCCTTAGCGGCAAACTCTCCAAGGTAACCTTCTTCCACTAAAAGCTCTATTGCTAACTTTAACTCTCTGCACACATCCGTGGAGTGTCCTTTGACTTTGTGGAATTTACAGAAGGCGTTTTCTCTTCCTCCCATAATTACTCCTGGTTTCACAGGAGCTGGATAACGGATGGGCAGGTTCTGTTGTTGGACGATCGCCAAGATTTCTGCTCTCGAAAGTATGAGAGAAGGAAGGTTAGGGTCATAAACTCGGCTTTTTGGTGGATCTGTTTGTCGTCTAATAGGAGAATTGCCAAGCCTTCCTTTCAAAAAATTGCCCTTTTGCCGATTTCAGGCCCTAGGGATATGATCTTTTCAATGGCCATAGTCGTCACTTTGACGAGTATCCGGGGCCGCATTAGTATGAGCGTTAGGAGTAAGATGTGTGTCCTGTGGTGCGTTTCGAATCCTGTCTCTATTTTCTTCTTCCTCTATCCTCGCATAATTATGAGCTTTCAGCCTTAACGCATCTAGAGTCGGTGGGGGATCCATTATTAACGTATCTCGTAACTTCCCATAACAACAATTGCGTTTCAAGGCTTCCATCGCGAAATCAATGGTAATGTCTGGTGTCAATGACATTTCGAGATCAAAGCGACTAAGGAAGTCCTTTTAAGGACTTCTGAGGTTTTTGATGGATATCAAATAACGCCGCTGCAGATTTCTTGATAGGGACAGTCGTGCTAAATCGCCTCCGAAAATTAGCTTCTAGCTGTGGAAAGCTATCAATCGACCCCGCTAGGAGTCCTTCAAACCAGAGGCGTGCTACCCCTGACAGTATCATGGCAAATATCTAGCACAAAGCCGCATCGCTATGAGTTTGAAACTGCACGAAGTCTTTTACCTTGTTAAGGTGGGAGATGGGATCCTTCGTGCCATCATACGATTCTGCAGGAAGTTTCACATGCCGACTGACCATATGGTGCCTTATGCGATAGCTGAATGGGTCACCAGCGTTATCATCGGGAATTTTGTACAGATGACGGAGAGGGGAGACCTCTAAATGATGCCTTTGACCTCGAAGGTTGTGCTCATGATGTCGCCTGGGGGATCGGCTGCGACTCCTGGGCGTCTAGGTTCGATATCTTCTACTGCTCGATTTCTCGCTGTGTCTGGGGGATATGCCCCTAAACATCTCATCTCGCCTACCATCCCAACGATATCTTTACTCATCATGCCATCGTTCCTCTTGAGAAATAGGGATTTCTCACTTGTGCTGTGCAAAAGGTTCCACTTGTCTATAAGTGAGTTGCATGAAATTGGCAGGGGTTGTCGTTACGGGCATGGTCAGTGGGATAGTCCTAGGCTGCCAGGGTGGTAGTGGACGATCGGTGATAATAGATGGAATAAAAACTATGTGAGAAGGAATGCTAGGCCCTGAGATATTGGGCGTAAATTCGACAGCTAACTCAGTCAAGTGATCTAGCTGAGCACTAAGAGCTGATATTGAATTCACAAGAGGGTTGCTTGCACTATCCATCACGGATCCTCTTGAAAGGGGAGTGGAATAGCTAGATCCTACCATCTGAGGAAAAGGAATATGCATCTGGGAAAAAGGTGTTCCTGTTGTTTGTCCGAAAGAGAGATCTAACGTTCCCTGAGGAGTTTCCTGCATCGTGGTAGAAATAGTAGTAGTAGCAAAAGGAAAAAGCTCTCTACGGGTAGCAAAAGAAATACCAAAAGACTGAGGTGGTATAGGATCTGAATCAGAAGCCATGATCCTTCGATCTTCCAAAAAAAATAGAGCTTGGCTATTAAGGACGCTTACTTAATAGAACCAAAGCTCTCAATGAAAGCACCAATTTGATAAGATCCAGACTCCTGTTGGAGGAAAAAAAGGGGAAGATGGCTTCTTAGAGTCGTTGTTCATCGTCGTCCGGTGTACCTGCAAAGCGCCGGAGGGGGTCTCCGGCGTAGACACTCTGATGCTTAAGTCAGTGAAAGTAGTTAGAATAACAGAGTTTTGGCCAGCGATCTTAGGCTTACCTCAAATCTTGCATGCTGGGGTATTTATAGACAAAATATGAGCGTTATCTCTATGGGGTAAGCGTTATCTAGGGAAGATAACGCCTAAATACCTTAAATGACGTCATGGCCTACCTGGGATGGGATAACGTCGTGCGTGTGCTAGATAAAGCGTGAGACCCCCCCTCTCTCCCCCGCTGATGTCGACCATCCCAGGGTTTATCACTATGTGGGTGAGAGGCGGTAGCAATAGAGGCGGTCGCCTAGTGGGAGCTGCCGTTCTCCAGCCTTAACGTTAGGTGCAAAGACGAAAATACCCCTGACGTTACATTATAGTTATCACTCTTCAACATTGCAGCAGAAGGGTTGCATTGTCTCTTGGTTAGAGCCGAAAATATGGGGTTGTTACGAGGAGTGGGGAATGATGATGCAGGGTGACGGCTTACGCATCTGCAGTTTGCGGATGACACCCTTATTTTCATTAATAATGATGAGAGCGAGATTCAAGGTGTGAAAGGGACTCTCCGTTGGTTTGAAGCTTTTTCAGGACTCCGTGTCAACTTCCACAAAAGTTCACTGGTAGGGATAAATCTCTGCAACCAGATTGGGGGTTACTCAACTAGAAGAGCAGGGTGCAAGTATGAGGAGCTTCCTTTTAAGTATCTGGGTTCTTATGTGGGGCTTAACCCAAGGAGAAAATCTAGTTGGCAGTTTCTCATCCAAAAAATAAGAGGAAAATTTGCCATGTGGAAAGGTCATCTTTTGTCTGTGGGTGGTAGAATGATGTTGATAAAGGTTGCGCTGTCGAGCATTCCCATTTATAATATGTCGATTTATTGTATGCCTAAGTGTGTTCGACGCCAATGTGAAGGGATTATGCGGCGGTTCATGTGGAGTGGTGACGAATCTAAGCGTGGTTTGGCCAAGGTTAAATGGGAAGAAATTACTCGATCGATCGAATTTGGGGGTTTGGGGATTGGTGACCTAGAGACTCGGAATACTGCTTATTTATTCAAGTGGGTTTGGGGTTTATGCAGAGGAAGCAGGAAAGTTTGGGCTGACATAGTGAGAAGCCAATACATCATTCATGGTGTGACTTCTGGAAAACAGAAACGAAGAACTATTCCTTGGTGTGGCGTGATATTGCTAGCCACTTCGAAAGGGGAGGGAACTGGTTTGATTTTTGGACTAGACATATAGAGATGGAAGCTGGTGATGGCTAGAAATTTTCTTTCTGGTGGGATCCTTGGTATAACATGACTCCGTTGGCTTTGGTTCACCCAAGGTTGTATAACCTCTCAGAGAATAAGCAAGGGAGCATTGCAGACCATGGAGTTTGGCAAGTGGGACGATGGAATTGAATTACTCAATGGCGTCTGGAGCTCTACGAGTGGGAGAGTGACGAGTGGGCGGCTTTAATAACGCAGCTCCCAGTTCTAACCACCCAGATTCGTGGGGACAGAGTGATGTGGGTTCTTGGTGCAAGGGTCTTGACAAGCTGCGATATCAGACCGTGCCCGCATTGAAATCATATTGGTCCAACTTAGTTCCATATAGAATTGAATTCTTTCTTTGGTTGGCGTTGCGTGAGCGCATTATCACCAGAGATTTCTTAGAAGCGCAACATGCTTGTGGAGGAGGAAAAAGTTTACCCCATGTGCAACGGGCATAGAGAAACAGCCCAACACATTTTGGTGCACTGTAGTAAGGCTAAAGGGTGTTGGGACTTGGTGGTTCAATGGTTGGGCACAGCGTGGTGCTGTCGTCGAACTGTAGGGGAATTGTGGGACATGTGGGAAAGTCTTGTGCCGTGTAGGGGGGAGCAAGTGAGAGGGATGCGGCGGGCTTTATTCTATGATGTGGTGTGGAGTGTCTAGCTGCAGCGAAACAAGGTGGTTTTTCAGAACGGAACATATTGTATGAGACGCACTGTCAATATCTCCTTCTCATTATGGTATAGATGGTTGAAGAGCAAAGATTTCACGTTTCCATACAGCTTGGGAATGGTGTTTCTGTCCTCCACTTGGCTCCTGTCTTGGGGTACTGCAGGCAGATAGTTTCAGGTTTCTAGCGTGTCATTAGAGTTGGTTTATCTTTCCTTTTGGTGTTTCTCGGGCACTGCCTCTGAGGAGGTCGTGTCTCTCTTGTACATTCCTTTCCCTCTTTTCTTACTTCCATCTTCTTGATGATTGCCAATAAAAATTCTTCAGCTTATGAAAAAAAAAATGAACCCAGATAACTGACCGTAATGACGAGGCGAGAATAACCCAGCTGGCGGCGAGGTCAGAGGTGGCCGGAGTGGACCACACGTGCCGACGCGTGGAGGATGCTGGCGAAGACTTTGGCTGCGCGTGGAGGCGCATCGTAGGTGGGAATGCCAAGCTTCCACTTGCTCCCGACTCGACTCGTCGTTGTACTTCTTTCTGTGTCGGCGGTGAGAACAAAAGATGTCGGGAAGTGGTCGGACAAAGAAAACAGAAAAAATCGGATTTGGTTAAGGGTTTGGGAAGAAAGTGGATACGAAGTGGAAGGAAGTAGACGAGCTTTTTACTAGTTGTAAATAATAATTGAACTTGTAACAGTTGTTGTCAAAAGTTGATGCCATCTAGTTGAAATGCAAAGAATATATATTATATTATAAATACAAAGATGAGTTGTTTACTAGTTGTAAATAATTGTACTCGTTCCTGAAAAAGGATTCTCTTTGTTGAAGACTGAGCAATGCAGTAATTATTTTGTCATGTATGCAATAATTCAATTGCTCTTTCTTTCATGACAATAGTGAGCAATGCAATAACTATTTTGTCACCATTATGTATGCAATAATTCAATTGCTCTGCTCTTTCATAACTCAATTATTTGATATTAAGAGTGAGAATAAATTAAGGAGTGAGTGAATCCTATGTGTATCTATTAATTTTTTTTTTAAAATGAGAAATTATTAAATATATTCGTTACATATAAGTGTAACTTTAATATGAGCTCATTTAATTGATTTTTTAAAATTAAAAGTGAATTCATATTTATTAATTTGCAAAATCCAAATGAGAAAAGTGACCGAACATAAAACTACTATTCTACGTAATAATTTGTCAAGCTCCTTAACTTCATACTTATTTTCTTAATTAAAAACCCGAAGAGAAAAGGTTATGACTTAGTCAAATCATAATTAATTAAGCCATTGGTGCGCCACGTGCCATGAAATTTCTTATAACACGGTTGGTTATTGAATTTTACTCGTATGATTTTAATTAGGAGTATTAGTTAGTTAAATATCAATTATGAAGTATTTTTATTACAATTTATATCAATCTACATATTAACTATCAAAATTATGAGGGTAGATGTGTCTAAAATAACATTTTTTTTTAAATTAACAATATGAATTTATTGAACTAGAGTAATAATAAATAAATAAAATTTGGAAAATGTTTTCCAAATGAAAATATTTTCGAAAATTTTCTAAAATAAAATTTTTTGACTATAAAATAGATTTTGGAAATAATTCCAGTTTTGGAAATTTTTCAAAAAAATCTTCGTAACTAAACAGCCCCTAAAATATGCTCCAAATTTCCTAAGGCAATGCACATTATAATTTCCACATGATCATAATTAGTAAATGTTGTAGAGGAGAAACTGTGTACACCATGACAAATCTTTTTGTTGTTAACTTAACATTTACTAATTTGAAGAAGAAAATATTACATAACTGAGTCAGAATAGAAAGCTACACAAAATTGCAATGATGGTAAAACTATGTGCATGCTGCAAGCCTAAAATATGCTCAAATTATCATAACTAAATGTACATTACAATTTTGACAAAACGTTAACGATTAACTTTAACGGTTCTGCAAAGTTAGGTCCTTTCTTAGGCACATATTTTCCTTCCCTATCACGAACCCACTTCTTAGACACCACAACACCGTCTGTTTTTTGGAATCTCTAACACACTACTGAAAGCCCAATATTTTAGAGTATTCATTAAGGAAATCTTGGAGGTCCTTCATCTTTGGGAAAGTCATTTCGATTTTGGGTCAGTAGATTGAATTTCCCTATCAAGGGCACGCGACTCCATTGTCCTAGGGACTGTCTGAGGTAGAACAACATCAGCGTACTCAGTAGGTTCACCAAACCCACAGTGTGAAGGCCCTACTTCATTGTCGTTGGACTGAGACAGTATGGAGGTCAGCAATTAATAGGATCGGGAAGCTAGTAATGCAAAAAATTGACAATAAATTGTATTGTGAATCTCACCCACCTAGAGGTATTCATATTCTTTGTCGCAATATTCCTAGGCAATGTAGATCTGGATTGGAGAGAAGGAGGTTGACACTTGTTCACCCACCGGATTGAATGATTTTGGCGGAACCTTTTGTGGAGGCTCTGTTTTCTTAGTCATCGATAGTAGACAAATTTATTTTCGGGTGGGAGGGTTGAAATTAATGGCGGGGATAAGTCGCGCCATTATTCTGAAACAATTAGAAATTATTTTTGGGCCATTTCTTATTCAAGAATTATTTACTAGAAAAATGGAAAACAAAATTGTACATAAATATCATGGGTGTTATAAAATGAAAGTAATTATGTGACTACATACATTAAACTTAACTAAAAATATTTTTATACTAATATTTGTTATTAGTAAATCATATATATCTTATTTGACTCGTATCATAGATTTGTAACTAAAAACTTTTATCATTGTTTTAAATTTATCTTATAATGTAAAAAAAATAATGTCATCTTTAGTAATATGTATGCCCTATAATTAGTTTCCATGCTTATATTACATTTTCACCATGAAAATTCATACATGGATCTTTAGAGTTAGTAACTATAAATTACTCATTATGTACTTTCGTTTTCATATGAGCCTATTCATATTTCACTAAAATGGATCAAATGAAGATTAACTAAGTTAGGATCTATAAATAAGTGGAAATTAGCTTCCATCATCATAATCCTCGCTCACTAATGTGGATCAAATGTTGATCAACTATGTTAGGAAATACGAGTATAAATTAGTCAACATTTTTTCTCACGTTCATGTCACTATAAGACGTTGACTAATCATATCAAACGTTGATCAACTAAAGGCGTAACAAAAATGTAGTTCAAATTAGTTAACATAATGACATCACTATTTTACTATAATGGGTCATTTACAGTGATCTACTAAATTACAAACTAGAATTTAGGCCTTCTTAGTTTTCGTTCATCGATCAACTATTTCGCTATGATGGACCATATAGACTATAAAGTGATCTACTAAATTAGATCCCCTACTAATTAGTGATGTGATCTTTATTATTATTTCACAATCAACCAAGTGCACCAATCACCTGGTGAACTTCACTTTTCCCGCAAAGTGCACTCCATTCTTTCATCTACGGTGCCGCAAATAATCCTACTTTCATTTCATGACTAATGACGCTAATGTTGCAAATGGTTTGGTTCAAATTAATATTCTTCCGGTTTTCTTTAAATGACTTTTACTATTTGGCCACGCATATTAAAGATGCCGAATGACTCACTATTTGAGATAATTTTGTCCCGAATTTTTTTCTCGGACGTACGTTAAGGATTAACCTACGTTCAAAAAAAGTACGGAATTTTTTGGGGTCAAATAGTGAGTCATCTGATTTCCTCAATATGCGTGTCCAAATAGTAAGAGTCATTTAAAGAAAACCGGAGAGAGTATTCTTTTACCCTCTAGTGGGCCCACATGAGGCGGCCCCAAGTTTTATTATTATTTTTTACCTTCAGCAAATGTATGCCTAAAATGGGTAAATTCCCACAAATTCAAACTCCTCTCTCATCTTTTACGTTTCTACAGTTTTTCTCCACCAAACCTTAAATCCCCAAATTCCCAACTACTTTCATTTGTTACCAGGGACGGATCCGGGAATGATTTTCAGGGGGGGCGGGGGTTCGGGGGCAGCGCCCCCGAAAATGTTTTTTGGGGTATTTTAAAAGGAAACCAAACGAGCTTAACGAAAATTTTTTTTGGGGTATTTTAAAGGGAAACCAAACGAGCTGAACGAAAAATTGAACAAATGCTTAAGAGTATTTGTATCCGTCACTAAATAACAAATATTTAGATAACTTGATAAAATTGAGTCAATTGAAGCAATTTCTCCTTATTGAAAGCAACAAAGGAGTAATTCGCTATTCCTCTCATCAAATCGATTATTAAGCTCATGAAGTTGCATATCAATGACTTGATAAAATAAATCAACTTGATAATGATGTAGATTGGAAATTTGCTCACCTTTCCGCCTTGGTCTACCAACATTTGGACCAACATTTGATGGTGCTTGAGTAGATGGTTTAATCAAATATTTGTCCATATCTACAAAAACAAATATTAAGGCTAAAATATTTGATCCCGACCAACAACCACAAAATAAAAAACGGAGTCGACTAAAATATTTTAAAATCAATCGCCGATTCACCCATTCGTACGAAATATTCGATTGATGGACGACCAAAATTTAATTTTAAAAATACGAAACTTTGGCTAATTAATTTAAAATGCAAGATTGGAGTAAACCGTTAATCGATTTGTGAAATTGAGGATATGTAATTAATCTAGAGATGTAGCACTAATTATTTAACAACAGATTGGGTATCAATTTACTCAATAAGGCAATTAATTTGGGGTGGGTTAGATTAGGGATTTGGGCTGGGCTGTATACTAAATTTTTTTTTCCCATTAGCCCAGGGTGGGCATCAGCCCACGGTGGCCCCCCTGGATCCGTCCTTGTTTGTTACCAATCACGACAACACAATTAAGGCCCCGTTTACCGCAGAGAATTTCCCAGGAAATTCTCCAGTTTTTTGAAAACTGGATTTTTTTCCGAAAACGTGTTTACTTCGCGCTATTTTCGTTTCTGTTTTCAAAATGAAAATTTTCGGAATAAAAACCTATGGGTAAGTTTTGAAAACTCAAAAAAAGTGTTTTCAACTTTTCCTTTGATGTTTGAAAACTCAGTTTTCAGAATGAAAACTCGTTTTTATGTTTAATGAAACTTTTTTTATTGCCATTTTGCCCTTGTCCATAAACAAAACCGTTCTCTTCATCATTCATCATCTTCTCCCTCTTCTTGCCCTAAATCGCAGCAGCCGCTCCTTCCTCCTCATCTCACAGCACCGTTCCTCTTCCTCTTCGCCGTTGTTGTTCTCTTCTGTCTAGCCCGACGCCGGCCTTCCTCTTCGTCGTTCCTCTTCCTCTTCGCCGTTCCTGTTTGATCTACAAGGTATTTTCTCTTCTTTTCCTTTTTCTTTTTTTCCTTTAGCTTTTTCTTTTCCATCAATCGGTGTCAGTTTGGGTTTGTCTATGGTTCTGGTTGATGGGTAATTTTGTTCTTCTTGTTTTGAGCTACTGTGTGCCAATGAAATGAGTTTTTGGAGATGGGTCTTAATGCTTTGCTAATAAAAGAGGGATCTTTGGCTTGTTTTGTGTATATTTCTTGCTGGGATTTCCATATCATGGAATTTTGTTTGGGGGTGTGAAGTAGAGTCATAGGCTTGGGACTGTTCGAGTTCTAGTTCGTGTTAAAATGAGTGAATTTGATAGCTGTCCATGACAATAAAGCTGCCAATCTGTATCGAGCTTATTTGGAAACTGTAACTCCTGAACAAAATGTATGTAATGGAAAGTAGAGCAGGAACCTGTGTAGTAGACATTGTTGCTTAGCGCAAACTCTCCCATCATGGTCAGGAAATAAGTAGAAGCATTCATATGGGTGACAAGTTTATGCAGAAATGGCAAGTTTTATATATATCAGCTCTTTTCGTCATTAAGATTAAAAAAGTTCATCAGTATAGTTCTGCAAATATTCATAAAGAATCAGATAATCAATTGTACTGTTATTACTACTACTAATAATAATAAAATTCTAATCATTTTTTGTCAATAACGTACCCTTGGTGGTAGCCTATATATATATAGTAGGTAGTTTTCATATAGTAAACTAATCAAATTTCCAGCAAGATGTATGTAACTGCAGGCCTAAAATATACTACTTGTAAAGGAGAATGAATACGAACCATTTCTTTGTGTGTACAACTGTTGTACCGTAGAGTTAAGGTCGCCCTCCCAATGGCCTTCCTCTTCATTGAAACTGTCTACCCGAACCCTCCTTAGCCTATTTGCAATTAGTTGAGGATCAGAAGCTGGTAAGGCATCTTAAGTATAGTAGTGGGTTTTTGAGAATGCAGGAAACCATTTATGGGTTTGCTTCTTTTTTTCTGGGACTGTAACTTGTGTTTTCACATGTTGATTATATTTTGGTAATTGTGCTTTGATGACTGCTTGAGCTAGTCTTAATTATCAAAATGTTCACTAAAGTTTCACACTTTTTGCTTGTGTGGTCCATGTAATGATCAATGAGATGTGATGATATGGTTTAAAATTTCAATAATGATGAATTGCTGCTTATACTGACTGCAATCTTTGTTGGATAGCCTGTTTGGTTACCAGTTAATTAAATTACAACTTCAAGAAATCCCTACTTTCACTTCTACTTGTAATTTTACTGTTTAAAACATTATGACACCATGATAATCTTCTCTAAAAATAGAAGATGAAACAGGTAGCTTAAATTTAAATACCAAATTGAAACATATAATTGTATGCGGAGTCAATTGCAATAGATGTTTCTGGTCTGTTTCATGTCTGTTTCTGGACTGGATTTTCCTGCATCTGGTATGTTTTCTGGTCTGGATTTCTTCTGCTTCTGGTATGTATTTCTGGTCTGTATTTCTGCCCTATTTCTGGTCAATTTCTGGTCTGTATTTCTGGTTTGCTTCTGGTCTATATTCATGGTCTGTATTTCTGGTTTGTTGCTGCTCTTGGTTTGTGTGTAAAACATGTTGAAGTATAAGCTTGGGTGGCTATTAATGTTTGCTTAGGTGTTGTAGATAATTGGAACTCATCATGGCTGGAGGGAGACCCGAGGGTGAGGATGAGGCAAAATGGTCTGACAAAAACGAAGAAATATTTCTTCAAATTTTGCACGACCGAGTGAAGAAAGCTCCTAATGGTGCACCCACCTTCAAGAGTTCAGACTGGAACGATATTGATGAAGAAATGTTTCTGGCCTCTGGGGAAAGGTTCGGTGGAATGAAGTTGGTGGGTAAATACAATCGTCTAAGGGTGAAGCATCGACAATTTTCAGAATTGTTAGAGCACACTGGAGTCACCTACGTACCGAGCTTGAACACTGTCAATGCCCCAGAAGATGTGTGGCAAATGTTCTGCTAGGTATGTTAAACACTCTCACATATTTACATTGTTCCATATCTTTATACATTGTTGTTATTCATATTGTTTGTCACATTTGCAGAAAAACAGGGCCTATAACACATTCAGAAGGAAAGGTTGTCCAAACTACGAGATGCTAGGTCTGGTGTTTAATAAATCTACAGCTACGGGACTTCTAAGACACACCTCTTCGCAATTGCCACCTACATCTGATGAGGAGCGTCAGACCGAAGACCAATTTCTGAATTATGGTGTTCACGTTGACGTAGGTGATGGAACACCTGACTGCCGGAGCTCGCAAGGAAAACGTCCTTCTTCTGGTTCACTTCCAGCTGCTAGGCGCGTGAAGAAGGTTAATTCCTCGAAGTTGGACTCCTGCATGGACCAGTTCGCGTCATCACAGAGTGCTAAGACCGAGTATTTTAATGCAAAGGCTAAGAAGTACAAAGTTGAGCAAGGTGAAGTTACAAGTCCAAACAAAGAAGCTGATTCGATTGTTGGGTGTATCGAGGCTATGGGGACGGTGGATGGGGTTCCGGATGCAGCGTTCATCAAAGCACTTGAGAGGTTCAAGGATCCTTACTGGAGGAAAGTCTTCGCCACGCTATCGATTGAGAAGAAGAGGTTGTGGTTGCAGAGCTTGGCGTGATTGGATGATGTTTTAATTTCCCGTAGGCATAAACGTATTAGGATGCCTATTTGTGTGCCTGTTTGCGGATAATTAGCAAGTTATGTACGTTAACTCTTTTGTTAAGCTCTTTTGTAAGTTAATTATGAGATGGCATTATTTTATTCTTGTGCCCATTTTCTTTCCAGTATTTGATTCGTGATTTTCTTGTTTATCATGGGCATTATTTCCCTTTTGATTTTTCAAATTTCCAATCATCATGAGCATCTGTTAAATAGAAAAGAAGAAATCTCTCAAGCATGCACATGGAAAAAAGAATGAAAATTCATGATTGGGGGACCATTTGCTATGAAATAGTTTCAATGCTTGTGAGTATACAGGGCAAGAAATAGTGACAAACAAATCAAATAAATAGGAGATAAATTAGTAGTACTAATAATTATGGTGCATGATTGTGGGGACAATTTCTGAAGGAAACATGGCAATGCTCGTGGATATACAGGGACAAGAATAGTGACAGCCATATTAGAATAAATAGGAGACCAAGAAACTAGTATCGTAGGAAGGGAAAAATAGAAAGAAGAGGGAGCGGCAGACGTAAAGCAGGTGATATTTTTGTATTTTGTTATCGCATTTAATTTATTTGAGTTTTGATTTACCAACAGAACATTGTATTTTAAAGATATCAACATGCTTACTTACATAGAAGACATGAGATAAAAAATTATTTATGTTATATTTTAGTTATTTAAATAGATATATACTTCAAATAAATATATTTGTTACTTTTAAAACAAATAAAAAATATTCCATCACAAAAAGCATGTTTTCATATTTTTTAAATGATGTTAAATTATAATTACAAAAATAATTTATTAATATAGCAAGTTTCATTACAATATAAAGTGAATAAAATAGTAGAATATATAAGTACAAAGTTAAAAAATAAGAAAATTAAAAATTAACATTTATGTAAAAATAGGAAAAACATGAGAAGGAAAATAAGCTTCTATTTTAATTGTCTTCCTAATTGTATTAATTTGTCAAATAAACTAGGAAAAACCCGTAGTGTTGTTGTTTCAAAAAAAATTAAAATCAATTTATATTTTATGATTATATTTGGCATTTTAATAGGGAAAAATTGTATTTCAAGTTGTATTTTAGAAAAACAGCTCTTCACCCGATTATTTTAAACACAACTATCAGGATAAAATGTGGTTGTAGAAAACTATCACAGTATTTTTTGAGCTAAAGTTGTCGTTTCACACCACATAGGTAAACAAAGCCTTGTACATAAATCCTTTATTTACGAGAAAATAGGTGATAACGTAATTAGTTTGGTATTGTTTACTAACCTGTAATTCCTACTCGTCTCCACTTCTTTGTAGTTCTATTTGTTTCCTCTGCTAAATTCAGCGGTTTATTTATAATGCAGGTAGAAATGACACAATATTATGATAATACTTCAACATATTATGTTGTCAATTCAAGTGATGATGGTTCTACTGATGATGATGATGACTTGGAAGAATTACTGCAGCTTCAGAGGCTAGAGCAAGCTGAAAGCAGTCGTGTTGCAAGGACGCCTTGTCGCACATCTATGCTTAGCGGTAGAGCTCATATCATTGAGGTTTTACTGGGAAATCCCATTGTATGTTATGAGAACTTTCGTATGCGACCACATGTTTTTATGAACTTGTGCGATAGTCTCAAAACTATGGGTTTACTACGCGCGACCAGAGAAGTTACTGTGGAAGAGGGTGTGGCAATGGGGTTATCTGTATTATGTCACAGGCAAACTCAGAGGGTTATAGCTGGCCGATTTCAGCATTCTACTAGGACCGTGCACATATGGGTGAAGTATGTGATACGTGCTTTGGCTGCTTTAGCAACTGAGTTGATCAAACATGTCAATAGAGGACCGGTTCAACCAGAAATTCTTGAGAATCCCAGATGGTATCCATTCTTTCAGGTGCGCATCTCTGTTAGGAATTGATGATACTTTAAAATTACTGAAGTTTAAACCTAACTCTGATATATACTTCTTTTACTTCTCTCAGAAATGCATAGGAAACAAGCGCGAAGTAAACGCGTTTTCCAGTTTTCAGAATGAAAACAAAATTCTCGAAATTCAAAAAAACAGCAAATTGAAAATTGAAAATTCTCCCAGGTAAACGGGCCCTAAGTCTTTCGTATTCCTTTTTAAGCCCTAAATCCCCAAATTTCTGATAATCAACAATGGCATCTTCGTCCAGTACCTCATTATTTTAGTCGACACTGTCGAATAACATCCACCAAAAGGTTGGTTCCATATAGTTGGCAAGGAGGCAAAGGCCTGAATTTGATTACGAGGGCGACAAAGTTGCTTGCTATTGCGGCCTTGTCGCAACACGGTGGACATTATGGACCAACTCTAACCTAGGGAGGAGGTTCTACAAATGCTAGCTCCCTATGGAGAAGGGTGGATAAGCATTATGGGAATGCTGTGATGACCCTATCGAAGGCAGACCAAAGGAAGTGATATTGGCATTGATGGAAAATGAATCTGTTGTTGTGGCTTAGAATAGACAACTACGAATGTAGCTTGATGGTGTGTTGTTAATGGCTGACTCATATAAACAATAGTTGAGGAAAATGAGTTTGAAGGTTGAAAAGCTTTCTCGAAATCATTCAGGAGTCCAGGTTGAGGCTAAATGGCATGGAATTTGGGTTGCAATATCGATTTTCCTAGTCATGTTTGTTGTGATAATTATAGGAAATTTGAATTAGAATGTGTGACATTAGTTAGATGGAATGCATCTTTTAGGTTATGCTGACTGATTTGCTTAGTTTTTCTCATCACTATTGGTGAATTAATTGTCAATTGGAGTACCTAAGGTTTCAACTATTTTAATTGAAAAGGCCAAAAAAATTAGGAAGAAACATTTTTGTTGGTTAAGTTAATATTTTTGTTGGTTAAGAAACATTTACATTTTTAATATTTTTGTTGGTTAAATTTTGTATTCCTGAGTGCATTACCGAATCACACGCATGTCTACTCAATATATACTTCCTTCTTCTCAAGATTCTTAATTGTACATAATAAAATATTTTAGTGTATCAGATAAATGATTTTACAATGAATGCAAAGAGTTCCTTTTCCCGTGGATTTGACCTACTCTTTTTTTCCAAAACTGACCACAACCAACATGTGCATACATACCAAAAATGAAGAACAAAAGCAAATTGGCTCGCTAGTTGCTACATCTTTAAGAAATAACACAACTAAATTACAATAAATGTAAACAAAAATTCGATTCCGATTGAGAAAGTGTAGATGAACCAAAATTAAACCCCATTTCACAGTTTCTCATCAGAACAAAAAACAGAAACCATGAGCAGACTCAAAACAAAACAATTAGAAAAATGAAAAGACAAGAAATGGTGATCGAAGATGTCTGCAATTTCTCAAAAACTTAGCTACCTAAAAACTAATTCATAATAGTAGAACCTAAGGATTCCTAGGAATTGCCACGACTCTATTTGCACAGTTGTCAACGGCTGCGGTATAATTTCTTGCTACATTGACAGCTAGAGTAAAAAGTTGGTGCTTGTTTTTTATTTGCACAATTATTGTCTGCAAAGCTCCCAAGGCTTCGTCAATGGTGTCCACATCATGAATTACGTGATCAACGTCATCATGAAAGTAGACATCAGTCCTCCTCTGCTGGAGTTCCGCTTCTTGATTCTTGAGGGTCTGTCAGTTGTGCGCAGTTTAACCCACTTTGTTCTGCAAAACAACAATGTCATCGGTGACATTGCCTCCAATGGCACCGACATCTGCTAGTATATTTCCGACATCATCAATATCCATTGGGATTGAAACAGAATGGAAAAGAAAAAAGAGGAAAGTATTCAACTGCAATGAGAATTATGAAGATGGAGAATGAGAATGCGAAGAGAAGTAGTAGAAGGACAATTGTTATATTGGAAACAGAGCAGACGGTTCAAACAGTCACACTTCAAATAGATTGATATATTGACGCTTGAAGAGCCTTCAAGTTGTCTGACACGATGACGATTCGAAAGAGAAGTTCACACGACATCTGAACGATCATGAAGCAGAAGTCGGCCATAGTTATTGACATGGATAGGGAACTGAGGGCTGAAATTGATAAAGAATTAGAGTCTCAAAAAGGGGCTAAGGAACTTGAAGTGAAGAAGTCTTTGTTTCAGCAGGTGAGCCTAACTGATATTGAAGCTGGTGAGTCAAAAAGTGCAAGGGAGTTTGCACCTCTTGATAGTAGCTAGAGGTTGAGCCCATATTGCTCGGATGACTACATCAATATGTCACCAAGTTACTCCTACTCCTAAGTAGTTTGCCCATGTTGTACCTTGTAGCCAATGAAGTATTTCTAGTTCACTTGTGATAACCTTTGAACCCTATGATAATATGTCTGCTATTTTATTATATGTTTATGGATCTACATCAAGTTGAAGGATGGAAGAACATTATTTCCCTTACTAGAATATCATCTACTAATTATCTATATGACCGCCTTAATTAACTATCAAATATTCTATGAAGAATAATGTAAGATATATGTAGTAAGGAAGCTAGTAATATAACTTAACTTTTAACACCAACCACATATTTGATAAGGTCTAATTGAAAGGCATGAAGTACAAACTTCACGGCCATTGAAGAGTTTCTTAAGTCCGACAAGACAAGTTGTTGGAATAATGGTGACACTATAAATGTCAAGTTCATTTCATCTTCTTTAATTCAATCAAAACTCCCTTTAAATATGAATTACCACTCTCACTACACAAAATAAAAATTGGTTCATCTTTCATTTTTTTAGAGTTTATTTGAAACCTTCTTCAACATGGATGAGCAAGGGTGCAACAAAGGATTAGGGAAATCTGAGGTTGTACAGATTCCAGGCGATATCACTACTATTGAACCTTATATGTTGCCTCAATTTCAACTGAAATGGGAAGGTGAGCTTATACTACTCTACATTACCAGTGCTTATGCTGCTCCAGTATTGCATCTTATCTATATCACTGTATGGCCTTAATTTACAATAGTTTTATTGCTCAAAGATTACACGAAAACATTTAAATTCCAAAATTCATACTATATCTAAACTATTAGTTAAATTAGTATGATTTAGAATAGTTTTATGGAAACATGTTTACACCAAAATAATGAAATCGCAAATTTATGATTTTATCTACAATATATGTTAAGCTTCATTTACCCAATTAATGCATGCAAACATTTGGTTATATTTGGAGTAGTTGTATGGGCAACTATATACACCAAAACATTAGATGCAAAAATGTAAGAGTATATTTACATTATTAAAGAAACATATGAGTAGCTAAATTAATGGTATTTGTGAAGATCGTTATAGCTAACAAACTAAATGTACAGGTGATGCGTATATGAAATGGTTTGCGAAGTACAAAGGAAATAGTAGCAGTCAGAAGAATGATGCTTCCCTTTATGTTCAATTATGAGAGATTATCAAACTATTATGCCGCATGACTATCAATTCAACCATCATGTATGAAGAGTTGCTTAAGCAAATGACTGACGCGGGAGATATGAATATGCTCCTCGAAATCCTAGGAAGAGAGGTCCCCAAACCAGACTGTTATATTTTTCCTTGTAGGTCCCAAGCGAATCCACTTCACGTCTCGAAAATGGAGGACTCCGGGAACAACTGTGAGATGGTGAGTGACTCAATATAGTCCACTCAACATCAGATGCAATGCAGCGGTCATGGAGTAACATAATGCTTACTTTGTATCTTGCCTATTAGTAAGTAGGGAAAATACTATGGAGCAAATACAATTATGTACTGACTGTTAAGGTACCTAAATTCTTCTCCAACTTATGTCTAATAATATAATTTTTTTTTAAGAGAGTCTCATGTATACGTTCATTTACTTAAAATGGGTTTAATCTTACATCCTCTTGCAAAATTCCCTATCATTACCCAAAAATGTTTATTTACAATTAGCCTTCATATTTGCACCAACCTATTGCACTATACAAAAGTAGGTCCCTGTACAACATTAACCTAATTTTTCCTAGACTATACAACACTTGTTGACATATTCACAACTTAACATCTCCTCATTTTTAACTACTCAATTGTTTATTGTAATGGATGCGTTTCGACTACCTTAAGGTTGGCCTCGGAGTAGGTTTTGTTGACATCTTTACAAGGGTCATGTGCTCCTTCATATGCAAAACTATAAATTAACTTACAGGTTTGGTTGTTGATTAATGGATGCAAGAGTACAACTAAAACTTGTCAGCATGCTCACTGGAGAGCATTTTTTATACTATTGACATCTACCCACCTACTTAAATGCCTCATCCACAACATGAATATGCAGACTCATGATCATTAAAACTAACACCAATAAATGAAAGTAAAATAGGATAAACAAATAAGATATATGTTGCTAAATAGACACAAACAATAATGCAAAGCCATACAACATTGTGAGCTTCGTCACACATAAGACTCTTATTGGATTTTTGATTGCTTAAGCTATCTACCATGTGGGCAGACTTCTGCTCCATGCGTATCACCAAGATGGTCCAGTGATGTCTAATTTCAGACTCGCCATGATGTACATGAAGAGGAATTAATGATCTGCCTACCCAACAAGGTATTAAAATAATGACACCAAGAAGTGACTCAAAACATAAAACATGGTATCAAGCTAATCACCTTCTTCACCACAGCCAACGAGCCAAGACTCGTAAACATATATGATAAAGTATTCAACAGCTACATCCTTCCCCAACGCATTCAACTTTGTCAGTTATACAAAACAATAATATGAGAAATAACAATAAAACTTCTTAGTATCGCAATTTCTAATGTAGTTAAGTAGATTGTTAGTAAGTATTTACCGAGAACATTGTGGGAATGTACCACACGGCACAATGAGTTCCAATAAGCTCTTGCTGGAAATCCATGGCAGCACACATACAATTCAATGACTACAACAACTTTCACTAACTAAATATGTGTATTGGAAATTATGGTCCTTAAAAAATCACATACTTCATCTATCAAGCTGCTAATATCGTACCATGTAGTGTGAGCAGAGTCATGTCAAAGGAGCACATCAAGTCACTATCATCCCTACAGTTGGTTTTGTCGTACATATGTCAAAATACTTCGTAATACATATCAGAAAACAGGAACAAGCCAACACAACAAACAACATAATATGACTATTTCCTTACCTTGATTGACAAGGACCACTACTATATCTCATAAAGACATCGCTAAACTGACAATTTATGCCACTTCTCTTATCCGCAACTTCTACTCCAACCATAACAACCTTCTTCCTTTTCTGCTTCTTTAATAAATAACCTTCACATGACATTTTCACCGAAGTGTTTGGTCGCATCAATATAGACGATCGAAGGCCTGCCCGCCTTACAACCCGAGATAAGCTAGGTTCACCATCAAACTGTTATGGATCTTTAAGGCTAACCTGTAATTTATTGTGACAAAATTAACAAAATACCAAGTTTGCAATGTATTACAAACATAATATTTATTTCTTACTTACATGATTATGAGGCTTCTCAACCATAGTTTGTTTCTCCTCTGCCTTACTTTCTTCTAACATGCTCTCCAGCTTCTCCTACATGACACTATTATTAGATTCTTGAACACTTCTACATATTGCATATTATTTAGTGTAACTATTCACAAAATTATGTACTCTTTCTTATTAATGACAATAGGGTTAAATAAACAAAGTAATGACATAGAACAAAACCCTCTTTCATCAAATTTTTCATGTACCACAACAATGCTTGTTCCTCTATCGGGAGATAAGGCATCCTCTTTCTCATTTGCCTCAATTCCTTATAATTTGCTCTCCAACTTCTCCTGCACGACACTATTATTAGATTCTTGCACACATCTACATATTACATATGATTTAGCGTAACTATTGACAATATTATTTGCTCTTTTTTATTTATGATAGAGATGAACATAAAAAGTAATAGCTTCCAACTAAACATCAATATTTACTTACTCTTTTGTCTTCTTTAACTTGCTTTTCCTCCACTTCCTCTTCCTCTTCCACCTCCTCGTCTTCCTTTTCCTTTAGTTCTTCCTCTACTGATTCTAGTGTAGACCCTTTACCATCCTCATTCTCCTCATCTACATCTTCCCTTTACCTTTCCCTCTAGCAGTACGCCTAGCAATGAGTTTCTTTCTACCTGTACCCATAAAAAATCTTGTGCTTTTCTTTGCACTACTTACTACCCATCTTTACTTTCCACCTTTGCGCCCATCTTTCACCTAACAAACGAATAAACAATCACCTACATATTTGACTAACATAACCACCAAATATATTAAATCAAATACAATAGAACCGATATGAGAATCTTCACTAAACTAGTATTTCAATAAATGGAATACAAGAAACCATCGATATTTACCACTTTTCACATTCCAACCCACCAAACTTATCAATTCTGTTGTACACTGTTGTCTTCATTGGCTTCACCCAATCACACAACTTAGGGGGAAGCCTAGTAGTATACCTCACAATGATATCCCTAACACACATCGTAACACTATCCAAGTATAAAATATGCATCATGTCAACATATTTTAAGTTAAGTACAATAGATGACTATTTATATTTTCGTACAACCATATAAATGTTTTGTATAACTTAATCATTAACATACTTCAAGAAAAAATAAATAGGCAGTCACCTAGTGACATTTGTCACCGTCCCTGGCCTGGAATCTCTTGACCCCTTCCACCATTCCCTCCAATGCAAACTGGGCTCAATTGAGCTTATCAATCGCATTCATATCCCTCACCACACAAACAAACATCAGAGAGATATTTGAATGGGATAGTGACCACAATAATTTTCCAATGGTATACAAAACAAGCTTTGCCTTGAACTCCTTAGTCACTCCTAATCTAGGCATAGATAAACTAATTTCCTCAATTAAGGTAGCATCCTTAATGTTGTAGTGGTCCCTGTATTGCTTCCTATTATCTATAAGTTGTTGGACATTTAACCCGTTAGAATTAACTCTAATCATCTTACCAAAAATACCAGCATTGAAATCGATGTCCTTCCCATGGACTCAAAGGTTTTTATCCTCATCATCAAAATTGACCATTAACTTTTGCAGCAGGTTCAGACTCTATCGTTGTGGCTTGACTTTAATTATCCCTTCAAAACCCATCGCCTTTACTACAACTAGTTAAGAAGGAGTCAAGGTCCATGCAAATTTACAACTTCTAATATAACCGTCCCTATGAGGTACAAAAGAGGATAAACATATTTGCTAATGTCAATATCCAATAGAGGGCAAAATGCATTACTCACTACGCAATTCAAACAGTGTAGATACACTCTCAATTTTATAATTTTAATGTTTTGGTATAATTATTTTCCTATAAAACTATTCTAAATCAACACCAATATTCGCATGCATAAAATGTCGTACAAAGTATTCACATACTGAAGATATACTCTGAATTTGTAATTTTAATATTTTGGTGCAAATATTTTCCCATACAACTACTCTAAATAAAGACCAATGTGTGCATGCATAAATATCACACAAAGTTTTCACATACTGAAGATATACTCTGAATTTTGCCAAATTTTAATATTTTCGTGTAGTCATTTCACAATTCAACTACTATAAATTAAGACCAATGTGCGCAAGCATTAATATCATATAAAGTTTTTCATATACTATAGATATACTCAAAATTTAGCAATTTTTTTACCACATTTGGCTTGGGAATCATAGAATTAATTTCTTTAATCTTTTTGAATGCATCTTTAGTCTTTTTCCTCCATTCCTCTTTTCTTGCGAACTTAGACTAGTCCACATTGTGCTAAGCTTTGCCTTCTGGAAAAACCAGCCAAAACTAATTGATGTTACACACAATCTATGAATTTATAACTATTGACTCTTACTACTAACTATTAAAGCATGATTTACCGTAATCCCTTGTTGTCGATGGTGATTACTGCCAAAATGGAAAATAAATTAGATTTCACTATTTGCTGAAAGCAAAAATAGTGATAATAATCAACACTCAAAGACATGCTTACCGGAATAATTGAAACCCAATCAATGGCCTTTTGACCCTTTTAAACTCCTTTTACCCATCGTCTACCACCTTCGTTTTAGTTCCATGTGCCATCTAGATTGGAACGTACTGACAAATATCACTAGTTCGAACAAATATTACGATACTTTGGTAAAATTGGGAGCTTCGCTGTCTGGCCGGGGGCTACCATTGGGATTTAGAAGGCGGTCGCTAGCTTGTCAAGAACCCTAAAAGTTGTTTCCGATTTCACAGAGGAGAGGGAAACTAGAGAAGAAGATTTTTCTTTCATTCAAAGAATAAGGGCATAACAGTAAATCAGAAAGGTGAAAATAATTTAGCCAAACCAAAATTCTAAATATTAATTTCCAGTAAATTTTTCTTTCTAAATTCAAAAAGAGGGATCTAAATTCTCATCAGCATCTCGTGTAAATTCGAGAGGGTTATAATTGTCTTTTTAGTATTATTCTTATGGAGTCAAATTTGTTCAAAAGTTGACTTCTTTTAAAGGCACGTGTGGGCTTTGAAGTGCAACCCATGCTCCTTTTCTATTGGTTGCACATTTAGAGTTCGCGAACTCGAAGAGTCAGCGAAGTTTTTTTCAATAAATATTTTTTCTTTACTACTGTTACTTGGCAAAAGAAAGTTCAGCATGATAACTTTAATGTCATTATTGCTTTCTTGTATCCAAAAGAACAGAACCAGTAGCCTATATTGTCTAACAAAAATAAGAGCATCTACCTTCAAAATGAAGAGGTCTCAATCCTCTATGACTCTATGCTTGAGCCTATCTACATTGATGACTCATTAACCTCTTGCAAACCCATTTTACCTCCACCCTTAATGACATCAAGCTTGCTATTATCAAAGAAATGCACCTATTTATCTTCTTCTTCCATCTCATCTTCATGGCCATCAGATCGAATATCAGAAAGTATGTATGAGTTCTCATCTGAAACCAATATGTCACCATCAGTACGATTTGATTTGTGTCCAATGAGGGCACTACCTTCTCTTCAGAGATTAATATGTCATAATTGCCTTTTAATCATTTTAGGTGCTAAAGCCAGAAAATCTCCCGCGGGAGTGCACATGCAAAGTTTTCCACCGATGAGTTGGAATTAATACCAGTAACACTTATTAAGCCAAAAATCAGAAAAAGGCCAGTAAAGGACTAATGCAAGGGGTGCCTACACAAAACTTACCAATAAGTAATCACAACATGCTGTATTTGAACTTCAAAAGAAGGTACTGACCTTCCTATAAACATCCCTCTTGCCTTGTTACACCTACCACAATTGCAAATCCCTCAACAAACAGGGCAAATTCACTCTGGTTTCTTGTTGACAAATACAACAACAAAACTAACCCTGGGCTATGTTGCATTTGCTGCAATGAGTAAGAAGACCCAAAGTCTTCTACTTGCGAAAATATTCATATCAACCGCTTTAAAGTACAGAGCTTTGAAAGTTAATGTTGTCTTGCAAAACAGAGGGATACATTCTACAACATCACATTTTATCGTATTCCGTGATTTTGTTTATGAATTAATATATAACTAGCAATTTTTGTTTAATCAAAGGATCGCATGGTACTACACAAACTTAGAGCAAAAGCATAATGATAAGATTCGGGCTTCTGGAGAAGTGGGGTAGAGATTATGGCCGTCAGAGGTCACTGTTGTAGCAGTCCATCGTACCTGCAAAGTGTCGGAGGGGGGACTCCGGCGTAGACACCCCGATGCTTAAGTTAGTATGGCTATGAAATTTGGCAGAGATTTTAGTAGCTATTTTTTGTCTTACCTTTGATCCAGAAATGAGAGGTATTTATAGGCAAAAGAAAGGATGTTACCCTAGGGGTGGGCATTATCGAAGGAAGATAATGCCCCAGATGACGTCATCATGCGTCAGTCGGATAAGATATCACCGACGGGGTATCGCCAGCGAGATGATATCGGGGTTTCCTGGGATAGGATGACGCTGTGTGGATCCCCCCCTGATGTCGACCATCCTAGGATTCCTCGACCTAACGCGGGCGGTAGCCGGGTGCTATCGCCAGTCAAGGTCTACAGGGATCCGGCTTTGACTTCGGGTGAGAAGACGAATGTACCCTTGGTGTTTCATCAATTGTTATCATAAGCCCAACTGAAAACGAGCCTGAGTGTTCACCATGGGCTTCCTTTCTTGGCTTCTGAGGAACGTAACCCTATTGGCACCGCGTCAGATTCGTGAGAATCTCCGAGTTTCTCTGACTCCTTCGTTAGTTCCTTTGTACAGGATACACAACAGCGAAGCGGATAACGGGTACCGACCGCTTGCGATAACTACTGACCGTAGAGAGGGGGATGTCCAAGTTGACGGGGTGAGGCTGCAGCGATCGCGTTGGTCATAAACTAGAACTGCTGACGCCACCGATGTATCCCAATTGATAACGCTGGTGTTTCTCACAACACGCTTTATATGATCAACATCGGCAAGGTGGTGTGTTACGTCGTTACCTCTCCGAAGCTTTGAATTTCATTCTGAAGGCGATATTTCCTTATTTTTTCTGCACATTCTCAAATGTGGCTTCGTCACGTTAGTGAAAATATCATGCAACGATAGACATTGATTACCCTTAGAGGCTTTCGCTCGCACATATCGGAAAGTCGTTGATGTCGCTTTTTCCATCCAAGCTCGTTGGATCCGGCCTTGCTGTAAGTCGTCTACAATATTGACGTTGTCCCAAGTCATGAACCACCGACAACTTGTGCGGTTTCACGCCGTAGCTACCGGTAATATTGACGCGGTTTTATGCTGCTAGGATCTACCTGCAATATTGACGCGGTTTTACGCTGTTGGCCACCTACAAATTGTGAGGTCTTTACGTTCTTTTGAGCTTCAATCCGTACTCCACTTGAGTATCCTGGGCATTCATCAGGAGTTCCATGTTAGCCTTTCCCTCCGGCTGCTTCAGGATAACGGGACGACTCGATTTTTGAGGCGCGCACCTTAGCGAGCGGCTACTACCTCGGATCTATAAATGCAATCCTTTTTTCGGTGCAGATTCTTCACACTCTCTCTACTTCTCACTTATTACTTTTCCATGGACGATCTTACTAGAAACTTTCTGATTTCCAAAGCCTTGACTCTCAAGAATCTCACTGAGGGTGATGTCAGCTTCCTGGAGAACATGTTGACGAAGACTGGTGAGGACATGTTGGAGCTCCGGGGAATGATGACCCCCATTCAGTCCAGGATCGGGGCTGCTACCATGGAGGACTTCAATCCCATCGAGAATGTCTCCAAGTTGGCCATCGCCGCCTGTCGCATCGAGGTAGCTATCGCCATGCTGCAACAGAGGAAAGATCTGCTGAACTGCTGCCTTAAAAGCATGAGAAGCACCTCTTTGGAGCTGAACTCTATGGTGGAGGCTTTGAGGGATATCCCCACCCTGCTGGTGGATGATGACAATGATGCCTGGTCTCGGGCTTGAAGGCTTGCCGCTGTGCCTTCTTTGTTGTTTTTCCTTTATATGTATTATGTATGCGAACGTATGTCTAGGCCGTTAGGCCGTAAATAAACTTTTTCCCGTTATTGGGCTTTCGATTTCTTTCCTTTTTTAGGGCGTTAGCCCTTGCTTCGGTTGAGGGCTGTGTCAGCCCAACTGAAAATGAGTCTGCCATTGGCCAAACGTCTGCAGCATTTATTCTTCTTTTTTTGCCAGGTGGCGACGGTTGCTCTGGCGAACCTTTCTATACTAATCATGCACCGCTTCTTTAGCATTTACTGATTGGGCGGTTTTTCAGTACTTTTTGATCATTGAGAAATCCCAACAGGCGTGATCAAGGAATTTGATTTTGCCATTATGGTTGATCTTCTCGAGATGCATTAAATTATTCCTCTCTCACTTGTGAAATATCCGAAGAGTCTCACCATTTTAACTATTTATGGGGAGTTCTTCTCCATTTTCCTATTCATCTTCTTCTTTGTATTTTCCTGTTGCTACTGATTTTCGTCTCTCATGGCTGATTTATACGACCAGGTCTCCGATGAACGAATATCACGTCTGACTCCTCCCACTACACCGGATTCTGACAATCCTCCTTCGCCGTCGTACCGGAAGAGGCGATTGCCCCACCGTAGAGGTCGGAAGAGATCAAAGAAGAGGACGCGTTCTAAAACCACTGACTGGTTTTCTTCTTTTTCAGCTCATCCAGCTTGTGAGGGCAAAGAATTGTTTCCTCCTGCTGACTGGTTTGAAGAGGAGATTCCTCCAGGCGATACCGTTGCAAAGACGGCATACTCTGCTGCAAAGGAGGAATCCAAACCAATTAATGCCGAGTCCGGAGCGGAAGGCTGAAAAATCGTCTCCTTTTGCTGATGAGGAGCTTCCGCCCTCAGATGAGGAATATTGCTACTGGCCTGACGATGATTGATTCCGCCCCCGCCTATCCTTTGTAGATGCCATATGGCTATTATTAAATGAAATGATGCTTTTGCTTTTTTAGTCTTGCACGTTCGGGCGTTAACTCTTCTTCTGATAGATGGCTATCGCTGAGAAACTAACTTTTGCTTTGATGTAACCGCTTGCAACTGATTATCATTAACTGTCCCCATCAGAAGATATAAATACTTAGACATAAATATCCTTCTGAGGTTTTTTACACGTGTCACTTTTGCTTTGGGGCGTGTCCCATTTTTACAGGCTGTTCAATTTTTGAACTCAGCCTTTAAAAGGGAGCAACTGCATTCTTTTAATACTCTTTGCTTGCGCTTCAAAATTTTCTCCTTCTCTCTCTAAGTTTTTTGCTTCGAAGGAAGTTACGACCACCGTTCACCGGCGCCGACGGTTTTATCCACCGCCTTCTGTTCAAGGTACTTCACTTCTTTTTCCTCAGATTTTATTCTTGCTGATTCATTATGAGTACATCTAGGATACCCAAGGATTCTCAGTGGCCTCTGGCCACGAATAGGTCTTTGAAGAGTCTCCAGCGGCCCATAGATTTAGAAATTGAGAGAACACCCAGTATTTTTGTTGATCAAGAGGTATTGGAGGTAGAGTTGGAGGAAAACAGTATCTTTTTCCCTCCTGGTTACTCTGTCAGAATTCCCGATGCCGGTCATCGGCTTCATGACCCTCTATCGGGGGGCGATAGGATGGTATATTTTAATATGTTCCTTTACGGCTTTCGATTTCCCATTCACGAAGCGGTGAAAGGATTATTAGTTCGATATGACATCAACCCGGCTTAGATTATGCCTCCTTCTTGATGCGGGATTCATGCCTTCATTCGTATTTGCGAGTTGCGGGGTGTCCTTGTCCCGTCTGTCAATTTATTCCACAAGTTCTTTAGTTTTAGATGCCGCAACTGTGTGGTAGATATCACTCCAAGGTGGAATGACGTGTTGGTGCTGTCATTCTGGCAGAGATTCAGGGGCTTCGAAGAGACTGTGGCCGATTGGAAGAGCGGTTTCTTCATTGTGAAGTTTCCTTTCCGCCCTTGGCCTAGGGGCTTCAATTAGTGTCTTGATGATTCCATTTGGACAAACCCGTCAACAGTGTCCAAGGAAGAACTTTGACAAACGAACATACTTCTGGACCTGAACTCGTCTTTTCGCATTCGAGAGTTTGCCTTGCACAAGCTTATAGAGAAGTGCACTATAAGTAAGTTTCTTTTCCCCCGTTATCGCTTCGGCTAATTCACTGTTCTGATATGTCTTGCTGGTAGGTGACGCTGGAAGTCAACCGTCGAGCGATAAGGACGTTCCTCTGAACGTGAGGCCGCTTCAGTCACTGCCGCCATCTCCTCCGCCTGAGAGTTCTAGTCATCTTGCCGATCCACCCAAAAGAAAAAGATTCAAGACTGTTGCCAGGCGCGGTATCTCCGAGCGGACCTCTCACTTTCTCCAGAACTGGTTACCTATTAGGAACAAAGGGGTGACTCCGAATCGTCCTAAGACTGAAGTAACTAACAGCGGCAGCGAGGACATAGATACCGATTCCGGGCTTCGCCATGCTTCCGCTGCTCAGCGAAAGAAGCTAAGAATGGGAAATAGCAACCCCATCGCTGAGGCTGCTTCAAAGAAGGCTAATGAGACCCCTGCCGTTGGGGCTGATCCTCATGGTGGTGCAAGTACTTCTAAAATGGCGATAGTGGTTGAGGCGTCGACCCATGTTCCTCCTGAAGCTTCCAAGATTTCGCCGGAGGTCAACCTTCCTCCTCCACTTGCCGCTCCTGACTCTCTTATCTCTTCTTTTATTCCTGATGTCGCTGCCCCAAATCTTGAGTCTGCCGCTACTCTTGATCCTCTGCTAAATGGCCTTCTGCCATTATTCTGCACTTTTATCTCAGGAGTCGGTAGTTCCGCCGAAAATCGCTCTCCTCCCTTTACTGCCAATCTGTCCTCTCAAGGTCCTCAAGGAGCCACCTCCTATCGCTTGGATCTGTCTACCTTTGGCACCAACGGACTTCGTGCACTAGGAATATCAGACCCGCTATCGCGAAGCGAGCCGGTGGGCTCTATTGTAGGCGCGATATTTGGCTCTCTTGAAGATAGGGAGGAGATGTCAGAGCTTCCCTGGAGGTTCATTGCGAATGCGCTTTGAATGACATGCTAGCTAGCTTTCGCATGCTGAATTACTTCCTCGATATCCATGGTGACAAAGTTCGAGGTTCCCCCGCTAAGGTGGCGGAGTTGACGCAACTCTAGAGCGACACTCAAGCAGAGCTTAATGACTGCCGTGCTGAATTGGCTAGAGAGAAGTCGATAGGTAAGGCCAAGATAGAGCTCTTGGAGGCAGAACTGGTGGTTGCCGACAGACGAAACACTCTCCTTCGTGAAGAGATATCGGCTCGCGAAGGTGCCCAATGAGATATCGTGGTGGAAAGATAAGGCGATACAAGCTTTTGCTGCTGGATTCCCGGATTATTACTTTAGCGAGGCTTTCGATCCTGCCAAGATAGCTGACTATGCCTTCGAGAGATTGAAGGATATAGATGTTGGGGGCAACAAAGGAGTTATTCCGTTACTGGCGTAAGGCGGCGCCTTGAGAGTGCTTTATTTTTCTTCAAATATTGGTTTCATTTGTCTTGTAATAATTGATAACGCTTGCATAATAACGATTGTCATTCTGCTTTTGGATAACAATTAATTTGCTTCTTGGCGATATCTCGTTGATTACGTCATCATGCTTGACCTTTTTCTGATAAAGTAATTCTGCTTTTCGGAGCATTTAATGCTCAGGATCCCTTCATTAATATGAGCGAGGGATCAGGATGGTTCAGAGACACGTGTCTGCTCATCAGGACGCTAGGGCTAGCGTGATTTGATCGAACCAAAGCATCTTCTCACTTTTCTAGGGTTGTACTCATTGCCCATGCCTGTCACGCGCGTGGCGACTGTTCCAGTAGTCATTTCTCTTAGCCCCTTAGGGTTATAAAACCCAACACTTTATTTCTTTTTTTCACTTTCGATTACCTGTTTTCTCTGCATCTTCTTGAATCATCTTGCGTTTCTGGTTTTCATCTCCTAGGTACTTCGATTTTCTTCTAAAAAAACGTAGTTCTTTATTCCCTTTGCTGTCTTCTTCATCTTTTTATTTTTCCATCATGGGCAAGAGAAAAATTCGTACTTCTGGTTCCAAATTGATTGATGAAGAAAAATTAGAAACCATAGCCAGTAGTATTACTTCTTCTACCATTCTTCATAAACATTTAACCGATCACGGTGCTAAAATCCTTGAGGGCTTTGAAGTTTCTGTCGCCCCTGAGTCTTTACGCCTAAACAGCGTTCTGATTGGCAAACGCAGAATCTTGTATGCCCAGATGTTCCGTTATGGTTTTCGGTTTCCAGTGGACCCTTTTATCCAAGAGTTGCTCACCTCTCTGGATCTGAGCCCTGTTCAGTTGGCTCCAAATACCTACTGTGGCGTTTATGCCTTTCTAGAACTCTACAAGTACAAGGGAATTACATCCCCTTCCCTTGCATTACTCAAATCTTTATTTCGGATGTATAGCCGTCGGGGTGTGATAGCGATATCACCCCATTATGATGACGATTCACTCAAGAACTTCACATGGAAACTCCTTCATTTAGAGTCTTCCATCGATAAATAGAAAGAGCAGTTTTTTGTTATCGAGACTCCCGAGGTTCCGGATTCGTGGTGGCGGTCTGGCTTCAACCAGGGGGTCAAGGATAGTGCTTAGCACCGGGAGACTCTTAACGAGATAGAACAGGGCTGGTTTAATAAGTTACTCGAACTGGAAATCAGCGTTCACACCCACCTTCTAGCCTGCGGGACCGATATCCAAGCCTGCATTAGACGTGAGTATCGCATCATTTTTTGGTTTTCGGCATTAGTACTAACGCTAACGTTGTCTTGTGCTCTTGCAGCGACTGATCCCAAGTACATTCCCGAGAGTGTTAGGAGGTGCTTGAGGAGGCTACGACAAAGAGTGGTGGTTGAGCCAACGGTCGCGGCCGCATAAGGGCCCTGGAGGCAGCCAAAGAGGAAGCAAGAGAGGCTAAGGAACAGTTGGCCGCTTCTAACGCCGCTCTGTCGGCTGAGCGGTCAAAGAGTATCGCCCTCGAAGGAGAGAAAACAGCCCTGGCAGAAGAGAGAGCAGCGTTGGTGGGAGAGAAAATGGCACTTGAGTAGGAGACAACCATCAAGTGTCGGTGGTATGTTGAAAAGACGACTTCCATCATGGCTGACTGCTTCGTGGAGATTCATGGGGAAGAATTTTACAAAGGTGACGCTATTTCTAACGCCTTTTTGAAGAATTCTTCTCATCTTAATGACAAGGGCTTTCGCTCGGCCAGATCGGAAGGTTACCCATAGCGGGGGATTTCAGAGGACCAGTTGTAGCTATGGTATCATCGCCCCTTTTTTGTGAGGATTGAGTGTTAACCTTTTTTGTCCATCTTTTGTATATCTTTGCGACCCGTCATGGGCGTTTGAACAATGGCATATCTGCGGTACCCGTTCTCTTTGTTGTCGATTTTCTTTTCTGTACCTCTTTTTCTTTTACTTTTTTCATAGCACGGTCATTGTGCCATTACCATCTCGATTGTGGTGATGGGCTTTTCCAGGTACAACTTAACCTCTACTCAACCCCATCAAGGATGACACTCCTCCAGAAAGAAGTATCTTTCCCACGATGAAAGAGATGACGAATAGGGTCCTTACGTCCTATTTCTCGAATCATATAAAATCAGCGCGATTGGACTCGCGTCAGTTTTGTCGACAGGTTACGCGATCTTACTATCGCCTCGAGCGTCATCATCTCCGTCAGCCAGAGATATCCTGCACACTCTCGATTAATATTTGTTAGTAAGAGATATGCGATAATAGACACGAGTTTCCCGTAGGAGCCAATCTGCAGCCATTCTAGGGTACAGGTGCCGCTCGTTATCGCTTTCTCAACCAGCTCACTTCGCCATCTGGTTACTCGCTGGGATTTCATGATTCTTCGCATTTTTACGTTACCACGGTCGGCCGGAAAGTGCCTCTTCTTAGTGAGCCGTCTGATCAGGACAGGCCGTCACAAGGTTAGTATTTTCACTTTTGGCGTTGTCCTCACATCCCGAAATCGTGCCCTCACTTAGTGAACCGTCTATATCAGCCCAGTCACAAGGATAGGATTTTCACTTCCAAGATGGAGTTACTATCTCCCTGAGGTATGCCTTTCCTTAACGAGTCGTCTCCACGAGAATAGTTGGCATAAGGGTTGGGATTTTACCTCTAGGGATACCGGGGTGTGCCTCATCTTAGTGGGCCACCTATATTAGCGCGGTTTACCAAAAGGAAAGGGCTTTTCACCCCCGGGGGCGTCGGGACGTGCCTCGTCTTATGGACCACACGTGGCAACCACAAGGATAGGACTTTTCACTCCCAACGCTAAATATTAGGTGTGCCAGGGCGTGCCCTCACTTAGTGAGCCGTCTGATCAGGACCGACCATCACAAGGATAGGACTTTTCACTCCTGGCAACCTCTTTTCGCTTTTATTTCATCGTCTGCACACACACACGTAGCCACAAAACACAAGAAAGCTCATTACTCGAGCGTTAGCATGGGTTAGGGCTAGCGTTAGTAAAAGGTGAAGAGATGATATAACTTCAAATGAGTGATATCCCAGGAGTTAGGTAAGGGGGTACAGTCGAGTGTCTCCAGATACGCTCCTCTCCCAACAATACGGGTAACGCGGTACGACCCTTCCCAATTTGGGCTGAGCTTCCCCTGGCGTTGACCAGTTGCTCGCAGATCCCTGAGTACCAGGTCACCTTCTTTCAGTAGTCGCTCTCTGACGCGCCTATTATGATAACGCGTCATCTTTTGCTTATAGTGCATCATTTTCAGAAGAGCTTCCTCCTGTAATTCAGGCAGCGCGTCGAGATTCGCACGCAACTTTCCTCATTCAGCTCTTCTCTAAAGTAGGCCACTCGTAGGCTCATGGTACCAATCTCCACGGGCGTGATGGCCTCAGTACCGAAAGCCAGTGCGAAGGGTGTCTCTCATGTGCTGGTTTTTATGGTCATGCGGTACGCCCACATCACATACGACAGTTCACCTGCCCACTTCTTTTTGGATCCCTCTAGGTTCTTCTTAAGACCATTAAGGATGGCTCGGTTTGTCACCTCAGCCTGACCATTGGTCTGCGGATGAGCCACGAAAGAGAATCTTTGCTCAATTTCGAACTCCACACATTGGTCTCTAAAGAACTGGCGGGTGAATTGTGTTCCGTTATCGCTGACTAGCACACGTGGCACGCCGAATCACATGATGACCTGGTGTTTGAAGAAACGCCATATTTTTTCTGTCGTGATGTTGGCAACCGCCTCAGCTTCCGCCCATTTGGTAAAGTAATCTACCGCCACGACCACAAACTTTAACTGAGACCTCACCTTTGGAAACGGTCTAAGGATGTCAATTCCCCATTTCACGAAAGGATAAGGAGTGATAATGTCATAAATTTGTGCGGCAGGTTGTCGAGGAATCTTGGAGAATTCCTGACACTTTTGGCAAGTTCGCACGTAATCATGGCAGTCTTTCCGGATAGTAGGCCAGTAGAATCCTGATCGAAAGACCTGTGCGGCCAAGGTCCCGCCGAATGCATGCATACCGCAAATTCCTTCCTCGATTTCGCGGAGGTTATGAAGGCCCTCTCGTTCGGTTATGCACCTGGTCGCTAGGTGGGAGAAATATCTCCGCATTAATTCCCCGTCAAAGTACGTACACCTTGCCGCTTGCTTTAATACCTTCTTCTTCTCAGCGTTATCTGCTGGTAGCTCATCATGTTTCAAGTATTTTATGACGGGAATTCTCCAGTCATTTTCACTTTCTTCCACGCAGAGCGTCGCCTGTTCTTCCATGAAGGAAGGTAGGGGTATCTCTCGGTAGTACACCCCTTTAGGTATGGACGCTTCTGGGTTGGCCGCGAGTTTGGCAAAGTTATCCGCTTCAGCGTTATCCTCTCGAGGAATGTGCTCGAAGTTGACTTGTATGCCATTTTTCTTCATTTCTATCAGCTCGCGTTTTACCTTGGCAAGATATTGCACCATGATGGGCTCCCTATCTTGAGAGTGTCCCAAAACTTGGTCTATTATCAACTTGGAGTCTCCATAGACCTTCAGCCGTAGATCTCCCAGCCTCCCCGAATCATGTACGCCTTTTATGGAGACGCTTTTCCCTATCCTGAGCCCAGCTAATAGCGCTTCGTATTCTACGGCGTTGTTAGATAGCGACTGCAGGATTCGGATGACATATCCCACGTGGATGTCGTGAGGCCCACTCATGAAGATTCCGGCCCCGGCAAGCTCTTGATTCTTGGCGCCGTCCACGTGGATGACCCACAGGTCGGTATAGGTTTCAGGGAAGGGGAGGTCCAACTCTTCTTTTTCCTTTTCAGTCAACTCCGTCATTGCATCTAGCGTAAAGGTGCATTCCGCGATAAAGTCTGCTAGAATTTGAGCCTTCACAGACGGTCGGGATCTGTAGTTCAGACCATATTGTTCAAGCTCAATAGCCCAAATCAACATTCTCCCCAAGGATTCGGGCTTCCGAAATATCCTTTTTAAAGATTGGTCCGTTAGCACGATGACGGTATGAGCTTGAAAATATCGACTCATTTTCCTCGTGGCTTGTATCAACGTGAACGCTATTTTTTCAATATGGGCATACCTCAGCTCGGCATCTTTCAAGATGTGACTTATGAAGTATACATGGTGATGTGCATGATTGTCATCTCACACAAGGACCGCACTGACCACTTCGTCAGCGACCCCAAGGTATAAATACAGAATATCGCCAGGCTCTGGTCTAGTTAGCACTAAATCGGACGATAAATAGGCCTTCAGGCATGTAAACGCCTCTTCACATTCAGTTGTCCATCCGAAGACGACTTTCTTGCGTATAATTTTAAAAAAAGGGAGACACTTCTCGCCTTGCTTAGATATAAACCGTCCTAGAGCGATAACACGCCCCGTTAACTTATGTATTTCCTTCACAGTTCGAGGGGATACCATGTCTTGGATGGCTTTGATCTTTGACGGGTTGGGTTGAATACCCTTTTGACTGACCACGTAAACCAAAAATTTGCCAGTTTGAAAGGCAAACATGCACTTTCGAGGGTTCAGTTTCATTTGATATTGCTTCATTACTTCGAAGACTTCCGCTAGATCAGACAAATGGTCTTCGAAACTCTGGCTTTTGACCAGTATGTCATCGACATACACCTCTACATTTCGTCCCATCTGTTTTTCAAAGACCCGGTTCGCCATTCCCTGGAAGGTGGCTCCAGCATTTTTCAGCCCAAAAGGCATCTCCGTGTAACAATAGGTGGCCTTCGGAGTGATGAAAGCAGTTTTCTCTTCATCATCATGAGCCATAGGGATTTTATGGTACCCAAGTTGGCATCTAGCGAGCTCAAATATGCATACCCGGCAGCCTGATCAACTAGCTGATCAATCCGAGGAAGTGGGTAACAATCTTTGGGGCAAGCGTCATTCAAGTCTGTGAAGTCGATGCACATGTGCCACTCTCTGCTGGGCTTGGGAACTAGGACAGGATTAGCCAACCAGGTGGGGTATTGTACTTCTCGAATAAAGCCAGCGTCGAGAAGTTTTGCCACTTCTTTGTCGACAGCAGTCGCTTTTTCGGTAGAGAAAGCACGTCGTTTCTGCTGAACCGGTTTTGCGTCTGGGTTGATGTTAAGTCGATGCTCCACTACCTCCCGCGAGATACCAGGCATGTCAGATGGTTTCCATGCAAACTCCCCTTTGCACTTATTCAATAACTGGGCTAACTGAAAGTTTTCCTCCCTGGTGAGGTTATTGCTAACCAAGAATGGGGCCCCATCTATCCCGTTAATGGGAACGTGAGTCATCTTATCCACGGGCTGAGTGCGTTTCCCATCATTTTGCTCATATGAATCCACTGTCACGTACACGTACCTATCACAACTCTTCTGAGTCATGAGCAGGTAGCATTCATTCGCTAACTTCTGATTACCCCGGATTGAGACCACACTGTCCCAGGAAGGATATTTCAACCTCAGATACTTTTGTGATATCGTTGCTCCGAAACGGTTGAGGAATGGCCGCCCTAATATGGCGTTATAAGGCAGATTTAGATCCACCACCAAGAATAGCAACTCCTCCGACCGCTTGGAGGTATCCTCCTTAAAATATACCGGCAAGGCGGTCACTCCGGTCACTGGGATGGGGACTCCGTCTACCCCGATAATGGGTTTTTTACAGGGTGTAAGCTCGTTATCAGGACGCTTCATGAGGTTATAAGCTTCCAGAGAGAACAAGTTCACGACGCTTCCATTGTCAACCAGAGTCCTTCTAACTCCATGGCTGGCGATAATAGGCGTAACCACTAACGCATCATTGTGTGGATACACCACACCCTTCTCATCCTCTTTAGAAAAGGATAATATCATACGATCCAAGGCGCTTATCACCTGACTTTTGATTGACATGCCCGCTCGCTTCCGCTTATCCCTCGATGTGGGTGCTAACTGTACGGACTCATCCAGATAAGGTGTGCCTCCAGCAATGATGTTAATGATGGGGACGTCTTCATCATCGATTGTGAGCGTTTCCCTATCTCTCCCTGTGAGACCTACGTCGCTGCCTAGGACCAGGGAAGGTGCTGGCCTGCCGTTGGCTATCCTGCTGGTCGGGTTACCCTTAGCCTCTTCTCGCGTTTTGACGGTGAATTCTCCCAGATAACCTTCTTCGACCAAGCGCTCTATCGCCAATTTGAGTTCTCTTCATACCTCCGTAGAGTGTCCCTTAGCTTTGTGAAATTTGCAATAAGCGTTCTCTCTTCTTCCCAATGTTACCCCCGGCTTTACAAGGACTGGAGAACGGATTGGCAGGTTCCGCTGATCCACTATCGCTAATATTTCTGCCCTGGGTAAGATGAGGGAAGGAAGGTCTGAGTCATAAACCCGTCCCTTAGGGGGATCTCCCTGTCGCTGAGCTGAAGAGTCACCGGACTTTCCCTTTGAGGAGTTGCCTCTTCTCCTATTAGAGGTCCTGGGAATGTGATCCTTTTGCTGAGCATAATCATCGATGAATCGATCTTCAGAAGTAGTAGGAATGGGAGCGTTATGGACTGAAGGCATGGCTGGCGGCATGCTTCGAATCATGTCCCTATTCTCTTCCTCCTCCATCCTCGTATAATTATGGGCTTTTAGCCTTAACATATCTAAGGTAGCGGGAGGGTCCACCATTAAAGCATCTCTGAGTTTTCCATAGCAATAGTTTCACTTTAAAGCTTCACTAGCGAAATCAACCGTTACACCTGGTGTTAGCGACATCTCGGTGTCGAAGTAATGGAGGAAATTCCTCAAGGATTCCTAAGGTTTTCTATGTAGGTCGAACAAGGTAGCAGTAGACTTCCTGATAGGGATTGCAGTACTGAATCGACTCCTGAATTTAGATTCTAACTGTGAAAAGCTGTTAATACACCCACCCGGAAGACCTTCGAACCATAAGCGCCCGACCCCAGACAGGGTCATTACAAATATCTGACACAAAGCAGCGTCATTGTGGGTCTAAAATTGTACAAAGTCCTTTACCTTGTTAAGGTGAGAAATGGGATCTCTAGTGTCGTCATAGGATTCCGAGGGGAGCTTCATATGTCGGCTGACTCTGTGACACCTTATGCGCAGGCTAAAGGGGTGGCCAGAAGTATCATCAAGAATCTCACGCACATACCGGGGTGGGGATACCTCCAAATGATGCCTACAATCTCGCGGATTTCTATCATGATGTCGCCTTGGAGACGGGCTGTGACTCCTCGGCGAGCGAGTTCGATGCCTCCTACTGCTGGATCTTTCACTCCCTCCAGGAGATAGGTCTCTATCATTTTCAACTCTCCTACCGTCCCAATGACCTCTGTCCTCACCACGCCATTGTCGCTCCTCCTAGGAAATAGGAAGCAAAGGTGCCTATGGCACGTACGACTCCATTGTCCTATGAGCAAATTGTACAAGACTGATTAGCGCGTTCAACGCAGGCAACGTTAGAGAGGCATTTGCGTGCGACGGGGACGACAACGGTCGTTTGGTGATGATGGATAGAGTAAAAACAAACTGAGATGGGACGCCCGATCCAGAAGCAGTAGGCGTGAATCTGGTAGCCAATTCTGTTAAGTGGTCCAATTGGGCACGAAGGGCTGAAATCGAGCTCGCGAAAGGGTTATTCGCGCTGTCTATCATGGATCCCCTTGACTGGGGAGTAAAATGACTGGGCCCCGCTATCTGGGATAAAGAAGTATACGGTTGAGACACAACTGTTCCCACTGTTTGTTCGAAGGAGAGATCCGACATTCCTAGGGGAATTTCTTGTGCCGCGGTTGGAGCATCAGCGGTGGCGAAAGGGAAAAGTCGCATGCGGGTATCAAATGGGAGGGTAGAGGACTGAGACAGCGGCGGATCTGGATCAGAAGCCATAATCTTCCAATTTTCGGAAGAACAGAGCTTGGCTATTAAGGACGCTCACTTAATTAGAACTAAAACTCTCAATGAAAGCACCAATTTGATAAGATTCGGGCTTCTAGAGAAGCGGGGTAGAGATTATGAGCGTCAGAGGTCACTGTTGCAGCAGTCCATCGTACTTGCAAAGCGTCGGAGGGGGGGCTCCAGCGTAGACACTCCGATGCTTAAGTTAGTATGACTATGAAATTTGGCAGAGATTTTAGTAGCTATTTTTTGTCTTACCTTTGATCCAGAAATGAGGGGTATTTATAGGCAAAAGAAAGGATGTTACCCTAGGGGTGGGCGTTATCGAAGGAATATAACGCCCCAAATGACGTCATTATGTGCCAGCCGGATAAGATATCGCCGACGGGGTATCACCAGCGAGATGATATCGGGGTTTCCTTGGATAGGATGACGTCGTGTAGATCCCCCCCCCCCGCGCTGATGTCGACTATCCCAGGATTCCTCGACCTAACGCGGGCAGTTGCCGGGTGCTGTCTCCAGTCAAGGTCTACAGGGATCCGGCTTTGACTTCGGGTGAGAAGACGAATGTACCCTTGGTGTTTCATCAATTGTTATCACATAATGCTATACTACATTGTTCAAGGCATATTGGACATAAACAAGATCAATTACTTGCATTGATGGCATGTTTTTTCATTATAGGATCATAAATGCGTTTTCCATCTTCATCGAATCCATCCACAGACAAAGCCCACTCTGTTTCACAATCACCCAATAGTTTCTTATGTTCCTCTATATATAATTTCGGTTGACAACTTGTTGGCAACTAAATCTCTACCTTAAACGGCTTCTCTGCCTTATGACGCGCGTTTGAGTAGTTAGCCGGAACCTTCAACCTTCAACCAAAAATATATAATTAAATAAAGAATGAAAACCACGAAATTGAAGAAAAAAGTAGGCTAAATCGTGTATTTAATAATATAAAAATTTAAAACATGGGTTGCCTCCCATGTAGAGCCCTTATTTATAGTCTTAGGCTCGACTTTCCAAGCATCACTTGTCAACCAATTCTATTGAATGCTTTCCATCTTAATTTGATGTGAATGATCCCAGGAAGTGCATGGTCTTCTAGCAAAGCATTTTTCAGGTAACCATTACATAATGCAAATTTTATTTTGGGTTCATGAAAAAGAAAAAGAAAATATTGAGTGAAGGATGATTCAATAAAAGGATCGATAAAATTGCAAAACCTCCCTTTTACATATAACCGCTTGTGAGTTCATGACCACATACATCTCTTTCTCTATCTTCCTCACTTTTTTCATTTGGCTCAATGCAGTGACAAGTCTCTTTATCCTTCATCTTCTGATCCACTAAAGTTTCAGGTAGATTTCATGGTCAAGTTGGCTGATCTGGTTGGACATCACATTCTGGTTCCAGTTATGGACTTTTTTCTTGACCAAGAGAAGAGTTAGGACAGTCTGACAATTTTGTGTCTCTTAGCAATGTGACAACACTATCATTGGACATCATGTTTGGCTCAGTTGCATGAAGAAATCCTTGCATTTTCTTATTCATAGAAAGATCCTCCATCTCTTTCAAATCATCACCTCGATTGTTGCATGTGGGTGGTAACATCCTTTGAATAATTGCAGTAGCATTCTTACCTGCACTCAAATACATTACCACTGAATTATATTTTTTTCATGAACATAGCAAAATGAGGTTCGTAATTTAAAATTGAAGGGCCTGCCTCAACCCTACAAAAACATCCAAAAGATACTCCCTACCCTCTTTGGTACGCGTAAAACTTTATGGAATATGTGGTATCTTAACTTTTTCTTCCTCATACCAGGACATTTTCTATTATACTGAAGTGCTCAAATGATTCTACATCTAATTAGGTTGACTTGATTGGGTAACAATGTTTGCTTCATGTGTGAGACCTATCCCTTGGACAAGGGTTAAGTTAGAATAGTCTGACAGATTTTTGTCACTCAACAAAGTGGTAGCTCTAACATCATTCTTTGTGTTAGGTTCGGGCTCTAAAGGTATACATCCCTAATTCTTTTGGTCATGTAATATAGAGGAGGAGAGTTGTCCTATTTCTTTCGTTAAATTTTCTATTCTCGCTTGAAATGCGATCACACATGGCTTCATTTCGGCTATGAATGAGCACACATTCGGAGGCTGAGAGACATGCCTAGAGTCACAAAAGTAGGTGAGATTCATGCTAACCCGAGGCCACCCGCGTGGCCGAGCTTTCCCCTTGAAGTGGCCGGACCAACCATGAAGAGTTCACCTGCCGCTAGACACTAGCGGTATACCGCCAAGAATTGGCTGATTTTTAATTAATTGGAATGAAGCTAGTGGTATACCATTAGGCTCTTAACGGTATACCGCTAGAGACTTTTTTTGGCTTCTGAGAAGAGTATTTTCAAGGCCTTTTGTACTTAGTATAAATAGCTTTCCTCTTCATTTTTCTTCCTTAGTTTTTGATGAGTGTTTATTGCTTCAGTTAGAGAGTACTCCTCCCTCTAAATACCTTAAAATATCCTTGTAAGGATCAAGCTTGGGAGGCGCCTTGATTCATTGCAAGTAAAAACCTTTTACCTTCTATCTTTAATTACTTGTTCTTGTTTACAATTGAATAGAACTTTGGGATTATGGTGTTTATTGAATATTATGGATTCCCATTGGTGGATGATTAATTATAATGTGATTTGAATGCTTGCTTATTGACTGATCAATTCCAATTGAATTTCTATTCGCAAATCTTCCTTTAATTTACAGAATTTTGTTCATCTTCATTCTCTAAAATTCCGCTGCATTTTTCTCCAATTCCATATCCGATTCTTGTGTTTCTTATCTATAATTGATCGGGTTCTTTTGGGTAACTCAAGCTAGATCTATTGACACGATCCAACTCATTAAAATGAGGTCGGATTGCATCAAGTTTCCTGCATAAAAGATCTCAACATATCTTCGATAGACTCACTTGTATCTGAATGATCTTTTGTAAGTTGTGGAGGCTGAAAATATTCATAGTTAGGTTCAGGTTGCACTCCATAATTAAATTTTTATTGGTTCCACCAAGCGAGAAAGTGAGTAGATGTGTATGGATAATTGTATGATTCATATTCCCACTATGGCAGACCATAGCATCCTTCAAGGGCAGTCACATGTCCTTCACCAAACTTACCTGCATTCAAACATAGAGGAACAAAGTTGAATTGAGAAAAATAATTGAAACTATACATCAAAGAAAAAAATATAAAATCAAATAAAAGGAAAAAAATCTAGGCTTCTCCTTAGTAAAGGCTTGATAGCACGCATTTATTATACACTTTTTCTCTCTTTTCTGTCGATTTTAGATCAAGATGCTTCTGATCAGCATCTTGCCCTGGACGCGTGTTTTCCCCCATTGGCTTGGAGCCCAAGTCATAGACGCGTCCTAGAATGGAAACTCCGCAGCTTCTGCGATCTTGCTTGTTTTACACCCAGCTCAGCTTGGAGCATTTATTACAAGTGTATTTAGACTAAGAGTAGGACTTGTGACTCTTATATATAGGAGTTTTAGGTTTTTACTTTAGTACACTTGAATTCTGGGTTTTGCTCTACAATTGTTCCGACTTTGAGAGTTGTTACGTCCAACAGTGTTTTCTCTTCTTCTTAGTACTTTATAATATATATTTTTACTTCATCTTCTTGTTTTAATTATGTTTCAACGTAGCTAAAAACTCTTTTCTTGGTAAATATCATCAAAGGTTACGATTAATACAATTGTGAGGTCTAAACGTTCTTCATAAATTTCACAACTTATATTTACTTGTTTATTAATTGCTTGTAAATTTTCATATGTTTGGCTTGTGGTTAGGCCAACCCCTAATTATGCATGAGTAATTACAGTCGTTCTTGTAGTGTTGGCCATCATACGAAGTTGTAAGATAAAGTAGACTACTAATACAAAGTCATCATATCATTGGTCCAATATGGTTAGAATATAAAACTAATTAGGGTTAAAAACTCTCAAGTGCCTTGTCCGTCTTGCCCTAGGTGTGTCTTTCCTCCACTTAATGGACTATTCAGTTAAATCCCTCTAAGTGTCTTCTAAAGGTTATTAATAGTCAAGGATTGTTCTTAACTGCCTTCTGGATAAACTTCTCGTATGAAGAAAGGTGGGAGACCTAAGTGTACCTCGTTTCTATAACACAACTATAAGCTAGGAATAGAATACCTTTGAACCGATTATCAGTTGGCCCCAATCATAACTGGCAATAAATCTTTACTGAGAAATCTTCTCTGTTTGAGTTAATATTTTATTTTCTTGCTTAATTTATTTAATTTTTAATGATAGTTTTAAAACATAACTTTAAAACCTCCTTGTTTGTTACTTGTTTTGTTTGTTATTACTTGGTTATTATTGAAAAAATACATCTCGCCCAGTCCCTGAGGATCGACCCTATTATCACCATACGAAATCTTATTTGTGCATATTAGCTATAGGGTTTATTATTATTTTTTACGGCTTCGACAACCGATCAAGGCTCAAGGCCATTCCCCAGCAACGGCGCCAAATTTTTATCGGTGTTGAAACTGTAAAAAATAAACTCAACTTATTATTAAATATAAATATTGCAAATAATGGTAAGATGTTCAATCCACGGAGAATGGGTAGACTTAAAACAAGACGAATACCAAATGAAAACAAATAAGCAAACGAACAAAGGGGGTTTGGATTTTAGATTTAAAACTAATTAAACTAATAAAAAAAGAAGAAAAGAATGAGAGAAAATAGAAAGAAACAAGTTCCTAGTAAAGGCCAGCTTCTAGCTATGATTCATAAACTTTGATCATTGATTCAATGGTTTTCATTTCTGACTTATTGGGAAGATATAGAAATCAGGTTCACTTTGACTTCCTACTCTCCTCCTATATCAAGTTTCTTAAATAAATGTCTTTAATAAGAACCCTAATCGTCTAGCAATCGTAAGGTTCACTTACATGATTTAGCTAGTTTGTTGATAAAATGAGGGAAAGACTTCCCTTGGCCAAGGGAATAGTCCACTCGTCATTTTAAGCCAAGTTGTTCTTTCTCTCTAGTCTTGAAAAAAAAATCCTATGCTAATTTCGATCTAGTTATTTATTAGATCCTTTTAACCACATAAACCCGAAGTTATCAGGAATAACATTAATCATTCAGGTAAAAAATCTAAGTTGATCAGACCTAAATCTAACATGAACAATATTGACAAAAATTTAGAGAACTAAGAAATACAAGTGAAAGAAATATAAAGAACATTTAGATCTCACAAATGAAATGAATCATAACATCGAGTTGCCGTTCCTAGGAATAAAGAAGTTTAGCTAGAAACGAAAGACATAATTCAAAATTTTCACTTTGGCCAATGGTTGAGACTACTGATTTCTCTTCCCTTGGTCTAGGAAAAAGGCGTGGTTTCTTCAGATTCTTGACCATCACTTGATCCTTTTTGCTCTATTTTCTGTACTCTTTTGCTCATTTGTTTTTGCATTGTTTCTACAAAAATGAGAGAAATATGACCAAATTAATAGTATCACCATCTCAAATGCAAGCAAAATAGATGATAAATGATAACAATCCACCTAAAAGAAAGGGTATTTTCGCCTATCACCCGGTGGGGAGAGGCATAGCTACTGTTTCACACCACCACGGTAGGGACAAGATCGCTACCTTCCCCAAAGGCTAACGCTGCAAAGGCTAACGGGGCCCTACCGGCTCCTCTCACGGACCTCCTGCTTGGCTCGAAGAGTTATCTCACCCCCAGAGGAAACCACGCGTCAGGATTAACGCTCCGGCCATTATCCTACCGCGACAATATCTACCTAAACACCTACCGCCGAGGTAGCGTATCATGATAAGGGCGAATCACAGACCCTAACGCTAGCGATAGCTCCATACCCGTCTACTCGGGCGGGAACGCCCCCTTTCTTCTATAAATACCGCCCCCACAAAGGAGGCAGGTAAGCGGACTTGACTGGCCAAAACTCTGCCAATTTCAGTACACCTACTGACTTAAGCATCGGAGTGTTTCCGCCGGAGACCCTCTCCGGCGCATTGCAGGTACCGTGGACCGTCGTGTACACTGATCCGAGAAGAGCTGCTCCGCCATACATCCTTCGCCAGAAGACAAATTATTATCAAATTGGTGCTTTCATTGAGAGCTTTGGTTCTATTAAGTGAGCATCCTTAATAACCAAGCTCCTCCTCCCCGAAGCTAGAAGGATTATGGCCTCGGAGTCAGATCCGGCGCTGTCCCGAACTTCCAACATCCCATACAACACCCGCAGACGCTTGTTTCCCTTCGCCACCTCTGATGCCCCCACCCCAGGGCAGGATGTCACTGCAGGAGACTTAGATCTTCCTCCTGGGTCAAGTGCAGAAGAAGTTACATTCCAGATTTGCTCTCCCTTCTCCCACATAGCAGGAACCAGCCATCCTACCCCCCAAGCGGGAAGATCTATGATAGGAGAAGCGGACAACCCTTTCGTGAATTCAATAGCAGCTCTCGAAGCTCAACTGGATCAACTGACAGAGATGGCTGCTGGATTTACTCCTCATGCCTCAAGACCTGGTGTGTCCTCCCAAGTAATTTTCACCCCGTCCCTTGTCACCGAACGACTCTTATCGCCCCAACAGTCTAGGGCACTCCCGTCCTCCTTACCTTTCCCCTTGGCTCCCATAAACGTCCCACCATTCACGCGTGGACCTGCCGATCATTCTGGACAATATAGGGGAGGAATCTCTATCCCCGAAGCAGTCCGCCAGCGTGACGAGTATAGGGAGCCCTGGGATGATCGACGGGGAGATATAGTGAGAGATCCATCTCCTAGATACAGCGAGAGGTCTAGCAGCAGAAGTCGACGAGCTCGAACTCCAAGGAGCCGTAGTCGTTCTCCTAGGAGACATCAGGAATATGACCCTCAAAATCCCAGATACGACGCTGAAATTCCACATCAGCGTCAGCCTCGTAGGATCCCCGATGCTAACGCGGGTCATCCGTTCAGCTACCGTGTCAGGCACCACAGAGTCCATCGACATGTGAAACTCCCAGCATAATCCTATGACGGCACAAAAGATCCCATTTCTCACCTCAATAAGGTGAAGGATTTCGTGCAATTCCAAATGCGCAGTGACGCAGCATTGTGTCAAATTTTCGTAATGACGCTGTCAGGAGTGGCACGTCTATGGTTCGAGGGGCTCCCCGCCGGGTCTATCGATAATTTTTCTCAGCTGGAAGAAAAATTCAAAAGTCGGTTTAGCACGGCTATTCCTATCAGAAAGTCAGCAGCTGCGCTGTTCGATATCCATCGAAAACCACAAGAATCGTTGAACGATTTCTTAGGACGATTTGATCTTGAAATGTCCCTAACGCCGGGGGTCACTATCGATTTTGCGATTGAGGCCCTGAAACGCAATTGTCGATACAGTAAACTGAAAGATACGCTAACGGTGGACCCCCCAACGACCCTGGATGCATTGAGGTTGAAAGCGCATAACTATGCGAGAATGGAAGAGGAAGAAAATAGAGAATGGATCCGAGGCATGCCGGCGGACCCATATGTGGCCCCTAACGTCTTGAACAGCAATGCCCCTGACGCTAAACCCACCGAGGATCCCGGGCAGCGGAAAGAACATAACACCAAGACTTCTAACCGGCAGAGAGGCAATATCTCAAAGGGAAGATCTGGAGGATCCCCCACTCGGAAGCAAACGGACCCGCCAAAGGGCCGGATATACGATCCTGACCTCCCATCTCTCATACTCCCAAGGGCGGAGATCTTAGCAATAGTCCAACAGAGAAATCTGCCTATCCGTTACCCAGCTCCCGTGAAACCAGGAGTAATCATGGGAGGAAGAGAAAATGCATACTGCAAATTCCATAAGGTCAAGGGACACTCAACGGATGTATGCAGAGAGTTAAAATCGGCCATAGAGCGATTGGTCGAAGAGGGCTACCTTGGGGAATTTGCCACAAAGGCTAGGGAGGAAGCCAGAAACAACCCAACTGGAAATACAACTGAGTAGAGGCAAGTGCCCTCGCACGCTACAGGGGCTAACGCAGTTCCCCTCGGGCCAAATAGAGAAGCGCTCGCTATCGATAGCGACCAAATGCCCATGATAAATATCATTGCAGGGGGAGCACCCTATTGCGATGAAATTACGCCGCAAACGCCCAACCCCGGAGAAAAGCGCAAACGGGAGAACGCGCAAACGAAAATCGAGGCAATAAGTGCCTTAGACAGAATGATATTGTCTTTCTCAGAGGAGGACGAAAAAGGAATTGTTTTCCCGTATAATGACGCGATGGTTGTGACGCCCGTCATTGGAAGTCATGGGGTAAGAAGGACCCTTGTCGATAACGGGAGTGCAGTGAATCTATTTTCATTAGAAGCGTACAACTTGATCAAACGACCTGACGGTGAGCTATCGCCTTGCACAAGGCCAATTATTCGGATTGATGGAGTACCAATTCCGGTAGCCGGAATAACATCTCTGCCGGTGTACTTCCGAGAAGACACATCCAAACGCTCCGAAGAGCTACTATTTCTGGTTGTAGACCTAACGTTACCGTATAACGCCATTTTAGGGCGACCATTCCTTAATCGTTTTGGAGTGGCCATATCTCAAAAACACCTGCGGATGAAATATCCCTCATGGGACGGCGTGGTCTCAATCAAAGGGGACCAAAAGTTGGCAGCCGAATGCTACTTACTTATGACTCAAAGGAGTTGTGATCGCTACGTTTGCGTGGCAGACGATCCTTTCGATGATAAAGAAGAAAAGCGCACTCAGCTGCTAGATCAGATGGTATCAATCCCTATCGGTAAGGATAGTGAAACGAATCTCTTAGCCAGTGAGAAACTAAGCCTTGAAGAGAACTCGCAATTAATCCGGCTGTTGAGGAAATGCAAGGGAGAGTTTGCGTGGAAACCAGCGGACATGCCTGGAATCTCTCGGGAAGTCGCGGAACATCGGCTGAACGTTAGTCTTGACGCCAAGCCTGTTCAACAAAGGCGACGTGCCTTTTCATCGGAAAAGATAGCAGCCATCGAAAAGGAGTTGCTAAAGCTCACAGAGGCGGGGTTCATTCGAGAAGTCCAGTACCCGACCTGGCTAGCTAATCCTGTCTTAGTCCCAAAGCCTAACGGGGACTGGCGCATGTGCATCGACTTTACTGACCTAAATAATGCCTGTCCCAAGGACTGCTATCCCCTTCCGCGAATAGATCAGTTAGTCGATCAAACCGCTGGGTATGCTTATCTAAGCTCCTTAGATGCGAATTCCGGATATCACCAAATCCCTATGGCCGTAGAGGACGAAGAAAAAACTGCCTTCATTACTCCTAGAGCTACATACTGCTATACTGCAATGCCGTTTGGGCTAAAGAATGTTGGTGCAACATTTCAGCGAATGGCAAACAAAGTTTTTGAAAATCAAATCGGGAGAAATGTAGAGGCCTACGTAGACGACATCCTGATCAAAAGTCAGAGTTTCAGAGAGCACCTCGCTGACTTGCAAGAAGTTTTCAATGTGATGAGAAAACACAAGATGAAGTTAAACCCGCGGAAGTGCATGTTCGCATTCCAAACGGGAAAATTCCTGGGCTATGTGGTCAGCCAGAAGGGCATCCAACCCAACCCGTCAAAGATAAAGGCCATCCAGGATATGATATCCCCGCGAACTGTCAAAGAGATAAAGAAGTTAATCGGGCGCATCATTGCGTTGGGGCGATTCATATCTAAGCAAGGCGAGAGATGTTTGCCTTTCTTCAAAGTCATCCGCAACAAGGCTCCTTTCGGATGGACAGAGGAATGTGAGAAAGCGTTCGCAGGACTAAAAGCTTACCTATCATCAAATTTAGTGCTGACGAGGCCTGAGCCCGGCGACGAACTATATCTATGTTTGGGAATAGCTGACGAGGTAGTCAGCGCCGTCCTCGTGCGAAGTGAAGGGCACGTGCATCGTCCTGTATTCTTCGTGAGTCACATATTGAAAGATGCCGAACTGCGATACGCTCCTATCGAGAAGATAGCAGTCGCTCTAGTGCAAGCCACAAGAAAGATGGATCGATACTTCCAAGCCCACCCCGTCATTGTACTCATGGACCAGCCATTGAGAAGAATCTTCAGAAAACCTGAATCTTCAGGAAGAATGCTTATTTGGGCTATCGAGCTCGAACAATACGGGCTACAATACAAAGCTAGACCAGCCGTTAAGGCCCAAGCGTTAGCTGACTTTATAGCTGAGTGCACATTCACAAAGGACATAAAGACAGATCTATTGGAGGAAGAAGCAGAAAGTCCATGCCTACCGTCTCCGGAGACATATACAGATACGTGGATCATCCACGTGGATGGAGCAAAAAATCAAGAATTAGCTGGCGCAGGAGTTTTCTTAGTTGGACCAAACGGCCTGGAGATGCGATACGCCATCAGAATCCTGCAGCCATTGTCCAACAATGCGGCTGAATACGAAGCGCTACTGGCAGGACTCAGAATTGGAAACAGTTTCTCTATCGGAGCCACTCCCGGTGGGGAGAAGGAAGACAGAACACGTTTAAAGATCCGAGGAGATTCCAAGCTAATAATGGATCAGGTTCTGGGGAACTCCCAAGCCAGAGAACCCATCATGGCCCAATACTTAGCCAAAGTGAAGCATGAGCTGTCAAAAATACAGGAAAAAGGCACCCTGGTCACCTTTGAGCACATTCCTAGAGAAAACAATGAAGAGGCCGATAACCTCACCAAGATGGCAGCCAATCCGGAAGCCGCAGTACCCAGTGACGTGCGCTATGGAGAACTGCCTACACCTTCTTTCATGGAAGAACATGCATCGCTCTGTGTGGAAGAAATGGAAAATGATTGGAGGATCCCAGTGATAGAATATCTGAAACATGATAAACTACCGGGAGACCATACAGAGAAGAAGAAAGTCCTAAAACAGGCAGCACGATGCACATATTATAACGGAGAGTTAATACGAAGATGTTTCTCCCATCCGGCCGCTAAATGCATAACGGAGCAAGAAGGCTTACATGTGTTACGTGAAATTCACGAAGGGATATGTGGCATGCACATTGCTAGCGGCACCCTGGTAGCCCAAGTCTTTCGGTCGGGATTTTACTGGCCCACCATTCGACGAGATTGTCATAACTTCATGAGAACCTGTCAGAAATGCCAGGAATATGCTAAGATTCCTCGAAAACCTGCTGTGCCAATTTCAGAAATAGTCGCACCGTGCCCGTTTGCAAAATGGGGGATTGACATCCTGAGCCCGTTTCCAAAGGCTAGATCTCAGTTAAAATTCGTGGTCGTAGCGGTAGACTACTTCACAAAGTGGGCCGAAGCTGAGGCGTTAGCTACCATTACCACCGAAAAAATTTGGCGTTTCTTCAAACACCAAGTCATCATGCGATTTGGAGTACCACGCATGCTAGTTAGCGACAACGAGACACAATTTACGAGCCAGTTCTTCAGGGATCAATATGCAGAGTTCCAGATAGAGCAAAGATTCTCCTCTGTGGCACATCCCCAAACCAACGGCCAGGCGGAAGTAACTAACCGCAGCATCCTTAGTGGCATCAAAAGAAACTTGGAAGGATCCAAGAAGAAATGGCCAGACGAATTGCCATATGTACTATGGGCCTACCGCATGACTGTCAAGGCCAACACGGGAGAGACCCCGTTCGCGTTAGCATTCGGAACCGAAGCTGTCACACCAGTCGAGATTGGCATGATGAGCCTCCGGGTGGCTCACTTCAAAGAAGAAAACAATGAAGAAAGGTTACGAGCTAACCTCGATACTCTACCAGAAACACACGAGAAAACCCTCCTGAGAACCCTGCACTACAAAAGGAAAATGGCACAATATCACAACCGGCAAGTGAGGGAGCGATTGCTCAAAACCGGAGATTTAGTGCTCAGAGACAGACGGGCAGCAGGACAACGTATGGGAAAGCTTAGCCCAAACTGGGATGGACCGTATCGTGTCACCCGCATTGTGGGAAAAGGAGCATACCATCTGGAAACGCTCGAGGGAACGCCCCTATAAAACTCTTGGAACATCGCTCGGTTGAGGCTATACCACACTAGGAGCTAATCGGGTAACATCAAAGTTATTCTAATAAATGAATATTGAGATATTCACCGTGCGTTTGCTACTGGTAATATGCAGGTAGCGAAAAATGCCAGGGGTGAAAATCTTATCCTTGTGATGGCTGGTCTTGATCAGACAGCTCACTAAGACGAGGCACGCCCTGGCATAACAAGGCGTTTGGGAGTGAAAATCCTATCCTTGTGGTAACCGTGCTCACATAGACGGCCCATTAAGACGAGGCACGACCCCAAACGGCTCCCCGGAGTGAAAACCCTATCCTTGTGGGAACCGTGCTCACATAGACGGCCCGTTAAGATGAGGCACGCCCCGGAATCCTTGGGAGTGAAATCCTATTCTTATGGTAACCCCATAAGGAGAGGCACGCCCCAAGGAGAGACCAACTCCGTCCTGGAAGTGAAAATCCTATCCTTGTGGTAACCGTGCTCACATAGACGGCCCATAGAGACGAGGCACGATTCCACGGACGCGAGGTACAACGCTTGGGGGTGAAAAGTCCTATCCTTGTGATGGCTGGTCCTGATCAGACAGATCACTAAGACGAGGCACTCCCCAAAGCCTATCTGTGGCGAAAGGAAACAAAGACATCCCAACTAGTAGCCGCGCGGTTGATACCCTGTGAAGCGATGTTGGAGCCTATCTGTGGCGAAAGGAAACAAAGACATCCCAACTAGTAGCCGCGCGGTTGATACCCGGTGAAGCGATGTTGGAGCCTATCTGTGGCGAAAGGAAACAAAGACATCCCAACTAGTAGCCGCGCGGTTGATACCCGGTGAAGCGTTGTTAAAGCCTATCTGTGGCGAAAGGAAACAAAGACATCCCAACTAGTAGTCGCACGGTTGATACCCGGTGAAGCGATGTTGGAGCCTATCTGTGGCGAAAGGAAACAAAGACATCCCAACTAGTAGCCGCACGGTTGATACCCGGTGAAGCGATGTTGGAGCCTATCTGTGGCGAAAGGAAACAAAGAAATCCTAACTAGTAGCCGCGCGGTTGATACCCGGCGAAGCGATATTGGAGCCTATCTGTGGCGAAAAGAAACAAAGAAATCCTAACTAGTAGCCGCGCGGTTGATACCCGGTGAAACGATGACGGAAAGGTGACTATACTGCAACAACAACGTTGAGACAGATGTAAAGCCCCCTCTGACAATGAGGGACGGCATGAATATATGTGCAGCAGATGCGGAAGCAACGCTGATTTACACTCAGAGAGACTATCGAAGGATATAATGGACATGCTACTTGAATGCAGCTGATGAAAAGCTAACGGGATACAACGCGAAACCATGCGTCTGTGGAAACCTAACGCCAAACATCCCGTGCGGACAAGTGATCAAACTGCATTATGAAGAAAAGCAGATAAAAAACTTCTATCCAAAAAGAGTGGATTAGCCAAGTCAAGGCCCATATTGTTTGAAGTACAAAATATAGACGTGCCCGTCAGCCACAAAAATCTAAAACATCTAAACAACAAAAGGTCTAAAGATTGGGCGGCGCGTTGACCCCTCCTTGTTGAGCAGCCTTCCACTGATAGAAACCGCTATCAGTAATGGAGGAGGCTCTCTTGTCAAAATACGCGGAGAGATCTTCAATACGGAGCTCCTCAACTCCATAATGATGCATCACGGCTTCTGACATGATTCCCCCACCCTGCTCAAAGTACCAACGGTTTTTCTCAGCGTTAAGGGAGGAATCGGCAGATAGCTCGGCGTTTCTCTGTCTCTCCAGACGCAGGCTATCCTCCTCCTGAGAGAGGCGTAGGGCCAGATCGGCACGTTGTCTCTTCTCCTCCTCCAAAGCTAACTTAGCGGCCTCCAACTCTTGTTTGACCGCGATAGCCTCTCCGTGAGCAGTCTCCATACTTTCGTTGGCAGCAGCAAGGGCATTTTCAAGACATTGTCGCTCTTCCAACAGCCTGTTTATCTCTCCTCGCCCGTTAGCTGCAGCTCTGGCATTCTCTTCATCCATATAGTGAAGATGGCAAAGCATAGAAAACGCCTGAGAGCGAAGGAAATTGATGCGCCCCTGCTCGCCCCGAGCCACAAAGGCATCCCTCTCTCTTGGAAGAGACAAAATCTCTGCTACCAGATAAGCGGTAGAGGAAATCACGGTCTCATGATCAGCATCGGCAGGAAACTGCAGAATACTGTCCCTAAAGGAGCGCAAGCTAACGTGATGAGTCAGCATGAGAGGAGGATCGTAGGGAGAGATACCAGCCATTAAGGCAGGAGCGGGCCTACCCCTCACAATAGGTGGATGAGGCATCGGAACAAAGAACAACGCACCAGGAGAAGCTGGCCGGCTAGAGAGGCCTTCCGCGTTAGGCATCGAGACCTCATTGCCTCCGGGCACCTCAGGATTAAGGGCATCAGAATCATAGCCCGTTGGGGTATGCGCGGAAAGGATAGGAGAACCAGGAGGCACATGGGGTTGACCGCCAAAATCAACAGGTTCCGATTGATCAGCAGATACACCATCGCCCCCAAGGGCACTCGAACTACGATTGGCGGCCGAGGAAGAAGGACTATTCGGGAGATCATAGCGAGCCTTCTTCTGACGCTCGCGAAGGACATCAGCGATACCCATATCTCCTTGGGAGGTAGAAGGGACAGAAACAACAACGACTTCCTAAATAACGAAGAACGTGATAAGGGAACGGCGCAAAAAAGAAAGACTAAAGTTTAAAAAAAAAATGTTCACCTGAGTGGTGGAGGATGCAAGAGGAATCCCAACAGGAATCGGTTCAACCGTAGCCTCTGAAGAGACAACGGTCTGGGACGAAACGGATGGGGCAGCACGTGCTTTCCTAGGCCGTTTCTATCTTACAACCCGAGGGCCCGTAACGCTAGCGGTAGCAGTGGCTTCCCCTTCCTCAGCGTTAGCAGCAGCGGCAGCAGCAGCCCTAGCTTCAGCGACAGCTTTCTTTTTCGCCTCCTGTTTCCTCCTTTTTCGGAAATACTCAGGCTCCCAACCAGGTGGAGGCACTGCACAATCACAAAACGTTAGCGTTAGTACTTCTTGACAACGCAAAAGAAAAAAGGTCAAACGCTCACCCTTCTTGCACTGTTCCACGGGCAACCCGTTGGCCACTTTTCGGGCATCAACGCTAAAATCAAATTGAAGCAGCGTCTTCAACCAGCCATCCTCCGGGTCGGAAAGGGGTTTCCGATGACCCCAAGCCCCATCTTTAATTGTTTCGTTGAAGCCAGCCCTCCACAACGGCTCAGGCAGATCAACAATAAAAAATTCCTCTTTCCAGTGAGGAATGGAAGACTCAATGCCCATTAGTTTCCAAGTAAAGGGCTTCAACGAACCGTCTTCGTAGCGAGGCGATATCGATATCACCCCTTTACGGGAATACAATTGGAAAATGTCATGAAGCAACGCTAAGGTGGGAGATTCTATTCCCTTGAAACGGCAGAGTGCGGCAAAAGCACTAACAACGCAAATCGCGTTAGGACTCAACTGAGCCGGAGCCAAATCAGAGTCAGCCAACAACAATTTTACAAGCGGGTCAAGAGGGACACGAAACCCATGATCGAAGAGCTTAGCATACAACATTCTGCTATTTCCGGGCAAAATGCTGTTCAATCGAAGCGACTCAGAAGCAGGATGCACGGGATATTCCTTGGGAAATCGTGCAGAAAACCCAGCAAGCCTACGGTTAATTAAAGGCAGTGTGTACAAAGAAGTGGGAGTGGTATCAATTACTTCTTCCCCGGAGGACCTTTGAGGATCTCCTTCTTCAGATGATTTCTTAGTTCTAGCCATGGCCAACAAGGAAGAAACAAAGAGAAAAGAAAAAGGATGTGTACCTTGTACCTTCGTGAAAGAGAATGCGAGGAGTCTTGAACCAGAAAGAGAGAGCGGCGCAAAGTATTTATCCGAAGACGAAATAACGTATAAGGGAAAGATGGAAAAAGAAAAAGGGGTAGAAGAAACAATAGATATAACCCTGAAAGGGCGACCAGTCAGCAGCAGACACGTGGCGAAGCAACACGTCATAAAGTAAGGCACGCGCCAGAAGGTGCAAATTTGAAATAAGGACGAAACGCCTCTGCATTTGCAACTCCCTAGGAGACGCTTGCTCCAAACGCCCCTCTGAGGAAGGACACGTGTCTTCTTTCATCATTACCCTTCAAGTTGCATTAAATGAGGGACAGAGGGATTGATTAAAAAACATAAAAAGCAGCGCTGGCCTTGCCAAACGGCGCGATGGCACAAAAAGATAAAGAAGGAATAAACGGTAATATCATACAGTGCGACAAAGGGTACAAAGCGTCAGCATTATTACATGAGAAACAATGCTCGAATGGTTTTCAAGAAATAAACAAAAGACAACAACAAGAAAAACAAGGAAAGGCCCAGCACCATCGCTAGCGTCAGACTTTCTCCCCCGAAGGGCCAGAAGAACCGCTGTCACCTTTGCTAATCTCACCCATCACGATAGACATGTAATCAGCTACCTGGGCCGGATCCGAAGGGTTACCTGTGAAATGGGACGCAAACCCAGAAACGAAGGCCTCCAGAACCCTCTTCCTCCATAACTCTTCCTCCATAACTCTTCCTTTAATGACGCCTTAACAGACCCCTCATCTCGAGCAAGTACCTCTTCGCGGAGAAAGCGATTCTTCTTCCTTTCTAGCGCCAATTCCGCCTCCAGAATTTCCACCTTGGCTTTCCCGATAGATTTTTCTCTGTCCAATTCCGCCTCCAGAACTTCTACCTTGGCTTTCCCGATAGATTTTTCTCTGTCCAATTCCTTTTGGGACGATTCGCAGAGGCGCGTCAGCAACCTAGAATGCTCCATCGCCTTCTCTAGCTGCACCCTTGCAACACACAATGCGCTGGAAAAATTACGGGACTCGCGATCGTGAATTTCGAATTGATAATTCAGATGGCGGAAAAAGTCCAGAGAATCATTCAGAACATGGCGAAAGCGTGCCGAAGGAGGGAGTTGAAGAAATTCCTCTTTCTCCTTTTTGGAACCCAGCATCTCCCCTATCAAGGGTGTAGTAAACTCATCTCGAGAAAAAGGTTGGGGAACCCCGACAGCGCGAAGGGCATCAAAGCAAAACCCTGCAAGATTCATACGGTAGGCTGGGACCCCATCAGGACCAAGATTGATTGAGGGAGGCGGAGAAGAGCCCTGAGGAAAAATACTCTTGAAAGGAGTAAAAAACAGTTGCGGAGTAACCTTAGGCGATAGCTCAGCAGTCGAATCCACCACAGGAGGTGTGACCACTACGTCAGGAATACAATGAGCAATCGGAGAATCGGGAGCGTCAGATATGAGAGGAGGACATTCCATCGGTAGGCCCTCTCCATCAGAAGAACAAGTTTTTTCCAACGCCTCAGCGGCTCCCGTTGGCTGAGAGGCGCCCGCCTCAGACAAAACAGCAGGCGTAGGAACAGTTGCCACATCCACAGGAGATGTCCCGGTAGCTTGTCCACTAGTGGCCACTCGAAGTTTTTTCCGACGCTGGGAAGCAGCAAGGGAAGAAGCATGGCAAAGGTCTGACTTAGCATCTGCATCCTCATCATCGCTAGTAATTACTGTCGTTGCGACAGGCCTGGAGTCCGTCCCCGTGCGACGCTCCGGTAGCCAATTTTCCACAAAATGAGAAGTTCGCACAGAGCTAACGGGCCTTCGCCCTCCCCGGGCAACCGTTTTAGTTCTCTTCCTCGGAGGAGGAACGCTACCCCGACTTGAGCCCTCAGCCGAAGGCGAGACCGGTAAAGTTTGAAGCGGTATTACGTTCAGAGGAGTACTAGCGTCACCTGGAAATCAACTGTTAGCTCCTTATAGCAAACAAAGTAGGCGAGGACCAAAGTAAAGAAAATATGGAAAGAAATAGGCTCACCCATAACGCACTCTTCCAGAGGCTTGAACAGAGCAAAGGCGCGAATGCGGTAGTGGGTATTCTCGTCTAACAAAGCGTTAGCCTGGTCCAACTCAGTTCTGGACAAAATCGCGGGATTTGTCCAAACGGGACCTGCCAGTTCCTGATTAAAATTGATACGCCACAAACGTGATGGTAGCTCCAGAACAAAGAAGTTGCTCTTCCAATCAGCTACACCCTTCTTGAAGCCGTGAAAACGTTGCCAAAACGACTGCACGAGCGCATCATCCCACCGGGGAGTAATCTCGATTAAACAATTGTAGCAAATCATGCTAAAGAATTTGCGAAACAAATTGATAGATGGGGTAAAAATGTTCTTCAACTCGCAAGCGAGAAGAAAAGCATAAACCGCACACCAAGAGGAAGGAGTTATCTGGGCAGGATTAAGGCTATACTCCCGCAGCAGAGTTAATATCGACTCATGAACGGGAAAGCGGAAACCATAAAGGAACATTTTAAAATAAAGAAGCCTACAGTGGTCCCACCCTGGATTATGAAGCCGCATATCACTTCCGGGAATAGAAGGCTCATGCCCAGGAGGAAAGGTAATACCATGTTCCTCCAATTCGGCTTTCAGAACCACATCGCAGGTAAAAATACTCGGTGATTGGGCAACCTCGGGATCCATGGGCCTAGAGATAATCTGGCGAGGTCTATTCCTAGCCATAGCAAACCAACAAAAAAGGAAATCTGAGAGGGGACGAATTGATACCTTAAAGGAGAAGAATCGCAGAGAAATCGGCGGACAGTGACGAGCGGCCGAAAAGGTATTCGGAGAAGAAGACGAAGGAAGACAAGAAGGAAAATTCGAAGTGAGGGCAAAAGTTTTGAGAAATTAGAGAACGACCCCTCTTAAAGGATAAAAATGCCACCGCATTAATTGAGTCACCAATCGGGCGAAGACGCGTGTAAAAGAAGTTGGCCACGTGGAAGCGCATTAAAGAAATTTAAAAAAAGAGAAGTTATCCGTCGAGACTCCCCAAAGGGGCGAGACAGTATTGACCCGGTCAGAGTAACCGTGAAGCATTGCCTCAGTCAGTCCAACCGCTTGCGTTAGCTATCACCAAGAACCAGCAGGCTAACGGAAGTAACGACAAAAAAGGAAAAATAGAAAGCATTATTTTATTCATAAAACGCCAACAGGCGGGTACAATGCAAAACGGCTAATCCTCATTAGGCCAATAAATGCCGTGGTGATAAACCCCGTCATCATCGAGGAACGGCATCTTCCCGTCAGCATTCGGGACCGGTTGGTCTGCCTCCCTTTCTGGGTAGGACCCTGACGGGCATGATTTTCCTTTGGCGCCCGAATCTGCCAACCCCGCACCAGCACTGATGGGAAAATTCTCTTTCAGCGAGCAGTCATGGGAAGGAAAATGTTTGCCACCCTCTTGAGTAGCAGAACCAGAAGAAGCCAACGTCGCAAAGGGCTTCTTGGAAGTCCGTTTCCCCTGCTTCTTACGACCCTTTCGGCGGACCGGAGGCCTCCATGGTGGTGAAGGAGGGGGATGATCTGAGTCTGGCGAAGTTGGGGGAGTCGGCAAGGAGTCACGATCCATGGAACTTAAGAAATAAAAATCTGCCATGCCACTTGCAAAAGCAAAAAAGAAGGAAAAGGAAGAAGATGAACAAAAAAGGGAAACCAAACTCCCTTATATAGCCGAATGAGCATCTCGATCCCTGAAAAATCAATTAAGACGCTTGGGAAAAATAACTGCAATCGCAGAATCCGATCCGTCGCAGGCGCGTCTGCTCGTCGAATGCACCAATCAAAGGGCACCAAAGAACCGCCCAACCACCTGCCACTGAAAAGACGGCCCTGTAACAGTCAAGACAGAGCATTCATTGCTAATCCCCGGAACACGACCACTGCAATACAATGTCCCGAGGAAGACCCATTTTCAGTTGGGCTCATGACAAATATTTCGAACCAATAAAGCAAGCAACCACGCAAGAGAAAGAGAAGACTTGGGAAAAAGCAGAGACAGTTATTTATTTATGGCCAGGTGGCCTTAGCGTTCAAATATGTACAAGAAACATAAGAAAGCAACGAGAAGAAGCGGAGCCAGCGGTCAGATATTGGAGCCCGCATCATCTTCCCCTGGCACAACGGGAACCTCCCTTAAGGCGTCAGCGACGGAGGTCAGTTCGGAAGAGCAAGCTCTCATGCCCTTTAGGCAGCAGGCCAGCAGATCTTTCCTCTGCTGCAGCATCGAGGCCACCACATCAAGGTGAGCACTGACAGTGGCCAGTTTCGCCAAACTCTCTAGGGGATTAAAATCCTCCAGAGTTATTCCCAGCAGTCTAGACAGAATAGAGGTTAGCACCCCCCGCAACTCCAGGACATCCTCGAAGGTCTTGGTGATCATCCTCTCCAGGAAGCCGATGTCACCCTCAGTAAGATTCTTCAGGGTCAGAGTTATGGAGATCAAGAAATTGCGAGTCAGTTCATCCATGGCGGAACACGAAAAGAAAGAACGTGAAAAATGTGAAGAAAATGGCACAGAGAAACCTCTGATTTATAGATCCTGACAAAAAACCCGTCAGGACCATTTTTCTGAGGCAAAACCGCCCCGGTACATAAAGGGACTCTCCGTGAGAGAAGGAACATTAGCCCTTGGTAAACACTCGGGCTCATTTTCAGTTGGGCTTATGATAACAATCCACCTAAAAGAAAGGGTATTTTCGCCTATCACCCGGTGGGGAGAGGCATAGCTACTGTTTCACACCACCACGGTAGGGACAAGATCGCTACCTTCCCCAAAGGCTAACACTGCAAAGGCTAACGGGGCCCTACCGGCTCCTCTCACGGACCTCCTGCTTGGCTCGAAGAGTTATCTCACCCCCAGAGGAAACCACGCGTCAGGATTAACGCTCCGGCCATTATCCTACCGCGACAATATCTACCTAAACACCTACCCCCGAGGTAGCGTATCACGATAAGGGCGAATCACAGACCCTAACGCTAGCGATAGCTCCGTACCCGTCTACTCGGGCGGGAACGCCCCCTTTCTTCTATAAATACCTCCCCCACAAAGGAGGCAGGTAAGCGGACTTGACTGGCCAAAACTCTGCCAATTTCAGTACACCTACTGACTTAAGCAACGGAGTGTTTCCGCCGGAGACCCTCTCCGGCGCATTGCAGGTACCGTGGACCGTCGTGCACACTGATCCGAGAAGAGCTGCTCCGCCATACATCCTTCGGCAGAAGACAAATTATTATCAATAAATATATATGAACTAAGCACTCAATCACTAACATTACAAAAATGATAAGCTTTATTGCATAAATATATTCGTATATTAGCTTAAATTTTTGTAATTGTGTAATCAAAGTATATTTATGTAATTACAACTTTTAAATTTCATTACTATTTTAACTTTTTTTTTATAAACCATAATTTAATTAATAAAGGAGCAAATCGTACACTTGTTTGGAGAAGTCAAAGTGAACAAAACAACTCTTGAACCATAGTCAAGAACCAACAAGCAGACTAAAAAGCTAGTAGCGCCTGCAGCAATAGATTCATCTAAAGCCAGCCTATAAAGTCTTGTTTCAAGTTAGCTCCTTGCTTTGCAAAAACATCAGCTACACCATTTGCCTCTCTTAGTGGGTGTTTGACATTCTGGTTTGGTACCAGGAAGTTGGTTTACTAAACCAGAAAGCCAAAATAGGTGTTTGGTAACACCTTTTTTAAACCAACTTCCGAAGAAGTTGGTTCAAAAAACCAAAGAAAAGGTCGGTTTATACGCTGGTCTCACCACTCAATGGTTTCAGCCAAAACACGCGAAGGAGTTTCAATTTAAATGAAACTTTCAACACCCAAAAATACCCCTGGGTATATATTTCAACGCACGGATATCTTCTTCCTCAAGTTTTTCCAAGAATTCTCTCTCTCTTCAAACCAGACCTCTCACCTCAAAATCTAATTTCCTATTGGAAAATCACTCAAATCTTCTCCAAATCCTCTCAAAATTTGACCAAACATTACCTACATCCATTCAAACAAAACCCAATAATTTATTTCGAAATCCATCCGTAAAATCACTCTCAAATCAAAAACCCCCAATTTCGAAACCCTAACCCCCAATTTTGATTTTTTACCCTATAATCCTTCTTCTTCCAGCCTCACGGTGGCGTCGGCCCTTATACAGAGAGAGAGAGGTGTCTGAGTTCCAAGGTGAATACCCAAAAACTTGATCTGATGTTTTTTCCTTCTTCTTTATTTTCTGAATTTATCTTTTATTTGTTTTCATTCCAAGATCTGAAGGTTTTTTACCCTGGGAAAACATTAATGTTAATAGTTATTATTGTTGTATGAGAAATTTAATGATAGGTGTCCATTTATTTTTTCATTAACCTTGTAGAAATTTATATTTAATAATTTGTTTGAAATGATCTTTTGCTGCCGATTTGATGCTTATTTATGCTGTTGGATTAGTACTTATATAGCTGTCCAATTTAGGGTCATTTTTCTGTCGAATTAATGCTTGTTTTGCTGCCGATTTGTTGCTTGAACTGATGCTTAATTCCTTGTTGAAATGCTGCCCATTTTTTCTATTGAATTGTTCAACTACAATGCTTAATCGTTGCTCATTTTAGTTACTGCTATATGAGTGTTATGCTAGAATTTTCAGGAGTGTTATGAATTCATATGATATTGGTTCAATTTTTATACGAGGTAAATGTTAGCCCAAAGGGTATTTTAAACCTATTTTGATGTAAATAGTGGCTAACCGTAATCATGCTAAGCACTATTTCATTAGCGTGATTATGGTAAGGTCTTACCGTTATCACGTTAGCTTACCGTGATCACGTTAACACCTTAGCGTGAATCACGTTAGCTACTGAAAAGAATTTGGCGATTTTAAGAATCCTTAGCGTAATCACGCTAAGGAAAAAGCCCTTAGCGTGATTACGGTTAGCCACTGTTTTGATTTCTATATGCAAGCTCAAGATATAATTTTCAAGGCTAGTTTTTGTTGATTTATTTTTAGTTGAGAAAAACAGGATTTTATTGATATGTTGTTATATAGGTCCTTAAAAATAAATTAAGTATTTTCTAAACACATTACTACCTTACACCTACTTCCATCTACCACACTTATCATTACTACCTTACACCTACTAATATGTACATAAACGCATTTCAAACTCCACCCAAGCTTCTCTTCTTAATATTTACCCCAAAGTGAAGCTGTCCTTCTCAATCAACTCCAGCCAAGCTTCCCTCCTTCATATTTACCCCAAAGTGAAGCTCTTCTTCTCAATCAAACTCCGACCACTGAGTGGCTGATGTCATATTTTACTTTACTCTCTTTGACCTTTGTGGGGTTATTGCATAAGTCCCTTTCTGAAGCATTTCCCATTTGCAATAAAAATAAAACAACAACTTGTTATCTTCCCTTTTCCTGCTGCCCTTAGGAGGTAAAGCAGTTTGTTCTGTTGTGGATTGAACTGTTTAGGTGCTTAAGTGCAAGAACTAAAAGAAAGAAAGTAAAAGAAATTTAAAGCAACTTAGGACTGCTCTTTCTTTGCAATTTGTCTCTCTATTTGTGTTGAAAACCTTTGAGCTGTATTTTTAATTGAGGAAGAGGATAAAGTGGCTAGAGGAGGACTCAATAAGATGACCCTTATTGAGGTTTGCTCTAATTCTTTCCAAATTTTCACACAATGAAGCACTTGGAGTTGTATTTTTAATTGGAAAATTTGACTGTTTATAGGTTGGCCCAAGATTTTGTTTGAATCCTATTAAGATATTTAGTGGCAACTTTGGAGGCCCGACTTTGTACGAAAATCCTTTCTATGTGTCAGCAAACCAGGTCAGTGCATTTCTTTACTACGCAATTTTAACTTGACAATATTTGTTTAGAACAAGTTAAGTAGTAAAGTGGTGTACTCATTTTTATGTTTTGTTGTGAAGGATTCCATTAGTTATCAGCATTTTTGTGTTGAACATAGTATTATCCTCTTCCTTTCTGAGCTAGAATTATTTTTGGGTTCTACATGATGGAATGTGCTTCTTGTTTTGGTACTTCCAGATTCGGTCACTTGAGAAAGACAGAAGGCTGGTAAGTATGCAAAGAAGGTCAAGGCGAAGACCAAGAGGAAGATGCACGAGCTATCGAATCCATTGGAGCCTGATGAATTTGCAGATATGTGGAAGGAGTGAATGGAGTCATTGTTGTTGTGTTATGTTTCCTGCTTTGTAAAGTTACTTGCAATCATGTTGTATACTCCAGTTACAGTATGAAATAGCCACCTTTGGTGTTCTGTGTAACCATTTATTTTAATAAAGTTGATATTTATGCAGCGGGATATTGATTTGATTTTGAATTATGAGAAAATTCGGAACCTTTCTTCAATTTATGTAACTCTAAAACCGAGTCATCCTTCCTTAGCCAAATGATACTTATGAGTTGAGTTTGTGACATTTGGATTGCTGGGTTTCCATGTTAAGCATCGCTCCTAAACAGAAGAACTTCCTTTCACTATAAAATTGCCTTCAAGCTTTTTTTCCTTGTTAGAATATTTTAGACGTGAAGCATATGGTAATAAATTTTAATGGTATTAATAAATTTATATTTATTTATGATTAAAAAAAGTTTAATTTATTTATGATATTAGATAAATATTAGGTGGTAGATGTTAGATTATAAATAAATTGATTAAAAACATATATAAAGATACTAAAAAAATTAATTCTAACACTTGAAATAAATTTATGCCCTTTATGGTCATTTTACATTCCAATCATAGTTTTAAAACAGTTTTTACCAAACACCAAAAACAACTTCTGGTTTCCCCACAGAACTTTTAACAAACATTTACCAAACAACATACTCCATTCTACAAAAGTCTGAAACTGACTTTTACAGACTGAACTTTTTTCTACTGAAATTTTTCAGCTAGAACCGGAATGCCAAACAGGCCCTTAGTGTATGATGAAATAGGATGTTTGGGAATCAGTTGCAATAACTGTCTATCAATCTGAATTCGAAAACAAAACTCCATGATCTTTTGCTGGGAAAATTTGTCCACTAAATTGCATTTTGTGAGTTCGATTCATTTATCAAGTTAGTGGCCTTCAGATTTTCAGTACTTGCTAACAACTCTAATGCCTTTCGGATTGCAATGACTTCCACGAGATTCGAATCGACCTCTCCTATGTAAGTCAAGAAAGTAGCAAGAATTATCCCTCTCCGATCTCTGAGAACTCTTCCTATGGTTGTTGGTCCATGTTTTCCTAATGTCGAGCCATCAACATTCCATTTCAGCCATGGGGGGATGGAGGCTTCCACAAAATTTGAGGTCGAGTGTCATATGAGTTACTCTATCTAATAAGTCCATCCGTCGAGACAAGAAAATTTATGGTAGTGTAAGGGAAGTCTTCCACGACTACTTTGCACCAAGACTCCAACTTGAATAAGCGAAGACAAAAAATACCCTCAATAGAGCTTCTTTTATTTTGAAAGATTGTCTCATTTCTAATGACTCAGATCGACCACGAGATGACGAAAAATAACATCATCCACAACTTCCTCTACTGCTTTCCTTCCATTATAGATTGCCATTGACATAATAGATCGAGAAAGCTAGATGGTGTACACCAGCGCAAGCCCCACCAATGGAGTAACTTTATCCACAAGGTCCAGCTGAATCTGCAAAAAAGCATAAGATGATCTACACTTTCTGCATACATCGAGCATAAGGGGAAAATATTATCCGCAACTGCTCAGATTGCTTTATTTGCCAAGTTTTGCTTTGTGTTGAGCTTCCCATTCAGAGAGATTCACACGAATGCCTTTACCTTGGGTGGCACCAAGCCTTTCCATACACCTGTAACTGGGTTAGTAGATTGCGGAGTATTAAGATTATTAAGAAGAACTAGCATAGACTTAACCGAGAATTCTCTATTTGTGTTATGAATCCAAACAAACCTATCCTCTACACCTTTCTCAGGTTTTATGAATTGAAGTTTAAGGGATAGTGAGTGGAAGAGCTCCTCCTCCCATGCCAACAACCGTCTTCTCTAAGTGAATCTCCATTTCCAAACATCCACATCCCATAATCCTAATTCGTGAACTGTTGCTTCGTTATTTGTAGCTAGCACAAACAGCCTAGGGAACTGTAACGAGAGCTTTTTGTTACCAAGCCATACATCATTCCAAAACTTTGTGTCCTTCCCCTCTCCAATGATAAACCTAAATCCTCTATTAATTATACTTTCACATTTGTTGGCCCCAAGAGTAGCATTAAGGATGTCCCACTAAGGCCCTCTATATTTTTTGCCTGATTTTTCAGCCAGCCAGTTATCATTTTTTATCCCATAGGTGCTACAAATGACCGATTTCTATAAGGATTATCTCTTCGTGCCAAATTGTCACAACCATTTATATAACAAAGCTCTATTTTTGTCCAACAAAGATCCTAGGCCAAGCCCTTTTTTTTCCTTGGGCAGTTTTACAATTTCTAAGCTAACATTATGCAGGGTTCTACCATCTTCACTTGCATTCCACAAGAATCTATGAATTATTCTTTCAATTAAAGCTGCCACACCTAATGGTACTTTAAATAGAGACAAGTAGAAAAGGGGAAGATTCATAAGAACATCTTTCATGAGGGTGATTCTTCCTCCAAGCGAAATATGCTTCCCTTTCCACCCAACAAGCCTTGGTTTGATCCTCTCCATAACTGGTCTCCAAGTGGTTTTTCTTTTTGTTGAGGAACCTAGGGGTAAACCTAGGTATGCGATAGGGAGTCTTTCCGTATTACAATGGAGACTTCTTGATATACCCTTAGTAGCACCACCATAAAAGCCCACATTAATCAACGAGCTTTTAGAGAAGTTAACCTTGATGCTAGAGATCATCTCGAAGCAAATAAGGATTTTCTTATAGTGCAAAGGACCTCAAAATCTATGGAGCAGAAGAGTAGCGTATTGTCCGCAAATTGCAGGATTGATAGCTCAAGGTTGTCAATACCTATCTCCACTCCCTTAACTAGATTACGTCTTTGAGCATTCTGCATTAATTGTGACAACCCTTCCGCAGTGATGAGAAACAGAAAAGGAGTCAAGGGATCTCCTTGTCTAAGTCCTCTGTTGGGTGTGAATTTCTCTCCTGGGGAACCATTAATTAGCACCGATAGTTTGGTTGTCCAGATGATGTGTTCATGACCACGCCTAACCTAGAAGCCGAAGACATCATGCCCCAAGTGCCAATCACGCGTAACATGGCTAAGAAGTTAATGCTTTGGATTGAGGCTACAACGACCCAAGAGTCCCTTCAAGCTAAGAACCAAACCTTGACACTTATCACAGATCATACCGGGATCGACAAGGATACTGATCGCATGTTTATTTTAGCTTTTTCCAGGGCATGATACTTCTGATTTGCCCCTTTTTCCATATTTATTGCAGATCAGTGCCTAAAGGAAGAAAATAGAGAAAACATGCGATTTTGGAAGGATTTCTTGGACTTCGGAGCATTAAGGCCCAGAAGATCAAAGCATCATCGTACCCTCGATGCTAACCAGACCAGTGAGCATTCTCGTGCCCTTGACGCTTCCACATCAGATCAAGATTGAAAGCCAAAGAGAGGAATCTTTGAAGAGAGATCAAAACCTAAATTACTAAAAGTATTTATATCTATTACAAAAATAAACTCCTAATCCGATTGGAATAATATTCCTCAATTGTCTTCTACTGAGATCGGGATTCTTGGAGGAGTTAATGAGCGAATCTGAAGTTTCCTTCTTTGCGATAGTTTCCTTTTCTCGCTAGGACTCTGCTGCCTTCTGCAAACATACAGCCGCAGGGCCTAGCCGCTCGATTCCTTCCAGAAAGTGATGAAAAACGCTTATTTTTGTATTTTCCTCCTAAAAAGCCAAGATCTGTAAAAAGTGAAGAAACACAACACCGTTAGTAGCATCAAGATCTAAAAAGACTTATAAAATGAGGTGAAATTATGCATATAAAGTGCTCTATCAGGGAGCGTCCTTCCTATGCGTTGCCACCCTCTCCATGTGCTGACACTCTTTTTTCTTAGCTGTATTTTGTCCCCTAGAGAGTTGTTAGGCTATTTAAGCTTAGTTTTAGGGTTTTTGTAAGGACGACTGATCCTAGACACACTCTTCACTTTTACCTGAATTTTAGGGATTCACTTTCTCTCTTTTCCAGCAGCGCCGTCAGCTTGTAAAGGAAGAAAGCATCGATTTCCTCACCGGTTTATTCTAATATATACCCCCTTTTATTTTCTTTAGTTTGTTCATGTCATTTATTTTCCTTACTCACCATTTGCATTTAATTATGAGTAGCTAACTTCTACCCTCTTAGTAAAAGGTATTTCAAGGGTTGCAAGGATTGGTTAAGAGGCCTAAGTGTGCTTAATACATTCTTATTGTCATATTCGGTTGTTTATCATTTTCTTGCCATGCTCATTTAGAAATGTTAAGGGTCTGATCAACTGTTAGTATTTCTATGTGAGTATTGTCATCCTAACAGCGATAACGTCATCGTGAGGTTGTTAGGGGTAGTAGACACCTAGTGGGGTCATCGCGAGAGGTCCTTCTTCTAGGGGTAAACAGTCAGTTAGGGTTGTGCTGCGAGCTTGACAAACTGAGATGTCACGCCCTAGATATGTCTTGCCTTTACTTCATGGGAGTTTCGAGTATTGCCTCCTCATATTTGTGCCTGGGGGACGGCGAAACATCAAGGCCACCTCATATGTGTAAACGGGGGGTGGCTTCTCTTAAGAAGGTAAGCAGGGGGTTTAAGTGTAAACTTGGTCCCTATAGTATGTCTGTGCCACGAGTTTGGAATATCTTTGTGCCGATGATCAACTGAACCATAATGCAACCTAAGAACACCTTTGCTAAGATCTCTTCTCATTTGAATTATTATCTCTTTTTACAGTCTTTCTTGTCATCTTGCCCTTAATTGCTTTTCATTGTCTTGCCCTCAAGTGTTCTTACTTTTATACCCTTAATCTCTCATTACTTTTGTGCCGTGATTTGTGTTTTTAATTGGTCGTGTTGTTAGCTACCATCTCTGAGATTGATCTTCTAGATCAATCAACAAAACCCTTTTTTTTAAGTTATAGTTTTGTTTGGGTGCATTTATCCATTGTCATACATATTCTAGTGAAACTTTTATCGTTCAGTCTTTGTGGTTCGACTCTGTCTTTCCCTTTACGCATTTTAAACTGTGCAATTAGGCATCAGGAAAATAGTATATTTGATTGACGATCAAATACTTACCGGAATCGACACCTTATCGGGAATGCACACTCTTTCGGGAGTAGACATCTATCGGTAACTTCCAGCTCTAGGGGTGCAGGAAGTTACCGGGAGCAAGTACATTACCGGGAGAGGATATTTATCGGAAGCTCCCGATAACCACCTGCACCCGGAAGCTACCAAATCCCATTAACCACTTGCATCCCTGACAGTTTCCCGCACGCGATGTTTTGGAAAGTTTGGAAGCTTGAGCTAACGTCCTACCGATAAGTACCTGATATGGTGCCTTTTTATGCATATTTTTCCCTCTCTTTTAGGTCTAATTTCACACTTGATACTACTAATTTGGCTTGTTTTCCAACCACTTTGTAGATTTGGACTAAAGGGAGAAACTTGCTGAAAAGCGGGCCATTTGGATGCATTTCTGCTGATCTTTCATCGTCGAGCCCTGGATGCGTTTTGTCGTCGAGACCTACCGTCGGGACCTAGACGAGATCTTATGTCTAGGCCTAGACGAAGCACGTTGATGTTTCTTTTCGGATGACGCTTAGCCGAAGATGCTAAAAAGATTCCAGCGGGATTCCATGTGCAAATCATCCAGCTCATCAGAGAATATTCCTCTATACCATTTTGTCCCCTAGTGGGGTTGTTAAGCTATATATAGAACCTTAACTTTAGGTTAAGGGAGGCTACTCTTTAGTATATTTTTCATCTTTTTAGGGTTTTCAATCATTGTAGCCACCTCTCTAACATTTGGGATTTGTTCTTCCTTTATTTTTCCAGAAATTGGAGCCCCAAGCTCCAATTAGTTTTTAATCCAGATTTTCATTTTCATCTGCACCTGTTCTCTGTTTATGTTGCTTTCTCCATCTATCTTGTGCATGATTTCCAGCATGAGTGGCTAAATCTCTTAGTCTTGGCAGGGGTGTTTTAAGGATTGCAAGAGGATAGTTGGGAGGTCAAAGTGTTCTTAAAACGTGTTCATTGTTGTATCCGCTTTCTTGCCATTTTATTGTCATTTCGTGTGAGATTTGTTGGTAGTTTGATCACCTATTTGTATGTTTCTCATGAATATTGTCATTTCCATGGTAATAACTAACGTGAGGCCATGGAATAGAGTAGGCACGTGGTCCAGAGTCATCAAGTCGTTTGGTCCAATCTGGCTAGGGCAAGAAACCGGTTAGGGCAGACTTCTTAGTGTCTAGCCCTAGACGTGTCTTCTCTCCACTTCACGGGCCTGTGTGTATGACCCATAAGCGTACCTTGGGCACAGTGTCACGGCCACTCCCATAAGCGTACCTTGGGAGTGACTTCTTTTAAGAAGAGAAGTAGGGAATCTCCGTGAAAACAGGGTTCCTATAGCACGTCTATGGCGTGAACGCAGTCTATCCTTGCACCGATGACCGACTAGACCTCGACGCAATCCGCCGTCTACCCCTGCTAAGATTTCTCCTTTTATCTGATCTATTATCTTTACTTACTTTGCTATCATCTTTATTACACTTGTTAGTCTTTACCATTTTTATTGATATTCTCTTGCTTTATTTTCGTTCCCTTTTTATTTAATTAGTTTGTTTGTCTATTATTACTTGTTATTTGCATCTTGATTATCTGTCCCAACATCAACTGCCATCGTTGGCTAGATTCGTCTAGACCAACCAAAACCCCCCCCCCTTTTTTGTGTTACTTTTATGTCTGCTGCATTTTCATCTTCATCATACATTTAGGGCAAGATTAAATTTAGTCCTTCATTTTCCCTGTGGTTCGACCCTGACTTGCCGCTATATACATTAATTTGTGCATCTAGCCTATCAGGAACTATTTTATTACTTTTGATGCGCGTTTCGACGGCGCGTCAAATTTTGGCGTCGTTGCCGGGGATAGTGTTTACGGACTAATTTTCTTTCTTTTACTTGTATGACCAGGAGATCTGCACCAGACCTTCTACCCCTCGACCACGAACTCACGAAGACAGAGAGAGAATTTTAGAGACAGGCCGGAGCAACCTCTAGAAGAGTAATTCCCCGTCCTGCCCTCGACAGTCAAACCTCTAGTCAGACCGGTCCCGACAATCATCTTCATCCCGACCTCGACAACCCAGTAGTTGTCTACCCCGAGATACTCAATATGGCAGACCGTCCTAATATCGACAATCCTCCGCAGACCATTGAGGACCTCAATGGTGCCCCTGAAACACCAAACACTTGTATCGTTTGGCCCACTGTTCCTCATGATTGGACGCTCAAGTCTGCAGTCATGCACCATCTACCCCTCTTCCGTGGTGTTCCAAAGGAAAATCCTCACCGCCATCTTCAGCAATTGCACTCTATTTGCGACGCCATGAAGCCGGCCAATGTCAGTATTGAGCACGCCAAGCTCCGAGCCTTCATATGATGCCCTAGACTGGTTCTATGATCTACCCCCAAACTCCATCAATTCTTGGGCTGAAATGTCAAAATCCTTCACCGAAAAATATTACCCATCAGAAATGGCTAATGTAACTCGCAAGCAATTGGTGTCTATAGTCCAGAGGAAAGAAGAAGATTTTGGTCAGTACCATGAGTGCTACAAAAAGATGCAAGCTATGTGCCCCTCACACAACCTTACCGAGCATGCCCTCATCCAATATTTTTGTGAAGGCCTCAAAGCTCGTGACAAGGCATTGCTCAATGCCGCTGCTGGTGGTGCTATCACAAGACTCACCCCTGTCGCCGCTAAGGCCACCATAGAGTTAATGGCAAGGAATTGCATACCCGAGGAAAGTAATCATCCAGGGCAAGATGCCCAAGTGGCCGCGATGCAGACCCAATTGACCGCTATGATGGGCATGCTTCAGAACATGGCCCCCGGACAGATAGTTCAGGTCAAGACCTGTCAGATATGCAACATGACCGATCATCCAACAGATGCGTGCCCGCATATCCCCGATGAAATTCAGAGTATCAACGCCATTGGAAATTACAATCAGGCCCCATACGGACAGAATTACAATCAAGTGTGGAGACCACCAAACTCCGGTTGGGTCAGCCATCAACAAACGTCTGGACCAGGACAACCAACGCAGCACAATCAGTACATGAATCAGGCCCAACCACCTTTCAATGCCCAAAACTTCCAGCCTAGATCTACCCCTCCCAACAACCAACAATCTTTCTATCAACCCGATCAGGGCTAGACCTCCACTTCGTCTACCCCACCGGTTGATGAGGTAGCTCACTATAGGAACGTCATCACTGATCTACAAAAACAAATGAGCGTCATGTCTGATCTACAAAAACAAATGGGCATCATGGCCGTGGACATGAAAGAATTGAAAAACAAGGGCAGATTGTCGCCCCAGACTGAGGCCAACCCAAAGCACAATGTGTGTGCTATGACTCTTCGCAGTGGCTATGTCTTACCCCCTCAAGAGCATCTAGGCCTCGATGTTAAAAAGTCTCCTGAATCCGAAATCTTGCCCAAGAAAATACCCAAAGCCAAGTTCATTGGGCCTAAACTCCCAGAAGTGATGGAGGATCGCATTAGATCCCCACGAGGGATGGCTCCACGAGGTGACACGAGCCCACAAGAATTTACCCAAGAGTATATACACAAGATCCTCGAGCCGCCCTTTCCTCAAAGGCTCGTCAAGACCAAGAAGAAGGAAGAATATCAAGAAATCCTTGATATGTTCAGCAAAGTCCTCGTCAATATCCCACTTCTCCAGGCCATCAAAAATGTGCCCCGCTATGCCAAGTTCCTGAAAACGCTTTGCACTAACAAATGCAACTTGGCCGGGGTAAACAAGATAAGTGTGGGGGCAAATTTCTCTGCCATTATCCAACAGAAGATCCCTCCAAAGTGCGAAGACCAAGGCATGTTTGTCCTCCCCTGCACGATAGGGACAGTCAGTATTGGCAAGGCCATGTGTGATCTAGGGGCTGGCATTAATGTCATGCCCTTGACGATTTTCAACCGTCTTGGCCTAGGACCCCTCGAGCCAACCCCGCTTGTCATCCAATTGGCCGATCGTTCCGTAATTCACCCTGAAGGTGTAATTAAGGACGTCTTGGTCCAAGTAGGTGACTTCCTATTTCCCGCAGACTTCTATGTCATTGCCATGGAGAATGAAGAATCCGCTAAAGCCACAGATGTTCTTCTAGGGCGACCATTTTTGGCTACAGCTAGGGCCAAGATAGACGTTCATGACGCATCTATCTCTCTTGAGTTTGATGGAGAAATCATTAAGTTCAACATGATGGAAGCCGTGCAATATCCTTCTAATCTTGCTTGTGTTAATTTTGCTGATACGATCGATCCTTTGGTTGATAAAGTTACTGACTTGAATTCTATTGAACCTTTTCAGTCTGCCCTCGACAAAAGCGTCACGCCAGCAAGATTGGACGTCTTGGCCTCGACAATTAAGACTCCACCAGAATTACATGAAGTCGCTGCCGCGTTAGAAGAGCATTCAAATGTTGACGTTGTAGACCCTATTGTTACACAAGTTTCCAATCTTGACGCGGACGACTCTATCCAGCTTGCCCTAGACAGAACTATTTCACCCGTCGCACTGGACCCTTTGGTCTTGACACTTGTGACTTCAGAGCACTCAATTGTTGATATTGTTGACCCTATTGTTACACAAGTTTCTGATCTTAACGCTGACAACTCTGCACATCTTGCCCTCGATAGGAACATCACTATAAATTCAGCGTCTGTCCCTTCTTTTGTGCAGGGCCCTAAGTTGAAGTTGAAGAGCTTGCCCTCGCACCTCAAGTACGCCTACCTTGGCGAACATGACACACTCCCGGTGATCATCTCTAGCAAACTTGATCCAGATGCGGAGCGCGAGCTGGTGTCGACACTCAAAGGATACCACGAGGCCCTTGGATGGACGGTTGTCGACGTTAAGACACTTGACCCAGCTCTTTGCACTCCTCAACCAGCCATGACTCCAGCTGTCTTGACCACTTTTGAGGCTACGGTAACCCCCGCCTCAACTGCTACTGTTACTTCCTTGACCATCGAGGGCAAGACGCCCAATGATAACCCAACTCCGCAACCTGCCCAAGACACGGCTAAGACTAACACTCACCACGATAAGTTGCTCTCTTCTAAAACCTTTGATACTGGACAAAAGGTTTTACTTTATAATTCTTGTCTTAGGCTATTTTCTAGAAAGTTGAAGCATAGGAGGACTGGCCCTTACCGTGTCATGAAGTTGTATGATCATGGTGTAGTCGAGATTCAGAGTATGGACACGGGCCTCATTTCCCAAGTGAGTGACCATAGATTGGAGCTATTCCACGAAGGTTTCCACCCTTTGGTGGCAGACCCACCAGCCTTGCCCTAGACGTCTACCATCGTCCGGGCCTGGATGAAAACGATGGCCGGTCAAGGAGGCATTTCATCGAGCCTCATTTATTTTATTTTTCGTATCCCTTTCTTTTAATAATTAATTATTTCCGTTATTCATTTCTTTACTTAGTTTTTATTATTATTTCCTATTTTATTTGGTTTATTTAGGCATTTTTTTTCTGTTTTTCCTTGTTTTATTTAGTTTTTACTCCCTTAATTTCTTTTCCCCCCTTTTGTTTCTTCTTCCCGCTTCCCACTTTTCCCTTTCAAAATTTGAAGCACATTTTACCCCTTCTTTTTTGTTTTGCAGGTTGGAATCCGCGTCCAACCAGCGCGAGCCACGTGGCAGCGCCTTATCCGCAATCTGCCTCGTCCTCTCACGCGGTGACACGCGTCACGCGATCCACGAAGGCGAATCAGCGCGCGCCACGCATCTTCAAGCATCATCCAGCCAGTCAACGCGTCATCCTCCCGCAATCCGCCTTGACCAATGACGCGTTGACACGTGTCACGCAATCCGCTCGCCGAATCCCGTAGCGCCACGTGTCACCGCGGCATCCATATCCGCAGCAGCGAAACACAACGCGCCACGTCATGTGCAATCCGCGTCCCACCGTACCGTCCAGTCACGTGGCGCCACATGTCATGGACGCTCCCCTCAGCCTCACTTCTGCATTTTTTCCTTTCTATCTTGTTTTGCTCTTTCCCTTTCAATCGCCGATCACCTTCTCCCTCAATCCATATTTTTCCCTTGAAACCCTAGCCACACAATCACCATGTCCCTCAAAAGACCCACAAAAATTAAAATGGTGGCCCAAAAAAAAAAAAAAAAACCCATTACCCACCAGCTCGTCATCCCCCTCGCCGTCAGCCCCCGATTCCGGCCCCTTCCACTCTCGCCACACTGAACTAGGGCCGGAAAATGAGAAAGCTACCGACGCCGGTGAGCCCTCCAACTCCCAGCCGCCGTCCGATGCAGACCTAGAAGTCACCGGATCTAAGCCGGCGACCTCCACCATCGCTAGATTCGGCCGGTCGGCAATGCACCATCGCCCTAGGGCACTCCACAACATTCTCTTATCCCTTTACCCTTCTCTTGAACTCCTTTCATGATCTGAACTCTCGTTTGTTTTGTGCATCTCTCTCGCATTGAGGACAATGCGAAGCTTCAGTGTGGGGGAGGATTTATGTGTTTGTGTGACATGATTTGTATATATTTGATTGCATGCTTTGTGAAAAAATTTAAAATTTTTCGGATTTTCACTTTAAAGGATTTTGCTAATTTGGTATGACTGCCCAGTTTTAAAACCCCCTTTGTATGGACACACTTTTGACTTATGAGCACATAGAAATGAACTGCCTTTCATGTTAGTCTTGCCCTAGATCTTGCATGCTTTGTCTGCTAGCTCTTATAACCTGCATCTGCACTAAACATCAGCAATCATTTATAGCACTTTGTGAGCATTTGAGCCTAAACAGTCTTATTTTTCATGTGTGATTCAATGCTTAGCTAGGCACTCAACTAAGTTTGCATGAGACCCCTGGGTATGGACACCATCAGTCTTAGGAAAGCAACAAAAAGACGGAAAAAAATCAAATTTGCATCTTTGTTTTCGTTTCTTTTTCTTTCTATCATTCCTCTCTTTTTCTTCATTTATCCCTCGACACCCTTTTTCGTTTAGCCCCTGAAATCTCATTCCCTTCTCATTTTTCTCTCTTCTTTATCCACTTGTTCTCACTTTCCTTAACCCCTTTTCCTTGGCAGGTGAGCGGTATTTGTCAGAGGTGGCGAGCTAGATGATCAACAAAGTCTAAGTGTGGGGGAGACCGACAAGAAGGTGTAGATGCCGAAAAAAGGTCTAGGGCAAAGTCATCAAGCCCTAGCCGAAGTAAGTTGGCAAAATCCTTGAGCTAACTCAATCTTCATCAGCTGAAGTTTGTCGAATTCATTTTCATCTTTGTAAAAAAAAAATTCAAAAAAAATTCAAAAAAAATTCAAAACCAGAAATAAAGCAAAGAAAAGAAAGTCTTATCTGGTTTCAAAAAAAAAAGAGGAAAGAAAAACGAAAGAAGGCAAAGGTGCGAACAAGAAAAATGAAGTATTGTCAGCATGGCTCCCAAGAGAAGAACTCCCCCAGACGAAGAACTTCGTCTAGCCCTCGACTGTCTGCCCTTGACGGATACTGCCTCACCGTTTCATCTCCATCCGTTTTTTTCGTTCTATTCTCCTTCTCTTTTCCTTCCTCTTTGTGCTCTTTGTATATAATCTATCCTTTTGCTTTTCCTATTTTCTTTCTTTCTTCCTTTCCCTTTTCTCTCCATATTCTTCATATTCTCTATACACCTTTCCTTTCAATCCTTTTTTATGGTGCAAAGTTCATTTCTGATTGTTGATTGCCTAAGCATGTGGATTTTAACTCGGGTTGATGTGCAAACTATGTTGTGTGTCTTGTTAATTTGCATATTTGAGTGATGATACACCGAGCCTAGTTGAGTGTGAGTGTAAACACTTACCCTGGTGAGGATTGCTGATGCCAAGTCTGATGTGGTAAAGTTTCTTCACTAGGGTCGTTATCCTAATGATTTGATGCAGAGTTAGCTAGGCGGAGTATGTCTTGACATGGTTAGGGCTGATTGTTTGGTATGTTAATTCTTGTGCTATGGTTGGTTGTGTTTGTCTGTGTCTTGGGGTGTGTTTTCCTTTTTGATTGCTCGAGGGCGAGCAATGGGCAGTGTGGGGGAATTTGATATAGTGCCTTTTTATGCATATTTTCCCCTCTCTTTTAGGTCTAATTTCACACTTGATACTACTAATTTGGCTTGTTTTCCAACCACTTTGTAGATTTGGACTAAAGGGAGAAACTTGCTGAAAAGCGGGCCATTTGGATGCATTTCTGCTGATCTTTCATCGTCGAGCCCTGGATGCGTTTTGTCGTCGAGACCTACCGTCGGGACCTAGACGAGATCTTATGTCTAGGCCTAGACGAAGCACGTGGATGTTTCTTTTCGGATGACGCTTAGCCGAAGATGCTAAAAAGATTCCAGCGGGATTCCATGTGCAAATCATCCAGCTCATCAGAGAATATTCCTCTATACCATTTTGTCCCCTAGTGGGGTTGTTAGGCTATATATAGAACCTTAACTTTAGGTTAAGGGAGGCTACTCTTTAGTATATTTTTCATCTTTTTAGGGTTTTCAATCATTGTAGCCACCTCTCTAACATTTGGGATTTGTTCTTCCTTTATTTTTCCAGAAATTGGAGCCCCAAGCTCCAATTAGTTTTTAATCCAGATTTTCATTTTCATCTGCACCTGTTCTCTGTTTATGTTGCTTTCTCCATCTATCTTGTGCATGATTTCCAGCATGAGTGGCTAAATCTCTTAGTCTTGGCAGGGGTGTTTTAAGGATTGCAAGAGGATAGTTGGGAGGTCAAAGTGTTCTTAAAACGTGTTCATTGTTGTATCCGCTTTCTTGCCATTTTATTGTCATTTCGTGTGAGATTTGTTGGTAGTTTGATCACCTATTTGCATGTTTCTCATGAATATTGTCATTTCCATGGTAATAACTAACGTGAGGCCATGGAATAGAGTAGGCACGTGGTCCAGAGTCATCAAGTCGTTTGGTCCAATCTGGCTAGGGCAAGAAACCGGTTAGGGCAGACTTCTTAGTGTCTAGCCCTAGACGTGTCTTCTCTCCACTTCACGGGCCTGTGTGTATGACCCATAAGCGTACCTTGGGCACAGTGTCACGGCCACTCCCATAAGCGTACCTTGGGAGTGACTTCTTTTAAGAAGAGAAGTAGGGAATCTCCGTGAAAACAGCGGTACCATCTACCTCCCCAATTTGATTAAAAAGATTCTGTACTTTATTTTATATTTAGTTTAGGTTTGTGAGTGAATTGTAGAGTGAGAATACTCCTCCCCTTCAGCTCTAAACTCATCCCTTCCTTCCTCGAGAGAGATAGCTTGAGTTGAGAATACTCCTCCCTATCTCTCTTTGGGAAATCAAACCTTGTAATCGTTGATTGCTATTTTGTGTAAGAAATATATGTGCGCATCACCTATCATTTCCCAACATTGTGTTCTTCAAGTCTCGTGTATGTTCGATACTATTCGCCATGTTCAACTTCGTCCATTCCGTCCGTCTTCACTCCAACGGTAACCTCCTCTTATCTTTTGTTTCTATCTTCCTTCCGTCCGCTGCGTTTTCGAGTCCTCCTTTTGTGTGTCTATGTACTTGTTTCATGTCAACGTTTAGTATGAACTCTAGGGCTAGATCCTAATGAAGAGCCTCTATGCACTACGACTTATTTCACAACGAGCCGGAGGGATCATGTGGTAGCGGAGCTCTTGGCGCCATAGAGTTCACGTTCTTGTGTCTTAATCTTCCCACAAAAAAGCTTCCATTGTCTGTGTCAAATCCTTCCATAATGTGTCTTAAACGTTTTCCTTTTTAGGGTTCTCGTTGCATTTTTCAAATTTTTATACTTTTGGGCCAACTTTGCCAAGAGGTGTAAAAAATAAAATTCCATCTTTGAGTTTTCATCTTATGAACAGTGTCACTTGAGTTTTCCTCCATCAATTCCTGTGTTTCTTGCGTCTAACATGTTCTCCTTTTATCCTAGTTTCGTTTGATATAAGGTGGTAAGTTTTATTCCAGCATTTAGTAGTCCAAAATATCAAAGAAACAGAAAGATGATCACATGGTGTTCATCCGGGTCATCCGAGAGCTTCAACCATTGAGTGAGAGTGAGGGAGTTTGATCCAAAATATTCCAAATTTCCTAAAAGATTTTGTTTCCAATTAAACAATCCTTCCCCTTCCATCACCGACCATCACACGTCCATCTCTTGCATTGAATGCAAACTAGCGACGCCCCTCCCTCTCACCTCACCTTTTCCGGATTTTCCTCAACCAACACCTAGTCTACTTCTCTCTTCACCTAACTAGAAATCATTTAGTGTGGCATGGTACTAGGTACATCTAGCATCTAGCCTTTTAATCTTTCTCTTTTGTCCAGCTAAAACCTGAAAAGATTCTACAAAAAAAAAAAACAAAAAAACAAGTACAACACAAAATGTACCCTACCCTAACTTGGCTAGCTAGAAAGTGACGAGAGTGAGTGACCAAATTGTTCCATTCCATCACCACTGCCGGCGGCCAAGGAAGAAATTGGTCGTGATAATGGCACAAATTTAGCCAGAAAAAATCCCAACCACAACAGCAACTCCAACATGCAATCACAACGATTTATTTCATGCAAAATAGAGCTCAATTAACTAAACAATGAATTAATTTTAATTAAACAAAAGCATGAAATTGGTTCGAAATGGCCAGCGATTTTGCAAATTAAAGCAACAAAATTAATCTAGAGAAGTAAAAGAATTTATTTGAAAAAAAAACAACAATTAATTTCATCAAAACATGAACAATCAATTCTTCGAAAGATTTTGCAGAAAAACGCTTAAAAATAATGAAAATTTGAACTGGAGAAGAACTTCAACCTTGATTGAAGTGAGCAACTGTAGAGAGAGAGAAGTTCTAGAGAGGTTTGAGAGAGTTTTTTTCGTGATTTGGCGAGGCTAAATGGTTGAGGGAGCTCACTATTTATAGCCAACTTTCGCTAGTGCGTTTGGTGATGAGCTGCGCGTGACCGGGGCTGTCTTGGAGAGCAAAGGAGCGTGAGCATGAGCAGTGCGACGATGGGAGAGGCTGATAGCATTGGGACAATGATCGATGCATGACATGATCGCGATGAGATGAGGATGATCTCGTTCTCGCCTCTGTGCATGAACTAAAGGTGGCAAATTGGCACAATGACGTGGTAATTAGGAAGTCAACCCATATCAAACGGTTGTGATGGATCCTTGACTTCTCCCTTTAATTATTCGGTTCGAGCCGATGGTACGAGCAATCTCGCCTGAAAATGAATAAAAACTCGAACCGAAATTGCTAAAAAGTAGAACAAAATAGAACAAAATAACTAGTTGATTACATTGCATTTCATCATGTTTTATTGTCCATTTACTTATTGTATGGGGCAGTGAATCTACTGATTTATCCCTGTATTTCCCACATCTTAACAGATCTGGTCTAGAGGCAAATTATGAGGAATCTGATTAGTGAAGAGCTGGAGCTGATTTCCCAGGCTGTCTTGGCCAAGACTGCAGCCAAGACACCCTCACGATAAAGAAAGCAATGCAGATCGTTTGGGCCGCTTCCCACATTGGGCTTTGCAGCTGGCAAGTAGCAGCTGTCTCGCAATTTTAGAGGGATCTGAAGCGCATATCTCTTGAAGAATCCCGCATGGGATCTCCCTCTTTTGTAATTGCGATTTAATTCCTATTGTAACTCAAACAATTTATTATAGCTATCTTTTAGAGATTTTCTAGGATTTAGAGTTGGAATAGGACAGAGGCGTTTTTAGGGCTATAAAGCCGAACATTGTTCTCCTCTGTCCCAGATCCGAACACAGACTATCGTTCAGAACCTTTCTTCTCGTTTCTCCTTCTTTAATATCAAATAACAATTTTCTCCGAGATTTATTTCTCGGATTTAGTTTATGCAATATATATTTTTATCCTTTTATCTATGAGTATGAGTAACTAAACACCCATTCTTGGTAAGGGTTGATGAGCTGAAGTTCTTATGCAATCGTGAGATCAATTCGTACTTAATAATTTCTTCCCTCGTATTTATTTATTTCTTGAACTTAATCTATCGCTTACTCACTAGAGACAAGGTTTGATCATCCTTGTACTCTAGTAGAGAAGAGTTGCAGCCGGTCTAGAAGGAAAGGGAGCACCCGTCGGCTAGACAAAGTAGGTGACTAGTCTCGTGCCAGACTAGAAGAATAAGTAATCTAGGTCAAGACCAGATTGACAACCTAGGGTTTCCACAGGGAAACACCTTGACCCAGGTACTATCTTCCCCTATACCATTGAGGAAGCGAACAACCATTCAAGACAGCAGTCAAACGGATAAACCCTTTAACCAGCAAGGTGTCCCTTGGCTAGGATTATCAGGAAAGGGAGTACCCGCCAGGTAATTTGAAGAGGAGGGAAGACAGGAGTGAACAAGAGTACCTCCACTCTATAGCAGTACTACGAATGAAGAGACGAACATACTTGAGTCAATGATCGAAGCATAAGAACACAAGCTCTCATATCGCCCTTACCTGGAATTCCCTTTTACCAGACTTATTTCAATCTTGACCCCTGTCTTGGCCAAAACTTTGGCCAATACTATTTTAAACTGTTTTCACTTCTTTCTGTTTTGTCTTTAGTTTCAGATTCTACCAAACCAAAACTCAGTGACGAGGAAGTCAACCCAAGAACTACATCTCCTAGAGGTCTCTGTGGATGATCCTCTTACCATCATCTACAAACTCTTGTGGACAGTGATAAGTTGTATTTCTACTCCCTTTTCCATACCTATTTCACTATTATCTTTGACGTGTTCGACGCGCGATCAAATTTTGGCGCCGTTGCTGGGGACCTCTAACGGTATTTGTAGTTTTTGTTTTATTTTTTGTTTTTGATAGTTGATGACCAGGTCCTCTTGTAGAGAAGAAGATTTGCTACCATACAATCCAAATCTCACTAAGGCCGAAGCACAACTCCGGAAGTTAGCTCAGAAAAAGAAAAACCCTGAGGAAAGTAAATCAGAAGCCTCTAGTTCTGAAACAGATCGCAGTCTTGACCACGATCTTGGCCTAGATTCAGACCAAGACGAACTCTTTGGTCCAGACATGGCGGACAATCCACCAGAACCCACGATGAGGGAACTAAACAGAACAGCAGAGTAGGAAACCTTCTCCTGCATAGCTTTGCCAACAGTGGCAAATGATTGGTCCATCAAAACCAATATGGTGGCCAACCTTCCTAGGTTTTATGGCCATTCGAATGAGAACCCATTCAAGCACCTAAGGAGCCTACATGTTCAATGTGATATGATGAAGCCAGTCACTGTGAATATGGAGAGAGCAAAGTTGAAAGCTATTCCATGCTCTCTTGAGGGGGCTGCCCAAAATTGGTTCTACAGCCTACCTCACAACACGGTCAACACATGGGCCGAGATGTCCACGTTGTTCCTCAACAAATACTGGAATGCAACGAAAGCAGGAGCAGCCACGAAGAACATGGCTGCCATCCAACAGAGGAACAATGAAGGGCTAAGCGAATATCACCAACGGTTCAGAGAATTGCAAGAAATTTGCCCTACTCATGGAGTTGCGGATCAGACCATGATCCAGTATTTCTATGATGGAATGCTCTTACCTAGCAAAGAAAAAGTCTATGCAGCCGCAGGTGGAGCATTACAGGACTTGACTGTCACCAGAGCCAAGCTTCTACTTCAGACCATGGCAGACAATAGCCAAAATAATACCATTTCTAACAGAACCCCTGTCCCTTCTAGTCTTTGTTCTATTGATGTTGAGCAAAAATTAGCTGAATTAACTGATATGGTGAAAACTATTTCTGTCAATATTTCAGGTACCATGACCACAGGAAACTCAAATCAGGAGCAAGCAGCATCAATTTGTGGAATCTGCCAGCAACAAGATCATCAGACCAATAACTGTTACATGGTACAACATCCTGAAGATGTAGCACAAGTGAATGCGGTCTATGGACAAAACCAAGGGAGTATGCAGAATTTCCCACAAGGAAGCAACCAGTATTCATGGAGAGGCCATCCGAATTTTAGATGGAGAGACCCAGTCCCTCCAAACCAGAGTCAAAACCAGAATATACCCCAGCAGCATCCTGGCCAGCCTCCCATTAACTTTCAACATTTCATACCTCGTCCTTCAAACCTTAATCCAGGCCAACCTCCTGGCCAAGCCTCGGTACCTCAGCTGCCTCCAGCACCCCAACCATTGCAGATAACCGGTCCCTCTATGGAGGATACACTTAAGAGTTTGGTTGAGATGCAGAAGAATCTGATGCAATCGACGCAGTCCAGCTTAGCGGAGATGCAAAAACAAATCAATCAAATGGCCAATCAAGGGAAATTACCTTCTACAACCATAGAAAATCCGAAACATAATGTTAGTGCCATGAGTCTTAGGAGTGGAGCTGTGCTACCGGAAAGAGAAGGAGCTAAAACAGATGAGGAAATTAGGAAAATCCAGTCACAAGAGATGGATGAGGATGAGGAAGAAGAGGCTGAATCAGAGGCAGTCTTGGCCAAACCTCAGGCCAAGCCTGCATTTATCGCTGAACCAGAAAAGGCAGAACCTGTCCAGGCCAAGACACAAGCCAAGACTATACGGAGGGAGGAAATCATAGAAATTCCCCCACCATTTCCACCTAGATCCTCGAAAGAGAAGAGGCAAGATGAAGCAAGAGACTTGATGGTTGTTTTTGGGAAAATAACCGTTAATATACCTATGTTGGATTTAATTGCAAAAGTTCCCTCTTATGCTAAATTTCTTAAAGAATTGTGCACTAATAAAAAGAAAATTGCAGGTATAGAGAGAGTGAATTTATCTCACAATGTTTCTGCAGTGCAACAACTCCTAGAGAAGTGCAAGGACCAAGGGACTTTCACCATTCCATGTCAAATCGGGAATAAGAAAATTGAAAAGGCCCTTTGCAACTTAGGGGCTGGCATAAATGTGATGTCCCTAAGTGAATTCAAGACCTTAAAGATCGGGACAATGAAGGAGACTGACTTGGTGATCCAGCTGGCTGATTGAACAATCATCCGACCTAAGGGTGTGGTGACTGATGTCTTAGTAATGGTAAACGGTTTTATTTATCCAGTGGACTTTTATATAGTTGAGATGAATGTTCAACTACCTTCTTGTACCACTGACATTTTATTAGGAAGACCTTTCCTAAGGACATCCAAGGCAAAGATCGATTGCTTTGAAGGAAGCATAATTCTAGAATTTTGTGGAAGAACAATTAAATTCAACATAATTGAAGCCCTAAAACATCCTAATGATTTTCATTGCGTTAATTTTCTTGATGTTCTAGATCCAATTACTGAAGAAATTGCTGATATATGTATTAACGACCCCCTTGAGTATGTTTTGAGCAGGGGAATTTCCACAAGAACTCTAAGAGAATTAGAGGACAGGACTGGAGATCAGAAGGAACTCCAAGAAATCCTAGACAATTTGGCCGATACGGAAAACACAGACCTGGTCTTGGCATCAAGCTTGGCCAAGACTCAGGCCAAGACTACCAAAATCGGGCAGAAAACTGTGAGTTGTCAATATGTGCAGCCCGCAATTCCTAAAATTCTACCTTCTGTTGTGCAGGCACCATAGTTGGAATTAAAATCTCTACCAGACCATCTCAAGTATGCCTATCTAGGCCTAAACGACACCCTACCCATTATTATTTCATCAAAGCTAACGGAGGATGAAGAAGAGAGATTGGTGGCAGTCTTGAAGATGCACAAAGAAGCAATTGGCTGGACCATGGCGGATATCAAAGGAATATCAACCAACATCTGTACCCACAATATTTACGTGGAAGAGGATAAGAAACCCATTCGGTAACCCCAGAGGAGATTAAACCCTCCGATGATGGAAGTGGTTAAAATGGAAATAATCAAATTGTTAGATTCGGGCGTTATTTATCCTATCTCAGATAGCAATTAGGTGTCCCCTGTGCAGGTTGTTTCTAAGAAAATAGGGATTATAGTGAACGAAGGAGATGATGGCACCCAAAGAACGACACGAATTCAAAACGGATGGAGGGTATGTATTGACTACCGAAGGCTGAATCAAGTCACTCAGAAGGACCATTTCCCGTTGCCATTTATAGACCAAATGGTTGAGAGACTTACTGGAAAGTCTCACTACAGCTTCTTGGACGGCTACTCGGGGTTCCATCAAATCCCCGTTGCACCCGAAGATTAAGAAAAGACGGCGTTCACTTGTCTATTTGGAACGTTCGCCTACAAATGCATGCCATTTGGGCTATGCAATGCGCCCGCATCCTTTCAAAGGTGCATGGTAAGTATATTTTTTGAATATGTGGAGAAGAGCATCGAAGTATTCATGGATGACTTTACCGTATATGGTGATGATTTTGAACAATGCTTACATAATTTAGAAAATATTTTAAAGAGATGTGTTGATACAAGTTTAGTCTTAAACTTCGAAAAGTGCCATTTTATGGTGGAACAAGGAATTGTCCTTGGCCATGTGATTTCAAAGAAAGGCATTGAAGTTGATCAAGCAAAAATTGACACTATCAAGAACTTGCCTTACCCCTCATGCTTGCGTGAGGTTAGGAGCTTTCTTGGACATGCAGGTTTCTATCGTAGGTTCATAAAAGACTTCTCAAAAGTAGCTGAACCAATGTGCAAGCTACTACAAAAGGAGGTAGAGTTCGACATCAAGAAAACATGTCAGAAATCGTTCGAGGAACTGAAGGAACGATTGACCACATCACCGATTATCCAAGCACCGGACTGGAGCTTGCCATTTGAGCTTATTTGCGACACAAGTGACGCTGCTGTTGGGGCTGTTCTTGGGCAAAAGAAAGGGAAAGATCCGCACGTGATCTATTATGCATCGAAAATGCTAGATGATGCCCAAAGAAATTACACCACAACCGAAAAAGAACTCTTTGCAATAGTTTTTGCCTTGGAAAAATTTAGATCTTATTTATTGGGCACGAAAATTATTGTATTTTCTGATCATACGGCGTTGAAATATCTCTTGGTCAAGCATGAGGCCAAACCTAGACTAATCCGATGGATTCTTCTTTTGCAGGAGCACAATCTGGAAATTAAGGATAAGAGCGGCAAGGAAAACCTTGTGGCGGACCACCTTAGCCGCTGCCTAGCAGAAGGAGACCTGGAACCAGTGAGAGTAAAATTTCCTGACGAAAAACTATTTTCAGTCTCCCTGTCTAGCGCGGAGTCTAGGCCTAGACCTCAGCCAAACCCACGACCATGGTATGCTGAAATTGCGAATTACCTCGCAACGAGTAAACACTATGGTGATATGACTACCTATGAAAGAGTAAAGGTCAAACATGACAGTAAGTACTATGTTTGGGATGACCCATATTTATGGAAACTAGGGACTGACCAATTACTTAGGAGGTGTATACCTCAAGATGAAACTTTGTCTATCCTTAAATTTTGTCATTCTTAAGCATGTGGAGGCCATTTTGGGGCAAGAAGGACAGCCCTAAAAATTGTAGAGGCTGGTTTTTATTGGCCTAGTATTTTTCAGGACAGTTTTATATTTTGTAAAACTTGTCCCGCGTGCCAAAAGGTAGGGAATATAAGTTCCCGAAATGAAATGCCTATGAATTTTATTCTTTCATGTGAAATATTTGATATATGGGGCATAGATTTTATGGGACCTTTCCCCACTTCTTTTGGCAACAGATATATTCTCTTAGCTGTGGATTATGTATCGAAATGGATAGAGGCGAAAGCCACTAAGAATGATGATGCTAGAACTGTTATTTCCTTCACTAAATCTAACATCTTGAACAGATTTGGAATTCCTCGAGGGATCATTAGTGATTGAGGAACACACTTTTGCAACAAGATTTTATCTTCCCTTTTCAGGAAATATGGCATCACACATAGGGTATCCACAGCCTACCACCCTCAATCGAACGGCCAAGCCGAAGTGTCGAATAGAGAGGTGAAATTTGTCTTGGCCAAGACAGTAGGCCTAGACAGACGCGATTGGAGCCAGCGGTTAGATGACGCATTGTGGGCCTGCAGAACGGCTTACAAAGGACCAATCGGGATGACACCTTACAAGCTGGTCTATGGGAAGGCGTGCCACTTACCAGTAGGGTTGCAACACCAAGCATATTGGGCTATATGGAAGTGCAACTTGAGTTATGACGAAGCTGGGCAAGAAAGGAAGTTACAACTCCACGAGCTAGAGTAGTTGAGAGACCAAGCCTATGACAATCAGCTGATTGTCAAAATCAGGATGAAAGCCTACCACGACAAGAGAATTATTGGAAAACCTCTCCACACAGGGGAGAAGGTCCTTCTTTATAATTCACGTTTTAAATTGTTTCCCGGAAAATTGAAACCTAGATGGGAAGGCCCTTTTGTTATTACTAATATTTACCCACATGGTGCAGTAGACATTAGAAATGAGAAAACAGGTGCCGAGCTCAAAGTGAACGGACAGAGATTGAAACCGTTCTTTGAAAATTTCCAAGAAGAGCAAATTTCTGAAAAGGTGGACTTGCCACCAGAAAACGAGTGAAGAAAATTAAGAGTCAAGCCTAGGACATAAAATAAGGGCGCTACAAGGGAGGCAACCCTTGTTTCTTTTATTTTTAGGACATATTTATTTTTATTTTATTTTTGTCACATTTGATTTCGCTGGGTTGTTTTTGATTTTGTGCAGGAAATTAAGTGTGGGGAAATTGAAGCAGGCTGGCCAAGATCTAGGCCAAGCCTTGGGGCTAGACTGTTTTGTAGCAGAGCCGTTTTTTCTTAGTTAATGGGACACGTGTCAGCGCCGTCTTTTAAAGGCCTTTAATTGCTTTTTGAACGGACAAAATTCAAAAGCAATTAAAAGGGAATTAATTGAAAGCGTGGGAAAATAAACCACCACCTCTGCATATTCCTCATCCCACTCTGACACGATCACTCCACATAACCAACAAAATCGCCCTCTCACCTGAGCTCAAAAACGCAACAGTCCCTTCTCCTTCTTCTTCCCCAAATCGCACAAGCTCTCCAGAAAACCTAGAACTCTACACCCACCATTACCTCTCACAAACATGAACCCACCAAATCAGTCCCTCTCCTCTGACATTCCCGAGGCTAGCGACGACCTCCGTGGAGCTCCGCCGCCCGTCTTTCCGACCGACGGCATCTCAGCCGCGAGACGACTGCTCGAAGCACTGGAGAACACAGATTCCATGTCCTCTAAGGATGATTTACCTGGGGAATCAGAGGATAGTGTCGAGGGAGTCGACCGTGCTATGGTCGTGAGCGACGAGGACTCTGACGACGTCCCTCTCGCGAAGAAGATGAAGCCCTCTGTCCCCGAGTCAACTGGAGAGAGAGAGAGCCGGCGAGAGAGCAGGCTTCTGAAGAAAATGGCAGCCGCCGGAGCATCAAAACTAGCCCCGACCACCGCTGCACCTGAACCTAAGCCTGTCGCCGCCGCTACTGTACCCACACCACCACCGCCACCACCGGCGAAGAAACCTGCCACCACTGCTCCGCCAAAGAAGACCGGGCACATCAAGCAAGTGGCCCACAAGAAAACCCCGCCAAAGAAGCCGGCGAGGGTTCCAGATTCCTCACCACCGCCCCCAAACCCTAAAAAGAGCAAGACCAGTGCTGGTCCTCCCACCGCCAAGAGCAAAGGGAAGAAAAAGTTGATCGAGGAAGATGCTGCTGAGGATGATGAAGACGATTCAGTCTTGGCCAAAACTCCGGCCAAGACTGCTAAGGTACCTTCTCTGCCTCCCCTGCACACACTCCGAGGCTGGTTGAAGTTTGACACACCAGACCTCAAAGCTAAACTACGTGATTTCCATTCCTGTGATATTCCTGCATATGCTAGATTGGAGTTTGATTTTCTTGATGCTATGGGATTAGGAAATAAAATTAGGGAGTTTGTGTTTGCCATTGATTGGGTCCCTTTTATGTTTGTTGACTGTGATGCCTACACTGAATTGTGCTTAGAGTTTCACACATCTTTCTGGTTTGACGAGGAAACCTTGTATGTTAGGGGTAGAGACAAACCTGATTTTGCTGCGGAAGATGTTATTAATTTCCGGTTGTGTGATAAATGGAGTCACTTGTCTGTTAATGCTTTCAATTCATTGTTAGGATTTGCATATAGTGATGAGGCCATTTTTTACTATCCCACTGATTGGGATAATAATGCTGCCTTTAGAGAGATCACTGGTGATCCGGATGCTAAGTTCGATAGGAACTCTAAGGCACATGTTATTTTGAACCCTGCCCTTCGCATGCTCCACAGAACCTTGTCTATCAACCTTTCTGGTAAGACAAAGGTTTCTGGGAATTTAGCCAAGTCTGAACTGTTTCTGCTGTGGTGTATTTTGCACCAGAAAAAGGTCAACTTAGGTTTATATTTGGTTCATCTTTTGCATGCTCGTGAGTCTACCACCAAACTACTTTTTGGGTCTTTGATTACGTGGCTTGCTATTAAAACTTCTGGTCTTAATTTGTCTGCTGCTGATATACATAAATGTTGTTCCCCCAAAATTCTAGATTTTAGATCCTTCGACCAAATGGGACACTTCCATTTGGACGGAGAGTTTGTTGCTTGTAATACAGGATTTACACCAGTTTCGGAGCACATTTTCTCGAACAAAAATACAGGTAAGTACAAGCTGCGTCTTGTGCAAATCCCTGGAGAAGAAGCAGAGGGCAATATTGCCCAGGATCTAGGCCAAGACGCTGGCCAAGACACCCCTATTCCTGATGCTACAGCCGATCTAGGCCAAGACGCAGGCCAAGATCACCCTGGCAGTAGCGCCAATGAACCTCTAGAGTGGGCCAGGGAATTTCAAGCTCGCCAGCTGCTCATCCTTGAGCAGCAGAAGATCATCCTGGACCGTCTAGGCCAAGACAAGCCCCAAGACACATCGCAAGACCCTTCATCCGCATCCACCAGTGCAGAGGTGCCTCGTTAGGCCAAAGTACTTAACGACCGTCAGGATGTCCTCCTTGAGCAAATGAAGCTCACCAGGAGCAACGTCCTTCATGTGTACCAACATCTTCAAGTCCACCTCAAGTACCTCAAAGCTCTGCACGACAATTTGAGCTCTGACTGTGAGTGCTCTGATGAGGAAGAAGCTCCCCAACCACCGGTACCACCAGCTAGGACACCGCATCCGTCTATGCCTCCTCCCGCTCCACGCGATCCAAAGCCGAAAGATCCTCCTGCCCCTGGTCTAGGCCAAGCTTCAGGCCTAGATAGCCAGACTCCAGCAGCATGATCTGCTGTTTACCCCCAGGTCATTTCTTTCTTTTCTTTTATTTTTCTGTCTTTTGTTTGTCTCTCCACACAATGAGGACATTGTGTCTTTTAAGTGTGGGGAGGATTTGTACATTGGTTTGCGTTTTATTTGTTTTATAATTTTTGTTGTGTCTTGGATAATTGTTATGTTGTGATTTTGATAATTGTGAGCCAGTTTTGCATGATTTAAATTCGCCCTTTGCATGCGTCAGTCCAGTGTAGAGTCTGTCTTTTGCATGATTTTTATTTTTTCTGCATGTTTTGAGTCAGTTTAGTGAGTGCACATCCGAGCCGCTGTTTTCTTGTTTGAGTTGTTTAGTCTTTCGGTAAATCTGCATATAGACACTTTTCTAGGGGATACAATGCTTTAGTAACAGGGAAGCGAATGAGCGTAAATGATCAATGCCTAAGGGGCATATACTCTAATGATTCCCAAACATTTACCATCCACATGGTCGTAGGGACACTTAGCTAGGACCTTAACTCTTTTTAGGATGATAGGGTTTGCTTCCATGATTTGACTGTGCCGTTCTATCTGCTGTAGTGTGAGACAAATAAAGGTGTTGGAACGTCATAGGACAAACATAGCAAAGGTGGAAGTCCCCGCGGAAAAGGACAAGCTCTGTCTATGTGCCGTGTCTGTAAAAATACAAAGGACACTTGCTATATCAAAAAAATGCTAGGACTGATATGCGTGTGTTTTCTAGATATTTTCCCTCAAATTTTGTATGTTTTCCCTCCTCGATGCTACTAACTTGCTCTGTTTTCAATACTTTTGCCAGATCTAGCCCTGGAGGAGAAAAAGACAGAAAGCACACGTTTTGGGATGGAATTGATCGTCACTCAAAAGTAATATTTTCTGCTAGCAAAATGCACAATAAATGTGTATAGGGCAAATCAGAGTCGAACCACAAGGATTAATGGTAATATTCTGTTCATAGTGTATGTCCAGGTCTAAACAGTAACAAGTAACACTGGGGGGGGGGGGTTTGGGCTGGCTAATGAAATTAACCAGTGAGATTTGGATACTAAAGCTAACAAGTGAACTGAATAAAGTAAAAATTATCTAAAGGCAATAAAACAGTATCACAAGAGGGGTAAATCAGATAATGGGAAAGAGTCTTAGCAAAGTGATTCCGCGGGTTGCGTCTAGGCCTAGTTGGTCATCAGCTCAAGGATATTCCACTCTCACGGTGCAGACGTGCTATAGAGGCCAGGTACGCTTAGGCCTCCTGTCTACCTTCGTAAGAGAAGTCTCGCCCAAGGTACGCTTATGGGCAAGACCTTGACACTCCGTCCCTCCCCAAGGTTCGCTTATGGGGAGATCCAGAGGCCCATGAAGTGGAGGAAGACACGTCTAGGGCAAGACGTTGTCAGATCCACCCTAGTTAACCTCCAGCCCTAGCCGGATTGGACCAGCAACCTGATGACTCTGGGCTAGGTACCTACTGATTCTAAAGAAATGGTAGTAATTACAAAGGAAAATACAGCAGTTGATCAGGCTTCTATAGATCCAGTGCAATATGACAGTAAAATGGCAATAGATCAAATACAACATAAGAGTTTATGAAGAACATTAAGGCTTCACAACTACCCTTGCAACCCTTGGAAAAACCTTTGCTAAGACAAAAGGATCTAGCTACTCATACTCATAATAACATAAATATAAATAGATTCGATAACAAGCATAAAAGGAAAACAAGAAAATGGGAAGAAAACTATTAAATACCAGCCAGAGCTGAAAAGCTCCGGTGAAAGAGTAAGGCTGGCCGGCGGCTACAGCTTGAAGATGGAGGAACAAATCCCAAAGAAGAGAGAAAAATAGAAAGTATGCTGATTTCTGCCTCCTACCAATGTTGCTTACCCTAAAAATCCTAAAGTTACTGTTTATATACAACCCTAAGCTAACTAGAGGACAAATCCAGCTAAGGGAAGAGGACAAAACGGGAGGAAAGGGACAGCTGGGCTGGACCACGTCCTAGGGAGAATATTCCTAGGACGCCCAAAAGGGATCAGAGAGGAATCTCGCTAGCGTCTCTCTTCGTGCGCTCCAAGGAGGATTGCAAGCACGTGCGGCTTCTGATCTAGGGCTAAACGCAGCACCTTTCGACTTCAGATAGTCCAGGGCTGGACACGAATGCGCGCATCTAGGGCTCGACTGAGGAAATACGTCTAGGCCGCGACGAAGACTGGGAGACTTCCAAAGCTGCTCAATTCCATCCCAAAATGTGTGCTTTCTGTCTTTTTCTCCTCCAGGGCTAGATCTGACAAAAGTATTGAAAACAGAGCAAGTTAGTGGCATCGAGGAGGGAAAACATACAAAATTTGAGGGAAAAAATGCTAGGACTGATATGCGTGTGTTTTCTAGATATTTTCCCTCAAATTTTGCTAGCAGAAAATATTACTTTTGAGTGACGATCAAATTTTGGCACCGTTGTCGGGGATTGACGGTTCTAATATTTTGTTTCTCCTTGTATGACCAGGAGGTCTGCTTTAGATCTACTGCCTTACGATCCAGAGCTCACTAGGATAGAAAGAGAACTTCGAAGGCAAGCCAGATGATTATCTTCTCTCCGGAGTAGAGCTCTTGTCCCTATTCTCGACAGAGACCTTTCAGATCTTGATACCCTTCAAAGCCTGTTTCAGGAAGAAATTGCATCTTTACATCGAGCCATCGACAGTGTTGAGTCTATCCAGCTCCCGACATCTGAAATGGAAGATCCACCATCACCTCCTCCTGGAGGAAATGAGGACGTAGTTCCTCCTGTTGCTCAGACCATCGATGACCTTAATGCCGCCCCAGAAATGCCCAGTAGCTGCATCGATTGGCCTGAAGTACCTCACGACTGGACACTCAAGTCCGCTGTCATGCACCATCTCCCTATTTTCCGAGGTGCTACCAAGGAAAATCCTCATCGCCATCTTCAGCAGCTCCATTCTATTTGCGAGGCAATGAAACCTACGAACGTCAGTATCGAGCAGGCCAAGCTCTGAGCTTTTATGTGGTCACTCAAAGATTTAGCCCTCGACTGGTTTTATGATCTCCCTCCACGTTCGATTCACTCATGGGCTGAAATGACAAAGGCCTTCACGGATAAGTACTACCCTGCATCCAGGGTGATGGTGACAGTCAAGCAACTTGTATCTATTCTTCAGAAAGAAGACGAGACCCTTAGCCAGTACTATGAACGCTTTAAGCGTATGCAAGCCTTGTGTCCCTCTCATAACCTGACCGAGCACGGTCTTATTCAGTACTTCGCCAAGGGATTGAGACCCCATGATAAAGCCTTGTTGCATGCAGCCGCTAATGGATCCCTTAGTGCTCTCACTCCAGCTGCCGCCAAGGCCATAATTGAGCTCATGGCTAAAAATGCCATTCTATTGGGAGGGGCAAGTAGCGACCAGAGTGCTCAGGTAGCCGCTATGCAAGGGCAACTGACTTCTATCTAGGTCATGCTACATACCATGACATCTAAACAGCCGATCCAGGTCAAGGCATGCCAAATTTGCAATTACACGGATCACCCTACGGATGCTTGTCCTTATATCCCGGACGAGATCCAAGTGAATGCCGCTGGGTATTACAATTCACCCCCTGGCCAGAACTACAACCAGGGCTGGAAACAACCAAGCCCAGGGTGGGTACCCAGCCCTCAACAGCCAAACTCTAATCAACAGCAACATCCTCATGGAAACTACCCCCCTTCTCCCAACATGCAGTACTTTAAACCTCGACCACCATACCCTAACCAGCAATACCAACCCTCACCACAAACAAATCAACCTTTTCCTTCACCTCCACCACCCAAAGATTGCACTAAATACAAAGGCATCATCACAGAAATGCAAAAGCAGATGGGTACCATGGCAGCCGAAATGAAAGAATTAAAGAACAGAGGCAGGCTCCCTGGACAAACCGAAGCAAACCCCAAGCACGAGGCTTGCGCTGTCACTCTCCGAAGTGGGCGTGAATTGCCATCTAGAGTGAGTCCAGATCTCGACACCGAACAAACAGTCGAGCCCGGGATTAAGCCAAGAAAAAATGAGACGATTCCAGATGTCATGAGTGACAGAATACGATCTCCTAGAGGTTCTCCGAGGAATGACAAGAAGCCCCCAGAATTCACTCAAGAATATATTCATAAGATCCTTGAGCCTCCATTTCCCCAACGGTTGGTCAAATCGAAAAAGGAGAAGGATGACCGAGAAATATTTGATATGTTCAGTAAGGTTCTTGTCCATATCCCTCTGATTCAAGCGATCAAAAATGTGCCCCGTTATGCCAAGTTCCTCAAAACTCTTTGCACCAACAAATGTCATTTGACTAGGGTCAACAAGATAAGTGTGGGAGCAAATGCTACTGCCCATATCCAACAGAAATTGCCTCCGAAATGTAAAGATCAGGGTATGTTTGTTATCCCGTGTAAGATTGGATCGACTGAACTTGGAAAAGCTATGTGCGATCTAGGCACCGTCATAAATGTTATGCCTTTGACAGTTTATAATAGTCTAGGCCTGGGTCCATTGAAGGCAACCCGCCTCGTTATCCAATTGGCTGACCGATCCATTGTCTACCCTGAAGGTATTCTAGAAGATGTCCTCGTGCAAGTAGGAGATTTTCTATACCCTGTTGATTTCTATGTTATTACTATGGCTGAAGGAGAATCAACCAAGCCTTCGGATATTCTCCTTGGACGCCCATTCCTCGCCACAACGCATGCCAAGATTGATGCTCATGATGCATCGATTACTCTCGAATTTGATGGCGAGATCATTAAGTTTGATATGATTGAAGCTATGCGACATCCTACTGATTTTGCCAGCGTTAACTTCGTCGATGTTATTGACTCCTGTGTTGAGGATGTTTCCGACCAAGCCCTAGAGAACCCCCTCCGATTTACCCTCGAGAAAAGTATTACTTCAGAAGCACTCGAAGGGATTGCCATCGCACAAGTTACCACTACAGAACTTCACTCTGTGGTCGCATCCCTTGATGCTCTACCTATTGATCATTCGACATCTCCAGCCCTCGCCCCCTATAGTGCCGAGCATGTCAAGCTTCCTTCTTCTATCATTCAAGCTCCCGCCCTGGACTTGAAAGAACTACCTTCACACCTGAAGTATGCCTATCTTGGTGACAACAAGACCCTTCCAGTGATTGTCTCGAACAAATTAAGTGAGAAGGAAGAAACAGAATTGATCGATCTATTGAAAGAATACAAACAAGCTATTGGCTGGACTATTACCTATATCAAGGGCCTGTCTCCAGCCCTGTGCACCCACCGAATCTATCTTGATGATACCAACAAAACAGTTCGTCAACCTTAGCGTCGGTTGAACCCTCCCATGATGGAGGTAGTAAAGAAAGAAGTGCTGAAATTATTAGATGCTGGTGTCATCTACCCCATATCTGATAGCCCCTAGGTCAGCCCTATCCAGGTCGTGCCAAAGAAATATGGCATTACCATCACTCCAGGCCAAGATGGTCAATCCATCCCAATCCGAATCCAAAATAGCTGGAGAGTGTGTATTGACTACCGGCGTCTCAACGCTGCCACAAGAAATGATCATTTCCCGCTTCCATTCATCGACCAGATGTTGGAACGTCTCGCGGGCAAGACACACTACTGCTGTCTAGATGGCTATTCTGGATTCCATCAGATTCCAGTTGCCCTAGAGGACCAGGAAAAGACCACATTTACTTGCCCTTTTGGAACCTTCGCGTATCGCCGAATCCCCTTTGGTCTTTGTAACGCCCCCGCTACTTTCCAGCGCTGTATGATGAGTATCTTCTCAGAATTCGTCGAGGACGGTATCGAGGTCTTTATGGATGACTTCACGGTATATGGGGATTATTTCCACGAATGCATCTCCAATTTGAGAAAAGTCTTGCGCCGATGTGTTGAGACCAGTCTAGTCCTGAACTTCGAAAAATGTCACTTCATGGTCGATCGAGGTCTCGTCCTTGGTCACATTGTATCCAGCAAGGGAATCGAAGTTGATAAGGCCAAAGTTGAGGTGATTGAATCCCTTCCATACCCATCCAGTGTGCGGGATATTCGCTCCTTCCTCGGACATGCCGGGTTCTATCGACGCTTCATTAAGGACTTCTCAAAAGTCTCCAGACCCATGTGCCGACTACTGCAAAAAGACGTGGAGTTTCTATTCGATGAAGAATGCAAGGCTGCGTTTGATTTGCTGAAGAGCAAACTCATTTCCGCTCCTATCATTCGGGCCCCCGATTGGACCCTTCCATTTGAAATTATGTGTGATGCAAGTAACCAGGCCCTGGGCACCGTTTTAGGTCAGAAGAATGACAAAGAAACCTATGTTATCTATTACGCTTCTAAACTTCTGGATCCAGCCCAAAAAAATTACACCACTACCGAAAAAGATCTCCTGGCAGTTGTCTATGCCCTGGACAAGTTCCGCCAGTATCTCCTTGGGACTCATGTTATAGTGTATTCCGATCATTCTGCTGTTAGGTGCTTATTGACCAAGGCTGATGCCAAGCCACGTCTCATAAGATGGATCCTCTTGCTCCAAGAATTCGATGTTTTTAATCAAGGACAAGAAAGGATGCGAGAACCTTGTGGCCGACCATCTCAGCAGGCTTCAAGCCCAAGACGACAACTCCAAGGAACCCATCCGAGATACCTTCCCGGATGAGTACCTTTTTCTAGCCCAAGTTGTTCAGTGCCCATGGTTCTCAGATATAGCTAACTTTTGTGCCACGGGATCTTTCCCAGCAGATGCTTCAGCTTCAGAGCGAACTCGCATTCAGAAACAGTCCAAGTATTACATATGGGATAACACATATCTCTGGAAACATTGTTCAGACCAGATCGTTAGGCGGTGTGTTACACTTGATGAAGTGCCCTCGATCCTAAGATTTTGTCATTCCTCAACAGAAGGAGGCCACTTTGCATAAAAAAAGACGGCCCTCAAGGTGTTGGAGGCTGGATTCTATTGGCCCTCAATCTTTATGGATAGCTACATGTATTGTGCGTCCTGCCCTAGATGCCAGGTCACGGGTAATATAGGTGCACGGAACCAGATGCCCTTGACAAGCATTATCTCCTGCGAAATCTTTGATCTATGGGGCATCGACTTCATGGGCCCGTTCCCGAACTCTCATGCTAACACGTATATCCTCCTTGCTGTGGACTATGTCTTGAAATGGATCGAGGCCAAGGCCACTAGGACTGATGATTCCAAAGTGGTAGTCGAGTTCTTGCACACCAACATCTTTAGCCGGTTCGGAGTCCCTAGAGCACTCATTAGCGACCGTGGCACTCATTTCTGTAACCGTGTTGTAGCATCTCTATTGACCAGGTATGGAGTCACCCATCGGGTTTCTACAGCTTACCACCCCCAGACAAAGGATTGGAGTCTGAAGCTAGACGATGCTCTTTGGGCATACCGTACAGCCTACAAGACCCCGATTGGGATGACCCCTTATCGCCTTGTCTATGGCAAGCCATGCCACTTGCCCGTCGAGATTGAACACAAAGCTTTTTGGGCAATTCGCAAGGTTAACATGGATCTAGACCAGGCCGGCCAGCAACGCCGCTTACTAATTCAAGAGCTCGAGGAGAGAAGCGATGCCTATGAGAATGCCCTGATTTACAAGGGTAAGACCAAGGACTACCATGATAAGATGCTGACACCAAAGTTCTTCGAAATTGGCCAGAAAGTTCTACTCTACAACTCCCGGTTGAGACTCTTCGCGGGCAAGCTGAAATCCAAATGGACTGGTCCCTATCTGGTCACTACTATCTTTGATCATGGTGCTGTCGAGATCCAGAGCATGGATACAGGAGTGTTATTCAAGGTCAATGGCCACAGGCTCAAGCCCTACTACGAAGGATTTCATCCCTTCACCATCGACAAGATGGGGTTGGAGGACCCTCCCATCCCGACCTAGACTCCATTGAGAACGTCCAGGCCTGGACGTCAATGCCAAGGCCAACTGAAAACCCATCTCCCCCACCCTCTCTCACTCTACCTCCACCTACTACTCTCACCTCACAACCTCCAGCCACCGAGTACGCCGCCGATTCTCCTAGAAAGGAGCCCGACACAACCACTGTCGTTCCTCAACTTTCACCCATGACCAGATCCGGCAAATCCAGGGCTCCAGTGCGTCACTCCACCCCCAAAAGCTCTCGCCCCACGAAAGCCAAGGCCTCTCCCGCGGCCAAACGTGAACTCACGGTGTCGGAGGTGCTGAAAGAGGTTCTCATCTCTGGATCTGACGGGGAAACTGAATCCCCTGGTTCTGAGGTTGCCCCGGAACTTGAAGCTGAAGGGAAGGACACCATAGATGTCAGTGGCGATGGCAGAGAAGACGGAGAGGACGTCGAGGGCGCCAGCGAAGAGGCGACCGAGTCTGGCCTAGCTGAGCAAATCCCTGAGCCCAAATCCACGGTGAAAGTTCCACCAGCGCGGGAGGATGAACCCACTCCAACTACCCAGAAGCGCAAAGCACCACCATCCAGCAAAGGGAAAGCCAAGGTCTCGACTGCCAAAAAGACCAAGCACTTGGTCGAGGTCTCGACACCGTCTTCCGCGTCCACCCCTCAACCTTCCCAGGTGACTTCTATCCCTTCTGCTGGTTGGGTTAAGTTTAATGACAAGTCGTCTTTAGATAGGCTGGTTGTGTTGTTCCCGAAAGGCGTGCGCCCTTGTGCACGCCTGGATATGAGTTTTCTTGAAAAGATGCATGTAGGGTCAATAGTTAAAGAGTTTATTGCCAATATTGGGTGGGAAGTACTGTTCTTCCTCGAGCATCCGAACTTTGTTGAACTCTCCCTAGAGTTCTTTACTTCATTTTGGACTGTCTCTGAGCATTTTAAGTCTAGAGGTAAAACTGCCCCTGATTTGTCTGCCCCGGAAGCTATTAGTTTTAGGTTGATGAAAAAATGGCTCCCCATGTCTATTGTTGAATTTAACTGTGCCTTGGGTTTTGTTACTGCTTCTGATTTGAGCTCTGATGCATATACATCTGCTTTGACTAATTTTCTTGATGACTTTGATGGTAATTCGGTGTTTCGGGAGCTAACTGGCAAACCCAATGCCACCTTTAGCCCAAAATCGGCCAAAGCTTATGAAATCAGTGGTCCTTGCCTGCGCATCTTGCACCGATATCTGGCCCTTACCTTCCCAGGTAAGCATACCTCTTCAGGCCAGCTGTCGTTGCAAGAATTGTTCTTTTTATCGTGCATGTATAAAAAACGTAGAGTTAACATAGGCTTTTGGGTTGCCACCACTGTCACTGGTATTCAAAACAATAGTCGAGGCCCCGCCTTTGGTTCTCTTATCACTCTGCTTGTCATTAATTTGCGTGGTCTCGACCTTGCTAAGCATAGCTCTTTAACCCCTGTCCCGGACACGGTTCTGGACCTCAGAACTCTTGACCGGATGGGGCACCTTTGTCTCTCACGCAAAGTTTTGACTTTCAGTACAATTTGCACCAGCCAGAAAGAACAGGTTTTTGGAGCAAAGCACGGTGGCAAGTTTACTTGGCCTTCGGAAGCGCAATCTTCTACTCAGCCCCCTCTAGACCCAGCTAGTAGCTCCCGCCCAGCAGCGACTCCAGCCCCCGATATCACTCCTATGTTCATCAATGCTCCAGCCCTTGAGAGGCTCCTCCACGCAATCCTTACTGAACTCCGCGGTCTGACTACTAAAGTCGCGCGCCACAATCTTCCCCCCCATTAAGCCCGCCCTGAACAATCGTTCCACCCTCGTGGAGGGTTTTAAATTTCTGTCTTGTACTTTTCTTTAAATTTGAACTTCTGTGTTTGCGTGCCCTTTTCGCATTGAGGACAATGCGAAGCCTAAGTGTGGGGAGGGACTTTATCTTGCTTTGCTTTTTAATTTTTGTGTGTGAACGCAAGTTTATTTTCATGTTTGTTGCATGACTGCATGATGCGGATTTTCTCGGATTTTTCTCGGATTTTTTCAGCTATCTTTTTTTTGCACTGCCAGTTTTGTTTTAAAACCCCCAAGGCATGGACACACACTTCTAGCTTGCGCACATGAAAAAAGGTCCTTTTTATCAGTCTAGGCCTAGTCACGCAGTCTTTGCCTGTTGTCTCTTATGTCCATATCTAGGTCTGGATAGTTGCAATCAAAAATTAAACCTTGTGAGCATGATTGAGCCTCAATGATATATTTTTGTTCATGTGTGAATAGTTGCATGGTTTAGCAAAACACTAAATTTGCATGATATCCCTGGGTGCGGACACCATAAGTCATAGGAAAGCGTCGAAAGGACAAAAGACTTTGTAAAAATTTCTTTTTGGTTCTCTTCTCCTTTATTTTTCGCCATCTTCTTCTCTCCATCTCTAGACCCCGACACAACCCCCCCTTCTCACCCTATTTTCTTAACCATTTGAGCTTACTCATTCATATTTTCCTTGGCAGGTGAGGTAGAATTCGAAGAGGGCAATGTCGAGGGCTAGACGACTCGGCAAAGCCGAAGTGTGGGGAAGACATATAGTAATCGTAGTGCTGAAAGCAGGAAAAAGGGCCAGCAGCATCAGAATAAAGAAATGATGTCTCGCCCTAGCCTTGAGAAATCCAAGCATCCAAGGTTCGTGGCCTCAATCCCAAAAAAAAAAGAAAAAAAAAGAAAGAGCAATAAAGAATCGAGACACGAGCATAAATGAACAAAGAACCTGCCAGCATATTATCAAGGAAAGAAACTCCCCTCTCCAGAAGAAGTACCAGTTGTCTAGCCCTCATCCTCCGTCCAACCCTCGACGAGAGCTACCTCGCCAAATTGCTTCTTTCAGCCAAGGAAACATTCCGGGTTTCATTTCATCTCTCATCTCTTCCTTAGCCACCTCTTTCACTGTTCTTTCTTTCCCCCTATTGCAAAGTCTTTTAGATCGAATGATTGCCTATGCATGTGGATCACTACTCGGATTGATGTGCAAATTGTGTGTTCTGTTGTGTCATTGCATTAGTTTGAGTGATTTAAACACATGGCCCCTGCTTATGAGAGCGAGTATAAACGCGACCAGTGAGGATTGCTTCTGTTTAGGCCTGGATGTGGAAAAGTTTAATCTCTAGGGTCGTTATCCTTTTGGTTTAACGCAGGTGTGCATCTAGGCAAGGTCTGTTGTGGTGCAGCTTGGTCTGATCCTAACGATCCTTGCTCTTGTGTCTCATTGGAAGCGTGTCATGTGTGTCTTGGGGTTGTTTTAAGTTTTGATTGATTCTCGAGGGCGAGCATTGGGCAGTGTGGGGATGTTTGATATGCATGTGTTTTCTAGATATTTTCCCTCAAATTTTGTATGTTTTCCATCCTCGATGCTACTAACTTGCTCTGTTTTCAATACTTTTGCCAGATCTAGCCCTGGAGGAGAAAAAGACAGAAAGCACACATTTTGGGATGGAATTGAGCAACTTTGGAAGTCTCCCAGTCTTCGTCGCGGCCTAGACGTATTTCCTCAGTCGAGCCCTAGATGCGCGCATTCGTGTCCAGCCCTGGACTATCTGAAGCCGAAAGGTGCTGCGTTTAGCCCTAGATCAGAAGCCGCACGTGCTTGTAATCCTCCTTGGAGCGCACGAAGAGAGACGCTAGCGAGATTCCTCTATGATCCCTTTTGGGCGTCCTAGGAATATTCTCCCTAGGACGTGGTCCAGCCCAGCTGTCCCTTTCCTCCCGTTTTGTCCTCTTCCCTTAGCTGGATTTGTCCTCTAGTTAGCTTAGGGTTGTATATAAACAGTAACTTTAGGATTTTTAAGGTAAGCAACATTGGTAGGAGGCAGAAATCAGCATACTTTCTATTTTTCTCTCTTCTTTGGGATTTGTTCCTCCATCTTCAAGCTGTAGCCGCCGGCCAGCCTTACTCTTTCACCGGAGCTTTTCAGCTCCGGCTGGTATTTAATAGTTTTCTTCCCATTTTCTTGTTTTCCTTTTATGCTTGTTATCGAATCTATTTATATTTATGTTATTATGAGTATGAGTAGCTAGATCCTTTTGTCTTAGCAAAGGTTTTTCCAAGGGTTGCAAGGGTAGTTGCGAAGCCTTAATGTTCTTCATAAACTCTTATGCTGTATTTGACCTCTTGCCATTTTACTGTCATATTGCACTGGATCTATAGAAGCCTGATCAACTGCTGTATTTTCCTTTGTAATTACTGCCATTTCTTTAGAATCAGTAGGCACCTAGCCCGGAGTCATCAGGTTGCTGGTCCAATCCGGCTAGGGCTGGAGGTTAACTAGGGTGGATCTGACAACGTCTTGCCCTAGACGTGTCTTCCTCCACTTCATGGGCCTCTGGATCTCCCCATAAGCGAACCTTGGGGGAGGACGGAGTGTCAAGGTCTTGCCCATAAGCGTACCTTGGGCGAGACTTCTCTTACGAAGGTAGACAGGAGGCCTAAGCGTACCTGGCCTCTATAGCACGTCTGCACCGTGAGAGTGGAATGTCCTTGAGCTGATGACCAACTAGGCCTAGACGCAACCCACGGAATCACTTTGCTAAGACTCTTTCCCATTATCTGATTTACCCCTCTTGTGATATTGTTTTATTGCCTTTAGATAATTTTTACTTTATTCAGTTCACTTGTTAGCTTTAGTATCCAAATCTCGCTGGTTAATTTCATTAGCCAGCCCAAACCCCCCCAGTGTTACTTGTTACTGTTTAGACCTGGACATACACTATGAACAAAATATTACCATTAATCCTTGTGGTTCGACTCTGATTTGCCCTATACACATTTATTGTGCATTTTGCTAGCAGAAAATATTACTTTTGAGTGACAATCAAGGACATAAAAGAAAATAAACATTTTAGCAAAAATCTGTCAAAGTGATTTAAAGGGCACCAGTCTTTAGGCACTTTTGGATAGACGACACAGCGGTGGGACTCAAATCCGTGGTGAACTCTTTGCCCTATACCTTATCATTCTTTCCTAGCGAGGTGTCTTGATACCATGTGGAAGGAGGATGTTTAGGGTATTGATCATTCCTTGTTAGTCTAGCATTGTATATCCTAGTAAAGTGTCTTGGCAGATTCAGTGAAGGGGTAAACAGCCTGAAATTGGGGAAGTCCAGGGGGTTCATGATGTCTGTTCTGTTTTCGTTGTGTTCTTATTTTTTTTTCTTTTCCTTTCTTTTGTGAGTCTTTGAGTCTGTATGCTTGGAGGCAAGCATAGTTTAAGTGTGGGGAATTTGATTACATTGCATTTCATCATGTTTTATTGTCCATTTACTTATTGTATGGGGCAGTGAATCTACTGATTTATCCCTGTATTTCCCACATCTTAACAGATCTGGTCTAGAGGAAAATTATGAGGAATTTGATTAGTGAAGAGCTGGAGCTGATTTCCCAGGCTGTCTTGGCCAAGACTGCGGCCAAGACACCCTCACGATAAAGAAACTAATGCGGATCGTTTGGGCCGCTTCCCACATTGGGCTTTGCAGCTGGCAAGTAGCAGCTGTCTCGCAATTTTAGAGGGATCTGAAGCGCATATCTCTTGAAGAATCCCGCATGGGATCTCCCTCTTTTGTAATTGCGATTTAATTCCTATTGTAACTCAAACAATTTATTATAGCTATCTTTTAGAGATTTTCTAGGATTTAGAGTTGGAATAGGACAGAGGTGTTTTTAGGGCTATAAAGCCGAACATTGTTCTCCTCTGTCCCGGATCCGAACACAGACTATCGTTCGGAACCTTTCTTCTCGTTTCTCCTTCTTTAATATCGAATAACAATTTGCTCCGAGATTTATTTCTCAGATTTAGTTTATGCAATATATATTTTTATCCTTTTATCTATGAGTATGAGTAACTAAACACCCATTCTTGGTAAGGGTTGATGAGCTGAAGTTCTTATGCAATCGTGAGATCAATTCGTACTTAATAATCTCTTCCCTCATATTTATTTATTTCTTGAACTTAATCTATCGCTTACTCACTAGAGACAAGGTTTGATCATCCTTGTACTCTAGTAGAGAAGAGTTGCAGCCGGTCTAGAAGGAAAGGGAGCACCCGTCGGCTAGACAAAGTAGGTGACTAGTCTTGCGCCAGACTAGAAGAATAAGTAATCTAGGTCAAGACCAGATTGACAACCTAGGGTTTCTACAGGAAAACACCTTGACCTAGGTATTGTCTTCCCCTATACCATTGAGGAAGCGAACAACCATTCAAGACAGCAGTCAAACGGATAAACCCTTTAACCAGCAAGGTGTCCCTTGGCTAGGATTATCAGGAAAGGGAGTACCCGCCAGGTAATTTGAAGAGGAGGGAAGACAGGAGTGAACAGGAGTACCTCCACTCTATAGCAGTACTACGAATGAAGAGAGGAACATACTTGAGTCAATGATCGAAGCATAAGAACACAAGCTATCATATCGCCCTTACCTGGAATTCCCTTTTACCAGACTTATTTCAATCTTGACCTCTGTCTTGGCCAAGACTTTGGCCAATACTATTTTAAACTATTTTCACTTCTTTCTGTTTTGTCTTTAGTTTCAGATTCTACCAAACCAAAACTCAGTGACGAGGAAGTCAACCCAAGAACAACATCTCCTAGAGGTCTCTATGGACGATCCTCTTACCATCATCTACAAACTCTTGTGGACAGTGATAAGTTGTATTTCTACCCCCTTTTCCATACCTATTTCACTATTATCTTTGACGTGTTCGACGCGCGATCACTAGTACACAATAAGCGGCGAAAAGTTCGCTATATAGTTTGATGAAAATTCACTCGTAAGCAATAAAAGTTTGAACGTGAAAATTCGTCAAATATAAATTAAGCGAAACAAAACGAAATGACACGAATCAAAATAATAATAAAAAATAGGTAGCTAATGAACGAAAAATGTTCGATCGTTGGTTTCGAGAAATTTTATTCAGAATCGATATGAGTTCGAACAAAAAAAATGATAAAAATGTGAAAAAAGTACGGAATAAAATTTAAATGACATGAGGCAAAAAAATACACGACAAATGCACGAAAATAAGCAGAAATACGATTTTAGAAAATTGACGATAAAAATTGCGAAAAAAGTTGTGACGAAAAATTAAAATCGAGTAGCAACAATATTCATATACTAACTCAATGAAAAATATGGAGCTTCATAATTTATATATATATATATATACTTGTTATTGGAGTATCTTTTAGAAATAAACAGTAATTTCCACGGATTATTACACCATTAATCATTCATTACTGATTATATATAAAAAAGAATTAAAAATATAAATTGAATATAAATGAAATTAACATTAACTTATAATCTTACAAAAAAAACTTGTATCATAAAATAAAAACACTAAAGCTTTAAATGAAACTGACATTTAAATGTTATTATCAATGAAAACGAACAAAAGACACCATAAATAGAAAAGAATTTGAAGATCATAGCTTGGTAGTCGGAAAGAGGCGTAAAATGTGATGGGTTTAAAATAACATGTGGTCATATTAAAATTGATTTAGTTAGAGTATTAAATGAAAAAAAATATATTAATTCATTTAGAATGAATTTAAATGTTGAAGTGGCATGGTTAGAAACTTTTAAACAAATTTTTCTCTTAACTTTTTATAGATATAGATATAGATCTTAACTTTTTATAGATATAGATATAGATATAGATCATAGATGAAAGAAATTATTGTACATTGTATGTATAAGGTATGCCTATCGTCACTCGTTTTCACCTAGCAAATGGAAAGCCCAAGAGTTTTTTTGCTACTTTATGGCATCCGCAAAGCTGCATCGGCTGTCCTTGTAACTAGGCAGATTGAGACTTACAGAGACTTGCACTCCTACATTCACGCCTATCTCTCTTCGATATTCCTCTCTTTTCAACCCTTTTTTCTCACAAATAAGCACAACCTCAGCTAAAAAAAAGGAACAAAGACACAAACAAACAAACAAACAAAATGTCTAAAACATAGTTTCTCGTCTCCCCATGTTCCTCAGGTCTTTCCCCTTTTCTGGAATTAAATTTTGGTACCAATTGTTCTTCTTTTTTATCCCTCGCCTTTTGATCATCCTTCAATGAATGTTGGTCCTATTGGTATTTTCTGTGGCTGTCTAAAACGATGACTTTTTTAGCTCCTAATCTCATCATTAGTGTGTGCATATCTAGTAGTTGCCTCTCATTTCCTTAAAAAGTCTTATTTATATGAGGAACTCTGATTTTACATTTCTTTTTTTTTCAGTTCTAATTGTTAAGCTCAGTATAGACATGAATTTCTTCACCCCATATCCTTGGTTCCTGTGCTCTAATTGATCATTTGATGCTTGACCCTTTTCCCCATTTTACCAAACAGTGTTGAAATTATTCGTGAGTTTGTCATCATTATGCTTTTTGTTCATGTTGGGTTCTCTTTAGCTCAGTGCAAGTGTTTGGTTTGCAGTAATTTGGATTGCTGTTACTTTTTTTCATGGTCAATCAGTTATGTTCAAGTTACTCAAGGTCCTGCAGTGTAACTGTTACGTGATTTTTTTTTGTCATTTCTTGTTTATCAGCCTCATGATTATTGCATTTGATCACTTTCCAGAGCGGTTCTCGAAAATTCTCAAGAGTTTGAGTTTATAAAATGAGTTCACCGTCAGATCAAATCCCAAAACAAAACGAAAGACTTAATGGCTCAAAACCATCCAGCAATGGTGATGTTTTTGAACCAACCAGAGTCCCTAACGATGACACTGAAGGTGTGGAAATCTTGTTTTGTTTCTCTATCTGCGTTCTATCGTCTTCGTTGTAACGAGTGTGCTTGTCATGTATCAATCACCTTTCTCTCCCGTTTGCAGCCAAGCAGCGGGCAATATTAATGGAGTGGATGAATAGTATTGTTCCGAATTTAAATCTTCCAGTAAAAGCTTCCTCTGAGGAATTACGAACGTGCCTGATTGATGGCACCCTTCTCCTTCGAATTTTGAGCAGTGTTAAACCTGGGTCCGTGAATCAGGTTAGGGACTTTGTCCAAATGTTACACCATGACTTTGTCCAAATGTCTGATTGTGCATTTTATTTATCTATTTCAGGGAGGTGGTTCTAATCAATCTATGGTGCCTTCCCCAGCAAATGTCAAGAAGTTTCTGGAAGTTATGGATGACATGAGAATCCTCAGGTTTGAGATGTCTGACCTCGAGAAGGTATGCCACTTGTACACTGGAAATAAAAGTTTATACTGATTCTTCCCTTGTTCACACTCATGTTGAGTTTCAAATATCAGGGGTCTATGAAGCCTGTCATTAGTTGCCTTTTAGCACTCAGATCAAAGTTTGTGCTTGAGGGAGAGAATTTTTCTGGTCCAAACATAGTGACTAGATGTGGCAGCCTTCACAGCCTTGGATCTCCAAATGGTTCTTTTTCTCCAACATATGGAGACGAAAAACAGAAGGGTTCGCCACGAATCAATTTTCAACGATCTTTCCGTAATGCTCTCATGTCAGGTATCGAATAAGCTGTTTCAATGCTTTATGAAAACATAAAAGAGTTTCTCCATTGTCATGTCATTTCTTCTTTAGAAACCTGTGGACCAAGTTCTGTATGCTATCTTCAAACTAATTGGTGAGATATGTTCTTTAGGTTCAGAGCCATCATCTGCATTGATGCATCATGGTGGACATAAGTTCCATGAAGTGTTTCAAATGAAACAAGGTCGTTATGCTGATCTTTCGGCTGCTAAAATTTCAGAGATGATGAAAACAAACAGTCTGGATGTAAGCTCTAATTATTTTTAACATTTTTTCTCTTGGTTTACTTTCATTAACTGCGTTTCATGACACAATTACAATACCTATTTCGCAGAATGCTCCAACTCAGTCACTTTTGAGTGTTGTTAATGGAATTCTGGACGAAAGTATCGAAAGGAAGAATGACGAAATTCCACATGTATGCAATGGGAGGTCATATTGGTGTAATATATATATGTGCGCAACCATGTATTGCAAGTATGTTCTGACATTACTTTGGTTGTGCAGCGTGTAGCTTGCCTGTTAAGAAAAGTTGTGCAGGAGATTGAACGGCGCATATCAACTCAGGCAGAACACTTAAGAACTGTAAGGATTGCTATTTCTTTCACCTTTGTTCTTTTCCAAGTTTTCTGTACAAATCTCTTTATTGCTCTTTGTCTCCAGCAAAACAATCTATTCAAGTCTCGTGAGGAGAAGTTCCAATCAAGAATCAATGTACTTGAAGCCCTTGCTTCTGGGAGTGAGGAAGAGAGAGGGGTATAGGAAAATAATCTTTGACTCTAGAGGCGGATGCATGTATATTTGTTTGGTATTATATTTTCTAATTTTTAATAATTTGGTACAGATTGTCAAGGACCAGCCTCAACCAGTAAAGGTATTGGAGATATGCATTCTTTACTATGAAAATAGCGAGTCTTGTTAGCCTTTTGTATCATTGGATTTTCTTACTCTTCTCAATGCAGAAAATTGAGAAGTCTTATTCAGAAAACGAGAAGAAACTTCAGGAGGAGGATGTGACTAGATTGATGAAAGAAAAAGATCAAAGAGAGGAGGATGTGATTAGATTGATGAAGGAGATGAAGCAAAGAGAGGATGATTTGATCAAACTGATGAAAGAGAGGGACCAAAGTGAGGAGACTGTAATCAAACTGAAGAAAGAGAAGGATCAACGAGAGGAGGATGTGAGCCGATTGATGAAAGAGAAGGAGCAAAGAGAAGCTAATGAGAAGGAGCACCGAGAGGAGAATGTGAGTCGATTGATGAAAGAAAAGGAGCAAAGAGAGGAAGATGTCCGACGATTGATGAAAGAGAAGGAGCAAAGGGAGGAAGATGTCCGCCGATTGATGGTAGAGAAAGAGCAGAGAGAAGGTAATGAGAAGGAGCACAGAGAGGAGAATGTGAGTCGTTTGATGAAAGAGAAGGAGCAAAGAGAGGAAGATGTCCGACGGTTGACGAAAGAGAAGGAGCAAAGAGAGGAAGATGTCCAAGGATTGATGGACGAGAAGGAGCAGAGAGAGGAGGCTGTCAGGCAGTTAATGAAAGAGAAGGCACAAATAGATGGTGAACTTTCAGGATTAAAGAGAGAATTAGAGAGAGCAAAAGAAATGGAAGAAGTTCTTCACAAGAAAATGGAAGCTGAAGCTAAGGGTGTTAAAGTAGAACTTGAGGATAGGTTGGCTGAGCTTGAGCAACTCTTGGAAGAATCCAGGAACAAGGTGAAAGTTCTCGAGGCATATTCTGCATCGGCAACTCAGAGATGGACCAAAAGTGAGCGCGTCGTCCAGACCTTTTCCGAGTTTCAATTTGGTGCTTTGCAGGTAACTCCAGCTTCTTTTCCTCTTCCACTTTTATATCATTTTACGTTAGAAAATCTACTAAGCAACTGAGTTTTTCAGGAACTGAGATTATCTTCCAAGTCGATCAAGCAAGAAGTTTTAAGAGTGCAAAGGAATTATGAAGAGGAATTTAATAGCTTAGGTTGGTTGGTTTGTTACTATGAAAATTGTCTATTTTGTGCAGCCAGCAGGATAAATACTAAATTGCGAAACTTTGACGCTGTACAGGACTAAAGTTTGAAACACTAATATATGCAACTCAGAATTATCGCACAGTTCTTACTGAAAATCGGAAGATGTACAATGAGCTTCAAGATTTAAAAGGTGCCACTGCTTTGCCTTTGTGTGCTCCACCAGGTTGTATATGGTCTGGGTCTTTACATTTAACTTTTCATTTGTTTTGTACAGGAAATATTAGAGTGTATTGTCGAGTAAGACCGTTTCTCCCGGGACAGGCTGCGAAACAAACAACAATAGAATATATTGGTGAAAATGGAGAGGTGATGCTTGTAAATCCAGCCAAACAAGGGAAGGATGGCCGGAAAATGTTCAGGTTTAATAAGGCCTATGGCCCAGATTCTACCCAAGGTTCTCATCTTCATATTTCTTTGCCATTCGTACACTCGTATCTTCAACCAAAATATAATTTTGGCATTAAATCATTGCAATTTTAAACCAAAAATATATATATTGTGATCTTGGCAGCGGAGGTATTTTCAGATACGCAACCCTTGATACGATCTGTGCTTGATGGATATAACGTGTGTATCTTTGCATATGGGCAAACTGGTTCGGGGAAAACTTACACGATGGTATGAAATTCTTTTACATGCTTTTAGTTATGAGATCCTTGCAGTCATGATTTCTAATGTAATGCAACTTGACCTTATGTTCCATGTTCCAGACTGGGCCAACCGGAGCTTCCGAAGAGGATTGGGGTGTCAATTATCGTGCCCTTAACGACCTTTTTGGTACCTCTATGAACAGAAGTGGCTCCTATATGTATGAGGTTGGCGTACAAATGGTTGAAATATACAACGAACAAGTGCGCGATTTACTATCGAATGATGCTTCTCAGAAAAGATATCCTTTTCACTAAGAGGCACGCTAATTTCCTTTTGTATTTGTAGACTCCATATTTTAATTCTCCTTTTTTACTGAAACAATACGAAATATGAGTCCACTGTTTCCCTTGATCCACACACACTTGGGATTAAGTCTACAGCTACTCAATCCAATGGGATAGCTGTACCTGATGCTTCAATGCTCCCCGTCGCCTCAACTTCAGATGTCATTGAATTGATGCAAGTGGGATTGAACAACAGATCAGTTAGTTCCACTGCCATGAACGAAAGAAGTAGCCGTTCTCATAGGTTCTTATATTCTCCATCATTTTGACGTCATCTGTCTCCATTTTGTGTGTATCAAATGCAGTGTCGCCTTAATTCCTTCTTTGCACACAGTGTCGTCAGTGTCCATGTTCGTGGAAAGGATTTGCATACAGGTGCTCTTTCCCATGGTAATCTTCATTTGGTGGATCTAGCAGGAAGTGAAAGGGTTGATCGCTCCGAGGTAACAGGAGATAGACTCAAGGAAGCACAACATATCAACAAATCATTATCAGCGCTTGGAGATGTCATATTTGCTCTAGCGCAAAAGAGTTCACATGTACCATATAGGAACAGCAAGCTCACTCAACTCCTCCAAACCTCTCTAGGTATTATTTGTTATTCCCTTAGCTCCGCCTTCCTTGGACCGATTTCATCTAAATGTTTGTCTTCTTGTTTTGCACATTGCAGGAGGCCAAGCAAAGACTCTTATGTTCGTGCAACTCAATCCTGATGTAGAATCATATTCTGAAACTTTCAGTACATTAAAGTTTGCGGAGAGGGTTTCTGGAGTTGAGCTAGGCGCAGTACGAAGCAATAAAGAGGGCAGAGATGTGAAAGAATTAATGGATCAGGTTTATCCTTAAGTTTCACTTTGCTTGTAATATGAAGTTTAAATCTTGTCAACCTAGAGACAAACAAAAAATGATGGTTTTTTAGAACATTCTAAATTCTGACATAAATTCTTGAGAAGTTTCTGTTCATTTGTTAAAGTATAAGAGCATGCTTTATGAAACTTTTGTGTGGCTTTCCAGATAGCAACTCTCAAGGACACAATTGCCAAAAAGGATGATGAGATTGAGCAGCTGCAGTTACTGAAAGAATTAAAGAGTACTGGACCTTCTGCTGCAGGTGACAAACCTCACCGTGACCAAAAACTCTCCGGTGGGAGAAGGGTAGTACAGAATGAGAAAACAAGTAACCCAGAAATGAGTTCAGAGCATAGTGATAATTCCCAGCAGACAGCAGAAGACTCTGAGCACCGAAACACCTCTCTTAAGAAATCGAAATCTTCAAGAGATATAGGTCAGGATTTTCGAGCAGCTGATGATGAGACCTTCGATTATCGGGATGGAGAGCATGATGAGAGAGATAGTTATCAATCTGATGGTGGACATTCTGCAGGTGCAGAACATGACGGATCGGATGATGAGGGCTCAAAACCATCAGATAAGTTAAGGTAAGTGTTTCCAAAGATGTTAATTGATATGCTGCAATTCTTTATCAAAAAAGCGAAAGATTTACGAGTTTCTTCATGTGATGCAGGGTTAGTAGAATAGCAGCTAGGATTCAAAGCCTGCAGAAATCTGGGCAAACTGCTTCAAAGCCCACGTCTTTGACAAGAGACCCTTCAAAAGGGTCCTCAAGTAAGTAAAATTTTATTACTCCTTACAAGTTATAAAGATTGTATTCTTTTGGTCACCTGCATGTAATGTTGGCCACAAATGCACTTTTCAGGTAACTTGAGGAAAACTGTGACAAGCACCAACACCAGTTTAGCAAAGCCTGCTACCAAAGGGTGGCGCTAAACATTCTCTTTTTTTTTGTGTGAATATTTCTTACTATGCATTATTTTCACTCATTTTCATCTGTGAAATCATATAGTTAGTAGTTACATACTCACATTTGCATTTGAGGTTTCTTTCTTCTTTATCTTTTAGCCCAATGCAATTCCCAATTCTCGTGCCGGGCTGTTTTGTATCATATTGTTGTTTTAATGAAAGATCTTTTTGATTTTCTTATCTATGCTGCTTAGATTTTCTTATGTATTTTTTTGAAAGAGGAAAGATATTTATGTATGTCCTAAAACCGAATTGTGATCTTAGGTATATAAAAATTATACCTTATAGTTGCGCCACAATAAAATTTGGTTAGTTAACTTAATTATGCCTTCCTTTTGTTGTGGCGAGATCGAAATATTAATGGTTTACGCTATGGGGATAAAATAGATTGTTATCGCGATGTGATTGTGCCTAAGAAGGATCTTATCACGACATAATGCGTATGCGTTCTTTTTTACGATTTGTTGAGTTTGTGGGATCATGTCCTTGTAATATTTCTATCGTATGGGTATTTTACATGCCCTTGAGACGTGGGGGTATTTTACAAGCCCTTGGGACATGACCTTAGAATAGGATTTTAGAGCCACCGATGTTTTGTTTTAATGTGGTTTAGCATGTAGGCTTACTTCCACGAGTAGTATTTACTGTGATTTCATTTCCATCGAATCATTCAGTTACATAGAGGATTTCTATTTGTGTGTGATACAACTTCAGATTTTGCACATTCCAAGAGTTGCGTAGTGATTTTCCGGCCATTTCTTTTAAGTGATGCGCACTTTTCCCGATGACTCGATACCCGGTAAGGCCCTTGCCATTTGGGTTCTAGTTTTAGAACTCGCCCTAGCAACATCTCATCTTCTCAGGATCATCTACTGTTATAGTCTTTCTCTTACTCGTCGGTTGTGATATTTCATCATTCTTCTTTCATAGAGGAGGTTCTGCACCGTTGTTTCTTCGTGGGTTTCTGGCAAAATATCTAGGTTGGCCCTCAACGATTCCTCATTTCTCTACATGTTCATGTAATTGACCCTTAGGCTTCCCAAACCTACTTCCATTGGTGTTAATGCCTCTACTCCGTAGGCCATTGCAAAAGGTGTTTCTTCCATTGATGCTCGTTCTGTCATTCGATATGTCTATATGACGAACAAAAGTTCCTCAGCCCAATTGCCTTTTGCTTTGATGAGATTTTTCTTTAACCCATTAAGGAGAGTTATGTTAGTAACTTTCATCTACCCATTGGTTTGAGGATGGGCTACCGAGCTAGTACAGGTTAATGACTTTGTATTTCTTGCAGACTTTTATGCTGTTGATATGGGAAACGAACATACCTCTAAATAAACTGAAATATTGTTAGGCAGACCTTTCTTGAGGATTGCCAGGGCTAATATTGACGTATTTGGAGGATGTTTAACTTTGCAATTTATGGGTGAAATAATTTCTTTCAATATGTATGATGCTATGGGATATCCTGAGGATTTACATTGACTTAATTTTGTGAATATTATTGATTTGGATGATGAGGATATTTATGAACTTGAGAATACTGACCCTTTGGAATATGTTCTTACCGGGAGTGTCGATTACATTAAGTTGGACGAGTTAGATAACAAAGTTGAAGTCAAAGAGGAAGTTGAAGAAGTTGTGTTTGAGCTAGACGTAGCCAAACCTTTGGTTGGTAATCCTAAAATTTTAGATCTGCCCGCAACTAATAATTCTCTTATTCCTTCTGTTTTGCAGGCCCCAGACCTGGAATTGAAGACTTTACCCAGTCGCCTAAAGTACTCTTTCCTAGATCTGGGAGAGAGTCTGCCAGTGATAATATCAAATAAGCTTACCAGAGTGGAGGAGGAAAGACTTCTAAGAGTCTTGAGAGAGAATAAGGAAGCTATAGGCTAGATAATAGCAGATATTAAGGGGATCTCTCCTACCATCTGCACTCATAAGATCCACCTAGAGGAGTATAATAAGACCGTGAGAGCCACAAAGGAGGCTCAATCATCCTATGATGGAAGTTTTGAAATTTTTAGATGCTAGTGTAATATATCCTATCTCTTACAGCTCTTCGGTGAGTCCTGTACAGGTGGTGCCTAAAAAGACAAGGATCACGGTCGTGTAGAATGCCGAAGGATAGTTGGTTCCTACACGAGTGCAAAACGGCTGGAAAGTTTGCATCGATTATCGCAGGCTCAACTTGGCAACCAGGAAGGACTATTTCCTTATTCCCTTCATCGATCAAATGCTAGAGAGACTTTCAGGTAAGTCTCACAATTGCTGCCTCGACGGGTATTCTGGTTTTCACCAAATACCTGTTGCTTTTTAGGATCAAGATAAAACGACCTTTACATGCCCTTTTGGGACTTTTGCTTATACGTATGCCTTTCAGGCTTTGTAATGCACCTGCGACTTTTCAAAGATGCATGATGAGTATATTTTCTGAATTTATTGAAAATGGAATTGAAGTTTTCACGGATGATTTTATTATTTATGGGAATTCCTTTGACGAGTGTTTAGAAAATTTGGAAAAAGTCCTTAAGCGTTGTTTTGAAACTAACCTAGTCTTAAATTATGAAAAATGTCATTTTATGGTTGACCAGGGTTTAATTCTAGGACATATAGTGTCTCAAAAAGGTATAGAGGTAGACAAAGCAAAGATATATGTGATTGATTCTTTGCCTTATCCGACTAATGTGCGTGAAGTACGTTCTTTCTTAGGTCATGCAGGGTTCTATAGAAGATTTATAAAGGACTTCTAAAAGGTAGCCGCACGTCTTTGTAGACTATTACAAAAAGATATGGAGTTCCAATTCGGACCAGATTGCGAGGCTGCATTCAGAAGACCCAGACGCCTGGACTTCCACCTCAGCCGCCAGCAGTCCCAATGGAGCAGAAAGGGCACGTGAGAACCAAGGCCAGAACCAAGGGAGGCCGAGCACAAAAGCAGGTAAAACCAGCACTTGAGAACCTCAAGGGCTGGTTGAGCTTTCATGATTTAGAGTCCATTGAAAAAATGTCTATTAAATATGATTGCAATGTGACTGCTTGTGCTCAGTTTGATTATCAATTGCTGCTTGATTTGGACATCTTAGATCCCCTTACTGAGTTCATCCAAAATATAGGTTGGGAACCATTTTTCTTTCCTAAGTACCCTTGTTATTTAGAGCTGACCCTTGAATTTTACTCATCATTTTGGTTAGGCTCTAAAAAGAAAAAATCACTAGGTGCTAAGGAAGTGAATTTTTGACTTATGAATGAATATTCTCACCTGAGTATGGATGAATTTAATGTGTTCATTGGCTTTGTTTCTAAAAATGAATTAAATTCAGACTGTTATCTGAACTGCTTAAGTGAATATCCAGAATTTCTAGTTTTTGATAAGAATGATACATGGAAATAGTTAACTAAAAACCCCACTACCACTTTTGATGACAGTCATGCAAAGGCCCATGCCATTGTAGACTTGTCACTTAGGATTCTACATAAGTTTTTAGCTATCACTTTTACTGGAAAAACTGGAATTTCTGGTCTAATCTCCAAACAAGAATTGTTCATTTTGTGGTGTATGATGAACAAACATAAGTTGAACTTAGGCTACTGGTTTTGCAACCAAGTTAGGACTGTTAAGTCAAACTTGCCAATGGGATCTTTTATCACTTCTCTTGCCGTGCAACATAGGGGCTTAGACATAACTACTTGTGATTTGTGTTAAATCTGATGATTTAAAAGTCTTAGATTTAAAATCTTTGGATGCTATGGGATATTTTCACTTGAAAAATGGTGTAGTGTGCGGCAACACAAGTTTCACTCCAGTAGCTGACCACAATTTTGGAGCCAAGAATGGAGGAATCTATAGGTTTGCCACTGATGAGGAAGCTACAAAAGGCACTACATCCAATGCCCAGACACAGCAGACTGCTCCTATCCCAGACCAGGCAGGGGTGCACCATAATGACCAAGCACCCAGGTCTAGGGAAGAGCTGAGGATGATAAGAGAGATGATGAGAAAACAAGAGGAACAACATGAACTCCTGAAGAAGATGGTTGAAGAGCAAGGTGCTCAGTTGAAGGTGCTTCTAGAAGAGCAGAAGCATACAAATGCTCTAAACAGAAAGCTCATAGAGAGGCTCATAGAAGCTTCACCATCCCCACCCCACTCCTAAATGGCCCCGGGTACATTCTTTCCTTTTTCTTTCTTTCATTTTATTTTTAGTATGTGTCTTTTCCCTCTCTCACACTTTGAGGACAAAGTGTCTTCTAGTGTGGGGGAGGAATTTTTAAGATTGTCTACTGTTTTGATTGTTTGTGTTTTGAATGATTGTTTTGATTGATTGTTTACTTAGCTGTGTTAATTTTGAGTCAGTTTTTAAAAAAAAAATAAAAAATCTTGAGTCTGATATGTGCATGATTTTTATTCCTTCTTTTTCTGCATATTTTTAGGTGGAAAGTCTGTCTTGTTTTTGTAAATCAGACCCCAGTTTTCAACTTAGTTTGTTTAGTTCACCACTAAAAATGCAATCTGACACTTGTTTGGTCAAATCAATGCTTTAGTACTAAGGGAGTGAATGAGCATAGCATGATCAATAACTTCACACAAAGAATTGTACCATTGCTCTCTATGGTTCGATCCTCTTACTGCTATCTACAAGCAATTTGTTCTCAGTAGCAAGTTGTAATTCTCATTTATTTTTGACGAGTTCGACACTCAGTCATATACATTATCTATTGTGTCACTAAATGGCATCATTACTTATTGATTCCCAATTTATTGTGAAAACCTGTGTTCTCAGGACCAGACCGGACCAATCGATAGGTTGGCTGGTCCTGAAATGAGAGGAAAACCTTTTTTTTTATGAAAACCACTAAACCGCTCTAAGAATCGGTGAATTGGATGAACCGTCCATGATTCGAGCGGTTATGAAGGTTCGTTGCTCGGTCTGGATATTGGCCAAAACAAAGTCATTTTATACGATTAAATAAAAACTAAAAAGTGAATTAAAGTGCACGAAGGAAAATAGGAGAAATTTAACAAGGGAAAGGAAAGGAAAGGAGAGGGAGGGGATTTCTAGAAAAAATCCTTTGTATGGCTACATTTTTTTAGATACAAGGGAAAATGAAGGAAATTATAATATTTGTATATGACAACATAAATGGGAAGGAATTTTTTATAGTTATTTTACCACTTTATCCTTATAACTCATCTTCCTTACTTTGGTCTTCAAAACAAAAAAATTTGGTTTCCAAATGCAATCCATCCATATCCTGGATCAGCCCAATCAAACTCCATGTTTCGTCTTGAACCCATGTCTTTGCTCGCTTCTTGGGATCTCTCTGATTACATTGCATTTCATCATGTTTTATTGTCCATTTACTTGTTGTATGGGGCAGTGAATCTACTGATTTATCCCTGTATTTCCCACATCTTAACAGATTTGGTCTGGAGGCAAATTATGAGGAATCTGATTAGTGAAGAGCTGGAGCTGATTTCCCGAGTCATGGCAGGGATCTAGGCCTATTGAGCATCCGAAACAGCGCGCACCAGGCTGTCTTGGCCAAGACTGCGGCCAAGACACCCTCACGATAAAGAAAGTAATGCGGATCGTTTGGGCCGCTTCCCACATTGGGCTTTGCAGCTGGCAAGTAGCAGCTGTCTCGCAATCTTAGAGGGATCTGAAGCGCATATCTCTTGAAGAATCTCGCAACGGATCTCCCTCTTTTGTAATTGCGATTTAATTCCTATTGTAACTCAAACAATTTATTATAGCTATCTTTTAGAGATTTTCTAGGATTTAGAGTTGGAATAGGACAGAGGTGTTTTTAGGGCTATAAAGCCGAACATTGTTCTCCTCTGTCCCGGGGCACAACACAGACTATCGTTCGGAACCTTCCTTCTCGTTTCTCCTTCTTTAATATCAAATAACAATTTGCTCCGAGATTTATTTCTCGGATTTAGTTTATGCAATATATATTTTTATCCTTTTATCTATGAGTATGAGTAACTAACCACCCATTCTTGGTAAGGGTTGATGAGCCGAGTTCTTATGCGTTCGTCAGATCAATTCGTACTTAATATTCTCTTCGTTTGTATTTATTTATTTCTTGAGCTTAACCCATCGCTTACTCACTAGAGACAAGGTTTGATCATCCTTGTACTCTAGTAGAGAAGAGTTGCAGCCGGTCTAGAAGGAAAGGGAGCACCCGTCGGCTAGACAAAGTAGGTGACTAGTCTTGCGCCATACTAGAAGAATAAGTAATCTAGGTCAAGACCAGATTGACAACCTAGGGTTTCCACAGGGAAACACCTTGACCCAGGTACTGTCTTCCCCTATACCATTGAGGAATCGAACAGCCATTCAAGACAGCAGTTAAACGGATAAACCCTTTAACCAGCAAGGTGTCCCTTGGCTAGGAGTATCAGGAAAGGGAGTACCCGCCAGGTAATTTGAAGAGGAGGGAAGACAGGAGTGAACAGGAGTACCTCCACTCTATAGCAGTACTACGAATGAAGAGACGAACATACTTGAGTCAATGATCAAAGCATAAGAACACAAGCTCTCATATCGCCCTTACCTGGAATTCCCTTTTTCTAGACTTATTTCAATCTTGACCCCTGTCTTGGCCAAGACTTTGGCCAATACTATTTTAAACTGTTTTCACTTCTTTCTGTTTTGTCTTTAGTTTCAGATTCTACCAAACCAAAACTCAGTGACGAGGAAGTCAACCCAAGAACTACATCTCCTAGAGGTCTCTGTGGACGATCCTCTTACCACAACCTATAAACTCTTGTAGACAGTGATAAGTTGTATTTCTATCCCCTTTTCCATACCTATTTCACTATTATATTTGACATGTTCGACGCGCGATCAAATTTTGGCGCCGTTGCCGGGGACCTCTAATGGTATTTGTAGTTTTTGTTTTATTTTTTTGTTTTTGATAGTTGATGACCAGGTCCTCTTGTAGAGAAGAAGATTTGCTACCATACAATCCAAATCTCACTAAGGCAGAAGCACAACTCCGGAAGTTAGCTCAGAAAAAGAAAAACCCTGAGGAAAGTGAATCAGAAGCCTCTAGTTCTGAAACAGATCGCAGTCTTGACCATGATCTTGGCCTAGATTCAGACCAAGACGAACTCTTTGGTCCAGACATGGCGGACAATCCACCAGAACCCACGATGAGGGAACTAAATAGAACAGCAGAGTAGGAAACCTTCTCCTGCATAGCTTTGCCAACAGTGACAAATGATTGGTCCATCAAAACCAATATGGTGGCCAACCTTCCTAGGTTTTATGGCCATTCGAATGAGAACCCATTCAAGCACCTAAGGAGCCTACATGTTCAATGTGATATGATGAAGCCAGTCACTGTGAATATGGAGAGAGCAAAGTTGAAAGCTTTTCCATGCTCTCTTGAGGGGGCTGCCCAAAATTGGTTCTACAGCCTACCTCACAACACGGTCAACACATGGCCCGATATGTCCACGTTGTTCCTCAACAAATACTGGAATGCAACGAAAGCAGGAGCAGCCAGGAAGAACATGGCTGCCATCCAACAGAGGAACAATGAAGGGCTAAGAGAATATCACCAACGGTTCAGAGAATTGCAAGAAGTTTGCCCTACTCATGGAGTTGCGGATCAGACCATGATCCAGTATTTCTATGATGGAATGCTCTTACCTAGCAAAGAAAAAGTCGATGCAGCCGCAGGTGGAGCATTACAGGACTTGACTGTCACTAGAGCCAAGCTTCTACTTCAGACCATGGCAGACAATAGCCAAAATAATACCATTTCAGACAGGACTCCTGTCCCTTCTAGTCTTTGTTCTATTGATGTTGAGCAAAAATTAGCTGAATTAACTGATATGGTGAAAACTATTTCTGTCAATATTTCAAGTACCATGACCACAGGAAACTCAAATCAGGAGTAAGTAGCATCAATTTGCGAAATCTGCCAGCAACAAGATCATCAGACCAATAACTGTTACATGGTACAACATCCTGAAGATGTAGCACAAGTGAATGCGGTCTATGGACAAAACCAAGGGAGTATGCAGAATTTCCCACAAGGAAGCAACCAGTATTCATGGAGAGGCCATCCGAATTTTAGATGGAGAGACCCAGTCCCTCCAAACCAGAGTCAAAACCAGAATATGCCCCAGCAGCATCCTGGCTAGCCTCCCGTTAACTTTCAACATTTCATACCTCGTCCTTCAAACCTTAATCCAGGCCAACCTCCTGGCCAAGCCTCGGTACCTCAACTGCCTCCAGCACCCCAACCCTTGCAGATAACCGGTCCCTCTATGGAGGATACACTTAAGAGTTTGGTTGAGATGCAGAAGAATTTGATGCAATCTACGCAGTCCAGCTTAGCGGAGATGCAAAAACAAATCAATCAAATGGCCAATCAAGGGAAATTACCTTCTACAACCGTAGAAAATCCGAAACATAATGTTAGTGCCATGAGTCTTAGGAGTGGAGCCGTGCTACCGGAAAGAGAAGGAGCTAAAACAGATGAGGAAATTAGGAAAATCCAGTCGCAAGAGATGGATGAGGATGAGGAAGAAGAGGCTGAATCAGAGGCAGTCTTGGCCAAACCTCAGGCCAAGCCTGCATTTATCGCTGAACCAGAAAAGGCAGAACCTGTCCAGGCCAAGACACAGGCCAAGACAGTACGGAGGGAGGAAATCATCGAAATTCCCCCACCATTTCCACCTAGATCCTCGAAAGAGAAGAGGAAAGATGAAGCAAGAGACTTCATGGCTGTTTTTGGGAAAATAACCGTTAATATACCTATGTTGGATTTAATTGCAAAAGTTCCCTCTTATGCTAAATTTCTTAAAGAATTGTGCACTAATAAAAAGAAAATTGCAGGTATAGAGAGAGTGAATTTATCTCACAATGTTTCTGCAGTGCAACAACTCCCAGAGAAGTGCAAGGACCAAGGGACTTTCACCATTCCATGTCAAATCGGGAATAAGAAAATTGAAAAGGCCCTTTGCGACTTAGGGGCTAGCATAAATGTGATGTCCCTAAGTGAATTCGAGACCTTAAAGATCGGGACAATGAAGGAGACTGACTTGGTAATCCAGCTGGCTGATCGAACAATCATCCGACCTAAGGGTGTGGTGATGGATGTCTTAGTAATGGTAAACCATTTTATTTATCCAGTGTACTTTTATATAGTTGAGATGAATGTTCAACTACCTTCTTGTACCACTGACATTTTATTAGGAAGACCTTTCCTAAGGACATCCAAGGCAAAGATCGATTGCTTTGTAGGAAGCATAATTCTAGAATTTTGTGGAAGAACAATTAAATTCAACATAATTGAAGCCCTAAAACATCCTAATGATTTTCATTGCGTTAATTTTCTTGATGTTCTAGATCCAATTACTAAAGAAATTGCTGATATATGTATTAACGACCCCCATGAGTATGTTTTGAGCAGGGGAATTTCCACAAGAACTCTAAGAGAATTAGAGGACAAGACTAAGGCCAAAATCTCTACCAAAATCGGGCAGAAAACTGTGAGTTGTCAATATGTGTAGCCCGCAATTCCTAAAATTCTACCTTCTGTTGTGCAGGCACCACAGTTGGAATTAAAATCTTTACCAGACCATCTCAAGTATGCCTATCTAGGCCTAGACGACACCCTACCCGTTATTATTTCATCAAAGCTAACGGAGGATGAAGAAGAGAGATTGGTGGCAGTCTTGAAGATGCACAAAGAAGCAATTGGCTGGACCATGGCGGATATCAAAGGAATATCAGCCAACATCTGTACCCACAATATTTACGTGGAAGAGGATAAGAAACCCATTCGGCAACCCCAGAGGAGATTAAACCCTCCGATGATGGAAGTGGTTAAAACGGAAATAATCAAATTGTTAGATTCGGGCGTTATTTATCCTATCTCAGATAGCAATTGGGTGTCCCCTGTGCAGGTTGTTCCTAAGAAAATAGGGATTACAGTGATCGAAGGAGATGATGGCACCCAAAGAATGACACGAATTCAAAACGGATGGAGGGTATGTATTGACTACCGAAGGCTGAATCAAGTCACTCGGAAGGACCATTTCCCGTTGCCATTTATAGACCAAATGGTTGAGAGACTTACTGGAAAGTCTCACTACTGCTTCTTGGACGGCTACTCGGGGTTCCATCAAATCCCCGTTGCACCCGAAGATCAAGAAAAGACGACGTTCATTTGTCCATTTGGAACGTTCGCCTACAAACGCATGCCATTTGGGCTATGCAATGCGTCCGCAACCTTTCAAAGGTGCATGGTAAGTATATTTTCTGAATATGTGGAGAAGATCATCGAAGTATTCATGGATGACTTTACCGTATACGGTAATGATTTTGAACAATGCTTACATAATTTAGAAAATATTTTAAAGAGATGTGTTGATACAAGTTTAGTCTTAAACTTCAAAAAATGCCATTTTATGGTGGACCAAGGAATTGTCCTTGGCCATGTGATTTCAAAGAAAAGCATTGAAGTTGATCAAGCAAAAATTGACACTATTAAGAACTTGCCTTACCCCTCATGCTTGCGTGAGGTTATGAGCTTTCTTGGACATGCAGGTTTCTATCGTAGGTTCATAAAAGACTTCTCAAAAGTAGCTGAACCAATGTGCAAGCTACTACAACAGGAGGTAGAGTTCGACTTCAACAAAACATGTCAGGAATCGTTCGAGGAACTGAAGTAACGATTGACCACAGCACCGATCATCCAAGCACCGGACTGGAGCTCGCCATTTGAGCTTATGTGCGACGCAAGTGACGCTGCTGTTGGGGCTGTTCTTGGGCAAAAGAAAGGGAAAGATCCGCACATTATCTATTATGCATCGAAAATGCTAGATGATGCCCAAAGAAATTACACCACAACCGAAAAAGAACTCTTTGCAATAGTTTTTGCCTTCGAAAAATTTAGATCTTATTTATTGGGCACGAAAATTATTGTATTTTCCAATCATGCGGCATTGAAATATCTCTTGGTCAAGCATGAGGCCAAACCTAGACTAATCCGATGGATTCTTCTTTTGTAGGAGCACAATCTGGAAATTAAGGTTAAGAGCAGCAAGGAAAACCTTGTGGTGGACCACCTTAGCCGCAGCCTAGCAGAAGGAGACCTGGAACCAGTGAGAGCAGAATTTCCTGACGAAAAACTGTTTTCAGTCTCACTGTCTAGCCTAGAGTCTAGGCCTAGACCTCAGCCAAACCCGCGACCATGGTATGCTGAAATTGCGAATTACCTTGCAACGGGTAAACACTATGGTGATATCACTACCTATGAAAGAGTAAAGGTCAAACATGACAATAAGTACTATGTTTGGGATGACCCATATTTATGGAAACTAGGGACTGACCAATTACTTAGGAGGTCTATACCTTAAGATGAAACTTTGTCTATCCTTAAATTTTGTCATTCTCAAGCATGTGGAGGCCATTTTGGGGCAAGAAGGACAACCCTAAAAATCTTAGAGGCTGGTTTTTATTGGCCTAGTATTTTTCAGGACAATTTTATATTTTGTAAAACTTGTGCCGCGTGCCAAAAGGTAGGGAATATAAGTTCCCGAAATGAAATGCCTATGAATTTTATTCTTTCATGTGAAATATTTGATATATGGGGCATAGATTTTATGGGACCTTTCCCCACTTCTTTTGGCAACAGATATATTCTCTTAGCTGTGGATTATGTATCGAAATGGATAGAGGCGAAAGCCACTAAGAATGATGATGCTAGAACTGTTATTTCCTTCATTAAATCTAACATCTTGAACAGATTTGGAATTCCTCGAGGGATCATTAGTGATCGAGGAACACACTTTTGCAACAAGATTTTATCTTCCCTTTTCAGGAAATATGGCATCACACATAGGGTATCCACAACCTACCACCCTCAATCGAATGGCCAAGCCGAAGTGTCGAATAGAGAGGTGAAATCTGTCTTGGCCAAGACAGTAGGCCTAGACAGACACGATTGGAGCCAGCGGTTAGATGATGCATTGTGGGCCTGCAGAACGGCTTACAAAGGACCAATCGGGATGACACCTTACAAGCTGGTATATAGGAAGGCGTGCCACTTGCCAGTAGGGTTGCAACACAAAGCTTATTGGGCTATACGGAAGTGCAACTTGAGCTATGACGAAGCTGGGCAAGAAAGGAAATTGCAACTCCAAGAGCTAGAGGAGTTGAGAGACCAAGCCTATGACAATCAGCTGATTGTCAAAATCAGGATGAAAGCCTAGCACGACAAGAGAATTATTGGAAAACCTCTCCACACAGGGGAGAAGGTCCTTCTTTATAATTCACGTTTTAAATTGTTTCCCGGAAAATTGAAAACTAGATGGGAAGGCCCTTTTGTTATTACTAATATTTACCCACATGGTGCAGTAGACATTAGAAATGAGAAAACAGGTGCCGAGCTCAAAGTGAACGGACAGAGATTGAAACCGTTCTTGGAAAATTTCCAGGAAGAGCAAATTTCTGAAAAGGTGGACTTGCCACCAGAAAATGAGTGAAGAAAATTAAGAGTCAAGCCTAAGACTTAAAATAAGGGCGCTACAAGGGAGGCAACCCTTGTTTCTTTTATTTTTAGGACATATTTATTTTTATTTTTGTCACATTTGATTTCTCTGGGTTGTTTTTGATTTTGTGCAGGAAATCAAGTGTGGGGAGATTGAAGCAGGCTGGCCAAGATCTAGGCCAAGCCTTGGGGCTAGACTGTTTTGTAGCAGAGCCGTTTTTTCTTAGTTAATATGACACGTGTCAGCGCCGTCTTTTAAAGGTCTTTAATTACTTTTTGAACGGACAAAATTCAAAAGCAATTAAAAGGGAATTAATTGAAAGCGTGGGAAAATAAACCACCACCTCTGCATAGTCCTCATCCCACTCTGACACGATCACTCCACATAACCAACAAAATAGCCCTCTCGCCTAAGCTCAAAAACGCAACAGTACCTTCTCCTTCTTCTTCCCCAAATTGCACAAGCTCTCCAGAAAACCTAGAACTCTACACCCACCATTACCTCTCACAAACATGAACCCACCAAATCAGTCCCCCTCCTCTGACATTCCCGAGGCTAGCGATGACCTCCGTGGAGCTCCGCTGCCCGTCTTTCCGACCGACGGCATCTCAGCCGCGAGACGACTGCTCGAAGCACTAGAGAACACAGATTCCATGTCCTCTGAGGATGATTTACCTGGGGAATCAGAGGATAGCGTCAAGGGAGTCGACCGTGCTGTGGTCGTGATCGACGAGGACTCCGACGACGTCCCTCTATCAACTGGAGAGAGAGAGAGCCGGCGAGAGAGCAGGCTTCTGAAGAAAATGGCAGCCGCCAGAGCATCAAAACCTAAGCCCGCCGCCGCCGCTGCTGTACCCACATCACCACCGCCACGTCCGGCGAAGAAACCTACCACCACTGCACCGCCAACGAAATTCGAGCGCATCAAGCAGGTGACCCACAAGAAGACGCCGACCAAGAAGCCGGCAAAGATCCCAGATCGATCACCACCACCGCCAAACCCTAAGAAGGGCAAGACCAGTGCTGGTCCTTCCACCGCCAAGAGCAAAGGGAAGAAAAAGTTGATCGAGGAAGATGCTGCTGAGGATGATGAAGACGATTCAGTCTTGGCCAAAACTCCGGCCAAGACTGCTAAGGTACCTTCTCTGCCTCCCTCCACACACTCCGAGGCTGGTTGAAGTTTGACACACCAGACCTCAAGGCTAAACTGCGTGATTTCTATTCTGTTGATATTCCTGCATATGCTAGATTGGAGTTTGATTTTCTTGATGCTATGGGATTAGGAAATAAAATTAGGGAGTTTGTGTTTGCCATTGGTTGGGTCCCTTTTATGTCTGTTGACTGTGATGCCTACACTGAATTGTGCTTAGAGTTTCACACATCTTTCTGGTTTGACGAGGCAACCTTGTATGTTAGGGGTAGAGACAAACCTGATTTTGCTGCGGAAGATGTTATTAATTTCTGGTTGTGTGATAAATGGAGTCACTTTTCTGTTAATGCTTTCAATTCATTGTTAGGATTTGCATATAGTGATGAGGCCATTTTTGACTATCCCACTGATTGGGATAATAATGCTACCTTTAGAGAGATCACTGGTGATCCGGATGCTAGGTTCGATAGGAACTCTAAGGCACATGCTATTTTGAACCCTGCCCTTCGCATGCTCCACAGAACCTTGTCTATCAACCTTTCTGGTAAGACAAAGGTTTCTGGGAATTTAGCCAAGTCTGAACTGTTTCTACTGTGGTGCATTTTGCACCAGAAAAAGGTCAACTTAGGTTTATATTTGGTTCAGCTTTTGCATGCTCGTGAGTCTGCCACCAAACTGCTTTTTGGGTCTTTGATTACTTGGCTTGCTATTAAAACTGCTGGTCTTGATTTGTCTGCTGCTGATATACATAAATGTTGTTCCCCCAAAATTCTAGATTTTAGATCCTTCGACCAAATGGGACACTTCCATTTGGACGGAGAGTTTGTTGCTTGTAATACAGGTTTTACACCAGTTTCAGAGCACATTTTCTCGAAGAAAAATGCAGGGAAGTACAAGTTGCGTCCAGTACAAATCCCTGGAGAAGAAGCAGAGGGCCATATTGCCCAGGATCTAGGCCAAGACGCCGGCCAAGACACTCCCATTCCTGATGCTACAGCCGATCTAGGCCAAGACGCAGGCCAAGATCACCCTGGTAGTAGCGCCAATGAACCTCCAGAGTGGGCCAGGGAATTTCAAGCTCGTCAGCTGCTCATCCTTGAGCAGCAGAAGATCATCCTGGACCGTCTAGGCCAAGACAAGCCCCAAGACACATCGCAAGACCCTTCATCCGCATCCACCAGTGCAGAGGTGCCTCGTTGGGCCAAAGTACTTAACGACCGTCAGGATGTCCTCCTTGAGCAAATGAAGCTCACCAGGACCAATGTCCTTCATGTGTACCAACATCTTCAAGTCCACCTCAAGTACCTCAAAGCTCTGCACGACAATGTGAGCTCTGACAGTGAGTCCTCTGATGAGGAAGAAGCTCCCCAACCACCGGCACCGCCAGCTAGGACACCGCATCCATCTATGCCTCCTCCCACTCCACGCGATCCAAAGTCGAAAGATCCTCCTGCCCCTAGTCTATGCCAAGCTTCAGGCCTAGATAGCCAGACTCCAGCAGCATGATCTGTTGTTTGCCCCTAGGTCGTTTCTTTCTTTTCTTTTATTTTTCTGTCTTTTGTTTGTCTCTCCACACAATGAGGACATTGTGTCTTTTAAGTGTGGGGAGGATTTGTACATTGGTTTGTGTTTTATTTGTTTCATATTTTTTGTTGTGTTTTGGATAATTGTTATGTTGTGATTTTGATAAATTGTGAGTCAGTTTTTGCATGATTTAAATTCTCTCTTTGCATGCGTCAGTCTAGTGTGAGTCAGTTTTTACATGATTTTTAATTTTTATTTTTCTGTATGTTTTGAGTAAGTTTTGTGAGTGCACATCCGAACCCATGTTTTCTTGTTTGAGCTGTTTAGTCTTTCGGTGGACTGCATTTAGACACTTTCTTAGGAGACACAATGCTTTAGTAACAGGGAAGCGAATGAGCTTAAATGATCAATGCCTAAGGGGCATATTCTCTAATGATTCCCAAACATTAACCATCCACATGGTCGTAAGGACACTTAGCTAGAACCTTAAACTTATTCTAGGGTGATAGGGATGCTGCTATGATTTGGGTGTGTTGTCTATCTGTCTAAGAGTGTGAGACAGTAAAAGGTGTTGGAGTGTCATAGGACAGACATAGCAAAGGTGGAAGTCCCCGCAGAAAAGGACAAGCTCTGACTATGTGCCGTGTCTGTAAAAATACAAAGGACACTTGATATGTCTAAAAAAAATGCTAGGACATAAAAAGAAAATAAAAGAAGAAAAAAATCTGTCAAAGTGATTTAAATGGCACCAGTCATTAGGTACTTTTAGATAGACAACACATCGGTGAGACTCAAATCCGTGGTTAACTCTTTGCCCTATACCTTATCAATCTTTTCTAGTGAGGTGTCTTGATACCATGTGGAAGGGGGATGTTTAGGGTATTGATCATTCCTTGTTAGTCTAGCATTGGATATCCTAGTAAAGTGTCTTGGCAGATTCAGTGAAGGGGTAAACAGCCTGAAATTGAGGAAGTCCAGGGGGTTCATGATGTTTGTTCTGTTTTTGTTGTGTTTTTATTTTTATTTCTTTCTTTTGTGAGTCTTTGAGTCTGTATGCTTGGGGGCAAGTATAGTTTAAGTGTGGGGAATTTGATTACATTGCATTTCATCATGTTTTATTGTCCATTTACTTGTTGTATGGGGCAGTGAATCTACTGATTTATCCCTGTATTTCCTACATCTTAACAGATCTGGTCTGGAGGCAAATTATGAGGAATCTGATTAGTGAAGAGCTGGAGCTGATTTCCCGAGTCTTGGCAGGGATCTAGGCCTAGACATATTGAGCATCCGAAGTAGCGCGCACCAGGCTGTCTTGGCCAAGACTGCGGCCAAGACACCCTCACGATAAAGAAAGTAATGCGGATCGTTTGGGTCGCTTCCCACATTGTGCTTTGCAGCTAGCAAGTAGCAGCTGTCTCGCAATCTTAGAGGGATCTGAAGCGCATATCTCTTGAAGAATCCCGCAAGGGATCTCCCTCTTTTGTAATTGCGATTTAATTCCTATTGTAACTCAAACAATTTATTATAGCTATCTTTTAGAGATTTTCTAGGATTTAGAGTTGGAATAGGACTGAGGTGTTTTTAGGGCTATAAAGCTGAACATTGTTCTCCTCTATCCCGGGGCACAACACAGACTATCGTTCGGAACCTTTCTTCTCGTTTCTCCTTCTTTAATATCAAATTACAATTTACTCCGAGATTTATTTCTCGGATTTAGTTTATGCAATATATATTTTTATCCTTTTATCTATGAGTATGAGTAACTAACCACCCATTCTTGGTAAGGGTTGATAAGCCGAGTTCTTATGCGTTCGTGAGATCAATTCGTACTTAATATTCTCTTCGTTTGTATTTATTTATTTCTTGAGCTTAACCCATCGCTTACTCACTAGAGACAAGGTTTGATCATCCTTGTACTCTAGTAGAGAAGAGTTGCAGCCGGTCTAGAAGGAAAGGGAGCACCCGTCGGCTAGACAAAGTAGGTGACTAGTCTCGCGCCAGACTAGAAGAATAAGTAATCTAGGTCAAGACCAGATTGACAACCTAGGGTTTCCACAGGGAAACACCTTGACCCAGGTACTGTCTTCCCCTATACCATTGAGGAATCGAACAATCATTCAAGACAGCAGTCAAATGGATAAACCCTTTAACCAGCAAGGTGTCCCTTGGCTAGGATTATCAGGAAAGGGAGTACCCGCCAGGTAATTTGAAGACGAGGGAAGACAGGAATGAACAGTAGTACCTCCACTCTATAGCAGTACTACGAATGAAGAGACAAACATACTTGAGTCAATGATCAAAGCATAAGAACACAAGCTCTCATATCGCCCTTACCTGGAATTCCCTTTTTCCAGACTTATTTCAATCTTGACCCCTGTCTTGGCCAAGACTTTGGCCAATACTATTTTAAACTGTTTTCACTTCTTTCTGTTTTATCTTTAGTTTCAGATTCTACCAAACCAAAACTCAGTGACGAGGAAGTCAACCCAAGAACTACATCTCCTAGAGGTCTCTGTGGACGATCCTCTTACCACAACCTACAAACTCTTGTAGACAGTGATAAGTTGTATTTCTATCCCATTTTCCATAGCTATTTCACTATTATATTTGACGTGTTCGACGCGCGATCACTCTCACTTCATGGGCATCATCCCCACCGTTGTCACCAAGAATCATTGGCTGCTGCTATTGCTGTTGAGCTTGTTGCAGCGGTGGCGGGTGCGGGTGCGGCTATTGATGGTGGAGATGGTGAGGTTGCAAATCCCCGTTGGAGGAGACAACTTCAATAATCATATTGTCCCTAGAATTGGTATTATTGTTGTTTATGTTTGGTGTTACTTCTTCCTTGTAGAAATCTATTGGGCGAGACTTTTTCGATAAGTACATGTTGTTTTGAAGATTTGGATGTTGATTTTATCAGACAAAATTAGAAGGATATTAATGGAATAATTTTTTCTTCCCTTCAATTCCTTCTTTTTCCTCCCACTTGTGGGAAGAAATATTTTGTAGGTTCGGAAGAAATTTTTTACAATTTATTTCTTCTGTATTCCCTTTCATTCCCTTATACTTTTTTTTCCTATACAAGATAAAATTTAAAAATATATTTTTACTTCATTTCCTTTCCACCCTAATCTTTGTTGCCATAGGCTAATAAAAGAAACACTGTGCAACAACTTGACCCAATAACTTTTCCCTTCTTCATCTTCTTCGTTCTCACTTCTCAGTTCCTCTCTCTCAGTCGATTTTGCTGAATCAAGATTCAGTTAAAAATAATATTTAATGAATAGTAGAAATAAATGCATATATGTATTTCAAAGACATATGTTTCTCACACATATTTTACAACAGAAGTGTCAACACCTATTTGTAAGAAGTATTGCACCTATTTATTAAGAGGTAATAGCATAAAGACCCCCTGTACTATTTTTCAAAACAGAAACCTCCCTTGTACTTCAAAAAGTCAAATTGACCTCCCCTGTACTATCGGTCAGAAGCATTCCGTTGGTCTGTACCAGTCAAACTAACAGACTTCACTTTTTGACCGTTGACTTTGATTAAAATATTCAGAAAAATTATAAAAAATTCAAAAAAAATGTAAAAAATCCAAAAAAAATGTAAACAATTTATAAAAAATTGTAAAAAATCCCAAAAAATGTATAAATTCTATAAAACAATTATGTAACCTAAAAATATAGAAAAAAATGTAAAATTAAAAAAAATTAAAAAAAGTTAATTAATCTAAAAATTTAGAAAAAATGTAAAATTGGATTTTTTACAATGTTTTTGGATTTATTAATTTTTTTTGAAATTTTACATTTCTTTGGGTATTTTTAAAGTTTTTTTTATAGAATTTTTACATTTTTTTCGGATTTTTTACAATTTTTTATAAATTTTTTACATTTTTTTTGAATTTTTTACAATTTTTCTGAATATTTTATTCAAAGTCAACGGTCAACACTAACGGTCTGTTAGTTTGACTGACGGAGACCAAGCAAATGCTTCTGACCGATAGTACAGGGGAGGTCAATTTGACTTTTTGAAGTACAGGGGAAGTTTCTGTTTTAAAAAATAGTACAGGGGGTCTTTATGCTATTACCTCATTTATTAATGGACGCAATTGTTGGTGCAGACACAACGGTTGGAGCGGACATAATGGTTGGAACGGACGCAATAGTTAGAATGGACGTGTTGTTTGAATATTCAGCACTCCTCCTCAAGTTGGTGCGTAGATATCCCATATGCCCAACTTGCAAAGAATCTTCGAGAAAATGTGACTTGAAACTGCTTTAGTAAGAATGTCAGCTAACTGATCCTCTGATCGAATACTAGGCAATTTAAGTCTTTTCATCCAGCTTCTCTTTGATGAAGAAATGGTCTACTTTTACATGTTTAGTTCGATCATATTGGACAGGATTGTGTGCGATGTCACGAGCAGCCTAATTATCACAATACAACTCAATTGGTTTTAGAGGTGGGAATCCCAGATCTATCAAGAGCAATTTCAACCACAATGCTTCACATAATCCAAGGGTCATGCCTCTGTATTCAGCTTCTGCACTGGATCGGGCAACCACATTTTGCTTCTTGTTTCTCCATGTCACGAGGTTACCTCCTACAAAGGTAAAGTAGCCTGAGGTGGATCTTCTATCGTCAATCGATCTAGCCCAATCTGCATCAGTATACACAACCACACTATGACAATCCGAATTCTTAGTGAACAAGATTCCTCTTCCTGGAGTTGATTTGAGGTACCTTAGTATACGCATGACTGCTTTCATGTGTTGTTCTCCAGGATTGTGCATAAACTGACTGACAATACTCAGTACATAGGCGAGATCTAGTCGAGTGTGAGCCAAGTACATTAATTTCCCAACCAGCCTCTAGTATTGCCCTTTATTTACAGGGATTTGGTCAGGTTCAACTGACAACTTCAAACCCTCTTCCATGCGTGTTTCAGCTGGCAGACATGCTGACATACCAGTTTCATGTAGTAAATCCAAAGTATATTTCCGTTGTGATAGAGATATAACTTTAGAGGATCTGGACACTTCAATTCCAAGGAAGTACTTCAGTGGATGATCGCGCGTCGAACACGTCAAATTTAAGTTGTATAAATGAATATAAAACGGGGTAGAAGTACAACTTAACACTTGTCCACAAGGGTTTGTAGATTGTGGTAAGAGGGTCGGTCCACAGAGACTTCGGGGGATTTGTAGTTCTTGGTTGACTTCCTCGTCACTGAATTTGGTTGGTTGAATCTGAAAATAAAGACAAAACAGAAAGAAATAAAATAGCACAAAACAGTATTGGCCAAAGGCTTGGCCTAGACAGGGGTCAAGACTGAAAACAGTAAAAAGAAGGTTCCCGGTAAGAGCATGAACGGGCTATGTTCTTATGATTCGATCACTGATTCAATGGTGTTCATCTCTATATTTGCAGTGCTGCTGTGGATAAGACAACACCCAACTCAAGTTTACCCTCGGTTGTCAGTCGAGGCCCACGGTTGTCAATCGGGTCTGAGTTGTATTATTCATTTAACTGGGTCTCCCAAGATAAAATCTGAATTGTCAGTTCTAAACTTAAACAAGGAAGTAAAGAAACCAGAAAATAAATAATTACAAAAATAAAGATTATTAAGAGTAATTAGATCTCACAAAATATAAGAAACATAGCCCTCAAGCTCTTACCAAGAATGATGATTAGCTAGATGTACTCATGAATGAATTATAAAAATACTTGCTTGCATAAATAAAATAAATCCGTAGATTCAAAGAATTAAATCCAGGAGCAAGGTACAAAGTGGCGGAAGAGAGGAGAAGAAGAAAAGTACGTCCGAGCCTGTAGAAGGGGAGGACAAGTTCAGCTATAAGTAAGCTAAAACTCCTCTATCCTTCTCCAAATCAATCTCCTAAATAATCTCCTAATTAATCTCCTAGCTAATCTCCTAAATAATTATCCTGATTTGTTTTGAATAAAAATAGGAATTTAAAATATACAAAGATGGAAGGAGATCCTTGATAGGATTCTTAAATAAATATCTTCCTGATCCTTCTCTTTGTCACTGGACAACTGTGATTTGCCAGCTCGCAAGGCCCAACGCTGCTGCTCATGATTTCTTTTCCGCGGATCAGTCTTGGCCGGAGTCTTGGCCAAGACGATCTGGTGGTGCGACATGTTGAATGCGAAGGAGTCTTGGCCAAGCGCTAGGCCAAGACTCGGGAAAACAGCTTCAGCTCTTCAAAAATTAGATTCTTCTATAAATTGCCTGCAGACCAGAACTGCTAAGATATGGGAAATACAAGGATAAATCAGTAGGTTTACTGCCCAAATAACAAGTAAATGGATAGTAAAAACATGATGAAATGCAATGTAATCAAATTCCCCACACTTAAACTATGCTTGCCCTCAAGCATACAGACTCAAAGACTCACTAACAAAAATAAAAACACAACAAAAACAAAAAAGACACGAAGACCCCCAGAGTTCTCCTTTCGGCTGTTCACCTCTCCACTGAAATTACCAAGATACTTCCCTAACCGACCCAATGCTAGACTAACAAGGACAAATCAATACCCTAAACAAACCTCATCCAAATGGTATCAAGACATCCTGCTAGATTTTATTTATAATGTATAGGGGTCAAGATTTACCACAGATTTGAGTCCCACCGAGTGCTATTCTATCCAAACGTGCCTAAAGACTAGTGCCATTTAAATCATTTTCAGCAGATTTATTCTCTCTTTTTTTTAATATATATGTCCTTTGTATTTTTACAGACATATGCATCATCATTTTTTTTCCTTCTATGCCCTATGTATTTTTACAGGCATATGCATATAGACAGAGCTTGTTCTTTTTGGGCACCCAGAACTTCCACCTTTGCTATATTCTGCTATGACATTCCAGCACCTTTTTATGTCTCACACTAAAACAGATAGAACAACACACTCAAATCAGGCGCAGTAAGCCTAGACACCCTAATGATAGTTAAGTTTTTAAGCTAGATGTCCTTTAGACCATGTGGATAGTGTTTGTTTGGGTGACATTAGATGATATGCCCCTTAGGCATTGATCAAGTTACGCTCATTCGCTTCCCTGTTACTAAAGCATTGTTCCGCCTAAACAAGTGTCTACATGTATTTCAGTGATGAACTAAACAACCTAAGTTAAAAACTGGGGGCGGTGTACACTCATCAAGACAGACTCAAACAAACATAAAAAGAAAAGAACAAAAAATCATGCAAAATAGACTCAAGACTGGGCATACTTATGCAAAAATAAAAAATAAAAACGCAAAAACTGACTCAAAAATATCAATCAATATTCACAACAAAACACAAAACGGACTCTCACAACTGACACCCTCCCCACACTTAAAAGACACAATGCCCTCATTGTGTGGAGAGACAAATAAAAGACGGAAAAAATAAAAAGAAAAGAAAGAAACGACCTGGGGGCAAAAGCTGGTCAAGCTGCTGGAGCGGGAGGGTCTTCGCCTGATGTTTGGCCTAGATCCGCAACTGGAGGGGCTGCTTGGCTGGTTCTGGAAAAATGTCTTGGCCAAGGTCTTGGCCTAGACAACCGCCGAAGCTAAATTTTTCCTCTGATATGAGTGCCTTCCTTGCGCTGCAGCAGCCCTGGAAACAAGAGTAAAGAAGGATAAAAGGCGGGTCAACGAAAAACCTCTTAACTTATTTATGAAAAAAAAATAAAAAAATAAAAAAAAATAGATGAAATAAAAAACATGGGTTGCCTCCCATGAAATGCCCTTATTTATTGTCTTGGGCTCGACATTTCCATGGATTTCTTATCAAGAAACTTTCCCAAATTCACTCCATGCTCTAAGCTTGACAGGACCTTTGGGTGGCATTCCTTGGACAGCCCCTAAAGGTATAAATTTGAATGGGTCGGGAGGTTGTTCCAGCTCATAATTCTGTTGTTCCTGCATCATAAAAGGTGGATTTTGGCTACTGTGGGCAGTAGGGAACATCTTGAGAAGATGGTCAGTCCACCAGTCCATGGCTTTGGGCGGGCTAGCTGGCAGAGATGAATCTTGGCCTACGGCTTGGCCAAGCTCGAGGCCAAGATTGCTTTTAAGCTCACTTTCTGGTTCCTGCACACTTGAAGGTGGAAGGTTAGGATAAACTTTTGGTAATTCATGGCTGTTATAAATATCAGTATTTGGTTCAAAAAATTCAAGATCAGAAACAATGTCTTGCAAACCATCATTAGCCACAAATTCTTCTTCCTTCAATTTTTCATCTGAATCTCCCCTGCTAAGAACACCATCAGAAGGGTTAGTTGCATTTGATTCATAACCCTTATCAAAGTTGACACTATGCGTTTTATTAGGATTTTTGTTGGCATCATGCATGTCAAACTTTATTGTTGTACCACAATATTCTAAGGTAATACGTCCATGATACACATCAATTTTGGCTCTTGCTGTTCTTAGGAATGGCCTTCCTAACAGCACATCCGTCAAGCTGGAAGGTAGGTTAGTGTTCATCTCCACAATATAAAAGTCTACAGGATAAATAAAATCATTCACCTGCACCAATACATTTTTCACTATTCTTTTAGGGAGTATAACAGATCCGTCAACAAGTTGAATTACTGCCTTAGTTTCTTTCATGATACCAATGTTCAATTTTTTAAATTCAGAAAAAGACATCACATTGATACCTGCTCCCAAGTCGCATAAAGCTTTTTCCACTTATTGGTTACCTATTTTGCATGGAATTGTAAAAGTGCCTTGATCTTCGCATTTTTCTGGGAGTTTTGCCTGTAGGATTGCGGATACATTCTGAGTCACATTTATTCTCCCATCTCCTGCAAGTTTCTTCCTGCTGCTGCACAATTTTTTAAGGTATTTAGCATAACTAGGAACTTTAGCAATTAAATCAAGCATAGGAATATTGACAACAATTTTTCAAAAAATGTTCATAAATTCCTGTTGCATTTTCTCCCTTTTAGTATTTGCAGGCCTAGGAGGGAAAGGAGGTGGAATTTCTATCTCTTCTTCTTGAGATACGACCTTCTTACCTGGCTTAGCCAAGACTGGTTCTTCCTTTGCTGTTTTTTCTGGAATGTTGAGCTTGGTCATGGGCTTGGCCAAGATCGGATCTGTCTGGATTTCTTCATCCTCCTCATCTTCTTCCTCATCGTCGAACTAATTTATCACACTTCCACTTCTGAGATGCATAGCACTCACATTGTGCATGGACAATCTGCCTTGGTCAGGTTGCTGTTTTTGTGACAATTGAGCGATCTGTTTCTGCATCTCTACTAGGCTGGACTGAGTTGCCATCATGAACTTTTGGAGAGTCTCTTCCATAGATGGACCAGCAATCTGTAAAGGTTGAGGAGCAGGCGGTAACTGCGGTACAGGAGCTTGACCAGGAGCTTGGCCAAGACGTAGGCCAAGATTATGTTGTGGAGGGTGCGGCATAGAATGTTGGGAATTAATGGGGAATTGTTGCCCCTGGTTGTATCCGTATGCTGCATTGACCTGGACTGGATCACCTGGATGTTGTACCATGTAGCAATTATGGGTTGGGTGATCCTGCTGTTGGCATATTCCACAAACCATGGCTACCTGTTCTGGAACTCCTGTTGGCCTTGTACCTATAATATTAACAGAAATATTTTTAACCATGTCAGTTAATTCATTCAACCTCTGTTCAACATTAATAGCATTAAGAGTGGAAGGAATAGAATTTTTTTCTGAAACAAGATTGTTTTGGCAATTATCTGCCATTGTTTGAAGTAACAATTTGGCCCTTGTAACAGTCAGGTCTTGCAACGCTCTACCAGCTGCTGCATCCACTTTTTCTTTGCTACTCGGAAGCATCCCATCATAAAAATACTGGATCATCGTTTGATCTGCAACTCCGTGGGTGGGAAAAACCTCTTGCAACTCACGAAACCTTTGGTGATATTCACTGAAACTCTCGTTGCTTCTTTGCAAAACAGCAGCCATGTTCTTCCTGGCTGTCCCTGCCTTTGTCGCATTCCAAAATTTGTTGAGGAATATATTAGACATCTCAGCCCACGTGTTGACGGTGTTGTGCGGCAAGCTGTAAAGCCAATTTTGGGCTGCCCCTTCAAGAGAACATGGGAAAGCCTTCAGTTTTGCTCTTTGTATGTTCACTGCAGCAGGTTTCATGATATCACATTGAACATGTAAATTCCTTAGATGGTTGAACGGATTTTCATTCGAATGGCCATAGAATTTAGGGAGATTGGCCACCATATTAGTCTTTAAAGACCAATCATTCGCTACAGCTAGTAAGTTAATACAGGAAAAGGTTTCCTGTTCTGCTGTCCTATTCAATTCCCTCATGGTTGGCTCTTGTTGATTTTCTGCCATGTCTTGGTCGGAGTCTTGGCCTAGATCGTGGTCTAGACTGCAAAATAAAAAAAATAAAAACACAAAAACAAAAACAAAAACTACAAAACCGTTAGAAGTCCCCGGCAACGGCGCCAAAATTTGATCGCGCGTCGAACACGTCAAATTTAAGTTGTATAAATGAATATAAAATGGGGTAGAAGTACAACTTAACACTTGTCCACAAGGGTTTGTAGATTGTGGTAAGAGGGTCGGTCCACAGAGACTTCGGGGGATTTGTAGTTCTTGGTTGACTTCCTCGTCACTGAATTTGGTTGGTTGAATCTGAAAATAAAGACAAAACAGAAAGAAATAAAATAGCACAAAACAGTATTGGCCAAAGGCTTGGCCTAGACAAGGGTCAAGACTGAAAACAGTAAAAAGAAGGTTCCCGGTAAGATCATGAACCGGCTATGTTCTTATGATTCGATCACTGATTCAATGGTGTTCATCTCTATATTTGCAATGCTGCTGTGGATAAGACAACACCCAACTCAAGTTTACCCTCGGTTGTCAGTCGAGGCCCACGGTTGTCAATCGGGTCTGAGTTGTATTATTCATTTAACTGGGTCTCCCAAGATAAAATCTGAATTGTCAGTTCTAAACTTAAACAAGGAAGTAAAGAAACTAGAAAATAAATAATTACAAAAATAAAGATTATTAAGAGTAATTAGATCTCACAAAATATAAGAAACATAGCCCTCAAGCTCTTACCAAGAATGATGATTAGCTAGATGTACTCATGAATGAATTATAAAAATACTTGCTTGCATAAATAAAATAAATCCGTAGATTCAAAGAATTAAATCCAGGAGCAAGGTACAAAGTGGCGGAAGAGAGGAGAAGAAGAAAAGTACGTCCGAGCCTGTAGAAGGGGAGGACAAGTTCAGCTATAAGTAAGCTAAAACTCCTCTATCCTTCTCCAACTCAATCTCCTAAATAATCTCCTAATTAATCTCCTAGCTAATCTCCTAAATAATTATCCTGATTTGTTTTGAATAAAAATAGGAATTTAAAATATACAAAGATGGAAGGAGATCCTTGATAGGATTCTTAAATAAATATCTTCCTGATCCTTCTCTTTGTCACTTGACAACTGTGATTTGCCAGCTCGCAAGGCCCAACGCTGCTGCTCATGATTTCTTTTCCGCGGATCAGTCTTGGCCGGAGTCTTGGCCAAGACGATCTGGTGGTGCGACACGTTGAATACGAAGGAGTCTTGGCCAAGCGCTAGGCCAAGACTCGGGAAAACAGCTTCAGCTCTTCAAAAATTATATTCTTCTATAAATTGCCTGCAGACCAGAACTGCTAAGATATGGGAAATACAAGGATAAATCAGTAGGTTTACTGCCCAAATAACAAGTAAATGGATAGTAAAAACATGATGAAATGCAATGTAATCCGTGGACCAAGATCTTTCATTTCAAATTCAGTAGACAGGTAGTTTTGCAACGCTCTTCTTTCTTCAGGATCATTTCCAGTCACCACCATGTTATCAACGTATACGATAAGTGCAGTTATCTTGTCTTGTCCTTTCTTTAGGAACAACGTATGATCTGTATTGCTTTGACAGTAGCTAAATTCCTTCATGGCTTTTGTAAATCTCCCAAACCAAGCTCTTGGGGACTATGTAAGACCATACAATGATTTCTTCAACCTCCACACCTTTTGTTGTTGATGTTCAGATACTACACAGCCTAGTGGAAGATCCATATACACTTCTTCTGTTAATTCATCATAAAGAAATGCATTTTTTACATCAAATTATTGCAAGGGCCATTCTAGGTGTGCAGCTAGACTCAGTAGAACTCGGACAGTATTGATCTTTGCCACTGGTGCAAATGTATCTGTATAATCAATTTTATACGTTTGAGTATACCCCTTTTCCACCAACCTAGCCTTGAAACGTTCGATCCATCAGCTTTGTACTTCACAGAGTAAACCCACCTACATCCAACTGTCTTTTTTTTAGGTGGACAATCAATAAGATCCCAAGTGTCATTTTTCTGCAGGGATTTCGTTTCCTCATTCATGGTTGCCTTCCATCTTGGATCCCCTAAGGCTTCCTGCACACTGTTCGGAATAGATACAGAAGATAATTGATTCACAAAGGATACGTTTGCCTCAGACATTCGATGGTTAGACACATAGTGGCTGATAGGGTATCTAGCTTTAATACAGAGTTCAAGTTCATATGTGGGTTTAGGAATACCTCTAGTGTGTCGTGGTGGTAACTGCCTTAACTCATGTTCATGGACAACTTCAGCAGGTGAGTGGTGTGGTGTAGGAGAAGATGCATCAGTAGTTGATGATGGACAGTAATGTCATCATCTGTGAATGGCTCAACATTGTCATTGTAACTTCCCTCTTCATTATGTTCATTATAACCACCTTCATCATCTTCAGCTTGGTTTCGCACCAATATGTGAGTGTCATCATACTCATCATCATATTTTAAGTTCAGAACTTCTAGTTGATGTTGCTCCCCTTGAAGTTCTGCAACCGAAAAATACATTTCTTCTTCGTGAAACACCACATCTAAGGAAACATACATTTTTCCCGTCGGTGGGTGGTAACATGGATATCCTTTCTGATGTGCAGTATATCCGAGGAAGACACAACGTAATGCTTGAGGCTCCAATTTTTTCCGTTGACGTTTATGGATGTGAACAAATGCTACACATCAAAAAATATGGGTTGATAAGTTTGCCACAGTGGGAGAGACAACAACATCAGATAGGGCTTGGAATGGAGTTTTGAACCCAATGGTGCTAGATGGGACCTTGTTGATTAGGTGAGTTGCGGTATAAATTGCTTCTCCCCAATAATTCAATGGTGTGTGAGCATCAATTAATAAGGAACGAACAACTTCCAGCAAATGACGATTCTTTCTCTCAGCGACACCATTTTATTAGGGTGTATCTGGGCAAGTGGTTTGGTGGATGATTCCTTGTGCTGCTAGAAATTTTTGGAGCTTATAGTGTAAATATTCACCTCCATTATCACTACGAAGGACTTGCACTGTTGCGTTATACTGAGTACACACCATTTTATGGAAACGCTGGAACAAGTTTGTAACCTCACTTTTAGAAGTAATGAATTGTATCCAAGTCATTCTGGTACAATCATCAATAAAACTCACAAACCAACGAGCCCCACCTAAAGTGGGTACTTTGAAAGGTCCCCAAACATCAGAATGAATAATCATAAAAGGGAATACACTTTTATTCATACGTAATGAAAATGAAGTACGATGACTCTTGGCTAGTTCACAAACATCACAATGGAGACTGGAGATTTCATAATTTGAGAACAGTTCAGGGAATAGTTTCTTCAGGTACCCAAAGGATGTATGCCCAAGACGTCGATGCCACAACCATATATCATTTAGTTTATTTTCGCACAAATCATTCACAGCAAAGGCTTTACGCAACTGATCAGAGAACTGTGACGTCAAATTGAGGTAGTACAACTTCCCTTTCCTAACACCACAACCAATCGTCTGCCTTGTTTTGATGTCGTTAAATACACAAGAGTCAGGCCAAAAAATTACCACACAATATAAAGCAGTAGTTATTTGAGACATAGATAAGAGATTATAATTTAAGGATGGAACGACTAGAACTGAGTCTAGATTTTAGGTTTTAGTAAGGGATATGGAACCTTCCCCAATAACCGGGGTTGAGTTACCATCAGCAGTGGATACCAATTTTTGTGAGGACTGTTTTATGTATTTAACATGGCTAGAATCAGTTGTCATATGATCGGAGGCACCAGAATCAATTATCCATGTATTATTCGAAACAGTATTATGGATATTTAAAGCCTTACCATGATTACCACTGTTACCTGTCATGGTTACAAGTGCGGATGTAGTATCACCTGAGGCAACTTCATCAGGGGTTGTCACTACTGTAGTGGTGGATGTGTGATTTTCCTTCTTCTTTCGTGGGTCACAACTATGATCCCACCATTCAGGGTATCCCACCCAATTAAAATAGCGTTCCTTCGAATGGCCTATCTTGTTGTAGTGTGTACATTTATAAACAGGTTTGTTGGTCCTTCCTTGAACCTTGGTTTGAGGATTGCGACTGATAAGAGCGGAAGCTTCACCTTTCTTGGGTTCTCCATTCGTCATTATTTTTCGAGTGGCCTCATGACGGATCAAGGAGTAACATTGCTCTAATTTAGGAACTGGATCCTTTCTTAAGATATCGCCACGCACTTGTTCGAATCCACCTTCCAAACCTGCTAGAAATATGATACAACTAAACATCTTTTGCACTTTCCATAATCACATTATTACGGTGATCAAGTTCACTGAATATTTCAACCAGCTCGCCATAATAAATAGAAAGTTCTCGATGATTTTATTTTGCCGAAAAAGCTTGTTGGTTGAGAGTATACACCTGTAATTCATCTGCTCCATCATAGAAGGTTGTAGACAGGGCTCTCCAGATCTCCCGGGCAGTAGATAGGCGGATGTACCGCTTCATGATAATTGGGGACATCGATATAAACAACCATCTCTTGACCTTTTGGTTTTCTACATACCACTTTTCGTATCCATCATCCTCTTCGGTAGGAAACGGAGTATTACCACGGATGAAGGAAAGTTTCTTCTTTTCAGCAATTAACATCTAGACCATCTGGGACCAAACATCATAGTTTGTTTCATCAAGGATGATCCTGGGATTGAAGGAAGAGGTTTCAGGTTGTAAAATAATCGGAGCAGATTTTGCACCAGAGCTTTTAGATTCAAATTTGCTCATGATGATTTCAAGTAACCTTGCTCCGCTACTAAGTTAAAAATAATATTTGATGAATAGTATAAATAAATGCATATATGTATTTCAAAGACATATGTTTCTCACACATATTTTACAACAGAAGTGCCAACACCTATTTATAAGAAGTATTGCACCTATTTATTAATGGACGCAACTATTGGTGCAGACACAACGGTTGGAATGGACGCAACGGTTGGAATGGACGTGTTGTTTGAATATTCAACAGATTCCTTATTGCCGCATCAACTACGATTACGAAATGAGAGAAGGTAACCTTGATATCTTTTCTTTTACTAATGCTTGACATAATCCTACTTCTAGAAATCATTTTTGTGGTGCTGATAATGTTACTGATAATACTACTAGTGATGTTGCTTTTGAAAATTACAATAGTTACTTGTGTTTGATTTGCAATAACAGTAGCTACTTGTGTTTAATAACTCTAATTTGTAGTTTCCAGTGGTACAGAACACTACTACTATATATTTTTTATTTATTAAAATTTATTTGTTGGCTCAATTTCAGGAATGGAAAACGAAAATCACAATTTAACTTCTCAATCTACTAGCTCTACACCCTCTTCTCGTGGAAAAAGTTATCCTATTTGGGAACATTTTGCTAAATCTCTAGATGTTAAAAAGAATAAAACATACACATGTTTTTATTGTTCGAGATCATTCAAGGGTGGAGATGTTTCGAGGATGAAGGAACACCTTGTTGGGGTTACAAGAAATATAAAACTGATAATAATTTGTCTTCTGCCGAAGGATGTATGGCGGAGCAGCTCTTCTCGGATCAGTGTGCACGACGGTGCACGGTACCTTCAATGCGCCGGAGAGGGTCTCCGGCGGAAACACTCCGATGCTTAAGTCAGTAGGTGTACTGAAATTGGCAGAGTTTTGGCCAGTCAAGTCCGCTTACCTGCCTCCTTTGTGGGGGAGGTATTTATAGAAGAAAGGGGCGTTCCCGCCTGAGTAAAAGGGTCTGTGATTCGCCCTTATCGTGATACGCTACCTCGACGGTAGGTGTTTAGGTAGATATTGCCGCGGTAGGATAATGGCCTGAGCGTTAATCCTGACGCGTGGTTTCCTCTGGGTGAGATAACTCTTTGAACCAAGCAGGAGGTCCGTGAGAGGAGCCGGTAGGGCCCCGTTAGCCTCTGTAGCGTTAGCCTTTGGGAAAGGTAGCGATCTTGTTCCTACCGTGGTGGTGTGAAACAGTAGCTATGCCTCTCCCCACCGGGTGATAGGCGAAAATACCCTTTCTTTTAGGTGGATTGTTATCAAAAACCATGTCTACGTGTGAGTCTAGAAGTCTGTGCTAAGTTTCAAGGAATCATTAAGGAAGCATTAAGGAAGCAGCAAGCAAGAAAAGACAGACTGAAGAGTTGCTGAAAGAGGCATATGGACCCCAAATTCAAGTAGAGCTGAATATGGTACCCCAAATTCAAGTAGAGCGGACGAGGAAGGGGAAGAGAATGAGGTGCAAGAATAGGAGAAGCAAGAGGTAGTGATATCCGAGTCTGAGAAGCAAAAAAGACCAAGAGTGGAAGAAAAGGAAAAAGGAAAGGAAACAAAAAAAGGGAAGTCAAATGGAAAAAAATAAGAAAAGTAATCTTAGGCCAGCTTTTACGGGACAGGATACAAAACATATAGCTAAGTTGGCTATTGCTAGGTGGTTTTATGATGCTTGCATTCATTTTTATACAATTCAATCACCGTATTTTCAGCCTGCTTTAGATGCAATTGCTAGTATAGGTTTATTTGGTTTTAAAGGACCCTCGTATCATGAATTGACGACAAACTTGATGGATAAATGTAAGAAAGAGGTAACCTTGCTAGTAGAGAGTCATAGGAACAATTGGAAGAGTAGTGGTTGCACGATTATGGTTGATGGGTAGAGTGACCACAAAGAAAGAACATTAATTAATTTTCTAGTGTATAGCCCTGCTGGTATAGTGTTTCTAAAGTCTGTTGATGCTTCAAATGTTGTGAAGGATGCAAATACATTATGCCATATGTTTGCTGAAGTGGTTGAGTGGGTTGGCCCATTTAATGTAGTGCATATGGTGACTGACAATGCAACCAATTATGTGTTAGCTAGTAGTAAATTGCATGACATGTATGACAACATCTATTGGTCTCCATGTGCTGCTCATTGCTTGAATTTAATCTTGAAAGATATCGGCAGCTTATCTCATGTGAGTTCTCTTACTCTATGTGCTTCTAAGATAACTAAGTTTGTGTACAATCATGGTTTTATGCTATCTTGGTTGAAGAGGCATGTGGAATGGAAGGAAATTATGCATCCAGCTGTGACACGTTTTGCCATACAAAGCATACATTTTTTTTTAATAGGCAGAGATATATTAATAGGGTCATAAAAAATGACCATAGAGAACATGAAGCAAATACAAGAGACACGAATCAAACACGCTGGCTAAACTGACAACAGACTACGTCCTCACTCGACACTCCCCTCGAATATAACACACGTATTACATCGCAACTAATACCCAAAAATGGTCCCAAATAACAATTTGAACCAAAACACGCAAGCCTCACTCAAGCCCAAGCCCAAGCCCAAGCCCAAGCCCAAGCCCAACACCTAAACCCTAAAACCACAAAGATCTTAGGTCATCTTCTCCACCGCCACCCCCCTGCTCCATCATTGGTGCGTCTTCCTCGGCCATTGTTACAGCCGCCGACAGCCGCCCCAACCACGACATCTTCTCACACCGATGCTCTAAACAATCTCCAGTCAACGTCGCTCCAAAAAACCCAGCCGCCTCACCCACCGGAATCACCATAACCAATCTCGTCGTCGCCGGACCCATCCATCTCTGTTGGCCATCAACAACCACCGCAACAGCTTGCGCACCACACCCACGCCACCGACACAACCAAACCCTCGGACAGCCTCCCACTGTCGTCACCACCCTGCCTCCCGATCTGCTCATCCTCCTTCAACCACAATCAACACCACGAAATAACCAAATCGGTAACCATCCCGACACATCCATCGCGGCACCAACCACCGTCACCACCGCCGCACTATCTCATCGATCTCGCAACCACTCGCAAGCCACCGCTGCAACTTGGAACCAAACACTACTTCGTCATCAACCTCAATTCCGATCTGCTGCCTTACCCCAACCGCGCTACCATTGCAGCCCATCTGCGACACCCTCTGCTCTCTTAGCCGCGGTCTTCACCTCCGGCCACATCACACAGTGCCACCACTTCACCGATCTTCACCAACCGTCGCCACATCTCTTGCTTTGGCCGAAAAGAACAAAAAAGGAAGAAGTTAAAGAGAAAGAAAACATAAAGAAAGGAAAAGAAAAGAAAAAGGGGGTTATGAAGGTATGTCTCAGACAAAATCCGCCATCAAAGGTATGTTCTTGAAGAAAAAGAATATGTACCAACCATACATAAAGATCATTGATGACCTATGGGATAAGCATTTGCGTCGTAATCTACATGTTTTTTTGTATGGTTATTTTCTTAATCCAGCCTTTATGTATGGAAGTGATTTTCGTGATGAATCAGAGGTTATGAATGGTTTACTTGATATGCTTGAGAATAAGAACATTTGTAGTGATGGTGCCAAGGCAATGAGAGAAATTAAACTATATCAAGAGCATCTAGGATCCTTTGGTCGACATACTGCTCTTGCTTCAGCAACCACAATGCTACCCGGTAAGTACATTGCTCTTTTTGTTAAATTTTAGTTAGTTTTCAGATTTGTTAAAATTATAAACTTGTGATTGCTATGACATTTCTTTATCTCGTAGATGAATGGTGGAAATGATTTGGTCATGGTGCTCCTATATTGTGATCATTTGAATACTTTGTCAAACATCTTCTTCCTCCGGGTGTGAAAGAAATTGGAGCTTGTTTGATCGCATCCACACTAAAAAATGGAATAGACTTGAGCACAAAAGGCTGAATGATCTTGTATATATTTGTTACAATTTGCGACAAAAGAAGAGGTATGAGAAAAACAAACTCTTACACTTGACTAATTGTTAGATAATGAATATATGATCTCGTAACTTTAGTTTGTTAGTCTTGAGTTTTGATAATAACTATTTTTTTAGGCTACTCAAAAAGAAAAGGACTTATGATCCTATCGATTATGAGTGCATTGATCATAGTTATACTGAATTTTGGGTTGTTGAAGAGGAAATTCTCGAGTTTAATGATGAAGAAGTGGATGATGCCTTCTATAGAGAAGATGTGATGCCTATGCTCAGCGAGACTAGAAATTGTATTGGAACTCAAGGTTAATTTTAATTTATTATAATCACCTTATTTTTATCATATTATCTTATTAACTTTAGTTGATAGATGAATATGGTATGCATGTTTACGGGGGATTTGATGCATCTCTAAATTCATTTGGAGGACTTGGAAGTACAAGCAATCCACCACTAGTGGTCCATGATGAAGATGATGAAGATGAAGAAGATGATGAAGATGATCAATGATTTTGTACTACTACTTTTGTTGTTGCTAGTTATTACTTAAAAACTTATAGAATATGCATTTGGTAGTCAATGTTTCACTTGCAATATAAATATTAGAGTTAGGAATTCTCAATCTTATTAGCAAGTTAAATATTTAAATAAATTTATTTTTATTTTTATTTTTTAAAATATACTACACATGCAATATAATTATATATAAATATTTTATACTATGTATGTCGAACCTCGGTCGGATCCCGGTTAAATCTCGGTTAAACCTCTAAACCTTGAACCTTTTCCCTTCTCAGTTCAATGTCCCGGTCCGGTCTTGAAAACATAGGAGAAAATAGATAATATGGCAACCAATCACTTTCTCACTCAACCTAAGTTGACAGCCAAGTATGCTAGATGGCAAGATCTTGGAAGAGTTTAATTTAAACGTTCAACACAAGTCAAGAAAGTCCAACCAAGTCACAGATGCATTAAGCAGAATAAGTGACTTAACTTCATTGAGTATGATGGCTCAATCTATCATCAGAAGAAAAAAAAATAGTCCATTGAGAGAGGAGATAAAAAAAAGCATATGAAGTCAAATGTGATTGTGCAAGCCCTGCAGAAACTTGTAAAAGGGGAAAATGAGAAGTTTTTGGGTAGAGGATGGCTTGTTAATGACCAAGCGGTAAGTGGTTTATGTGCCAAAAGGAAACTTGAGGAAAAAGTTAGAGTGTGAATGTCATGATACCTTGTGGGGAGGACATTACGGTTGGCGTAGAACCATGGCACTTATAAGACAGGGATATTTCTAGCCAGCTATGCGAGATGATGTTCGCATGTTTACAAAGACTTGCTTGATATGCCAACAAGACAAAGTAGAAAGGCAGAAGTCTGCTGGATTGCTTGATCCATTTCCCATTCCTAATAGGCCTTGGGAGAGTGTATCTATGGACTTCATTACCTGCCTCTCAAAGGTGGGGAACTTTTGCGGGATCCTCGTGATGGTAGATCGGTTCTTAAAATACACAACATTTGCTCATGTAGCCAAAACTTGCACAACGAAGGAGCCAACTTAGATATTCTTTTAAAAAAATTGTGAAATATTGGGGCATTCTGGAAAGCATTATCAGTGCTAGAGACCTTCAGTTTACTAGAACCTTTCGGAAGGAGCTATTCAGCCTACTTGGCTCTACGTTTAATATATCCTTAGGGTTCCACCCTCAGACTGATGGACAAACCGAGCGAATGAATGCAATTTTGGAAGAATATTTGAGACATTTTGTTAATGCCAATCAGAAGTATTAGATTGAGCTACTTGATATAGCCCAATTGTGCTTTAATTCCCTAAAGAATTCTGCTACGAATAAAAGCCCATTTCAATTGGTTACTAGTCAACAACTATTATTTCCTCACACAGTGAACAAGTAACGAGGGAAGAGTCCTTGTGCCTTTAAATTTTCTAAATAGTGGAAGCAGAATGCTGAAATAGCCAAAGCCTTGTTGGAAAGATCCTTTTGTCAAATGCAACAATAAGCAGATAAAAGGAGGAGGGCCCTTGAGTTTTAAATTGGTGACAAGGTGATGGTGAGACTAATGCACTCCAACAACAGGATCAACGTCTTCTACTATGATACGAGGCACCTGTGACTATTATTGAGAAATTTGGCAAGGTCGTATATTGTGTATACCCTTAGATTGGATGAAGTGTCACCCGATGTTTCATGTCAGTCATTCGAATTCGTTCTATGAAGATGAGAAAGATACAAGTAGAAATCAACCAGTCAGGCTTGAAGTTCGATTCAAGGTGCAACCTCAACCTAAGAGTGGCAAAAGCCATACTTGTGTAATGCACAGTCAGTGTTAGAAGGCAAATCCAGAATGTGAAGAAATAGATTCAACAACGACAATTCCTCGTAAAGTGGAAAGACCTAGGCGATGAGGAGATCAGTTGGGAAAGTGCAACAGACCTAGAGAAAGCACAAGATTTGATTGAAGAATTCCTTGAAGCCCATTCGACGAGGACGTCGACGGATTGAGTGGGGGAGAATGTTAAGGTCTAAGCTTGTCTAGGGTATTGTTCAACCATGGCCGCTTAACCTTATCGAGAGATTACTTTGTACTCCTTGTAATCGGGTTGGGGGAGTGAATAATCAACCTCTTATATTTTTAGGTTTTGGTTATTCGTTGGAAGGGTTGTTTTGCGTGGGTCGTGCGGGCGGCCCCCATGTTCATTACTTTTGGCCCTATCCTTACTATTTTGTCTATTTAATGAAGAGATTTTTTCACGATTGTCGTGCCTATGTAATGTCCTTGTTGTGTTTTTGTTGCCTATATGATTACTCATTATTGTGTTTATGATAATCTATATTGCTTGAGTTTGCTTTTAACCTTTTTTCTCCTTTGAGATGCGGGTCTAAGGTGTGCTTAAAAGGCTGATTCCCATAGCGTAAGTACTATAACACCACACGAACGCAATCCTTTTGGGTATAAAAGGGTTAGTTAGTGATATGAGAGGTCCCACTATATCTCTTCCTCATATGGCAAAAGGATAAGGAGACACCATATGAGAAATATCTATCATTGGTCTCAATTAGAACTTAGCGTCGTGTTGGCAACGATTACATGTTTTGACATATTGCTTGCAATCTTTCCTCATCGTTTGCCAATAGAACTTATTGTGGAGAACTTGTGCTGCCATCGTTTCCCATTGATGTGCATGTGATAAATCCCCTTATGGATTTCTATTAGAATGTACTCTCCTTTCTTGAGAGAGACACACTTGGTGACTAGGTTAGAGAAACAACTCCTGAGAAGTTCCCCATCCTTGACTATACATCGGGCAGCCTATTTGATGATCTTATTTGCCTGCTATTTGTCATCGAGTAAATTTTTTCCTTGAATGTAGTCCACCACTGGATTTCTCCATTCATCATCTTCTTTCCTGATGTGTGCTATTGCTATCTCTTGTTCTCTCAACGCGAATCGTTCATTCTGATCTTCGCTGATAGTTGGGAAAAGGATTTTCTCCACATACACGCCTTTGGGTATCTCGGAGTCGATGTCGGTCGCTAGTTTGGCCATTTTGTCAGCTTCTATGTTGTTCTCCCTCTAGATGTCTTGGATGACCACCTCTATTCTTTTTATTTTCATCTTTTTCATTTATCTATTAACTCTATCTCGGTACATCATCATGATAGGGTCTCTCGCCCGGTATTCCCCGTTGATTTTGTCTACAACCAATTTAGAGTCTCCAAAAATGTTTAACGAATCAGGGTGTTCTCTTGTCACTAATTCATCTGACCTAATAGGACTGCCAATTCTTAATCCAGCTAGCAATCCCTCATACTCTGCCACATTATTGGTGATTATTCTCATGATTCATATCACGTAGCGGAAGGTTAACCCGTTAGGCCCTTTCAAGATTATGCCAACTCCTGTTGCCTTCTCATTCATGGCCCCATCGAAGTAGATATTCCAATTCAAACTCATCCCTTCCTCACTTTTCTCATGTTCTTCTAGTTTCGTTGACGGGTTTTGTAAGTGCACTCTGCTATGAAGTCAGCCAACGTTTGTGCTTTGATGGTTGATTTGGAGGTAAACTGTAACCCATATTGGCTCAACTCTATGTTCCACATTGCCATTATGCCTGAGCTTTCAGGTTTCTACAATACCCTCCTCAAGGGTAAGTCTGTTAAGACTGTGACCTAATGTGCTTGGAGATATGTTGGCATCTTCCTTCCTATGATGACCAACCCAAAAATTGACTTCTCAATGCGGCTATATCTAGTCTCTGCTCCCTTTAATATCTTGCTAACGAAGTAAATAGGATAATGATTTGCTTCTTCACTTAGTACTAGGAGCACGCTGAGAACCTCATTTCTTATTCCTAGATACAGGAATAAGTCTTCTTTTTTTTGTGGCCTAACAAGTAGTGGGCCTAATACCAAGTAGTTTAATGCTTGGAAATCTTTTTCACATTTTTCGCTCCAATGAAAAAAAACTTATTTTATGATGAATTTGAAGAAAGGAAGACATTTCTCTCTATGTTTCGAGATAAATCGGCTAAGGGCGATGGTTCTACCCATTAGCTATTGGACTTCTTTCTTATTCGTAGGCGATGGCATTTCCTTAATGGCCAACAACTTCTGCGGATTTGGCTCGATCCCCTTCTTGCTGACGATGTACCCAAATAATTTTCCCCTTTTAAAAGCGAAAGAACACTTGTTGGGATTCAACTTCATCTCGTGAGTTCTTATAACACATAAGACTTCCTCCAAGTCTTTAAGATGTTCAAAGGTGGCATTTTTTACCAACATGCCGTCCAAGTATACTTCCAGATTTCTCCCTATCTGATCTTTGAAAATCCTGCTCGATGTCATCTGAAAGGTTGCAATTGTGTTCTTCAATCCGAAGTGCATGTTGGTATAGCAATATGTCCAAGAAGGGGTGATGAAATAATTTTTCTCTTCATCCTTTTTGGCCATCGGGATTTGGTGGTATCCCGAGTTAGAATCTAATGAGCTTAGGAACTTGTACCCTATCATTGAATCAACCAACTGATTCGATGCACATCCTCCATTCCACGTTAGGTTTGGGAACTAATTTTGGATTAGAGAACCATTCGGTGAATTTTATCTCAATGATGAAGCTTGTCTCCTTCAACTTGGTTACGTCTTTTTCCACAGCCAATTCTTTCTCCCTACTTAACAAACATATTTTTTGTTGCATTGGTTGAACGGATGGGACGACCCCCATCTTGTATTCAGCTATCTTCCTACTAATCCTTAGCATGTTTGATGGCTTCCACGCAAAATTTGTTTTGCACTTAGTGAACAATCCTACCAACTATTTTCTTTCATCCTAGCTAAGATTTTCTCCCAACAAGAAATGGCCATCAAGCTTCCCCTCAACTGGAATTTTCCTCATCATATCTAACGGTTGGGTCCTTCGCTCTTCTTCCACCCTATCATCAACCACGCATGCATAGGGATTGATGGGTGCTTGTCGAGGGCACGATCAAATAATTACAACTTATCACTTGCTACAAAAAAGATTGAAGACAGTGGTAAGAGGTTCGATCCACGGAGACTAGGGTAAGACGCTAACTTTCATGCATGACAAAGACAAACAGACCGAAAATAGTAACACAAAAAGGGGGGTTGTTGTTGGTTTAACGAGTTTAACCAAGGCAGAGATAGAGCTAACAAGACAAATAATTAAAACCATATATTGAGGGCATGAAAGTAAAGGAAAATCAAGGGCAAGATAATAAAGGAAGACTATAAATAAAGATATTAATCCATATGAGAAGAGATCTTAGCAAGAGGTGTTCTTAGGTTGCGTGCAAGATTAATTAGTCATTGGCTCAAAGATGTTCCATCCTCATACCATAGACATGCTATAGGGGCCAAGTTTCCACTTAAACCCCCTACTTACCTTCGTAATAGGAGTTACCCCCTGTTTCCACATATGAGGCAGCCTTGACGTTTCGTCGTCCCCCCAAGCACAAATGCAGGGAGGCAATACTCAAAACATCCATGCAGTAGAGGTAAGATATGTCTAGGGTATGATACCTCTCCATTTGTCAAGCTCGTGGCAATGCCCTAATCGGTCGCTTGCCCTAGATTGGTGAAATCACACTATAGCAATTACTCCACTCTAGGTGTCTACTTCTCCTAACAGCCTCATGTCAGTTAATACCATTAGGATGACATTAATCACAAAGAAACACTAGTAGTTGATCAAGCTCCTAACAATTCCAAGTGAAAATAACATGAAAGTGGCAAACAAACGAATATGACAATGAGAATGTACTAAGCACATTTTGGCCTCTTAACTAATCCTTGCAACCCTTGAAACACCCTTTACTAAGATGATGAGAAATCAACTACTCATGCTGAAAAAAACATAAATAAAAGATCTAGAAAGCATAACAAGTGAAGAAGAGATAAAGGAGAAAAGTTGATAAATACCGGTCAGAGCAAAGATCCAGTTTATGTACATGGCTGCTGGAAATGGTCTGATTCGCCTCCTCCAAATGGAGGAGGGGAGAAAGAGAAGCACACAAAAAGATCTACTATGAATGAGTGGTAGGTGATGTCTTTCTAACCCTAAAAACTAAAGGTTTAAATACCCTCTTGCCCACAAGAAGATAAAATCCAACTAAGGGACTACAAAATGACAAAAGCCAGCTAAGGAGTTCAAAAACACGAAATAAATCTCTTTGGCCCGAAAAGGGAATATTCTGGGAATATTCTAGAAGCACTCGGCGTCGAGGGCACGACAATATCTATGGGCTCGAGGGCACAACGACTTAAGAGAATATTCTTGGGGATCTGTGCGGAACTTTCTGGAAGACATCAGAGGGGACACGTGGGAGCCTGCCAGCAAGGACACGTGGAAATAACACTGTTGGCGCTCCAAGGCTCGATGATGCAAACCACGGTAAGACCCCGATGGAAAACTTCGTGTCTTGGCCTCGATGCAAGTCTTGAAGCTTGAGATCCACATAAATCAACTAGAAAGCTCGTGTTTTCGCATATTTCCCCTTTTTGGCCTAGATCTGCAATAAAGATGGAAATGAAGGCAAATTAGCAGTATCATGCCCAAGAAAAGGCCAAAAATAAGGAGAAAAATATACTAAAGACACACACTATCAAACATCCCCACACTGCCCAATGCTCACCCTCGAGCATTAACAAAACTAAAAGCCACCCCAAGACATAGACAAACATAACCAATCAATACACAAGTACAAACCGGGCAGCAAGCTAATCTTCGTCGAGACACAACCTCACCTAGATGGGTACCTGCATCAAACTAGAAGGATAACGACCCTAAAGATTAGACTTTCCCACATCAAGCCCATTTACCAGCAATCCTCACCTGATGGGTGTTTACACTCACACTCGTAAACAAGGCTAAGTGCTTAATCACTCTAAACTAAATGCAGTATGTAGTACACATGCATGGGAAATCATTCAATCAGAAAGAAAAACACATCAGCAAAAAGAAAGAAAAGGGAAAGGCAGGCTTAGAAAAGAAGGAGAAAGAAGAAAAGAAAAGGGAAAGAGTATAACAGAAAGAGAGAAAATAGGAAGAGAAGGAAGAGGAAGAAGAGAGACAACCAACTCAAACCTGGATGGATTCCTTGGCTAGGAAAAAGGCGAGGTGGTAAGACAACGCTCATCGAGGGCACGATGATGCAGTTGAGGGCTAGACGAAGGATTTCTTCTTCTTGGGCAGGAAGTTCTTCTCTTAATGTGGTGCTGGTAGTAGGTTCTTTTGTTCGCGTTTTGCCCCCTTCTTTTAGTTTTGATTTTATTCTATTTTCTTTTGATTTTTTTTTAAAGAAGGGGCACGAACCTTTTCTAGCTTTGATTCATCTACGGCAGAAGACCTATGATGTGTCTTGCCCTAAACCCACTTCCAGCACTAATGTTTGACTTATCAGTCCTCCCCACACTTAGGCTTTTCTAGGGGTAGGCTCTTTCTCTTTAGATAATGCTAGGGCAAAATGATATTTCTGATGATTTGCCCTAGTTCTCTGATTTCTGCTCTTAAGTCATTACTTCCTCTGCTTCCCCACACTTAGGCTTTTCTGCACGTCCTTCTGGATTGATAACTATCGATACCACAAAAACGGCATCTCGACTACCCCGACGGGTGACCCGGACAGCCTACTGTACCTGTCGCGGGAGACGAGACCCTGTTCTTGCCACCCCTAGCCTGGCGGCCAACCCTGGGATGGTCGACATCAGCGGGGGGGCTCTCATGCGACATCCGCACGGTGGCATCCCATCCCAGGTCATCCCTGATGTCACTCCGCATGACGTCATCCCGTGTGACGTCACTCTATGGCACTCCAACGACACATATCACTCCAACGACATCTACCAGGGACTATTCCTACCCCTGTCGGTACACTCTTCCCTTTGTCTATAAATACCCTCACCTTTTCAGACAAGAGGGTAAGCTTAAGATAGCGTACTGAACCCCTGCCACTTTTACTACTCACACTGACTTTGGCATCGGAGTGTTTATGCCGGAGACCCCCTCCGGTGCATTGCAGGTGACGAAGGCCCCCAGTATAGTGTTCCCGACCGCCCCAAATCAAGCCAATCCTGCTCAGTACCCCTCGGACTCTTATCAAATGGTGCTTTCATTGAGAGCTTTGGTTGATTAAGTGAGTTTTCCTTAGTAACCAAGCTCTGTTTTTTCTTTCTGAGAGTCGAAGGATCATGGCTTCGGATTCAGAATCCACGCCCCCTTATACTCGTGGTGGTCACGCGCGTAGGACACTTTTTTCCACGTCTTCGTCCAGTACGTATGTCACATCACCTGAAACCTCCTCTGCGCAGACAGACTTTCTTTTCGGATTGACAGCTGGCACATCGTTTTCTCAACCGGGTACCTCATTTTCTCATACGAGTACTCCATTTTTACAAATGGGTTCCCTCGCTTCCTCAATGGGCGCCCCATTTTCTTACGTGGGCGGATCCAGTCACTCCGTCCCTCCACTTGTAAGTTCTGGGAGGGACAACCTCGCTACTCCCTCGGTAAACTCGATGTTAGCTCTCCGTGCCCACTTGGACTATTTAATTGGGATGGCCGCAGGTTCCACTTCTAATGCAGCGACATCAGGTGTGTCTTCTCGAGTTATTATCACTCCGTCTATTGTCGCTGATCGACCAGTATCGCCTCATCGCCAGGAGAGCGCCCCTCTGACCTCACTTGCGACAAGTATGCCATTCAGCTTTGCGCAATTGGCAGACGGACAGGAGCAGCCCTACATACCGCGGATTCCTATCTCCCAAGTGAACCGACCGGTGGATGAATACAGAGAGGGCTGGAACGGTAGGGGAGAGGGAGCCGGTAGGGAGGTATCTATGGAGCGGAGTGAAAGATCAGGCAGTAGGAGGCGACGATCCCGTTCGCCTAGGAGTCGTAGCAGGTCTCCCAGGAAGCAGCGCACCCCGGAGCCTCGAGGGCATAGGCGACACCTGGATATGTCTCCTCCTCGTCGTGATCGTGAGATCCTGGATGATATCGCTGGTCATCCTTTCACCCACCGTGTAAGGCACCACAGGGTCAGCCGACATGTTAAGCTCCCCACGGAATCATACAATGGCACCAAAGACCCCATCTCGCATCTCAATAAGGTGAAGGATTTTGTCCAGTTTCAAACGCACAATGACGCGGCGTTGTGTCAGATATTCATTATGACATTGTCAGGAGTAGCTCGCCTCTGGTTTGAAGGACTTCCTGCTTGATCAATTGATAATTTCCTGCAACTGGAGGCCAAGTTTAAGAGCCGCTTCAGCACAGCTATCCCCATTCGAAAGTCCGCAGCAGCCTTGTTTGATATATGTAGAAAACCAGTGGAGTCTCTGAATAGTCATCTTGGTCGTTTTGACATGGAAATGTCGTTAACTCCTGGTATTACTATTGATTCCGCTATAGAAGCTTTCAAGCGGAATTGTGGATATCGCTCATGACGTCATGCATTGGTATCGCTTGTGACGTCACCATCAGACATCGCCTGGATTGTTATCGCCAGGTATCGCCGAATAGGCCTATAAATACCCCTACTTTTCCAATCTGAAGGTAAGATCGAGATCACTCAGCCGAACCTCTATTATTTTTGAAACCCGAACTGACTTAAGCATCGGAGTGTCTACGCCGGAGCCCCCCCTCCAGTGCTTTGCAGGTACATCCGGCACCGACCGCCACCGTTACGATCAGGCACGACTCCGAATCTTACAAGATCGACATTGAATCTTATCAAATGGTGCTTTCATTGAGAGCTTTGGTATATTAAGTGAGCGTCCTTAATAGCCAAGCTCCGTCTAGTCGGAAGATTGGAACGGTCATGATCAAGGGATCGGAGCCAATCCGATCATCATCCTCTAATATCCCTTTCTCAATCCGCAGACAGTTATTCCCTTTTGCTACTACTGATCTCTCTATGACTACACAACCAATTATTTTGGGATCTCTGGACCTCTCGGTTGGAATTGCTAGGGGACTGGCCTCCTCGCAGACGGACATCTTGTCATCTCAGATAGCGGGATCTGATTTCTCCACTCCTCTTTCGGGGGGATCTATGCTTAATCGTGAACATCCTTTTGCAATGGAAATAACGGCCCTTCGTTCTCGGCTAGAATATTTGACGGAAATGGCTGCAAGAGTCACGCCTGGTGCTTCTGGATCTAGTCTCCCTCCCGCGTCATGTTCACACCATCTATTGTCGCTGATCGACCTTTATCACCGTTGTTTCCAGAAAACCTCCAGATGCCTTTATCCGCGGGAAATCCACCGATTAGTGTTGAGCAGTTTACTCAAGGAAGAGTAGAGGCTTACGTACCGCAAATACCGCAAGGTCTCCTCCTGCAAGGAGACAGGCAGCTTGAGGGGGTTAGGAACCGGTGGGACCGACGGAGGGAAGGAGCCAACAGAAGTTTGTCTCCCGAGTACAGTGAAAGATCCAGTAGTCGAAGGTATCAAAGTCGTTCGCGCAGGAGCCGCAGTCGATCTCCTAGACGACATCTTGCGCCAGAACCACGAAATAGGGGGCACCAGGCCGAAATGTCTCCTCCGCGTCAGGCACGTGAAATTCTTGATGATACATCGGGCCACCCATTTAGTCGTCGTATAAGGCGTCACAGGGTCAGTCGGCGCGTGAAGCTTCCCACTGATGTTTATGATGGCACCAAGGATCCCATCTCGCACATTAATAAAGTGAAGGATTTTGTTCAGTTTCAGACCCACAGTGATGCGGCGTTATGCCAAATATTTGTTATGACATTATCGGGTGTGGCGCGTCTTTGGTTTGAGGGTCTCTCTGGTGGATCCATTAATAATTTCCCACAATTAGAATCTAAATTCCGAAGCAGATTTAGCACGGCAATTCCAATCAGGAAATCTGCCGCCGCGTTATTTGACATACAACGAAGGCCTCAAGAAACCTTAAAGGAATTTCTTAGTCGCTTCGATTTGGAAATGTCCTTAACGCCGGGCGTTACTATTGATTTTGCTATAGAAGCTCTGAAAAGGAACTGCCGCTATGGAAAGCTGAAAGACGCGCTCATGGTGTATCCTCTAGTGACTTTAGATGCGTTGAGACTTAAAGCCCACAATTACGCAAAAATGGAAGAGGAAGAAAATAGAGATAAGACGTATAACGCGCCGCATGGGACATCTCAAATTACTACTGCTCCCGCGAAGCTACTACCTAACGACCATTTTATCGACGATTACGCCAGGAGGAAAGACCATATCCCCAAGGCCTCCAACAAACAGAAGGGTCATTTTTCGAAGGGAAAAACCGGTGGTTCCCCTTCTCGACGTCACGGGGATTCTTACAAGAACCGGACGTACGACCTAGATTTTCCTTCTCTTAACGTACCAAGGGCAGAGATTTTAGCGATAGCGGAACAGCGAAATCTTCCCATCCGCTACCCTGTGCCTACGAAACCAGGAGTGCTTCTAGGGATAAGGGAAAATGCTTATTGTAAATTCCACAAAGCCAGGGGCCATTCCACAGAAGCATGCAGGGAGTTAAGATCGGCGATAGAACGTTTGGTAGAAGAAGGGTATTTAGGAGAATTTGCCACCCAAATAAGAGAAGATGCCAGAAATAATCTCATGAAAAGGACAGCAGACGAACCACCAGTTCCTCCTCGCGTTACGCAAAAGGATGATGCTCCCAGAGGTAAAGATAGGGAAACTCTTGCGATTGATGATGAATATATCCCTATGATTAACATTATCGCGGGAGGAACCCCTTATATGGATGAATCAGAGCCTCTGACAGCTGCGAAAGGAGGCAAGCGCACACGTGATGGCATGACAAAAAAAGGAGATGCGATAGGCATATTGGATCGAATGGTATTATCCTTTTCCGAAGAGGATGAGAAAGGCGTCGTCTATCCGCACAATGATGCTTTGGTGGTTACGCCCGTCATTGCCAGTCATGGAATCAGAAGGACTCTTATTGATAATGGGAGCGCGGTGAACCTCTTTTCGCTGGAAGCTTACAATCTCATGAAACGACCTGATAATGAGTTAACACCTAGCAAACGGCCTATAGTCGGAGTTGATGGGCTCCAATCCCTGTCACGGGGGAATTACTTTGCCCATATATTTCCGAGAAGACACCTACAAGCGATCAGAGAACCTATTGTTCCTTGTCGTGGATCTAAATTTGCCTTACAATGTCATGCTCGGACGACCTTTCCTCAACCGCTTTGGAGCGGTGATATCTCAGAAGCATTTAAAGATGAAATACCCCTCTTGGGATGGGGTAGTATCCGTAAAAGGCGATCAAAAGTTGGCGGCGGAATGCTACTCGCTCATGACTCAAAGAAGCTGCGATAGGTACGTATGTATAGCAGCGGATCCCTATGAGCAGAGTGATGAGAAGCGTGCTCAACCTCTAGATAAAATGGTACCCATTCCGGCAATTGGTATAGAGGAAGCAAGTTTCCTGATCAGTGAAAAACTCAGCCCAGCGGAAAACCTTCAACTGGCCCGGCTGCTGAACAAATGCCAAGGAGATTTCGCGTGGAAACCCTCCGACATGCCAGGTATATCGCGGGAAATAGCCGAACATCAGCTCAATGTGGACCCAGATGCCAGGCCAGTACAGCAAAAGCGACGCGCGTTCTCTAATGAAAAGGCGTTAGCTGTAGATAAGGAAGTAGCAAAGCTCCTTGACGCAGGGTTTATCCGCGAAGTTCAATATCCCAGCTAGCTAGCGAACCCTGTCCTTGTTCCTAAGCCCAATGGAAATTGGCGCATGTGCATCGAGTTCACAGATTTAAATGATGCCTGCCCTAAGGATTGCTACCCGCTTCCTCGAATAGATCAGTTAGTTGATCAGACAGCTGGATACGCTTATCTAAGCTCACTAGACGCCAACTCTGGATACCATCAAGTCCCCATGGCCCGGGAAGATGAAGAAAAGACTGTGTTTCTCACTCCAAAGGCCACCTACTATTATACGGCGATGTCGTTCGGGCTGAAGAACGTCGGGGCTACGTTCCAACGTATGGCCAACAAGATATTCGAAGAGCAAATAAGGAGGAATGTGGAAGCATACTTTCATGATATTTTGGTCAAGAGCGCAAGCTTTCAAGATCACCTACGAGACTTAAAGTAAGTCTTTGACGTGATGAAAAGGTATCGCATGAAGTTAAATCCCCGAAAATGCATGTTTGCATTTCAAACAGGAAAATTCTTGGGCTACGTGGTCAGCCAAAAAGGCATCCTGCCTAACCCCACGAAGGTTAAGGCCATACAAGATATGATATCGCCAAGAACCATCAAAGAGGTGCAAAGGCTAACAGGGCGAGTCGTTGCCCTTGGGCGATTCATTTCCAAGCAAGGAGAAAAGTGTCTCCCTTTTTTCAAAATCATACGCAAGAAAGCCTCATTCGGGTGAACCCCGGAATGTGAGGAAGCATTTATCGGTCTAAAAGATTACCTATCGTCTGACTTATTATTGACGAGACCTGAAGTAGGCGATACTTTGTATTTGTATCTTGGCGCCGCGGATGAAGTGGTCAGTGCCATCCTCATTCGCGATGATAACCACTCTCATCGCCCGGTCTATTTTGTGAGCCACGTCCTGAAGGATGCGGAGTTGCGATACACCCGAATTGAAAAGATAGCGTTCGCTCTTATACAAGCCACCCGCAAAATGGATCGATATTTTCAGTCTTATTCCGTCATCGTACTCACAGACCAGCCTCTGAAAAGAATATTTCGAAAGCCTGAATCTTCCGGAAGAATGTTGATTTGGGCGCTTGAACTAGAACAATATGGATTGAGGTATCAGTCTCGACCGTCCGTAAAGGCTCAGATCCTGGCTGATTTCATAGCAGAATGTACCTTTACAGAGGATCCTTTGGACGGCGTACCTGAAGCGAAATGGGGCGATATGGATCTCCCGTTCCCGAAAACCTACACGGACCTCTGGATTGTCCATGTGGATGGAGCTAAAAACCAAGAGCTGGCTGGAGCTGGAATTTTTATAAATGGGCCGCACGATATGCAAATACGATACGTCATTCGAATCCTACAACCGTTATCTAATAACGCGGCAGAGTATGAGGCGTTACTAGCCGGACTCAGAATAGGGAAAGGACTTTCCTCTAAAGGGAGGCACGATACTGGAAGAACAGGAGACCTGCGTCTAACAATCTGTGGTGATTCCAAGTTGATAATTGACCAGGTCTTGGGGCACTCTCAGGCCCGGGAACCCATTATGATTCAATATCTCGCCAAAGTAAAGCGAGAATTGTTGAAAATAAAGAAAGAAGGCATGCAGGTCAGCTTCGAGCATATCCCTAGGGAGGAAAACGCTGAAGCTGACAATCTAGCCAAAATGGCCGCGAATCCGGAAGCATCCATACCTAAAGGCGTATATTATCGTGAGCTATCGGTACCATCCTTCATGGAAGAGCAAGCATCTTTATGTGTAGAGGAGTGTGAGAGCGATTGGCGAATCCCCGTAATCAAATACTTGAAACACGAGGAACTGCCTGAGGATACCGCTGAAAAGAAGAAGGTACTGAGACAGGCAGCTCGTTGTACGTACTATGACGGGGATCTAATCCGAAGGTGTTTTTCTCACCCTGCCGCCAAATGCATAACTGAGCAAGAAGGTCTTCACACCTTGCGCGAAATCCATGAAGGGGTATGTGGTATGCACGTGTCAGGCGGTACCCTGGCAGCACAGGTCTTTCGATCCGGATTCTACTGGCCCACCATCCGAAGAGATTGCCACAACTATGTGCAAAGCTACCCTAAGTGCCAGGAGTTTGCCAAGATTCTTCGGCGGCCTGCCACTGAAATATCTGAAATTATCGCCCCTTGTCCTTTTGCTAAATGGGGGATCGATATCCTAGGCCCATTCCCAAAGGCAAGGTCTCAACTGAAATTCGTGATAGTGGCGGTAGACTATTTCACTAAGTGGGCGGAAGCTGAAGCGGTCGCCACAATCACGGCAAAAAAAACTTGGCGTTTCCTCAAGTATCAAGTTATCATGAGGTTTGGCGTACCTCGTATTCTTGTCAGTGATAATGGGACACAGTTCACCAGCCAGTTCTTCAAAGACCAGTGCTCAGAATTTGGAATCGAGCAACGCTTTTCCTCCTTGGCTCATCCGCAAACTAGTGGACAGGCGGAAGTAACCAATCAGAGCATCCTTGGCGGCATCAAGAAAAACCTAGAAGGGTCTAAAAAGAAATGGGCTGATGAGCTACCATACGTGATGTGGGCATATCGCATGACCGTTAAGACTACCACCGGAGAAACACCTTTCGCGTTGGCCTTCGGGACCGAAGCCGTTACACCGGTGGAAATTGGAACCATGAGCCTGCGGGTAGCTCACTTTCGGGAGGAACTGAATGAGGAAAGGTTACGAGCTAACCTGGACGCGTTACCAGAAGTCCGAGAGGAAATCCTTCTGAAAACGCAGCATTACAAACGAAAGATGACCCGTTATCATAACAGGCGCGTCAAAGAACGGTTGCTGAAAGCCGGTGACCTGGTGCTCAGAGACAAGCGAGCGGCAGGGCAACGCATGGGAAAACTCAGTCCAAACTGGGATGGACCATATCGCGTCACCCACGTTGTCGGGAAAGGAGCCTATCATCTGGAGACTCTCGATGATACACCCTTATCCAACTCTTGGAATATCGCTCGCTTGAAGTTATATTACTCTAGAATTTGATTTTATCTGCACCTTTGATTTATGTCAACCCTAATCATGACTAACGCTCGATGAGAGAGCTTTCATGGAAGTTTGTGGTTGGCTTTGTGCAGATAAAAAAGGGGGTATTTTGGGGAAGTGAAAAGTCCTATCCTTGTGATGGCCGGTCTTGATCAGATGGCCCATTAAGTGAGGGCACTACCCACCATACCTTGAATTAGCGTCGGATTGAAAGATCCTGGACGCCCCCGGGGGTGAAAAGTCCTATCCTTGTGATGACCGATCTTGATCAGATGGCTCATTAAGTGAGGGCACCACCCGGTATCTTTGGGAGTGAAAAGTCCTTTTCTTCTACTGACCGTTCTCGTGGAGACGACCCAACAAGATGAGGCACGCCCCAAAGAAATAGAAACTCCGTTCTAGAAACAAGAATCCTATCTTAACGACTGGGCTACTATGGCTAAGCCATTAAGTAAGGACACGATTCTAGACGCGAGGGCAACGCCCAAAAGTGAAAATTCCCTAGCCTTGTGATAGCCGTCCCGATCCGACAGCTCACTAAGACGAGGCACTTTAAGGGCCGATCGTGAAATTAGAGAAACGCGGAGAATCGTGAAATCCCAGCTAGTAACCAGATGAGTAATCCCAGGTGAAGTGTAGAGCTGATAGCGAAAGCGATTCCCGCGGGTTCCAGGGTAACGCCCTATGATGGCAGCGAAAAGGCTCCTATGGGTAATTACTATCCCTCGTAACGTGTTTTTGTTACTGATGATTTACAGTTGAGAATGCACAGAATACTTTTCGGGCAGTGGAAGGAGTGAGGATCTCGTAAGCTGAGATATCGCTAGTCTTACCGAGAAAGTTAACCCAATACCAAGTTCTATAATTTTGGTGGGAGCGCTAAGGATCTGTTCGGATAAGTAAGCGCACTGGGAAAATATGGCGAAGATAACGCCAAAGGAGTTTGCGAGGAGGCAACTAAATAAAGGAAAGTCAGCAATAAAAGTGGCTTGAACATATCGAAATGTTTAAAGGGGGCTACAAAGTACAAACTTCGGTGGTCAAAATAATAAACAAAAATTTAGTGACGCTTGATCACTAAGGAAAGAGCTATAAAGCCTCGAAGCATGTCAACCTTCGGAGTGCCTCCGTTTCCAGCCTGCCGCCTTAGCTTGGCGAAAGCCCTCCTCATTAAGATGGCCAGATTTTCGTTTGAAAGCGACAGTGACCTCATCGGGTTTGTATGCGTCGACCCCATGGACTTCCTCAAAGCAAGCGACCAAAATAGAGGCAGTCTGCTCGACATGCCACAGGCTCTTATCAGCCGACTCTTCCTCCAGGGCAGCTTTCTCCTTGGCCAGGGATGACTTCTCATTCTCCAAGGCAATAACTTTGGCCCTCTCCGCTGCCAAGGCAACAGACTGTTCTTCTTTCTGCTTCTGATGAGCCAGTAATAAGTTTGTACGCTCCTCCAGCAACTTTTTCTTCTCATTCCGCTCTCGCGTTAATTCTTCCAAAGCAGAGGAAAGAGAGGCAGCTTGACGTCGCGCCTCCTCTGCCCAGTAATGGAATTTCATCAAACTAGTGAAAAGGTTGGTGCGCAATGAGTTCTCCCTATCAAACTCAGCTTTAGAAAGAAAAGCGTCACGTTCTGCCGCAGACGCCAATACCTAGGAAGCCAATAAAGCCGAAACTTCATCCGAGCCATCACCCCCCAATGCCGCCAAACCGGTGTTACTGAAATCATACAGTCCAACTTGATGGGTTACAGAGCTAACCCCACCTATCGGACTAAGATTCGCCACAAAATTGAAGGTGGTACCTCCTTCGCCATAGCGATCCCGCAGAGGAATGCTCGAAGGAGCAAACGCCAGAGGAGAAGGAGGGTGAACCTGGGTGGACGAACCCCCTAGAGCAAGATAAGCACCATGAGGCTGATAGCCTGAAAAATCCTGCAAGACCTCTTGATACCCCGGATTAGAGGAATATGCGTGAGCGGGACCTCCGAAAGAATTGGGCGAAACCCCGAAGGTATCGCATGTGCCCAAGTTCTCCAAAAATTCTGACGGATTCCCTCCCTGGGGAATAGCCGTAGAGTCAAACCCGTCCGCAGGTCTGTTCCCCATCCCGGTGGTAGAGGAAGATGGATTTCTGTCCTCATCTTCCGGCCGCTGTCTCTTCTTGGAACCAGTCAGCACGTATCCTATATTCATATCGCCTGAGGGAGGAACGGAGGTAGCGACAACGGTAGTGTCCTGCCAAGAACACAATATGAAATATAGAAAAGAGAAATCAAACGACAACAGACGTCGAAATATAGCATATCATGGCTAAAAGGCACCCTTACTGTATCAGTGTGGGGAAGAGGTGCTTCTGAAGAGCCTGCCGCGTCTGGAGAAGGTGTAAGAGCGGTAACGCTTCTCATTTTTCTCTTCTTTTTTCCTTTGGCAATGGTCGTAGGAGCCTTAGAAGAAGAAGAAGGCTGGGCAGGAGGAGCAACGATGGTCACAAGGGGAACGCCTGAAGGAATGTCAGAATCCCTCACACCGACCGAAGAAGAGGAAACTTGAACAAGAGTAGCGGAAGTAGCCGGAAGATCGGTAGGATTGTCAGTCACTTCCGTGGAAGTAGCTCTCTCCTTTTCATCTCGCTCTTGAGCCTTTTTCAAGCGTCTCCTTACGCTCTCAGGTTTATAGTTGGGATCCGTCGCTGCGAAAGCACAAAATAGCATCAGTATTAGTATCAGCGATTACAAAGAAAGGAGTAACGCGACACTCACGTTTAACACAAGATCGAATGTCCATTCTACAAGCCACTTGACGGATGTGAACGCTGATTTCCAGTTTGAGCAATGTGTTTAACCAGTCTTGCTCACGTTTCGGAAGTGTTAAGGTCTAAGCTCGTCCAGGGCATGTTCACGTCCATGGCCGCTTAACCTTAACGAGAGCTTACGGGTAATCTCTGTATTTGGGTTGGGGGAGTGAGTGATCAGTCCCTTTGTGCCGTGGGCTCGGTTATTCATTGGACGGGTGTTTGAGTCGGCCTTTTGTGCGGGCGGCCCCCTTGTCTGCGACCTTTTTGGCCCTTGTCTGTAATCGCATGATTATTCAATGAAGTGATGTCTTTCATGATTGTATGCCCTATTGTCTATGTGTTTGCCCTAGGTTATTCCTATGATAGCCTATAAAGGGCCTATTATATCTCTAACCCTTTGTTCCCTAGTGATGCAGGTCTAAGGTGTGTGTGAAAGGCTGGTTCCGTAGAGAGAGTGCGTGAACGCCGCACGAACTCAATCCCTTGGGATTCTAAAGGATTAGTCCGTGACAGTTGGTAGCGGAGCGATTTTGATTTCTTTGAGATGGCAAAGACTTCGAAAGTCAGGTGTACAGAACTAGAGAATCGCGTGGATGTGATTGACGCGTGGATACAGAGTCAGAGGACTCTTGGTGTTGGCTCCTCACAGCCACAAGTAACATTGGAACAGATACTTGAGAGGGATAAACGCATTGAGATGCTAGAATCCCGTCTGACCCAATACGATGAATTGTTTAAAGGCGAGAGCACCGATAATGATTTCTCGGTTGAAGAGAATATGGAAATGTTTCGTCTCTTTGCGGAACGGGTGCGACGCGTAGAGGCGCTAGAAGCACAATTAACAAGGAGACTTTTAAGCTTCGAAGGTCGAACCCCAGAGAAAGAGGGTGACCCTCATGAGAATCTTGATGAGCTGCTAGAGAGGGCAGACATCAGAGAACTGAATGTGGCACTTACCACCACTGGTCCTAGGGTGGATGAACTGCATGATAATCTCAAGGAAGCGTGGGATATGTTCCGCGAGACCAACAAGAAGGTGGGACTGTTGGACGCCTCCCTGATTGAGATACAGGGCAAACTCACTGAAATTGAGCAAAGGAATTTTCCTGGCCCTTCGGGAATGGGGATGACCGAACTAAACAAGTGCAAAATTTTTCAACCAAAACCTTATAATGGGATGAGGAGTGCAAAAGAGATAGATAATTTCTTGTTTGACATGGAAAACTATTTCAATGTGTGCCAGGTTTTATCAAATGAGTTGAAACTGACGGTTGTAGTAATGCTACTATCCGACGATGCTAAAGTATAGTGGAGGACTCGCGCCAATAGCATTGTCACATGGGAAGAGTTTAAAGTGGAGTTAAGAAAATCATTTTCTCCAGAGGATGTGGAATATGCCGCACGTATAAGCTTGCGCGAACTTGTGCAAACGATCTCTATGAGAGAATATGTGAACAAATACTCCATGCTTATGCTCGATATTAATGAAATGTCAGAGGCCGATAGACTGTTCAATTTTACTCAGGGGTTAAAGCCTTACCCCAGGACTGAAGTCCGCCGGCAGAATCCTAAGACCCTGAATGATGCAATCACAATAGCGGAGAGAGTAGAAGATAGATCGGATGTTGGGACAAAATGGAAGTTTGGAGGATCTAGTGGATCAGATGCTAAGTCAAACAAGTTTACTAGGCCTAGTTTTGGAACTAGTGAGAATCGGTTCCCAGCTAGGAACTCAACAAACTTCCAAGGCCCTAACAGGCTCGGCAATAGAGTCCCGCGACCTATTGCGTGCTTCATATGCGAAGGTCCTCACAAAGCGGCTGAATGCCCTACAAAAGTGGCCTTAAGCGCGCTGCAGACAGTTCGAGGATCTATGAGCCCTGAACCTGAGAAGGTGTTGGCGCTGACCCAGGGTGAACACCCTTCAGAGAGGAGTTTCTTATCGGCCTTGAAGAAGCAGTTGGCCACACAGGAGATGGCGAAGGGCTTAATGTATGTGACTGTCCAAATGGGACGTCAGTCCGTGGAGGCCCTTGTCGACACAGGTGCCACTGATAGCTTCCTGTCGGATTCCTTTGCAAGAAAACTTGGAGTGACGGTTGTCCCAGATGGGGGAAAACTGAAGGCGGTGAATTCGGAGGCAAGGGAAACGGAGGGAAGTGTGAAAGACGTTGACATACAAATGAGCTCTTGGAAAGGCAAATCAGACTTTGTAGTGGCCGTTATCGACGATTTTGATGTGGTCCTTGGCTTGGACTTCCTTCTTTTGGCTAAAGTCATTCCTGTCCCATCAGCTCGTTGCCTCTTACTGATGGGTGAAGAACCGGTGGTAATCCTAGTGACGATAATTCCTACGAGAGAGAAAAGACTACTCTCGGCTATGCAGCTTAAACGCGGCCTAAAGAAAAAAGAGGCAACCTTCTTGACCGTAGCCTCCTAGAGTGATGATAGTGTATTGGCAGAATGCCCACCTATAGTTAGTCAGCTGTTGGCGGAATACGCAGATGTGATGCCTGACTAGTTGCCCAAAAACTTGCCTCCGCGTAGAAATATCGACCATGAGATTGAATTAATCCCCGGTGCCAAAGCCCCGGCTAAGGCGGCCTACCGTATGGCCCCTCCTGAGCTGGCCGAGTTATGGAAACAATTGGCTGAATTGTTGGATGGTGGGTTCATTAGACCAGCAAAGGCCCCATTTGGTGCTCCGGTGCTTTTTCAAAAGAAACACGATGGAAGTCTTCGCATGTGTGTGGATTATCGAGCGTTGAATAAGGTGACGGTCAAGAATCGGTATCCGCTTCCTTTGATAGCCGATCTATTTGATCAATTAAGCGGGGCGAAGTTCTTCACGAAGTTAGACTTGAGATCGGGGTATTATCAAGTTAGAATAGCTGAAGGTGATGAAGCTAAGACAACCTGTGTTACGAGATATGGTTCCTTTGAATTTTTAGTAATGCCCTTCGGGTTGACCAACGCCCCCGCCACCTTCTGCACGCTGATGAATCAGGTTTTTCGAGAGTACCTTGACAAGTTTGTGGTCGTGTATATTGATGACATTGTGATTTATTCAACCACTTTGGAGGACCACTTGGAACACCTGAGACTTGTGTTCGACAGACTCAAAGCGAACCAACTCTACGTAAAAAGAGAGAAATACACCTTTGCCCAAACCAAGATTAACTTCTTGGGACATGTCATCGAACGTGGTAGGATTCGCATGGATATGAGTAAAGTACAAGCGATTCAGGAATGGCAACCCCTGAGCGGGCTGACAGAACTGCGTTCATTCTTGGGTTTAGCCAACTACTATCGTCGGTTCATTGAGGGATATGCTAGAAGGGTTAGCCCTCTTACGAACTTACTGAAAAAGGGAGTGAGATGGGTGTGGTCTATGGAGTGCGAAGAGGCATTCAGAAATGTCAAGCAAGCTATGATGGAAGATCCTGTTTTGGCACTCCCAGACCCGACCCAACCTTATGAAGTTCAAACTGACGCGTCTGACTTTGCGCTAGGTGGGGTGCTCCTCCAAAACCAACATCCTGTAGCTTTTGAGAGTAGAAAGCTGAATGATGCGGAAAGGAGATACACGGTGCAAGAAAAGGAGCTCCTAGCTATTATTTATTGTGTCACCAAATGGAGTCACTACCTATTGGGTTCTGACTTCATAGCGAAGACAGATAATATGGCAACTAGTCATTTTCTCACCCAACCGAAGCTTACTGCCAAGCAGGCTAGATGGCAGGAGATTTTAGCAGAGTTCGATGTGAACTTCGAACATAAGGCTGGGAAGTCTAACCAAGTTGCAGATGCCCTAAGCCGAACAAGTGACTTGGCTTCAATGCGTATAATAGCCCAGGCTAGTGTAAGCAAAATCAGTACCCCGTTGAGAGGAGAAATTAGAGAGCAGATGAAGTCAGATTCAATTGCATAGGCGCTATTGACACTCGTGAAAGAAGGTAAAACTAGAGGGTTTTGGGTGGAGGACGGCCTGTTAATGACGAAAGGACAGTTAGTCTATGTGCCAAAATGAGGGGACTTAAGGAGGAAATTACTTCGCGAATGTCATGATACCTTATGGGCAGGACACTGCGGTTGGCATAGAACCTTGGCGCTTATTAGGCAGGCATACTTTTGGCCGGCAATGAGAGATGATGTTCGTATGTTTACGAAGACTTGTTTGATTTGTCAACAGGATAAAGTAGATAGACAGAAGTCTGCAGGTCTACTTGACCCATTGCCAGTTCCCAACCGGCCGTGGGAGAGCGTATCTATGGACTTCATTACTTGCCTCCCAAAAGTGGGGAATCTTTGTGGAATCTTTGTGGTAGTAGATCGATTCTCGAAGTATGCGACTTTTACTCCGGTATCTAAGAGTTGCACCGCAGAAGAAACGGCGCGATTGTTCTTTAAAAACATCGTGAAGTATTGGGGCATCCCGGAAAGTATTATTAGCGATAGAGACCCTCGATTCACAGGCACCTTTTGGAAGGAACTATTCAACTTGCTTAGCTCTAGGCTGAATTTGTCTTCAGGATTCTATCCTCAGACTGATGGGCAAACTGAGAGAATGAATGCTATTCTAGAAGAGTATCTAAGGCATTTTGTTCATGCTAATCAGAAGAACTGGATTGAACACCTCGACGTGGCACAATTCTGCTTTAATTCCTTGAAATGTTCTGCGACTAACAAGAGCCCTTTTGAACTAGTTACAGGCCAACAACCGTTGTTTCCACACACAGTGAATGAGTATCGGGGGAAGAGTCCTAGTGCCTTTAACTTTGCTAAGGAATGGAAGCAGAACGCTGAAATAGCCAAAGCCTTGTTGGAGAGAGCTTCCTGCCGAATGAAACAATGGGCGGATAAAGGGAGGAGGGCCCTCGAATTTCAAGCTGGCGATAAAGTAATGGTGAGACTTATGCCAGGACAGATTCGGGCGCTCCAACGACAAGATCGCCGCCTTCTACGACAATATAAGGGCCCCGTGACGATTATTGAGAAAATAGGCAGAGTCTCATATCGGGTTGACCCACCAGATTGGATGAAGAAGTGCCACCCAGTGTTTCATGTGAGCCACTTAAAACCGTTTCACGCGGATGAGGAAGATGCTAGTAGAAATCAGCCAGTCAGAGCTGAAGTCCGGTTCAAGGTGCAGCCTCAAACAGCAAAGGTAGTTGAAGCTATCCTGGCCAAACGCAAGGTGGCCATCAGGCGGCAAATTCAAAATGTGAAGAAACAGATCCACCAACGACAATTCCTCGTCAAGTGGAAAGACTTGGGCAATGAAGAAATCAGTTGGGAAAGCGCAGAGGACTTGGCAGATGCACAAGAATTGATTATGGAATTTCTCGAAGACAGGTCGACGAGGGCGTCGACGAACTGAGTGGGGGAGAGTGTTAAGGTCTAAGCTCGTCCAGGGCATGTTCACGCCCATGGCCGCTTAACCTTAACGAGAGCTTACGGGTAATCTTTGTATTCGGGTTGGGGGAGTGAGTGATCAGTCCCTTTGTGCCGTGGGCTCGGTTATTCATTGGACGGGTGTTTGAGTCTGCCTTTTGTGCGGGCGGCCCCCTTGTCTGCGACCTTTTTGGCCCTTGTCTGTAATCGCATGATTATTCAATGAAGTGATGTCTTTCATGATTGTATGCCCTATTGTCTATGTGTTTGCCCTAGGTTATTCCTATGATAGCCTATAAAGGGACTATTATATCTCTAACCCTTTGTTCCCTGGTGATGCAGGTCTAAGGTGTGTGTGAAAGGCTGGTTCCGTAGAGAGAGTGCGTGAACGCCGCACGAACTCAATCCCTTGGGCTTCCAAAGGATTAGTCCGTGACAGGAAGGGTCCCTGGTCGGCTCCAGACATTATCATCCACGTTTTGATTAAAACCAGATCACCACCAGGAACCAAGATCTCCAGGAAGATCTATCACAAAACACTCCTTTTTCCAGCCATCAACGGAAGACTCGATATGGAGGAGTTTCCAAGTAAAAGACTTCAGAGAGTCATCGTCAAAACGGGGCGATATCGTTATCACCCCCCGGCATTTCATCAGCTTAAAAAGAGATTTAAGCAGTAGAAGGGAAGGGGAAGTAATCCCTTTGTATTTGCAAAGTTCCAGAAAAGCATAAACACAACAATATGCAATTGGGGATAGTTGGGCCGGAGTTAGATCGCCGGCAACAAGCAATTCTTTGACAAAAGAGTCAATGGGAAGCCGAAATCCATAACGGAACATTTGAGCATACATGACCCTACGATTGCCCGTCAAAACGTTGTTCAAACGTAGTGACTCAGGGGCAACAGTGGTTTTATAATCATCAGGAATATCAGCATTATGGGCGGCCAAATGCTCACGGAGAGCGGCCTCAGATGTGATAACACTAGACGTAATATCCATCCTTTTCTCATCGGCAGATTTCGACTCAGTACGGCGAGTCTTAGCCATGGCAGAATTAAAGAATTAAAAGATGAAGAAGACGATGGAGGAGAAAGGAAATACCTTCAGAGAAAAGCACTTCAAAGAGCCTTGAATAGTGGGGAGAAAATAAGACGGCTAAAAGAAAATATGAGAAAGCGGGATGATAAAAGAAAAGAGAAAAAGAATAGATATTGGGTTTTATAACCCTAATGATCAAACGAAACGACGAATGCCACAGTCGTTGCGTGGAAGCGGCATAAGGAACAGACTCAGGTAATGAGTGCAATCCTAGAAAAGCGCTACAACGCCTCGATTTAGGTAAAGTTCTCAAGCACGCTAGCCCGTGGCGCTGGAAGAAATAGACACGTGTGCCTGCACAATCACGACTTTTCTAAGGAAAGGATAGCAAGCATTAAATGCTCTGAAAAGAAGGTACTATCTCTTGGGGAAAACAAGAGCGGTATCGTAAGAAAGGAGATAACGCAAGATGGCGTTGATTAAAATAATAGCGTTGGGTTAGCGCGAAAAGGCGAAATGAAAATCAAATAGCAATGAAATACAAGTATTGTCGCACAACGAGGCGTTATTACAAGACAAAGAAGCAAATAAGCGGAAAGTCTTCTAAATAGAGCAACCTCGATTAATCATGGGCCCTCGCGAGCATCGCGATCACCATTCCTCCGCTTTTCTCCAGAAGAAGGAAGATCTCTCTCACCTTCGCCCAAATCCTTTAGTCTCTTGGAAGCGTAATCGGCCAGCACCGACGAGTCAACAGTTCCCTGGCGATAGAGACTCATAAATTCAGCGATACAAATATCCATGGTCTTGTTCTTCCACCAGGCTATCTTTGAAGACACTTTGGCCAAATCCGCATCACGAGATGCTATCTCTTCGCGAAGGAAGATATTCTTTCTGTCAGCTACCACCAATTCCGCCTCCAGAAGGTCTATCTTAGCCTTCCCTTTTGATCTTTCTCGAGCAAGCTCAGCGCGACAGTCGTCCAACTCTGCCCGGGTCCGCTCTTGAAGCTGCGACAGCTCCGTTACCTTCCCTAAAGCAGCATCTAGTTCTCCCTTTAAATCAAGAGAAGGTTGAACCTTGTCACGACGATCCTCGAAAAAGTAGTTTAACTCGCGGAAGTAGGCCCGCATGTCAGTCAGAAGACGTGAATGGCGTACGTCGGGAGGACGCCGCAAGAACTCTTCTTTGTCCTTTGAAGAAGTAAACATTTGCCCCACTATCGGGCCCACCGGTTCCTCTCGCGATGACGGGTCCGATACCCCTAAAGCACGGAGATCGTCGGTACCAAGGGAAGACAAGTCCAGCTGATAAGCAATGGGGCCTTGAAGACCTTGAGGGGAAAGGTTGGCGATATAAGGAGGAGAGCAATTTTTTGCAGAATCACCAATGCCCGAAATCGAGGAAAGAAACAAGGGTTGAGGCTTCTGTGGGGAAGGAGAGATGGGATTCGGAGTTGGTAAGCTCACATCTGGAATAAAGGAGCGAATAGGGGAGCTAGGACCGCCAGACACCAAGGGAGAGCCCACCGCTGCCGAAGCCTCGTTAACCTTGGGAGGAATGGCAGAGGGCACCTTGGTAACTTCCGTCACTGGCAAGGGACCCGTAACGTGCGAGGCGTCAACCTCCTCGGAAGGAACCCCATTGATTTCCTCCTCGGAAGGAACTAGTGGGTCAGATTTCTCTTTGCGAACTCTCTTTACGAGACGCTCCGTTTCGGTAGCGATCTCTTCGCTATCGTCCTCGGTTGACTCTGCTGCAGGATCACCTTTTCTGGACCTAAGTTTCATTCGCTGGGCAAGGGTGGCATGACGCAACTCGGAACCAGTATCCATGCTTCCGCTATCACTGTCAACCTCTTCAATCACGGGATTACTTGGGGCCACTCCCTTACCACGAGACGGTAGCCAATTCTCAAGGAAACGAGAAGGTCGGGCAGATGTGTTGCGTGTCGCGATGGTTTTGTTTCTCCTTCCTCGCGGCGGAATAGGCGGCCGACTAGAGCCTTCGGGTGGAGGAGAAGGAGGTAATGTCTGAAGCGGCACCACGTTTAGAGGAGTGTCACTTTCCTCAAAGGATCGACCCTCAGCGTTACCTGCCAATAAAATATTTTAATATGACAAGTAAGTCGAAGCGATAAGGCGATAAAAGAAAAGACTCACCTACGACACACTCTAGCAAAGGCCTGAACCGAGCAAATTCCCGAATGCGGAAAGGCCCTTCTATTTCTAATAAGGCGTTAACATTGGATACATCCATACTAGACAGCACATCTGGTTCTCGCCAAGCGGCACTAGTAATCACTCGGTTGAAACCACCGCGCCAATACCGAGAGGGCAAGCGAAGGGTGAAGAAGCCATTTTTCCAGTTGTCCACGTTCTCTTCGAAACCTTGAAAATTCCGCCAGAAGAACCGAAAGGCGGTTGCGTCAAGCGAAAGGCCTACTCCCGCGATAATCCTGGAAACATAAAGAAAGAAAAGCGGCAGAAGAGCAAAAAGAAATAAAAACGTCATTTTATTATTTGGAAAAGCCATACGGCATCTACAAAGAGGCATGGTATGCCCAACTATTCGCCATCAGACCAGGAGATACCATAGCAGTAGACCACGTCATCATCGTCCTCACCTAAAAGTGATGGATCTTCGCCAGCGAAAGGGAAAGGTTCCTCAACCCTCTCTCCCACGCGAGTGGATGATCGATCCGACTCCTCCTTGACAGACGGCGACACCGCTTTAATAGCTGAACAGGCAGAAGGAGCCCTTGGCGGTGACTCGTCAGGAGGGAAAGATGTTTCTCTCCCCTTCGAAGAGAAAGAAGCAAGAGAATCGAAGAATGACTTAGATGCCTTCGCAGCATCTTTCCTCCGCCTCTTGCGGCACCGTCGGCGAACAGGTGGCCTCCAGGGAGGTGACGGAGGAGGATTATCCGAATCAGGAGAAGTCGGAGGAGTTGGTGGAGAATCTCAGGCGAACGTATCTAAAAAATGAGAATCAGCCATGAGATCACAGAATATTAATAAAGGAAAAAACAACAAGGGGACGAAGAATAACGAAGGAGAGAAGATCCCTTAAATAGCCAGAAAATTGGGAAGAAAGGATCTTCGATCTTCTAACCCGACTCTTGAAAGAAGACACGTGTACAGCCTGAAGTGCAGATATGGATTTACAGTCACGCCTGTTGAGATTTTCCCCTGATCGAGGAAAACCGCAAAATCGCCCAATGAGTTGCCAGGACAACCGCGGCGTAGATTTAATGTTGAACAACCAGTCAGAAAACCACCCAGTGGCTGAACCATTTTCAGTTGGGCTAAGAATATCTCCAAGAAAGACAAAGGGTGCATTAAAGAAGAAGAACAGTTGCAAAACGGCGTACTAAAACCAGTTTATTTATTATGGCCTAGGGGCCGGAAAGTACATTTACATGCCAGGAAGAAAAGAGAAAAGGCCCAAAGGGAGCCATCACTATCAGGCGTCAGAGCCAGCATCCTCACGCACTTCGGGAAGGTCTCTTAGAGAATCCATGACCAGAATCAGATCATGGGAGGTGGCTCTCATCCCCTTCAGGCAGCACCCCAGCATATCCTTGCGCTGCTGCAGCATGGCAACTAGCACTTGAATCCGAGCGATGGAGGCAGCCAGCTTTGACATGCTTTCCAGAGGGTTGAAATCCTCCAGAGATATAGCTCCCAGCCTGGAATGAAGAGGGGTCAGCATTCCTTGCAGCTCCAGGATGTCCTCAGAGGTCTTGACTAACATGTTCTCCAGGAACCCGACATCCCCATCAATGAGGTTCTTGAGAGAATGGCCCTTGGAAAGGAGGAAATTCTTAGTCAAATGATCCATGATGTGAATTGCCAGAGATGAGGAGAACGTGGGTGGAGAAAGTTCCCCAATTTATAGGCCCCAAGAGAGAGGCCTTGGAAAGAACAAAGAGTTCCTCAAAAGGCGAGCCGTCCCGTCACCCCTAAGGACTGATAAGCCTAAAGCAGAATCAAAGGTTGATGCTCGTATGCCATCCGTGACATGAATGTTCGAAAGGATGCAAGATAAAATGTGGAAAAACGCCAAAAGGCACGATATCATGGGTAGCCATTACATAAAAGCCATATGGTTACCGGTATCCACAGTATAAGGCCGCTTTGATGTCGCTGGTGGCCCTAGATGCGTAAAACCTCGTCGACATCGCAGGCATCTGGTGGTATAAAGCCGCGCTAATCATAGGCAGCTGATGGCATAAAACCGCGATGATATCGTTGCTTCCCTAAGCAAAAGAGGAGAACGGGGCCCGCGTGACCTCAAAACCCTTGTAAGTACAAAAGTTTACTAACTTCTCTATAAACGCCTATCTCCTCTGTGTGTTTTCAGTACACTTGAAAGGATGATGGACCCGGAACGAATGCAAATCCACGACATGACATGGTTGCAGTCCTTGGCGGTATCACAAGTGACCCATCAACAACCCTTTCTATGGCATGAATAAAGTTGAGACTCCGTAAGCCCTGCCAAGAGGTCAAATAGACTAATATCGTCGGGCGAAAGCAATGCCCTCATTATCACAAGCATAATAGTAGTGTCTCTCGCGGACCTCTTAACGCCTCAGAAAAGCAGGTCTCTGGATAAGAATGGAGGATGGAATCCGCTTGTTCACTGGAAAGTTTCAGAACTAAGTTCCAGCTCATCACTTAACATGGTTAACGTCAATCAGTCAGAGAAACTCGGAGATCCTGCAGACATACCGCCCCGCGAAAGAATAAGTTTTCATCCAAAATTTCAGATATGGACCGCCCTTGGTAAACACTGGGGCTCGTTTTCAGTTGGGCTTATGATAACAATTAAGACAGCCCTAACGGTGCTACCACGCTTACCGCTCCCGCCAGGACGATTTTCTGTAAGACCCGCAAGATATCTTCATATCGCCCGAGAATCAGCGAAGGATTCCTAGGATGGTCGACATCAGCGCGGGGGGGGGGGGGACTCACGCGACTCTATACGCACGGCACCATCCCATCCTAGGGACCCACGAGCTTATCGCTCCCGGCAGCCCCGTCAGATATCGCTCATGACGTCATGCATTGGTATCGCTTGTGACGTCACCATCAGACATCGCCTGGATTGTTATCGCCAGGTATCGCCGAATAGGCCTATAAATACCCCTACTTTTCCAATCTGAAGGTAAGATTGAGATCACTCAGTCGAACCTCTGTTATTTTTGAAACCCGAACTGACTTAAGCATCGGAGTGTCTACGCCGGAGCCCCCCTCCGGCGCTTTGCAGGTACATCCGGCACCGACCGCCACCGTTCCGATCAGGCACGACTCTGAATCTTACAAGATCGACATTGAATCTTATCAGACGCGCTAAGGTTGAAGGCTCACAATTATGCGAGAATGGAAGAGGATGAATACAGAAACAGGAAACTGGACGCGCCCCAGAATGCCCCTCCCGCTCCCACCGCTCAAGGCAGTATGACCCACGACACCCGTCCGGGTGAGGAATACACCCAGCGAAAAGATTACATCCCCAAGGCGTCGAATCGCCCGAAGGGTAATTACTCTAGAGGAAGGGGCGGCGATCTAAATGTTCAGCGACGGGGGGATCCCCCTAAGGGTCGAACGTGCGATCCCGACCTCCCTCCCCTTACGCTCCCACGAGCAGAAATCTTAGCCATCATTCAGCAGCGGAACCTGCCGATCCGCTATCCAGCCCCTGTGAAACCAGGGGTGGTCATGGGAAGAAGGGAAAACACCTTATGTAAATTCCATAAAGTCAAGGGGCATTCTACAGAGGCATGCAGGGAATTGAAATTAGCAATAAAGCGCCTGTCGAAAGAAGGCTATCTTTGAGAATTCGCCACTCGTATGAGAAAAGAAACCAGGAGTGACCCTCCACACGGGGCGTTAGGTAACCATCAATTGCCTCCTCCCCTTGGAAACAGCGGAACTTCTGAGGCAAAGGGGAAAGAAGTGCTAATGATGTATGACGAGGACATCCCCATTATTAACATTATCGCTGGGGGGCGTGTTGTTCCTGGATGAGATTACCCCAGCAACACTCATGGCGGGAGAGAAGCGGAAAGGGAACGCCAGCCTATAAAAAAGGGAGCATATCACGTCGAAACGCTTGACGGTACTCCCTTACCTAACTCTTAGATTATTGCTCGATTAAAATTATACCATGCTAGAATCTGACATGCCGTGTGGCATGGTTTTGAAATTAAAATGCTAACATGCCGTGTGGCATGGTTTTGAAATTGAAATGCTAACATGCCGTGTGGCATGATCCTGAAATGAAAATTATGTTTTGATGAAATATACATGCCGTGTGGCATGGTTTTGAAATTGAAATGCTAACATGTCATGTGGCATGATCCTGAAATGAAAATTATGTTTTGATGAAATGCTAACATGCCGTATGGCATGGTTTTGAAATTGAAATGCTAACATGCCGTGTGGCATGATCCTGAAATGAAAATTATGTTTTGATGAAATATACATGCCGTGTGGCATGGTTTTGAAATTGAAATGCTAACATGCCTTGTGGCATGATCCTGAAATGAAAATTATGTTTTGATGAAATATACATGTCGTATGCCATGGTGTTGAAATTGAAATGTAACATGCCGTGTGGCATGATCCTGAAATGAAAATTATATTTTGATGAAATGCTAACATGCCGTATGGCATGGTTTTGAAATTGAAATGCTAACATGTCGTGTGCCATGATCCTGAAATGAAAATTATGTTTTGATGAAATATACATGCCGTGTGGCATGGTTTTGAAATTGAAATGCTAACATGCCGTGTGGCATGATCCTGAAATGAAAATTATGTTTTGATGAAATATACATGCCGTATGGCATGGTCTTGAAATTGAAATGCTAACATGTCGTGTGGCATGATCCTGAAATGAAAATTATGTTTTGATGAAATATACATGCGTTATGGCATGGTGTTGAAATTGAAATGTGACATGCCGTGTGGCATGATCGTGAAATGAAAATTATGTTTTGATGAAATATACATGCCGTATGGCATGGATTTGAAATTGAAATGCTAGCATGTCGTGTGGCATGGTGTTGAAATTGAAATGCTAACATGCCGTATGGCATGGTTTTGAAATTGAAATGCTAGCATGTCGTGTGGCATGGTGTTGAAATTGAAATGCTAACATGTCGTGTGGCATGGTGTTGAAATTGAAATGCTAACATGCCGTGTGGCATGGTGTTGAAATTGAAATGTTGACATGCCGTGTGGCATGCCTTGGAAATTGAAATGTTGACATACCGTGTGGCACGGTCTAGAAATTGAAATAATGCTATATGACATGCCGTGTGGCATGATCTAACAATTATTGTGAAAATATTTCTTGTTCCTTGTTGGCCGTCTATGTGATGTGCAGATAACAAGGAAAGAATGGTGCTGGAAGTGAAAAATTCTGGCCTTGCAAGGCCGGCCTTGATCAGGCGGCTCGCTAAGACGAGACATGCTCCAGCACTGTCGGGAGTGAAAAATCCTATCCTGGGGAAACCCAGGGAGGGCACGCCCCGACTCCCCTAGGGTGTAAAGTCCTATCCTTGTGACAACCCGTGCTCACATAGGCGGATGATCATTAAGTGAGGCACGACCCTAGGGAAGATAAAAACTCCACCTCGCAAGTGAAAATCCTATCCTCACGATGGTAGCGCTAACATAGGCACCTCGTTAAGTAAGGGCACGTTCCGAGGTGTGAGGGCAACGCTGAGGAAGTGAAAAGTCTTATCCTCGTGATGGTCGGCCTTGATTAGGCGGCGCACTGAGTGAGGGAACTTCCCGACCGATTGAAGAAATAAGAAAGGTCACCGTACCACAGCTAGTAGCCGAAAGGGACAAACCCGGTGAAGTTTGGCTGGAAGAGTACGGGACACGAGCGACATCGGGGGAGATCGCCCGGCAATGCCCCAAGGTAATTAAGATTTTTTGATAATATGTCGCTATTAACAAGTGATAAGTGAAAATGTGTAGAAAATTCGGCACAAGCGACATCTTTGGGGGATCGTGCTATGTAAGAAAGGAGCATGCGCGGCAATGCCCCAAGGTAATTAAGAATTTCGGAGAATATATCGCTACTAATGAACTGATAAGTGAAAATGTGCAGGAAATTTGGTGCAAGCGATATCTCTAGGGGATCACGCTAAATAAGCAAGGAATACGCGCGGCAATGCCCCAAGGTAATTAAGAATTTCGGAGAATATGTCGCTACTAATGAAGTGATAAGTGAAAATGTGCAGGAAATTTGGCACAAGCGATATCTCTAGGGGATCGCGCTAAATAAGCAAGGAATACGCGCGGCAATACCCCAAGGTAATTAAGAAATTCGGAGAATATGTCGCTACTAACAAAGTGATAAGTAAAAATGTGCAGAAAATTGTGCGAACTGTTTACACACGAAGGGATGCTTGCTCAAACAAAAGGCCCTAAAAAACACAAAAAGGGGCAAAGAAGTCAGAGCACCCGATGGACAAAAGAGAAGTGACATTCACGGCCCGGGCATGCTGCTGTTCCCCTCGTCAGGCCGTGGCCTTTTCGCCTGGCGGTAGCCCTCTTCTGTGAGGAACCCGGACTTTTGCTTGAAGAGGCGGATGATGGCGTCAGCATCAAAGAAATGACGGTCGTGATGCTCAATGAAGCAATCGGCCATGAGGCCTGCCGCTTGTTCTGAAAACCACTTGCACTTATCCGTCGTTTCCTCCTTAAGCACGACATTCTTGCTCCGCTCCGCTTGAAGGGCGGCATCCCCAGCGGCTCGGAGTCCTTTGGCCTCTTCCAACTCTTTCCTCGCGACTCCCAAACTATTTTCCACACATTGACGCTCCTCAACACTCTTCCGCAGCTCCTCTTGAGCTTCATGAAGTTCCCTTTGGTACTTGCTAATTTCTTCCGAGAGCTGGTGGTTAGTGTTGCGCCATTCCTGGGAGGAAGATTGGAGAGAGCTCATTCGTCTCATCATATTTGTAGACCAGTAATGGAAACCTTGAAAGCTAGAAAACAGATGAGTCCTTATCTGCTGCAATTGTTCACCCTCGGCAACGGAGAGGAAGCCTTGCTCTTCCTCCTCAACTGACAGCGGATGTCCTGCCAGTAAGGCGGATGTCGCTAGGGAGTTGTCGCCTCCTAACGCTGGGAACCCGCGCTGGCGAATGTTTCTTAAATCAACTTGATGGGTGGCGGCTCCGCTAGAGAGTATAGTGCTTAACTCAGCCACCATGCGCGGGGTTTCTATTGGGGGAAGAGAGGGAAAGATTGTCTGAGCAGCAGTGGGGATGAAGAAGACATCCGGAGGGGACGGAGGGGAACAATTGGACGACCCAACGTCAATATTGAAGCCGCTGGTCGTTCAGTTTGGAAAGTGCTCCTCTGCAAGAACCTCTAGAAAGTCCAAGGGATTGCTTGGAGGAGGAGATGATGCGGCGAAAGAGGAATGAAGCGGCGCAGAGGTAGCCCCGCTCCCTGCCGGGCCAGAACCTTGGTCGCCTGCCAAGGGACCGGTATTGGCAATGCCGTCCTGCCTACCCTAACCAGCGACAGAGTTGTCCGCTGAAGGAATGTCTTCATTAAGACGGGGACGCTTGGGGTCAAGAACGCTCGACAAATCCATACCGTCGCGCGAAGGAGTAGCGGAAGAGGCAACAACAGCGGTATCCTACGCGCAAAAGACAAAGGGGAATTAAGAAACAAATAAAAATACATGGACGAGGAAAAAATTTATAAAAACCACCTGAGCAGGAGGATGTGTAGGAGCGATAACGCGAAGGCGGAGAGTCCTCTTCCTTTTCCTAGCAAGAGGAGGATGAGAAGGCGACGCTTGTATAGGAGCAACGCCGGGGGAAGAAATTAGAACAGTGGTTGATGTGGCAGTAGCCTCCGCTTGGGGAAGAGAGGAAGACTCAGGCGCAGAAGTGGACGCGCGCGTGGTATCAGTAGCAGCGTCGGCCGAGGTGGCGGAAAGAGCCTTTTTTCTCTCTTCTACTGAGCTCTCTTCTCCCTTTTCTTGATACAATCAGGCTTTCACCCAGCGGGAGGATCTGTAGAAATAAGAAAAGAATGTTAGAGTTAGTATTGACGTGGAACAGCGATCAGAGGTGTGAAGCTCACTTTGAATGCAATCCTGGATGTTGCCTCCGCACGCGAGTTCGCGAGTGCGAACACCAGGGATCTCAGGCAGATTGAGTAGTTTGTTCAGCCAGTCCTGGTCAGCTGGCCCTAACTCCGGCCTGCCACCCCAGGCAGCATCTCTGATGGCAAGATTAAAACTGGTCCGCCACAAAGGCTGGGCAGATTGATGATGAAGAATCCCTTTTTCCAAGCATCAATGGAAGATTCAAGGAATAACAGCTTCCAGGTAAAAGGGTTTAAAGCTTCAACATCATAGCGGGGCGATATCGCTATGATGCCGTTATTATGATGGTACAATTGAAAGAGGGAGCAGAGCAACAACAAGGAAGGAGATTCATTCCCTATATGTCTACAGAGGGCTATAAAAGCATAAATGCCACAGTAGGCGTTTGGACTCAGTTGGGCAGCGTTTAAATCAAATTCAGAGAGTAATTCAGAAATCAAAGGATCCAAAGGCAACCGAAAACCATAATGGAATATCTTGGCATAAAGAACCCTACTATTGCCGGGTAATTCGCTGTTAAGACGAAGGGATTTCGGGGCAACTTCAGTAGAGTACCCCTCCAACTGGTCCACGGTGGCATTATAGCTCTGCAGGCGCCGTCGAAGGACGGTGGTGGAAGTAATGGTGGAAACAGTGGTATTAACATCCCCCTCCCCAGCGGGGCGGGAATAACGGCGATTAGGAGCCATGAGCAAGGTTAAGAAAAGAATAGAAAGGAAGGTACCTGTGGTGAGAAGAAGAGTGAAGCACCCAGGCGGCAGCGAATTGTAGGAGGAAGAAGAGGAATTGTTTTCCTTCTTTTTCGTTTCTTTAACAGAGAAAGGTAATAAAAGATAAGAAGAAAGCACGTGGGGTTTTTATATATAAACCCTAGGAACTAAAGGGGACGACTGATAGAGTGTATTTTTGCATGATTTTTCCTCCATTATGCCATTGATCTAGGGCATGATTCTGCTAATTTACCTTTGTTTTCATTACTATTGCAGATTTAGGCCTAAAAAGGGAGTTTATGCAAAAACTTGCATTTTTGGAGCATTTTGTGCAGATTTAAGCTTCAAGGTCCCGACCCGAGGTCCCGAGCACAATCGGCTCCTGACCGATTAGGCACAATCAGCTCCTGACCGATTTGGCACAATCGGCACCATACCGGTTGGGCACAAAACGGCCTGGGTCCGGAATCAGATTCGAGCCCCCGAAGACTTGCTGAGCAATTCCTGGGCAGTCCGCCATGAATCCGCGTGCCAGATATTATTTAATTCTCGGTGCTATTATTTAATTCTCAGTGCTCTTATTTAATTCTCAATGCTCTTATTGTCCCCTAGGCGTGCAAGACAGCTTTCCCTTCTTTCCACCATGTTCCCTCCGTTGGTTGACTCAAGGAATATCTTGAAGACTCCATAAAGTAATGAATTAGATTAGTTTAATCCTTAGTGCTCCACTTGTAATCCTTAGTGCTCAACTTTCCATCTTCCCAACTTCGTGTCCCCTCTTTTCCTTGGCTGAAGATATTCTCTTTTGTCGTTTGAGGAAAGGAGGAGGAAGCTGGTCGGATTCCTTTCTTTAAAAAGAAAGGAAGAGAATAATTTTAGGTCAGTTTTTAGATAGAGAAATTTTCGATAGAAAGGATATTTTCTTAGATAGTTTTTCTTAGACTTCTCTCTAGCTTTCCCTCTCTTTAGTTCTTGTTAGCTCCTCACTCCTTGCCGCTGATCTTGAACAGATCCGGTTTTGTAAACAAGTGTTCTTCCTTTAATCTTGTGATTTAATTAATATGCTTCTTTTGAATATTGTTTATTTTCGTTCAAGCATGAGTAGCTAAATCTTTAACTCTTAGCAAAGGATGATTCAAGGGTTGCAAGGGCAGATTTGAGGTCTAAATGTGTTTAATATATTCTTGATGATATATTTAATTACTTATCATTTTAATTATAATTTCACATGGAATGTTTAAAGGCTTGATCAACTGATTTATGTTTTGTGTGAATGATGCCATTTTTGTGATGAATACGGAAGGAAAATTACATGAACTAGTAGGCACCTATTTAGTCTTGATTGCGTTGAAGTGGTCTCGAATTGATAGGGTGAGTAGTTGATTGGTTCGAGGTCACGAGCCTGACAAACTGAGGGACCTTTAGGACCAGTTGTGTCTTTTCTTATCTTTATGGACAATTTGAGTATTGCCCTCCCGCATTCGTGCCTGGAGGGATGGCAAAGTGTCAAGACTACCTCATATGTGGAAACGGGGGGTAGTTTCTCTTAAGAGAAAAGTAGGAGATATCCGAGAAATCTGGTCTCCATGTCACTTCTATAACGTCTTGAATAGAATAATTTTGTGCTGATGATAATCGGGCCCCCGAATGCAACCCAAGGACACCTATTGCTAAGATCATCTCTCTATGATTTTCCGTACCTATTACACTCTCTGCTTTATTAATCTTGACTTGTTCATTGATCTGCTTTCTTTCACTATTTGGGACCCCGAATTGACAACTCAAGGTCTCGCATTACTGTTTTCTTAGCTAAAACTGTTAGCTCCCGAATCTCTCTTGACTGACTTGTTTCAGCCAAGCAAACCCCCCCCCCCCCCCCCCCCCCTGATTGTTACTTTTCATGCTTATATCCTGTGATTTCATTCAAGACCATAAATCAATCTCTCACAATCCCTGTGTTCGACCCTGACTACCACTGTACACATTATCTATTGTGCACACCCATTTTCAGGCACTATAAATCATCATTTGAGTGACGATCAAATTGGCGCAGTTGCCGGGGATTGTTTCAAGACTTATTTAGTTTCTTTTGTTTGTATGACCAGGAGATCGGCACCAGTACTACTGCCCCTTGATCTCGAGCTCACTAGAACAGAAGGAAGACTTCGACGACTAGCCCAAGGATCAAATTCCAATCCTTGTATTCAGGACCTCGAACGCCTTTTTACTCTTGACGACAATCCAGACCCCGAGGACTTACCACCTGTCCATCCAGAAGTACCCAATATGGACCACCACGGTCTTGAAGGGGATAATATTCCACCAATCCCACCAGTAATCCAAACCATTGACGAGTTCAATGCTGCCCCTGAGGCCCCGACTAGTTGTATTATCTGGCCAATGGTCTCGAATGACTGGGAACTCAAATCTGCCACCATGCACCATCTGCCCCTTTTTCGAGGGCTGACAAAGGAGAATCCCCACCGTCATCTCCAGCAATTACATTCTATTTGTGACGCAATGAAGCCCCACAACGTCACTGTTGAGCATGCCAAACTCCGAGCCTTTATGTGGTCCCTCAAGGACGATGCTCTTGATTGGTTCTATGACCTGCAGCCGCAATCCATCAGCTCATGGTCTGAAATATCCAAGGCTTTTACAGACAAATACTATCCAGTTTTGATTGCCATGGTGACACGAAAACAGCTAGTGTCTATCCTCCAAAAAAGCACGGAAGATCTTGAGCAATACTATGAGCGCTTCAAGAAGATGCAAGCCTTATGCCCCTCGCATAATCTGTCCGAGCATGCCCTCATGCAATATTTTTGTGAAGGACTCAAAGGCGAAGACAAAGCCTTGCTAAACGCTGCTGTCAATGGATCCATTACTAGACTTACCCCAGCTGCCGCCAAGAACACCATTGAGCTCATGGCCAAGAATAACCTCCAGCTCAACAACTCTAACAGCGTTCAAGACGCCCGAGCAGCCGCTGTGGAGAACCAACTAGCAGCCATCACTGGTATGCTACAGAATATGGCTTCGGGACATCCAGTCCAGGTCAAGGCCTGCCAAATCTGCTAGTTTTCAGACCATCCCACCGATGCTTGCCCATTTATTCCTGAAGAAATGACCGTGAATGCCGCTGGAGGATTCCAGGTCCCGTATGGTCAGAACAACAATCAAGGCTGGAAACAGCCCAACAATGGATGGAATAACAACCAGCAGGCTGGACCTAGCCACCAATATGGACAAAATCCATATGGAAACCACCCCCCTCCTCTCAACATGCAAAACTTCAAGCCTAGACCGAATTTTCAGAATTATCAATATCAGAGGCAGCCACCTCAAGACCAGAATTTCGTTGTACCCCCGAATGAGGAGACCTCTCCCGACAAGAAAAAGATAACAGAAATGGAAAAGCTGATTCGGACCCTCATGGCCGAAATGAAGGAAATAAAAAATGGAGGAAGATTTCCAGGGCAGACGGAACCTAACCCGAAACATGAAGCATGTGCAATGAACCTCCGAAGTGGTCTTGAGATACCCTCTCGAGCTCATCTAGGCCCCGAATCAGCGCAGACCATTCCAGGTCCCGAATCAGCACAGACCATTCAAGGTCCCGAATCTGATAATGTTATTCAAGGCCCCGAATGTAGCAGCAGTGTACAACCACCTCCAGTTCAGCCCACTGAACAACTAAAGAAGTCTCGATTCAACGACCCAGTTCTTGACCACTTCTTCACTAGCACGAAGGATCGATGTAAGAAAAAACAGCAGCCCATAGAAGAAGAATTCTCTCGAGAATTCATTACCAAGGTATTCAAGCCCCCGTTTCCCCAACGGTTACTCAAGAAGAAAAAGGAAGAAGAGGATCGAGACATCTTTGACACTTTCAGTAAGGTCATTATCAATATTCCTCTCCTCAAGGCCATCAAAAACATGCCTCGATGTGCAAGGTTCCTCAAACAGCTCTGCACCAACAAGAACAAATTCACCGAAGTAAATAGGATAAGTGTGGGGGCTAACTTGACCGCCCATATCCAGCGCAAAATCCCGATCAAATGCAAGGATCAAGGCATGTTCACGGTCCCTTGCACAATTGGAACCATCAATATTGGGAAAGCTATGTGTGATTTGGGGGCTGGAATCAATGTTATGCCCTTGAATATTTATAACAGCCTTGGACTCGGGCCCTTGAAGGAAACCAACTTGGTTATTCAACTCGCGGACCGTTCTGTTGTCTATCCCGAAGGAATAATCGTTGACGTACTGGTCCAAGTAGGAGAATTCTTTTTTCCAGCAGACTTCTATGTGCTTTCAATGGAAAATCCATCAACCACAAAAACTTCGGATTTACTCTTGGGACGTCCATTCTTGGCCACTGCCCGCGCCAAGATCGATGTCTATGAAGCCTCCATCTCCCTTGAATTTGATGGGGAAATTATCCGCTTCAACATGCTGGACTCAATGAAGTATCCCTCTGAACTATCAAGTGTGAATTTTGTTGATGTCATTGATCCCTTAGTTGAAAATTTTAATGAGCTATATTCTGTCGAGCCCTTAAAGCTGGCTCTCGACCGGAGTCTGACCACCGAAACACTAGAAGAAATGGTCTCATCCATTAACATCCCAGCTGAATTAAGTTCAGTAGTAGCAGCCTTGAAGGAAAATCCTTTCCTCACAGTCGAGCCCCCGAATGAGGCTCCCGAATGCGCTGATCATGTTCAACTCACCCCCTCCTTGATACAAGCTCCAGATCTTGAACTCAAAGAGCTTCCCTCGCATTTAAAGTATGCTTACCTTGGGGAGAAGGAATCCCTCCCGGTTATCATCTCCAATAAATTAGAGGGAGTTCAAGAGCTTGAATTAGTGGAGCTTCTCAAGAATTTTAAAGGAGCCATTGGATGGACAATTGCAGACATCAAGGGTCTATCCCCATCCCTCTGCACCCACCGAATCCATCTAGAAGAGGATAGCAAGACCATCCGGCAGCCTCAAAGGCGTTTGAACCCTTCTATGATGGAAGTAGTCAAGAAAGAGGTCCTAAAATTGCTTGATGCCGGGATTATCTACCCTATTTCGGATTCCCTATGGGTCAGTCCCGTTCAAGTGGTCCCGAAGAAAATAGGCATCACAATCATTCCAGGTCCCGAAGGTCTGCCAATCCCCTCCCGAGTCCAGAATGGTTGGCGTGTATGCATCGATTATAGGCGCTTGAATGAGGCCACCCGGAAAGACCATTTCCCACTGCCCTTCATTGATCAAATGTTAGAGCGTCTGGCGGGCAAGACGCATTATTGTTGTTTGGATGGGTATTCGGGCTTCCACCAAATTCCAGTAGCCCTTGAAGACCAGGAAAAGACTACTTTCACGTGCCCATTCGGGACCTTTGCCTACAGACGCATGCCTTTTGGGCTGTGCAATGCCCCTGCCACATTCCAAAGGTGTATGGTCAGCATCTTTTCAGAATTTGTAGAAGAATGCATCGAGGTGTTCATGGATGACTTCACGGTCTATGGTAACTCTTTTTCCCAATGCCTCTCTAATTTGAAAAAAATCTTGCAAAGATGTGTGGACACTAACCTTGTGCTTAATTTTGAAAAATGTCATTTCATGGTTGATCAAGGTCTTATTTTAGGCCATATTGTGTCCAAAAAGGGCATTGAAGTTGACAAAGCAAAAATCCAAGTTATCGAGACCTTACCTTACCCCTCTAATATTCGAGATGTGCGTTCTTTCCTTGGCCATGCAGGTTTTTACAGGAGGTTTATCAAGGATTTCTCCAAGATAGCCCAACCTATGTGTCCGCTACTGCACAAGGATGTAGAGTTCATCTTTGGCGAAGAGTGCAAAATGGCATTCGAGACCTTAAAAGCCAAGCTTATTTCTGCCCCTATCATTCGAGCCCCCGACTGGACTCTCCCCTTTCAAATTATTTGTGATGCTAGCAACCAAGCATTAGGAGCTGTTCTAGGGCAGAAGAAAGATAAGGAGACTTACGTCATCTATTATGCATCAAAGTTGCTAGATCCCGCACAACAAAACTACACCACGACGGAGAAAGAGCTTTTGGCCATTGTCTATGCCCTTGACAAGTTTCGGCAGTACCTCTTGGGTACTCAAGTGATAGTTTATTCAGACCATTCAGCCCTTCGGTGCCTACTCAAGAAAGCGGATGCCAAGCCTAGACTTATTCGTTGGATCCTCTTACTCCAAGAATTTAATCTAGCCATCAAAGACAAGAAGGGAACGGAGAATTGTGTTGCGGATCACTTGAGTAGACTCCCGAATCAAGAAGATGACTCCCGAGTGACCATCCGTGAAAATTTTCCAGATGAATATCTATGCCTAGCAGAATCAGCAAGTTTCCCATGGTTCACGGACATTGCTAATTTTTGTGCCACCGGTGCCTATCCATTCGAGGCCTCGAGTGCCCAGCAAAACAGAATTCGGAGGCAAGCAAGGTTCTATGTTTGGGACAGCCCCTACTTGTGGAAATACTGCTCTGATCAGATCCTTAGGCGTTGTGTCTCGATGGAGGAAGTTCCATCAATCCTCAAGTTCTGTCATTCCACCACCGAAGGAGGGCATTTTGCTGCAAAGAAGACCGCACTCAAGGTCTTGAATGCCGGTCTATTTTGGCCATCAATCTTCAAGGACAGTTATCTGTTTTGTGCTGCTTGCCCTCGATGCCAAGCCACGGGAAACATAGGGGCAAGGAATCAAATGCCCTTGAGCAGCATCCTAGCTTGTGAAATTTTTGATATTTGGGGTATTGACTTCATGGGTCCCTTCCCAAATTCATTCGGGAACACATATATCTTACTTGCAGTAGATTATGTTTCCAAATGGATTGAAGCCAAGGCCACCAAGACGGACGATTCTAGAGTAGTGGCTGACTTCCTCCGGACGAATATTTTCAACCGATTCGGGACCCCGAGAGCTCTTATCAGCGATCGAGGGACACATTTCTGCAATCGAATAGTCTCCTCTTTACTTAACAAATATGGAGTGACTCATCGAGTATCCACGGCTTATCACCCCCAAACTAATGGCCAAGCAGAGGTCTCGAATAGGGAAATTAAAGCCATCTTGGAGAAGACCGTCAATCAGTCAAGAAAGGATTAGAGTCTCAAGTTAGGAGATACATTATGGGCCTATCGAACAGCATTCAAGACCCCGATTGGTATGACCCCATATCGACTAGTTTATGGCAAACCTTGCCATCTCCCAGTGGAGATCGAACACAAGGCGTTTTGGGCCATTAAGAAAGTCAATTTGGACCTGAACTTGGCAACCAAAGACCGCCACCTTCAGATTCAAGAGCTTGAAGAGCTTCGGGGGGATGCTTATGAAAATTCCATGATTTATAAAGACAAGACCAAGGCCCAACATGACAAACATCTCATCATCAAGACCTTTACTGTAGGACAGAAAGTCTTATTGTATAACTCCCGTTTGCGAATTTTTTCAGGAAAATTAAAGTCTAAATGGACGGGACCATACAAGATCACCGTCGTTTTTAACCATGGAGCAATTGAAATTCAGAATATGCTCGATGGCGAGCCATTCAAGGTCAATGGTCACAGGCTGAAACCCTTTTATGAAGGATTCAAGCCCTCGACCAACGAAGAGATAAGGGTCGAGGACCCTACACTCGGGACCTAGAATCCAGGAGTGTTGTCTAGGTCTAGACATTAATTCAAGGCTAAGTGTGGGGAAAACCCACGGTTTCTCAAAACCACTCCTTCTCCCTTACTTTATTTTATTTCCTTCAGATTGCGGATTCCTAGTCCACTCAGCTTTTTAAATTGCTTTTTCCTGCTTTTTGTGTTACCTAGGTGTGATTTAAAAGGAACTTCAAGCTCTCACTCTCGCGGTTGCTCAGCGCCATCCTCCTACTTGATCCCGAGCAGTTTCACCAATCGCCCCTGCGTGGGCTGAATAAAACTATCTCTTTTAAATTCCTTTAAGACAATTGTTTTAATTATCTTAGTTTGAACTACTCCTTTCTCACATTGAGGGCAATGTGTAGCCTAAGTGTGGGGAGGATTTTTAAGTGCTTTGTTATTTTTAATTAGCATTACTATCATCTTTTCAGCTTTATTTAGCTTTATTTTCATTTCTTTTCCTTTCGGCCTTTTATCATCAAGCACTGTCCAGCCCTTAACTACCCATGTTGGACACACACCTGACTTTGTGCACATAAAATGAAATGCTGTCTGTATTCAAGGTCTCGAATGATTCATTTTATGCCTGCTATGCCTTTTTTCTGCTTCAAGACCTTGAAACCAGTAGTCAATAAATTACACCTTGTGAGCATCTTGAGTGAATGCATGACTAGGTGCTAGCTGATTTTGCATGATATCCATGGGTATAGACATTATAAGACATAGGAAAGAAGCAAAAAGATTTAGTCTTCGCATCAAATTGTTCTCTCTATTTTTTATGTTCTGTTTCATTCGAGCCCCCGAATCCCCTCTTTTCCCTCCATTCTAACCATTTGAATTTTCTTTGATCTTTTTCTTGGCAGGTGGGCAGTGTTGTTAAGAGCACCATCGAGGGCTAGACTAGAAAAAAATGAAGCAACAAAAGCTAAGTGAGGGGATCCCCCAAAAGACCCCGAATGCTTACACAAAAACCAAGGGCAGAGCAAAACGGAAAATCACTTCCCATCCACAGCAAAATACAAGTGTGGGGAAGTGAAGTCAGCCCCCGAAGGACAAGGTTTCAATCCTCAAACAATCCTTCTCTCTCTCATTTAAAAAAAAAAAAAAAAAAAAAAAAAAAAAAAAACAGAAATATAAATAAAAGAGAGAGAGAAGAGAACAAAATCTGAGAAAGAAGAAGAGGAAATCAGCAGCCAGCACCCATTCAAGGTCCCGAGCGAAGTAAACAAAGATCCCCCTTGAAGAGGAAGAATCTACTCTAGCTTTCGCCCTTAGCAACATTGTCTCACCATCTTGATTCTTTCCTGCCAAGGGAGCATTCCAGGTTTGAGTTGGTTAACAACCTCCTCATTTCATTTCCTTTCTCTCCCTCTTCTCCATTTTATTTCTTCTCATTGTGTTCCATCTTATCATTTCCTTTCCCTGCTTTTCCTTCTTGCCCCCGATGCAAAGTCTTTTGATTGCTAGATTGCCTATGCGTGTGTCTAATGTACTCGGATCGATATGCAAACTCGGTTTTGTGCTACGTTTTATGTATTTTGAGTGTAAACACCTAGCCCACGAGTGTGAGTGCAAACACTGATTCATTTGAGGACTACTAGTTAATAGGCTGATGTGGAAAAGTCTTTTCTCAAGGGTCGTTATCCTTTTGATTTGATGCAGGTGTATTCAGGCAGAATCTGTCTTCATTCGGGACTCCCGAATGCTTTTTAAAGCATGTTTTTCTATGTATTTTGTGAATGCTCGAGGGCGAGCATTGGGCAGTGTGGGGATATTTGATAGAGTGTATTTTTGCATAATTTTTCCTCCATTATTCCATTGATCTAGGGCATGATTCTGCTAATTTACCTTTGTTTTCATTACTATTGCAGATTTAGGCCTAAAAAGGGAGTTTATGCAAAAACTTGCATTTTTGGAGCATTTTGTGCAGATTTAAGCTTCAAGGTCCCGAACTGAGGTCCCGAACTGAGGTCCCGAGCACAATCGGCTCCTGACCGATTTGGCACAATCGGCTCCTGACCGATTTGGCACAATCGGCTCCTGACCGATTTGGCACAATCGGCACCATATCGGTTGGGCACAAAACGGCCTGGGTCCCGAATCGGATTCGAGCCCCCGAAGACTTGCTGAGCAATTCCTAGGCAGTCCGCCAAGAATCCGCGCGCCAGATATTATTTAATTCTCGATGCTATTATTTAATTCTCAGTGCTCTTATTTAATTCTCAGTGCTCTTATTGTCCCCTAGGCGTGCAAGACAGCTTTCCCTTCTTTCCACCATGTTCCCTCCGTTGGTTGACTCAAGGAATATCATGAAGACTCCATAAAGTAATGAATTAGATTAGTTTAATCCTTAGTGCTCCACCTGTAATCCTTAGTGCTCAACTTTCCGTCTTCCCAACTTCGTGTCCCCTCTTTTCCTTGGCTGAAGATATTCTCTTTTGTCGTTTGAGGAAAGGAGGAGGAAGCTGGTCGGATTCCTTGCTTTAAAAAGAAAGGAAGAGAATAATTTTAGGTCAGTTTTTAGATAGAGAAATTTTCGATAGAAAGGATATTTTCTTAGATAGTTTTTCTTAGACTTCTCTCTAGCTTTCCCTCTCTTTAGTTCTTGTTAGCTCCTCACTCCTTGCCGCTGATCTTGAACAGATCCGGTTTTGTAAACAAGTGTTCTTCCTTTAATCTTGTGATTTAATTAATATGCTTCTTTTGAATATTGTTTATTTTCGTTCAAGCATGAGTAGCTAAATCTTTAACTCTTTGCAAAGGGTGATTCAAGGGTTGCAAGGGCAGATTTGAGGTCTAAATGTGTTTAATATATTCTTGATGATATATTTAATTACTTATCATTTTAATTATAATTTCACATGGAATGTTTAAAGGCTTGATCAACTGATTTATGTTTTGTGTGAATGATGCCATTTTTGTGATGAATACGGAAGGAAAATTACATGAACTAGTAGGCACCTATTTAGTCTTGATTGTATTGAAGTGGTCTCGAATTGATAGGGTGAGTAGTTGATTGGTTCGAGGTCACGAGCCTAACAAACTGAGGGACCTTTAGGACCAGCTGTGTCTTTTCTTATCTTTATGGACAATTTGAGTGTTGCCCTCCCGCATTCGTGCCTGGAGGGATGGCAAAGTGTCAAGACTACCTCATATGTGGAAACGGGGGGTAGTTTCTCTTAAGAGAAAAGTAGGAGATATCCGAGAAATCTGGTCTCCATGTCACTTCTATAACGTCTTGAATAGAATAATTTTGTGCTGATGATAATCGGGCCCCCGAATGCAACCCAAGGACACCTATTGCTAAGATCATCTCTCTCTGATTTTCCGTACCTATTACACTCTCTGCTTTATTAATCTTGACTTGTTCATTGATCTGCTTTCTTTCACTATTTGGGACCCCGAATTGACAACTCAAGGTCTCGCATTACTGTTTTCTTAGCTAAAACTGTTAGCTCCCGAATCTCTCTTGACTGACTTGTTTCAGCCAAGCAAACCCCCCCCCCCCCCCCCCTGATTGTTACTTTTCATGCTTATATCCTGTGATTTCATTCAAGACCATAAATCAATCTCTCACAATCCCTGTGTTCGACCCTGACTACCACTGTACACATTATCTATTGTGCACACCCATTTTCAGGCACTATAAATCATCATTTGAGTGACGATCAACGACGGGTCAAGCGATCGTGACGCGTGACGTGTCAAGGGCAGTGAAGCGCGGGAAGCGGGTACAACTCCTGAGGAGCGAAAAGACATGTTCAGTCCGCCAGTCCCATTAGCGCTCCCCTTTGAGGGCTCAGAGCATCATGACTATCTTCTCCGTATCAAACAAAGAGAGTCAGAGCATTAAATGCTCTGAAAAGGGCACAGTCAAACCCGGCGGAAAGGAGCGGCAAGCCGTAATGGCACGGCATGCAAAAGGCAAAAATGCGAGAAAAAGTTGTGAAGCGGCATATGATAAAGAGCGACATCGTCCAAAAACACACATTATTTGGTCAAGATTGTAAGGTTTGGTAATTATTACAAGCAAAGAGGCGACGACAAAGTCCAAATGGAAAAATAATACAACAAGGGCGTAAGTAGAGAAGCGATGCCCCCAATCAAGCGGCATCAAATAGGCTCCCCCCAGGCGCGGACTTGTCACTCCTCTTCGGAGGAAAGGAAACCCTCTTGGTTCTCATCAATCTATTTCATCCTTGCGGAGGCATACCTGGCGACCTCAGTAGGATCTGCGTCCCTACTGCGGTGCTGATCTGTCACCCCGGCGACAAAGGCCTGTTCAGTCTTCTTCTTCCACCATGCCACTTTCTTGAAAGCTTTCGACAAGTCGGCATCGCAGGATGATACCTCCCTAAGAAGGAATGAGTTCTTCTTTCTCTCAGCCACCAGCTCAGCCTCCAAAGCTTCGACCTGGGCTTTTCCTTTAGATCTTTCTCGAGAAAGGTCAGCGCGACACTCGCGCAGTTCGGCCTGAGCGCGCTTGTGGAGTCGCGATAGCTCCTCTACCTTTGCTAGCACACCGGAGTTTTGAGATTGTGTACCACGGGCCTTGATGAAGTAATGAAGTTATCGAAAGGCAGCAAGGCAGTTATTCATGACGCGCATGTACTGAACTTCGGGAGGAAGTTGCAGCAGCCTACTTTCCTCCTCGGAGGCGCGAAACATTTGACAGGCCAAGATAGTCATGGGCTGATCTTGCGATAAGGGGTCTGATATACCCAGGGCACGGAACCCGTCAGTCCCAAACTTTGACAGATTTAGTCGGTGAGAAGGGGCCCCTTGAGGCCCGTCACGGGAAAGATCAGCAACAAAGAAAGGGACGGAGATACCGCTAGAGCCCCCAACGTCTCGAATTGAAGTAATGAACAACGGACAAGGGGACTTGGGAGGAGAGTGAGAAGAGCCAGGTCCACTGGGGACGGAGGAAGGCACATCAGGAATATAGCGGCCAATGGGCGAGTGTGGAGGCTCCATGATAGGAGTAGAGTCTACAGCGGACGATGGCATCGTCGCGACAGTAGAGGTTTTATTGGGAGCGACCAATCCCAGAGGCGAGGAAGCGCCACCCAGAGAAGCTACGCTCTCCTTTGTCGCGCCAGGAGAAATGGTAGTCTCAGAAGCGACGATATTTGCGGTATTGGCAGGGGGAGATTGAGTTGCCACCCTTGTCACCTGAGCTTCGCTTGCTTCCCTTAACTTCTTCCGTTGAGCTGAGAAAGCCGGGCGGAGGCTCAACTCTGTGTCCATGTCCTCCATGTCCTCAACTCCGTAGGAGAAAATCTTTGTCTCAGTCACTGGCAAACCAGATCCGGACCTCTTCTTCCGGCTGGGTAACCAATTCTCCACGAAGCGGGAAAGGCGGAGAGAGGAACCGCTTTCCCTGGAAAGAATTTTGTCTAAAGCTCTTTTCTTTATGGGCATACGGTGATCAGCTAGAGCCCCAGCGGAAATAGAAGGAGCAGTTGTTAAAGGGGCGACAACCTTGTGAGGAGCGTCACCCTCAGAGAGTGGACGAGCGATAGTTTCCCCTGCGAAAAAGTAATGTTAGTAAGCAAGGGGGGAAGCAAGGCAGCGGCGAAGCTCAAAAGCTCACCTATGGCACACTCAGTTAAAGGCCTGTACAAGGCAAAGTTTCGGATCTGGAAAGAGGACTCCATCTCCAGCAAGGTGTTCGCCTGATCCAACTCTTCCCTAGACAGAGGCGCTGGCCTCGCCCAATCAACCACCTCCAAGTTGAAATCAGGACGCCACAGGCGAGAGGGTAATTCGACGACGAAGAAACTGCTCTTCCAGTTGTCGACGCTCCCCTCAAATCCTTGAAATTTCTGCCAAAAAGGCCTCACTAGAGCGTCATCCCATCTTGGAATAATATTAATGAAGCCGTCGCGAAAAACCAGTGTCAAGAACTTGCGAAATAAAGAGACAGAGGGAGCAAGAATATCTTTTAATTCGCAGGCACGAAGGAAGGCGTAGATGCAGCTCCATGAGGGAGGGGTAATCTGCGCAGGGTTAAGCCCGTGCTCGCGCAGCACACGCTCTAGCGTGTCATGAACTGGGAGGCGGAACCTGTATTGAAACATCTTAAAATAAAGAATCCTATGAGTTTTCCAGAGCCGGCTATGAAGCCTCATGGTGTCAGAAGGAATAGTGGGGTGATAGCCCCAGGGGAAGGTAATATTATTGCTTTCCAGTTCAAGACGTAAGACAGTAGGGCAAGTAAAGATGCTAGGAGTATTTTCAAGCTCGGGATATCGAGAAATTGGCCTAGGGGTAGTTAAAGAACTAGATTGAGATCTCGTGCGAGGCATGATAGATAAAGCAGCAAAGGAAAATCAAAAGCAAGATCGAGCAGAATACCTTGAGAGAGAGAAAGCTGAAATTGATAAGTGAATCGCCTGGATGCGAACGAGTGAATTTCTTCGAAGCGAGCGAAAAATGAAGAGAGTTCTGAAGTATAAAAAGGAGCAAAAAGGTACAAGGAAGAAACGTGTTTCCTTTTAAAAGAGACGGTGGAAGAGTCAGACAGAAGGGCAACCTATTACAGCAAGACACGTATGAGGCAAACAGGGCACGTGGGAAGACCCTGACAGAGACTTAAAGTCAAGCGATCGCCTCAAATTTCGCAAAAGAAAGGCCCTCTAATTACAAGAAACCCCAGAAAAAGGATCCTATGAAGCAGTAATCGGCTTGTCTAGCGGCGATTAACCCATAAGAGCGACGATATACTAAAAGCAAAAAAGAAAAAAGGCAAGCGGCATTTTACTTCACAACATTTTTATTTATTAAAAAGAAAGCCAGCGGCATCTACAAATAGGTATGGCATCTTCAGTCTTCGTCCATCCAGTGCACGTCGTAGACATAGTCATAATGCTCTGGCGATGATGGCGATCCACTGTTGAAGAAGGGGAAGGCCTCGGCAACCTCGAATGGTCTTTTGCCAAGCCTAGTTGCGGAACCTACTGCATAGGCAGCCTCCTCCTTTGAAGCGGCGCGGGAGCCTTCCTCCTGGGTCGGGGTAACCAGTCCTGGAGCGCCATAAGTAAAAGTCTTGACATGGGGAAAAGGACAGGGAACGGACGGAGACATTTCATCCTTTTGCCGCAGCGAAAGGTAGTGAGGCTCAAACTCAGCAAAGAAGGATTCGAAAGATCATTTCTTCATTTTCTTCAATCTCTTGCGACCCCGACGTTTCACAGAATGTTTGGCAGGCCTCTAGGGAGGTGTGAGTGGAGGATTGTCAGAATCGGGAGAAATCGAAGGGGTCGGAGGAGAATCGCGGGTGGCAACATACAAAAAATGGGAGTCAGCCATGGAAATGTCAGTAAGAGTGAGAAGCAAGAAGGAAAAAGATGAACGGAAAGGAAAGAAAGAGCCCCCTTATATATAGCCAAGAGAAGGAAGCGTGTCTGCCTCTCCGCGTATTATCGAGGACATTTAATGCTATCAAGGGTAGCGTCTGTTGGGAGGAAAGATCTAACTCCGCAACTGTTTAAAATCTACACCAACCAGGAGGCACCGAAATCGTCGTCCAATCCGTTGGCTCTAAAAAAGTGGCGCGAAATATATTCTGAACAGACGTGGCATGAAAGAGTTATCATTATGAGCCAGATAGGCAAATAAAGTTAGGGGATCCCAGGGGACACCAAGCCCGTAGCTAGTAAGAAGAGAAGCGGTTTTCTAAGAAAGACGAAATGAGAAAAAAGAAAAACATTGATAGCGCGGCAAGCGAACAAGGAAAGGCATATTTATTTACTTAAAGGGCCTAACAGCCCGAGATTACAAAAAGGCCTAATGGCCCGAGTTACAAAAGGTGGCCCCAGGGGAGCACAGAAAGACACACCGAAGGGATCCCCGTCGCAGGTCAAGCATTCGACCCAGCGTCATCATCGTCCCATTCCAGGAAAGGAATTTCCCTAAGGGCGTCCGTTAGGGTCGTCAGTTCAGAAGAGTAGGCCCTCATGCTCTTCAGGCACCATCCCAGTAAGTCCTTCCTGTGCTGCAGCGTTGACATCAGTAACTGGATTTGAGAAACAGCCACCGACAGCTTCACCGCTTTCTCCACGGGACTGAAATCCTCCGTAGTGACAGCGGCCTGTCTAGCTTGCGGGGGAGTCAGCATCCCCTGGAGCTCCAGCATATCCTCCGAGGTCTTGATGCTCAGCGAACCCAGGAAATCAGTATCGGCCTGAGTTAGGTTCCTCAGGGCATGGGTTTTGGAGAGCAGGAAGTTTTTGGTGACTCCGTCCATAAGGAAAAGAGAGATGAGGAAATTCGAAGAAAGAGGTGAAAAGTTGTGAGAGTTATGAAGCAAGTGCCAAATGAAAGGCTTATTTATAGACTTCAGAAAAAGGCATTTCGAAGATATACCTTTATCGATCGTCGAGCCCATATTGGGGAAGAAACCTCTGAAGGGGCAAGACCGGAGACGCTGTGATAGCCCTTGGTAAACACTCGGGCTAGTTTTCGTTTGGGCATATGATAACTATCGATACCACAGAAGCGGCATCTCGACTACCCCAACGGGTGACCCGGACAGCCTACTGTACCTGTCGCGGGAGACGAGACCCTGTTCTTGCCGCCCCTAGCCTGGCGGCCAACCCTGGGATGGTCGACATCAGCGGGGGGGCTCTCATGCGACATCCGCACAGCGGCATCCCATCCCAGGTCATCCCTGATGTCACTCCCCATGACGTCATCTCGCGTGACATCACTCTATGGCACTCCAGCAACACATATCACTCCAACGACATCTACCAAGGACTATTCCTACTCCTGTCGGTACACGCTTCCCTTTGTCTATAAATACCCTCACCTTTTCAGACAAGAGGGTAAGCTTAAGATAGCGTACTGAACCCCTGCCACTTTTACTACTCACACTGACTTTGGCATCGGAGTGTTTACGCCGGAGACCCCCTCCGGTGCATTGCAGGTGACGAAGGCCCCCAGTACAGTGTTCCCGACCACCCCAGATCAAGCCAATCCTGCTCAGTACCCCTCGGACTCTTATCACAGATGTCTAGCCCTTGACGCTACCCTCAATAATTGTTGCTTACCTGCCAAGGAAAAAGATCAAGAAAATAAGCTCAAGTGGTCAAGAAAAAGAAAGAAAAGAGAGGGGTAGGTGAGTGTTTAGGGCAAGATGATAGAAAGTGAGAGAAAAAGGGAGAAAAGAAAGAAAAGAAAGAAATAACACAATGATGCGAAGACTTTCATCATTTCGTTGCTTTCCCATGTCTAATGGTGCCTATACCTAGGGATAGCATGCAATTCCAGCTAGGGCCTAGCTAACCATTCTATTCGCACATGAAAAGAAATACGGCATGGAAGCTCAAAGTGCTCACTGGGTGCTATGTGTGATTGTTGGTGTCTAGGCCTAGATGCAGATATAAGATCCAACAGGCAAGATGTGAACGACTAGGTCTAGACATGGTGCTAGGAGTCAACAAGACCTCCACGTTGAAGCGATCCATGAAGGTTCTCAAGGTTTCGCCTACTTGGCGACATAATTCAAATAGCACCACCGAAGACTTCTTCATCGTGACCGAGGTGATGAACCTGTTGCGAAAACGTTCCTTTGATTGGTTGAAACGACCAGCAGATCCTACCGGGAGACCATAAAACCAGTCTCGCGCCGCATCTGCTTAACTTAGCCTAAAAGACTGGCACAAGGCTTTGTCATCTTTGGTTTGATACCCCACAAAGTATTGAATCAAATTTAAATGTGCTATCGGATCACCGTTGCCATCATAAGTTTTTGTGGGCATTTTGACATGCCAAAACACCTGATGTCGCCGTACCCGATGAGAAAGTGGGTGAGATGTGTCATTGTCAATGATAAAATTCTCCTTCCGTTGTTGTTGCATCTGTGGGGTGTGCTCCTCTAGATCATGTTTGCCAGATTGATGTGATCAGTGAGAATGAGCGGTGTGGCGAGATTGTTGAGGGGCACGGGAATGCTCTTCTGGTGATCTAGGAGGACGATGGCCTTGATCTAGATTCCCCTGGGTTACTTGTATCTTTTCTTTCCTCGGCGCATGCCTATATGCAGAGGGGGTCATACGCGTGATAAGCCTTGCTACAGGGACGCATAGTGTAAGAACTATCGCCATCGGACAATTCTTCCTTCAGTCGTCTTCTGAGCCTATTAGGAGGGGATTTATCGGTGTGCCCGATGGTTGGGGCGGGCTGCTAAACTAGTTATGGAAGATTTTTGGTGATGTTTGGTGGTTGGAACAGGGGTAAGGGTGATGCATAAGTTGTGGTAGTGGGAACAACGGGTAGTTGAGTGGGACAAAATATGATTGATATAACCCTTATGCGGTTGTATAGGGTGAGGAATGAAAGTATAGTTTAGGTATAGGCTGGACAACGAAGTTCACCATCCGAACCATTTCTCTTATCTGTCGTTGGAGGCCCAGTAAGGTGGAATTCGGTGTTACGAACATAGGACCAGTAGGTTGGGGTCCACTTTCCTTGGAAGGGGTGATGACTCCCGATGAGGGCAAGAAGATGGCGCCCTGTAGTTGAGATATTTCTACCATGGATGTTCTCGGTGGATGATGGTGGAAGCTAGAAGGTGTGACAGATTCGGGTACGGGGGGCATCGCAGATAGTGTTAACGAAATAAGTGAATAGTAGGATAGAGTATAGGAGAGCCTTGGGTGTAAAGGAACTCACTTAAATCAGCCAAATGCTCTCAACGAGAGCACCAAACGATAATTTAGAGATAAGGGGTATGTAATATTAGGTATAGGATAGGGATTGGATGGTCAAAGTGGTATGATAAGGACGAAAGGAAGCACTCCCAATGGTGAGCGATCGTGTTGTATGACCTTTAATAGGAATCCTGTACAGGCCCGAGGGGTGTGTTCTCAACATTAGCACTCCAACGATCAAGTTAGTTAGTTGAATACAATGATTGAGATATGATCAACAAGTAAGCTAAGCCTATATTTTGTAGGGGAATATGGTCATGATGTAAAATAGTTATTGAATTTAGAGGAATGTAGTTGTTGTGTCAGTAATAAATTCAGTCATACAAGTGTACAGTTATTTGTTTCAAATTTCACTCTCTCAGGTCTGAAGTTAAACTATAAAACACAAATCCCTAAGTTTCCTAAATGCTAATGGAAATCGTCGTTGAAAGAGAAGGGGTTGTCCACTTACTCCAAGTGGGCTTTGAGTAAATTTATGTTGTCATGTTACAAAAGACTCGATTTGACATTTGTGATGTGAATTGGCTCCAAAACTTGGATCACAATCTCTTCTCCTTTTAAATTTAAAAAACCTCCTCTAAAATCTTTTCTTTTCTTTTATTTTATTTTTTGATTTAAAAAATGTTTCAGAGAAGTTTCCAATTTTTGTTTTTTTGTTTTTTTCTTCACTTTTCCTATAGAAAGAAAGAAGTGAAAGGTTGATACGATCCGACCTCCGTGTGAGTTGGCCGAATCTATATATATGGAGCTTTTGAGGATCTAGCCCGAGAGTTTATGAGACAAACAACAACACAATGACAAACACAAACGAAGGAGAAAATGGTACGGATGCGCTGCGGAATGGAAGCAAAGATGAACAAGGGAAGGAAGAATGTTACCAAGATAAACAAGAAGGAAAATGTGGAAGGACTTGAGTGCGGTGAAGAATATTGAGATGCACGTTGAACACACGGGTAGATATTTGGAAATGGACATGAATATACACATATAAATCACAAGGATTTCGTTTACAAGAACGGCTAGCAAACGATTACACACAAATACAAAGGTTGATGGTTTACGTTTTACTTGCGGAGTATCAAAGCAACATCAAGGCTTAGAAGTCCACAAGATAAGTTTAGCGTGATATAAGAGGAGTTATCTCTACTCAACAAAATCACTCAAATATCTAAACTGCTGAAAATAGTAACTAAGTTCGGCTTTTATACTTAGGGTAGCAAAAACGGCCTTGTGACGAAAGTGCCCTTGGTGAGGGACGCGATTTCCATGGAACTTCAAGGCCTTAGGGTGGGCTGTTTAGTGATACGATCCTAGTCGTGTAGGATGCGTAACATGTATTTGATCTAGTTTGAAGGCTTGGATTTCACGCGGAAGATAGATAACTCAACGAGATGAGTTTGACTCAAGCAAGAGACCTGCCTTGCTTAATCTAAATCGATACAAGTGAGGGTCTTGACTAGTATGTTAGGCTCGGGCTCACACTTGGGAGAAAGCTACCTAAGGGAAACGAAATCAATGGGGTCGAAACTTCAGGTTTTACTTGCAATCAATCCTAGCTTTCGGGACTAAAGATTGAAACAAGGTTCAGACATGAACAATTGATAGAAACTTCTCTAGGTTTAATTATCAAAATATCGTACCTTACAATGAAAAAGATGGCTCTTTTAAATAGGAACCCCTAAATCCTTACAATAGAGGTCCTTCTTCTAATTTAACTTATAATTGATTAATTAAACTAATTATAAATAAATCCCAACTAATTTAATTAATAACTAATTAAATGTGAAAACTTGGGAATTTCCAAAACAGACGCAAATCTGGTGCTCGTAGGCGTGATCACGCCTAGAGATAGCGTGATCACGGGATCACATCTCTCGACTCGCCTCTCGCCTCTGCTTTGGGCATGATCACGCCAAGGGGTGGTGTGATCACGGGATCACCAGTGCTCAAGTTGCACCTGTTCCTATTTTGAGGCGTAAGGCCATCAAACTCCTTGCTCTCCTCACTCATTATCGGTCCGGTGGGTGGCACAGACAGTCCTTGCGATGCACATGTGCTAGGATTCACATCATTCTCTCCCCCTTCGAAAGGATTCATATCAACTCTATCAGCTGGTCCAGCTGAGCTTGAAGAGATGATATTGAATTCATAAAGGGATTACTCGTACTGTCTACTGCGGGTCCCCTTGAATGGGGAGTAGAATGACTGGGTCCCGCCATCTGGGATAAATGAGTATATGCCTGGGACACAAATGTTCCTGCTGTTTGTTCAGAGGAGAGATCCGACATTCCTGGAGGAATTTCTTGTACCGTGGTAGAAGCATCTGAAGTGGCGAAAGGGAAAAGTCGCCTACGAGTAGAGAATGGAAGGCTAGAAGAGTAGGACAGCACGGGATCTGAGTCAGAAGCTATAATCCTTCTATCTTCGAAAAGAATAGAGCTTGGTTATTAAGGATGCTCACTTAATAGAACCAAAGCTCTCAATAAAAGCACCAATATGATAAGATTCTGACTGTTGGCGAAGGGTAGAAGGGGAAATTGGCTCCTTGGATTCCACGCCCGCGGTTGTCTGGTGTACCTGCAAGGCGCCGGGAGGGGGTCCCGACATAAACACTCCGATGCTTAAGTTAGTATGAGTGGTCAAAGTAGCAGAGCTTTTTCCCGCTATCTCAGGCTTACCTTCTTCCTTGATTATGGGGGTATTTATAGGCGAAGAATGGGGTGTTTTCTGGGGGCTCGGCCATGAAAGGCGCTAACGGGCCTATCAAGTGGTTGGCATTCCCGTCAACGGTGTGCTATCGTTGCGTTAGGTATGTATATGGGGGTAGGCGTCACCTAGGCAAGGTAACGCCTTCCCCCCTCCAGGAAAGGCAAGCTCAGCCTAGGACGGGATAACGCCTGGTCATGACAAAGTGACCTCGTGGGACCCCCCCCCCCCCCGGTTGATGTCGACCATCCCAGCGCTGATCGCTTGATAAAGGGTGAAGGCCTCGAGGCTATCCGTCTGGTAGGTATAACAACGTTCTGTCTCTAACGCGGGGTGCAAAGATAAAAATGCCTCGGGCGTTAGGTCTATTGTTATCAAATCTATACCTAGACCTGCAACACAATACCTTAAGTTAGTATCAACTAAAGGCATGTTCGAAGGATAGATATTACCTGAGACATTTGGAATGTCTATATATGTGGTGATGGTGTGGGTATATCCATCCCTCTCCTTCAAGACTGTCTTGTTTTGCTGGGTAGGGAGCCTTTGCTGGTGTAAGAACATCCTATCCCAATCTACAACCTTGAAGAACAACCTCAAATTCCTACGGTAGCTTGTATCCGTGTGAGTGATACCTAAGCGCTCCATATGAATCATTGCTTGCTCAAGCGATATCGTTGCCATCACCGAATCTTTGTCATATCTTAAACTCGCATAATAACTCAAAGACAAAGAGGTTAATGGTAACACAAGTATAAACCCATATGAAAATTGATTACAAGCAAATAGAAGGGAAAATTTACTTGTAAACATAAACTTACAAACCAATGGATAATACACAGCTCCAAGAGCTCGCTCTCCCTCTCTAATGTCTGCCAATTGATCATCAAATTGTGATTCTCTAGATGTCAAAGTTAGCACGGTGGTGCTCAATGTCTGCCACAATTCCTTCCCTAAGTTGCTAAGGGACCTCCCATTATGATTACTAGCAATACTTATAGATAACCCATAGAGACACATTAAATCCTCAAAGTATAATTTAGTAATATTAGTTGCATCAATGTGATCCATCAATCGGCCACAATACTTATAGTTGTTCCGCACCTTGTACTCCGACTTTCAATTGGATGCTAAGGTTGTGCCTAATCGCTAACAGATCACCACACTCAACCTTCACTACCACTTCCTCACCCGAATCATCATCACCCTCTTCCTCCTCACTCCTAGGTTCCTCAATCTCATGATCATCATCACTACTCAAGTCCCCATTCTCCCGAATCAGTAATACTCGCTTGTTGGCACATTCAGCTGCCCTATGCCCTCGGCCAACACATTTACAACATACTATGTCCTTAGTAGTGACCCTATTAGGAGGTGTAGTAGAAGAAGAGGTACCACTCGCCTTGGTACCAGTCATTGCACCCTTGGTGCCATAGTCGTACGGCAAGACATTAGGTGTGGAACTCGCATCTTTGGCGTCCTTTGTCCAAGGCGCCTTCTTCCATGGTGTGGTCCCTGAACTGGTTGATCTTGAGGTAGCATAAGAAGACCTTACTTCCTTCTTTTGCTTCTCTATTTTAATGGCCATATGAAGCATTTCCTCCAAACTAGTGTAATGTGTAAGCTCCAACGCATTCCCTATCTCTCGCTTAAGGACATAGAGAAACCTTGCCATCGTAGCCTCCTTCTCCTCAACCATTTGCGCTCTAGCTAGCGCGATTTCTGTCTCATTAAAATACTCTCCTACACTCCTACTACCTTATGTCATAGTCTGCAATTGTTGATAAAGGTCTCGGTGGAACTAAGCGGGAACAAATCATTTCCGCATTAAAGTTGTCATATGTGCCCATGTCTGAATGGGACCCGCGTCAACCCTTGCCCTTGTTTTATTAAGCTGGTCCCACCAATGAATAGTATACCCACTGAACTCAACTGAAGCCAACTTAACTTTTTTATCCTCTGAGTAATTATTGTAGAGAAAAATTTATTCCATCTTTCTCTCCCATGACAAGTACGCGTCTGGATCATCCTTGCCCTCGAAGGATGGAATCTTCAACTTGATACTCCCCAAATTGGCGTTGTCGCACCCCCTTTTTGATTTTACGCGAGCCGGTTCGGGACGAATGTGAGACAAAAAGGATTGTCTCACATAATGCAATGAAGTCGCCACCCTATTTTGTTTCTAAGGTTTAGGGAACCTAAAGTCATGGCATAAAAATAAAAAGCTAAGGCAAAAAGGGTCTAAACCCGAGAACTATGGTTCGGGGTCGATTTATGGACTCGGGAAGGTGTTAGGAACCCGAGTCTCATCCTCAAAAAGGTTACTGATTGAAAGAAAGACGTATAAAAAAATTAAAGAAACAAGTAATGGGCCCTCAGAGGAATCGTCGCTTTAGTATTTTTCATTGGTTGGGACTGATTTTTAATGGGATTAACCATTTTTTACTAAAGCGGACTCCCCTTTTGTTATCATCGGGCCAATGCACATTAAACAAACTTTAATATAAACGATTAAATAAACCAAGTTACTTCTCATGCAAATATATTAATTCTCGCAATTCTAAATAGTCATGCATACAAATATATATATTCGAAAAAGCGTCAAATAAATAAAAGGGATAGAGAAAGTGTACTTGCGAGCGGGTACCGATTGATTTACCCTACAAAAGCCGAAATTAGTACGAGTAATGATAAATGATAAGAATGCAAATAAAATGATTAACAAATTTGAAAGCAAGCAAAATAATCAATTTGACAATTACAAGCAAGCAAAATCATTTTTTAACAATTAAATGCAAATGATTAATTAACAATTAAAAGTAAGTGAATTAATTAATTAAATATTTAAATGACCAAATGATACGAAAGTAATTACGGTGCGCCAAAAAATCCAGCCCGATGCCAACCAGGCCCGATAGCTGGGCCCAGCAGCCAAGCCCAACAGATGGGTTGGCTCCTTTTCTTTTCTTTCTTCTCTCCGCTTGGGCCTGGAATAATTGGCCCAATGACCAACCAAATAAGGGCCAAGCCCGCGCTCCTCTTTCCCTCTTATTCTTAAACAATATCGTATTCTTCCTTGGGTCGTCGGTGCCATTGTCAGCGACCAAGGGCAAAACCAGGCGACGAACTCAGGCAGACAAATGACCCGAACAGACCCAACAAAATAACGATCTGATGGTCGTCGAAACCGTCAAAATAAAATAATACAATCTACCAATGCACATGTAGTTTTATAACAGTAGCAAGTGGTAAAAGGTTCGTCCTCAGGGACTCGGTGGACAATCAAAATTCTTTGTAATTGACTAGGAAAGTGACAAGTGGTAAATACCAATATTGAGTTGTTGTGAATAATTGCAAAATATAAGTAACAGAAAGAAATAAATGGATGTGGTGTGTGAAATCAGATGTGACAAATTCCCAGTGAGGATTCCGATGAGCTCATGCAATTAATTAATCAATCATTGATTCAAGTATTTTCAAAACCAGACTTGCAGGCGGCTATAGAGATCAGGTTCTCACCTAGATCTCCTACTCTCTACCTATTCGAGATTCTTAAAGGTTCTCACCTATTAAGATCCTTGATATATCTTATGGCCTAAAGAAGTTATTCTATTAGGTCTAATAAGATAATCAAATAATTCTACTGTAAGAGACCTTCCCGAGTTCAGGAGAGAGAAGTGTCTACTCCTGTAAACTTGACCTTAATTGTTTTCCAATCTGATCCGTCGATCAGTTGGTTGCCTTCGTATCACTTTCTACAATGTAGACTCCAAAGTATCAAGAGAAGACAGTAATCATACAAATTCTAGTGTAGTTGATCAAGCTTCAAAAGAAGTATGCATAATTTGACAATCAATTAAAACAATTAAAGATGCAAAATGGGATTTAATAATTGCATTTAGATCTCACAATCAATTAAGCATGGCTATTAATCCTCACAAGGAATAGATGGAATTTAGCCTATCATCATATGAAGTAAATAAATAAATAAGATGAAAGCATAGTAATTTAATTAATCAAGAAAAGGAAACAGCAACGGCTTATTCAAGCTATTGCTATGGAGTTCTTGTTCTGCCAAGAAGAAAAGAAATATCAGTGTGTAAAAGATGAAGTCTCTAGAATAAGAGGCGCAGCCTCTCTTAAATAATAAAAACTACTTAATTGTTTAATTCCAAAATTCAAAAATAGGATAATATCTAATAACAATTGTTCCTCAATCCTAACAGAAGCGTAGGAGACGTTCTGTAGCAGCAGGACTCCTTGTTGGAATAGAAGATCAGCAGAATGAGGTCTTCTAGAAGAACAAGACAGCTGGTCCACGCTGGAATTTGGGGTCTTCCTTACCCCAGGTCTGGGGTAAGGACGCTTCAAACCAAAACAGCTCTAAACTTGACGATTTCAGCTCCTAATGAATCGTTTTGCTTATTAGCGACATAACCTGCAAAAAGGAGTGGAAAGCGCAAGAATTAGTAGTATCATCGTCCTAAAAGGGAGGAAAGGACGATGAAAAATAGACATTTAACGCTCCAATCACGATCAAACCAAGCCAACACAGCAACTCAATTAATCCCAAAATAGTGAGCAATGGCGAAATAAAAGCAATTAAAAATTAGAGCAAAACAGTGGCAAAAATTAAATCAAAACAGCAGGTGATTGAACGAGGCAGAGCAGCAAAATTAATTCAAAATAGAGGCAACAATTTAATTAATTGAAACAGAGGCAATTAAATAATTAAAAGGCAAGCAATTAAATAAGTTGAAAGCAAAGCAGAGGGAGAGAGCGTGAAAAAAAGGAGGGACGAGAGCATAAATTGGTCACCCCCAAACAAATAAAGAGGAAGGGAGTATTTATAGGCGATCGTCCGCGAGTGGACTTGGAGGACACGACGAGAGTGGGCGTCGCAGGCGTGAGGCTCAAGGGCGAGAGTGGGGATGAGCAGTGGCAGTGATGAGGCAGAGGTTGTGTGGCTAAGGAAAAATGGAAGCTTCGATGAGGGATTGATCGGCTGAGGGCGCAGAGGGTGCTTGGCTGAGGAAAAATGGGAGGTAAGTCGGTTTGCTAGAAAGGTGACAGGGAGGATGAGGGTGAAGGAGAGTCGCTTGATGTGTCAAAAAAAAATAGGTCAAAGGATGATCAACGGTGGAGATGAGATGGGAAGGAAAAAGGACTTATAATTATTTAATTGGTTCGAGCTATCGGTACGAGCGAACTCGTTTAAAATGAATAAAAGTCCGAACTAAAATTACTAAAATATGTAGTAAAATGAAACAAAATAAATAGTAGACAGTAAACAAAGAAAAAAGTTCGATCTATGGCTCGAGTAACCTCCCTCGAAACCGATAGAAGTTCGAACGAAAAATAAATGCTATAACAAAGTGAACTAAGCAAAATAAAATGAAATGGCGTGAAACAAAATAATAGTAGATAATATTCAGTTAAAGAACGAAAGCGTTCAATCCATGGTCCGAGGAATCTCGCTCGGGACCGATAGAAGTTCGAACGAAAAGACAGCAAAAAATACGAAAAAACTAAAATGACACGAAATAAAGTAAAATATTAAAATAAACAACAAATGATCGAAAATCGATAGAAATTCAATTTAAATAGGTTGATAATATGATAAATGAAAAAAGTGCTAAAAATGCGTAAAAAATCAGGGTCCAATCTCTCTTCGTTTCTAGGTTGCCGCTCATGAGCTCGGTCACGCCTATCATACCCAAATCCATCGGCCTCATGCTCCTTGCGCCACTGCTCATGGAACTCTTGGTGCTCTTCTCCTCCCCCACCATAACCCTGGGGTAATCCTCCAAACAAGCCCCTATTGTTCCTTTCTCCCCGAGGCATATCATACAGGTGCTTAGTGTTTCTCGGATTGATATTTTGGGTAAAATGCGGAGGAAGTACTTCTTCTTTCTTAGATGACTCATTCAATCTATTTTCCAATGCGTCAAACCTCGCAGTAAGATCCTTGAGGATTGTAGCAAGATCTGAATCCTTAACTCTCTCTGATTCTTCTGACATTTCTGAAAATTCACAACACGAACAAACGGCGTAAAATTGCACTAAACCTAGCACTCCCTCATGTGTTTACTCTCGTGTTTAAACTCTCCAATAATCTCACCAAATCACTCACAATTTCCTGCAATTGTTCACACATAAATGTTAGTGACTCGAGAATTCCAAAAAAGGCTTCCAAGAAGACACACAAGGACAACTCGCTTTGAAACAAATTTTGAGGCTAAGTACTTGAGTAGCTGCAATAAGCAATCAACTAAGCAAATACTTAACGGGAGTAGAAAATAGTATATTTGGGAATCAATAAAAGCTCAAAGACTCAAGAACAACTCAAATAATTTACAAATTGCAATTTAGGTGCATTAGTAATTCCTGATTTTTGCTTCTCTTGCTATCTTTTAATTTCTAGCACAACACTTGTTTCTTCTTGATCCTCTCCCTTTTTTTATAGCATAAATGCTCCTTTTCTTTTTGTATTTGCAAATCAAAAATTCTTTTCCTCTTTTCTTTTTTTATTTGTTTTTTTTTTTTACTAATAACAAATTGAAACGAAGACTCTTTTTGTATTTTTGTGACTCTTTTTATGACAGCAATTAATTAAATTGAAAACGCAAACAAAGGAATTGAACACGCACACAAAACCTGAAAACGGACACACTTGAGCTAAACCTAGCTCGACTCGACTACACACAAAACAACTAACACAAGCACACAAGAATATTGGTTACGATTGGAATAAAGGAAACCAATCTTAGTCGTGTAGGTTGCGTAACACGTATTTGATCTTGTTCAAAGACTTAGATTTCACGCGGAAGATAAATAACTCAACGAGATGAGTTAGACTCAAGCAAGAGACTTGTCTTGCTTAATCTAAATAGATACAAGTGAGGGCCTTGACTCGTATCTTAGGCTCGGACTAACACCTGGGAGAAAGCTACCTAAGGGAAACGAAATCAATGGGGTCGAAACTTTGGGTTTTACTTACAATCAATCCTAGCTTTTGGGACTAAAGATTGGAACAAGGTTCATGCATGAACAATTGAGAGAAACTTCTCTTGGTTTAATTATCAAAATATCGTACCTTACAATGAAAAAGGTGGCTCCTTTAAATAGGAAGCCCTAAATCCTTACAATATAAGTCCTTCTTCTAATTGAACTTCTAATTAATTAATTAAATTAATTATAAATAAATCCCAACTAATTAAAAGTGAAAACTTGCGAATTTACAAAACATACGCAAATCTGGTGCTCGTAGGCGTGATCACGCCTAGAGATAGGGTGATCACGGGATCACATCTCTCGACTCACCTCTTGCCTCTATTTTGGGCGTGATCACTTCACTAGTCCTCAAGTCGCACCTGTTCCTATTTTGAGGCGTAATGCCATCAAACTCCTTGCTCTCCTCGCTCATAATCGGTCCGGTGGGTGGCATAGGCACTCCTTGTGATGCACATATGCTAGGATTCACATCATTTAGGCCCATGACTATTGCTCCAAAATGGAAGGAAACAACCCAAGCTTCACAACTTGCGCAGGTGGCTCCAGATAGTTTCTCATATGATGGCCGCGGTAGACATAAGGCTCGCGGAAAGCCTACATGGGTTACCTAGCCAAGGAATGAGTCATGCGAGGGTAGCCTATGGCTCCCAGTAGGCTTGTGTTATGCGTTAGGTCGTGATGCGATCCCTCAAACCTTAAATGATACGATCCTAGTTGCCTAGGGTTCGTAATGAGTACTTTTTTGATCTAGTTCGAAGGATTGGATTTCGACTACGGAATAAATAACTCTCTTGAGTGCTTAAACCTCCTAACAGACCCCGGCAACGGAGTCAAAATTTGATCGTCACTCAAATATATTAATATGTCCTGGTGCCTAAATGTACAAATAAAATGTGTAAAGGGCAAGACAGGGTCGAACCATAGAGATTGAAGGGATAATAAATCAGTTTCAATGTATGACAAAGAGTAAATGCAGCCAAACTTAAAAGTAACACTAAGAGGGTTTATGTTGATTAATAAATTAATCAACGCAGAAGTGGTAGCTAACAAGACAATAATTAAAGCAATTATCAAGGGCACGAAAGTAAAACACAATCGGAGGCTAGATACTAAAATAATGGCAAGGTCACGAAAATAATAAGAGACAGTAAAAGTAAATGAAGATTCAGATAGGAAAAGATCTTAGCAAGGAGTGTTCTCGGGTTGTTTCTAGGGTCAGTCAATCATCGGCACAAGGATTTTGCTTCTCCATACCATAGATATGCTATAGGGGCCTAGTTTTCACTCAACACCCCCTACTTCCTTTCGTAGATAGGAGCTACCCCCTGTTTCCACTTATGAGGTAGCCTTGACATTTCATCGTCCCCCAGGCATGAATGCGGGGAGGCAATACTCAAAACGCCTATGAAGCGAAGGTAAGACATATCTAGGGCACGACATCTCAATTTGTCAAGCTCGCGGCGCAACCCTAATCGTTTGAATGCCCTAGATTGGTGAGATCACACTATAGTAACCTCTTCGCTCTAGGCATCTACTACCCTTAATGGCTTCACGTCAGTTATTACCATTAAGGTGTCAATAATCACAAAGAAATACTAAAAGTTGATCAAGCCCTTAACATACCTAAGTGAAAGTAACAAGAAAATGACAAGCAAACAAATATGATAGTAAAGAAGTATTAAACACGTTTTGGCCTCTTAACTAATCCTTACAACCCTTGAAAGGCTCTTTGCTAAGATAAGGAAATTTAGCTACTCATGAAAAGATATAAACAGTAGATAACAAATAGCATACAATAAAAGATGATAAAAAGGAAAGGGTTTAGAAGAAACTGAAGGATGATTTAATAATTCAAAGGAGAAAATCTTACTCCTTTTACAAACCGGCGGCTGCTCCAATAACCAAGAAAACGGATCCCTAAAAATTAGGGTAAAAGTGGAGTGATGTATTAATGTCTGCCCCCCTCATAAAAACCCTAAAACTATGCTTAAATAGTCCTACAACCTGCTAGGGGACAAAACAGCTAAGGGGAGAGAGGGAGCTAATGGGAGCGCGACAGCACACGTCCTTCTCAAGGGGATATTATGGGATCTTTGGCGCGCCTCACATCTTCTGGAAAAGCATGGAATCCCGTGCGGATCTTCGAAGGTTTTTCTCTTTGGCTTTCGATTGAGAATTGATGCAGAGGTATCGCGGGCGAGAGACTGCTCACTGGTCTGGTTAGCATCGAGGGCTCGACGGCACTCTGATCTTTTAGGCCTTGAAGCTTGAAATCCCAAGAATTCCTCCAAAAATGCATCTTTTCGCTCTTTTTCTCCTTTTGGTGCTGATCTGCAATAAAGATGGAAATAAGGGTTAAATAGCAGAATCATGCCCCCGAAAAGGCTAGAAAAGAGGATAAAATCACACCCAAGAAACATGCTATCAATTGCCAACACCACCAGCTTCTTATCAAACAACCACAGAGCCCCATCCACAACCCGCTTGTGATCCCGGTCCGATGAGAATTTAAACAGAAATAAATTTTTATAATGTTATTAGTTATTTTATTATGTGTAGCATGCAATGCACGGTAGTTGTTCCAGAGTTTTATTTTTAATCGACTCCGGACTTTTATATTGTTTGTAGACTTATTGTCTATTTATTTTAAATTGTCAAAATTTTAGTTTATTCGGATAATCGAATACTGAACCAAATTTAGTTTAAAAATTTTGGTTCGATATATATATATATATATATATATATATATATATATATATATATATATATATATATATATATAAATATTATTTATATTTAGTAATTTGTATTTCCTAATTAGGTCAACCAAGTACCGAAAGAAAATTAATAGAATTTATCAAACTGTACCAAATGACCACCCCTTCTAAGTTCTATACCTTTTCTATTTTAGTTCTAGTATTCTTTTCTCTGAATTGTTTGAAATTCTATAAAAAAAAATATCACCATTTAAAAAAAATTCAAATTTTAAAAAAAAATCCAAAAATTTTAAACTTCACTTATTTTTAATATCCTTTAAATTTTTACTAACTGTTTAAAAATAATTTTATTAACTCTTATGATTTATTTATTTTTCCCTATAATTTCCTTTTCAATTCTATTTTGTATATTTTATTTTATTACGTGTCCAAGGACTTTTGGTCTTTTTAGCTTTTATAATTCTTTTACGTGATTTTGGTATATTCTTTAATTTTTTTTAATTTTCCAATTTTAATTAAAATTTATATTATTTTTAATTCTTTTTGAAGTTCTAGATTTTAAAAAAATGGTACATTTTTATATTTTTTTTTCGTATCTTTTAAATCAACTGACTTCCATATAGATGTACTTTTTTATACTTATAGAAAAAAAATTCCACCATTTAACTTTACCCCCACATAAATTGATGGCAAAAAAAATATTTTCCTTTGAACATTTTTTGCCTTATTTTTCTAAAGCACTTTCATGTTATTTTGTTTAAATTTTAAAAAAATAATCCATAACTTTGATCAATTTGAATGGGGTAATACTATTATTTTTTGGGACATAAAAAAATTACTATTATCCCATTCACATTGATCAAATTTTGACCAGTTACCGTAATATTGGAAATTGCTAAGTGAAAACTAGACTGGTCAAGTATTTTGTGACAAACAAAATAAGAGTCCTTATTTATTTTTTCAAAATTTTCAATTACGTCGACTCTACTATATTTTTTATATTTTTTATTTAATTAAATTTGTGTTTTGCAATTTGTACTAATTATTTTGAATTTTAAACCACTAAACGTGATTGACCATTTTATTCTTATATTTTTACTACCTAATTACTTATAAATTGAGTAGTAAAGCTATTAATATTTATGAATTTCTCTCAGTTGTGCAAAATTCCTTGGAGAACATTATCAGCAAGAGCAAAAAATGGACATTCGAAATTGTCTTGGTCGCGGGCTTGGTCAAGACCGTCGCGAAAGAGAGGCAGACTTCAGAAGGAGACTCGGAAAGTGAGCAAGAGGATAAAGGATGGCAGTTGCGGTGACAAACGACAATTGAGGGATTTTCTATCAAGATCAGACGTCCAACCAAGAATCCTTATCGGATCTCTCTCATAGATAATATTTAATTTTATCTGAACAATATTTTATCTTCTTTTAAAAGAGGTTGTGTTTAAGTAGAACTAGGAATGTAGCTAAGCTATTTAAGCTACAAGGACTCCTTAGAGAATGATCTCTTCCTGTTTTCAATTTTACAAAATTAATAAAACAGTTTTCTTCTTCTAGCTACATCCTTCATTCCTGGTAAGAGCTTAAGAGCTATGTTCCTTATATATTCGTGAGATCTAAATTGTTCTTAATAATCTTTGTATCCGTAATAATTTTATTCCCTGATTTAACAAATCACTTACTTGCTAGAAATAAGACTTGATCATTCTTAGATTTTAGTAGAGAAGAGTTACAGTCAGCTTAGAAGGGGCAAGCGAAATCGGATAGTCCAAGTAGACAGTCAGTTTCGCGAAGGCTAGTAGGAAATAAGTGATATAGTTCAAACCAGATTGACAACCTAGGGCTTCGACTGGGAGGTAGCTTGAGCTAGGTGATGTCTTCCCCTAAGCCATTGAGGAAGCGAACAGCCAGTCAAGACAGCAGCTAAAAGAGTAAACCTTTTAGCCAGTAAGGTGCTCTTTGGTTAGGATTACCAAGAATGGGAGCACCCACTAGGTAATTAGAAGAGGAGGGGAAGCAGGAGTGTACATGAGTCCTTGCACTTTATAGCAGCACTGTGGAGGTGAAGATAAATATCATTGAATTAGTGATCGAATCATAAGAACATATGTCGCTCATGCTCTTACCGAGAATCTTCTTTTAACTATTTTTATTCCTGACCACCTGTCTTGGCCAAGCCTCCGGCCAAGACATACTTTCCAGTTTTATTTTATTTTTGCTGTTTTATTTCCAACAACCAAACCCCCAAAGCTGTGACTTAAAGTCATCGCAACCGGTCACGAAACGAATCCACATCTCACCATCAGAGTCTCTGCAGGCGATCCTCTTACCACTATCTTCAAATCCCTTGTCGATGGTTTTAAGTTGTAATTTATAACTATTTTTTACTCTCCCAACAAGCGATCAAATTTTGGCGTCGTTGCCGGGGACTCTAATGGTGTTTTAGTTTGTGTTTTTCTTTACAGAATAAGAGATAATGGTGACCGACAACGACTCCGATGATATCCCGTTGTCACGGATGAAGAGGAAGCCACCACAATCAGAGTGAATAAGGACTGATGTGTCAAGCCTAGGACAATAACTAAGGGCGCTACATGGGAGGCAACCCATATTTTTATTCCAATTTTGTTTTATTTTGAAAATAAGTTCAGAGATATCTCAGATTCTGCGCTTAAACATCCATTGCACTTGTTACCAGGCTTGCCGCTGCATGAGGAAAGCATCCAAAACCAAGGGAAAAGCTCAGCTTGGCAGGATTCTTAGCTAGTGTCTTGGCCCAGACATTTTTCTAGAACCAGACCAAACAGCTCCCTCAACAACTACCTGACCTCCCTCCACAATAGGTTTGATGTTGCCATCCTTCCCAAGTCACCTCCACCAAACTAATTGCCCCATGTTGTACTTTTCTTTTTCTTTTTCTTTTAACCCTTTTAGTTTAATTTTTAGTTTTTCTTTTCTTTTGTTATTTCACTCACACATTGAGGACAATGTATTTTTCAAGTGTGGGGGTGGATAATTGTATGGAAAAGTATCGTAAATATGTGTTTTGTTATATTGTTATTTGTTGTACTATATGCATGTCCTAACCTACCGAATTTTTGTTTGTTTTTTAGTTTAATTTTCTGCATGATTTTTTTTAAGTGTCTTGGCCAAGCAGAAGACCAAGACACTGTAGGATTTTTTAACTTTTTATAGGATTAGAACGAGTCTTATGCATGATTTTCTGTTTTGATTTTTTGTGTGTTTTTAGATAGACTGCATGTTATGTGTTTTCAAAAATCAGAAATCATCTTGTATTTAAAGATTTGCGTCACCACATAGAAAATAAAGGATACTTGATTACATAACTCCATGTTTTACTACCAAGGCATCTATATGGGTTTAATATTTTCAATGCCTATAAGAGTATATTTCCTAGTGCTTTTTAAACATTCTTCATGTGTATAGTTTCATGATACTGGTGTTAAACACCTTAATTGTGCAAAAGGAACACCCAAAATATTTTGCGATGCCGTTAGTTAAACAATAGCCCTTAATACATAGAACTGTCAGTTTTTAATTATTGCACTGCATGTTGAGTCTTTGATTTTTTGTATGATTGCTTGTGATGTGAAAAGGCAATTGCTCTGGTACTCTAGCCTCAGCAAGCGGGAGTATCCAAAGAACTATCTAAGAAAAAAAACCAAATAAATAAAGAGCAAGAAGAGCAACAAAGAAAAGAAAGTAATCTAACCTGGTGTTCTTGCCTCGGGAAGAGGGAACATCCAGGAAACTATGCAATGAATCAGAGATTCAAAAATAAGAAGTACTGGTAAAAAGCACAAAGGAATGCTCAAGGTGAAAAATAATGGCAAAAGTTGGTAAGAAAATATGAACTATGTGCTTTATGATTCTTCTTCTGCCTGATTGCATGAGTTTATACTTGAGAGTCAGCAGTTCATGTATCTAGGGAATAATGAGAGGGCAAGTAAATTTGGAAACAAATATTTTGTTCCAATTGCATGGTTCAACAGTTTAGCACTTGATCATGGCACTATATGGATGTGTAATATTTGGGGTATTGGTTAGGCCATGGTAATAAGGGATGGAGTTGTGGACTGAAGTATCGGAGCATTCTATGTGATGAGCCTGATTTTTAAATAACAATGCTTTCTGATTTTTAACTTTTGTGTGTTTTGTTGTGTTTATCGAGTCAGTATGCTATGCTTGAGGGCAAGCATGGTTTAAGTGTGGGGGAATTTGATTGAGAGTTTTATTCTCATGTTTTTACTACCTAATTACTTGCAAATTGAGCAATAAAGCTATTAATATCTATGAATTTCCCTCACTTGTGCAGAATTCCTTGAAGACGGACTAAAAGGAGAACAATATCGGCAAGAGGAAAAATTAGACATTCGAAACTATCTTGGCCGCGGGCTTGGCCAAGACAGTCGCGAAATAGAGGCAGATTTCGGATAGAGACTCGGAAAGTGAGCAAGAGGATAAAAGGAGAACATTATCGGCAAGAGTAAAAATTGGACATTCAAAACTATCTTGGCCACGGGCTTGGCCAAGACAATCACGAAAGAGAGGCAGACTTCGGATGGAGACTCACAAAGTGAGCAAGAGGATAAAGGATGGTAGTTGCAGTGACAAACGGGAATTAAGGAATGTTCTATCAAGATCAAACGTCCAAGCAAGACTCCTTATCGCCTGGTTATCAGAACCGGACCGGACCGGCCGGTCCGTCCGATTCAACCGGTAATTTTCACCTTTCCGGTCCGATTCAGCTTTCGGACCGGATTGACCACTGACCCGGGTTGGACCGGACGAACCGGCTGGTTTTTTGCCAACCGGCGAACCGGCCGGTTTTCTACCAAACTGTCCGGTTTGACACCTGGACAAAACGGCGTCGTTTTGCTTCTTCACTTAAATTCCTCCTCTCTTTGGCGAATTTGTTTCTTTTCCCCTGTGTTTCAAATTTCAATTTCCTTTCTTTCACTTTCAGCCACAGCAGCAGCAAAAACCCAAACCCTAGACTAAAGGCGCGAGCGGCAGGCGACAGGCGACGGGAGACGAGCAGCTGCAGGCGACAGGCGACGAGCGGAGCGGCTGCAGGCGACGGCCACGGCGACAGGTTCTTTCTTTTTCCTTGTTTTAGGAATTATTCTTTGCCCTTGTCCCTACCTTTCTTGTAATAATTGGTTGGTGAAGGGTTTAATTAGGAGTTGCATATTTGAAAAACATGTATGTTCTAAGGGGATGAGCTAGAATTGCTATATGTAAAGCTTAACCGGTGAAATATGTAGATATGATGAATGACATATGTTATCACTACTCATACGAGACTAATCTTCCTAATTTAATCAAGACTAGACTACTTAGTACTAGTTAGTTAATCATATGGTTGATGCTTTTTCAATGCAGGGAGTTTGCAGGAATTCTGAATTTATGGTGTGGTTATAACTCTTGCCTCTTGAACTTTTATTTCTGTTGATTAGGATTTTTTGTTGTCTTGACTTGATTCCCACATTTTTCTGCCTTTTAGTTGTTTTCGGGGCTATTTCAGCTAAACATTGGATTGTCATAGATCTTTTTCCTTGAATTTGTTAACTAATGTTTCTTTCTTCTTTTCATTGTCGATTTGTTTGAAAACTTGGAGCGCTTTGATATTTACTATAATAATACATTACTATAATTTTGTAGATTTTTCGATAAACAAGAACATGTGAATGCAGTATTCATGTAAAACCATTTACCTTTTCACTGTCTCCTTGTTCCCTTTTGATTTTGCTGTTGTTTGCATGATTGCCTTTTCACTGTCACTGGGACTTGCATTCTTTTTCTTTTGGTTAGTTTCTTGTTCAGCTCCATGGGACTTGCATTCTTGATTGATTCCAATTTCTTGATGAATGCTCCTCACGAATTCTCATCAACATCTTCTGAACATATCGAAACCATTCTGGAGAGAGGATTCTTGCTGGCTCTTGTGGGAAACAGAGCCCTCTGCATCTCATTTCCTGTTCTGTTATGGACTTTTGGTCCTGTCCCTGTTGCCTTGTCTTCTGTAGGGCTTGTTTGGGGATTGTATGAGCTTGATTTCTCTGGGGTTGTCACAAATCACATGCTAAAAACATGAGGAAATTGTCATTAATTTCTGCTAACTTTTTCATATGCCAAAACCAATGAGACTTCTTTGATTTGATTTGATTGTTTAATTTCTCTTCCATGTTTATGGAATTATATTTATGTGATGTCAAATGATACATATGCAATTCCTCAAAGTAACTTATTTAAGAAATAGTAGACTTGTCTTTTCTTCTTTTAACTTTGAAGTGAACCACGTGTCTCTCTGATCACTCGGTGAATGACAATGTATCGGGTTCTGATTGAGTATAATTTTAAAAATTGATAAATATATTTTTATATTATTTATTTTAAAAATTGTAATGGAGATTGAGTATAATTTTTTTATTACAGTCATGAGAAAAGTTGACTAAAGGATTTTAAAGTAAATGTAATGTTTTAATTGAAGGTATTTTTAATTTTTTTAATTTTCGCCATTATAATTACTCTCTCAAACATGTGATATGCATATATTTTAATCACTTGATTACCATTGGAACACTGCATATATAACAGTTTCCAATTCAAGCGTTTATTGTGTATAACAAAAGATTATTAAAAAAAGAGAGAGTAAATCACTTTTGATCTACTTGATATACTTTATTTAGATATATTATAACTTTATTTTGATATATTATAAAATGCTACAGTAAAAAACCAGCCGGTTCAATCCGGTTTAATCCGGTTTTATAGTCTAAGATTTACCGGTTTAATGTGTGAATGGTTCTGGACGGACCAGCAACTACAATCCGGTCGAACCCGGTTCAACCCGGTTGAACCACCAAATTTTCATTTCCGGTTCTCTGTCCGGTCCGGTTCTGATAACACTGCCTTATCGGATCTCCCTCAGAGATAATATTTGATTTTATCTAAACAATATTTTCTCTTCTTTTAAAAGAAGTTGTGTTTAAGCTACAAGGACTCCTTAGAGAATGATCTCCTCCCGTTTTCAATTTTACATAATTAATAAAACAGTTTTCTTCTTCTAGCTACATCCTTCATTCCTCGTAAGAGCTTAAGAGCTATATTTTTTATATATTCGTGAGATCTAATTTATTCTTAATAATCTTTGTATCCATAATCATTTTATTTTCTGGTTTAATAAATCGCTTACTTCCTAGAAATAAGACCTGATCATTCTTAGATTTTAGTAGAGAAGAGTTTCAGTTAGCCTAGAGGGGACGAGCGAAACCGAATAGACCAAGTAGACAGCCAGTTAAGGATGGTAGGAAATAAGTGATATAGTTAAGACCAGATTGACAACCTGGGGTCTGGACTGGGAGGTAGCTTGAGCTAGGTGTTGTCTTCCCTTAAGCCATTGAGGAAGCGAACAGCCAGTCAAGACAGCAACCAAAAGAGTAAACCCTTTAGCCAGCAAGGTTCTCTTTAGTTAAGATTACCAAGAATGGGAGCACCCGCTAGGTAATTAGAAGAGGAGGGAAGCAGGAGTGTACACGAGTCCTTGCAATCTATAGCAGCACTATGGAGGTGAAGATAAATATCATTGAATTAGTGATCGAATCATAAGAACATAGCTCGCTCATGCTCTTACCAGGAATCTTCTTTTAACTGTTTTTATTCCTGACCACTTGTCATGGCCAAGCCTCTAGCCAAGACACATTTTTCGGTTTTATTTTATTTTTGCAGTTTTATTTCTAACAACCGAACTCCTAAAGTTGTGACTTAAAGCCATCACAACCGGTTATCAAAGGAATCCACATCTCACTAATAGAGTCTCAGCAGACGATCCTCTTACCACTATCTAATTTATAACTGTTTTTTAGACTCCCGACAAACGATCAAAAAGTTCAAAATTATAATTTAAAAAAAATTATATGATATATATTGTAAGTTTTAAAATTATATGGTTGAAGTGAAAAGTTTAACAACTTTAGGATTTTTTATAAAAAAATGCTTTAAGAAATGTGCTAATGATCATTTTTTATTTATTTTATTCCATTGATTGGAGTTTATCATTTCTTTATTTAGTTATATTATTATTATTATTATTTTATTTAAATAAATAATTACGAAGTGAATAGGGTGGTACATGAATATATTAATTTAAAATAATTAGTAAAAAAGTTGGTACCGTCACTCATATAATTAATAATTCATGGTAAATATAAAGGCAATAAAAAAATAAATAAAAAAAAAGTATCATTGATTTGTATTTTTTAAGGGAGAAAATGTAGTACTAGGACCTAATTTCACTTGGTTTTAAGAGCATGAATAAGAGTTTGAAAGATAAAAATAACAACAAAAGGTACTGATTTTTTTTTTTTAAAAAACGAATGTATTATTTTTATTATAATTAGAAATTTATATATTAAAGTGACGCCGACATACCACTATCAGTACTTTTAGATAATCTAGTAAATTTTACTCCAAATTGGATTAATTTTAACTATTAGTACTAATTTTGATATTGATTTAATAAATATAAAGGGCAACTGGACCACCTTGACTTGAGAGCCAGTGGTCTGACAAGGGCAAATGTGGAAAATTGGGAACCCAAATATCTGTTGCCGAATGGAAGGTCCTAAAAATTCCTAATCCAGGAAATGAAGGGTTATAAACCGCTCTGCCTATGATGAGATGAGATAAGGTTTTTTGGGAGACTCATCGTGCCACGTGGCAGTCAGACATGGATGCCTGTCGATAATGCTCTCACACATCCAATCTCGTTTCTCAAACATATATGTGGCCATTAAGGTTGAAATGTCATGACAAGCAACATCCAACCGTCGAAACAGTCCTAAAAAATATGGCAGCCGTTGGATGATGAGCAAGGCTAAGACGTTTGAAACGCAGCACAGGAAGTTTATAAAAGAGGAGAGGTAGTGGAGTAAGGGAACTCAGTCCACTCAAGTTTGAGAGATTGAAAGTAACTAAAAAGAGCAGAAGAACAAAGGCAAAAAAAAGGAGAAGATATGGCTTCTTCTATGTTGGCAACCGCATCAGTGGCCACCATTAAGGCTAGCCCAGCCCAGGCTACCATGGTGGCTCCGTTCACCGGCCTCAAGTCCGCCGCAGCCTTCCCTTGCACCCGCAAGAACACCACTGACATCACCACCCTCGCCAGCAACGGTGGCAAGGTCAACTGCATGAAGGTAAATTCATATTATTCTCTTCTACTCCTAATTCATTTGCTTTAATTAGCATTAATTACCTAGTAAAAAGTACCATCAATAAGTTGGTCCAAGAATCAATCAATTGTTAAGCTTACATTCTAAAACATTTTGGTTTAATTCTTTGGTAAGTTAACACAAGATTTGAATCTTTAATTTAATATGTTGGTAATGGTAGTAGCCCTTTGTTAGAACTAATAGTAGGGGGAAATGTATAAATAAACGTGACGGGATTAATGCTTAATCTGATGACTAGCTAGTATTTGTGCTCCTTGGTGAATTTTATCAGTACTACTAGTTAATAATTACAAATTTAGTGTAATTAACGCTCTTAATCAATTAGTATATGTAGTATATGTTTATATATTCATCTGTTGTTTGCTGGATGATGATGTTGCAGGTGTGGCCCACAACTGGATTGAAGAAGTTTGAGACACTCTCATACCTTCCACCACTCACCAGGGAGCAATTGGCTAAGGAAATTGAATACCTTATCCGCAACGGATGGATCCCCTGTTTGGAATTCGAATTGGGGGTGATTAATTACTAACTCTGCTCGTCTCTTCTCCTTTTTTATTTTATAGGAAGTAACTCTTGTTATACATTAAACTGTAATTCCCATCTTAATTCGAACATTCGGATTCGGTTTTACGATGTGGTGTTGATATTGCAGGAGGCATACCCCTACCGTGAGAACAACAGGTCACCCGGATACTACGACGGGCGATACTGGACAATGTGGAAGCTGCCCATGTACGGATGCACCGACCCCTCCCAGGTGTTGAAGGAGCTTGACGAGGCTATCGCTACATACCCAACAGCCCACGTCAGGATTGTTGGATTCGACAGCAACCGTCAAGTGCAATGCTGCAGTTTCATCGCCTACATTCCTGAATGATGAAATCCATCTGCACATTTGTTGACATCGTCGTCTTCGTCATTCATCCTTTTGCTCTATCCATTGTTGTTGTACTACTGTCCCAACCTTAGCATGTTTTTGAAATATTCTTAAAAAACTCTCTTTGTTGTTTTTAAATTATTGTGTTTTCTTTTCATCTTTCACTTGTGTTTATGGTGGGATATATATGAGATGGGATAATAATTATGAGGACATATAACATTTTGTTGGCAATTAAATGTAATATATCCCTTTTAATTAATTTGTTATTTCATATACCCATTGGTTCAGTCGAGTTCTATGCCTGGATTCAACTTTAACATTGCACATATATGCCTACTTATCTCGTCTTTTACAACACTTCTTAGTTCTTAGGGGAAAGAAACCAAGGGTTGAATTTTTAAGATGGACAATGACAAGGAGTAGCAATTATTTCCTCCAAGCTCGAGATAAGGAATGTAAGGCTAGTTTAAGTTTCCTCAGGGATATGAAGATAATAGTATACCCTACTCTCCTTTTAGTGAACCAAAATCCTCCCCAACTAACCAAAGACATTTTATGTTAGATACCCCAATGAAAATTGTTTTAGGATTTACGATAGCGTTCAATAGTCTCGTGTTCGAGTATTGAAATGAGAACTATTTTAATATTCTTGAGCTACCATTTAAATCAGCCTCGAATTCTAGATGTAAATTAGTCTGGATCGAAATATAATTCAGGACACCATATTATATTTTAAAAATAAATGAGAATTGGTTTCATTGATTGCTTAACACTATTTCATGTGCTTAAACAATTTAAAATATCTCCTCTCATTTCTAGAGTTTTTTTTCAAATTGATTTCCAACAAAAAAAAATCTTCAGTTTAGTGCAATGTCCATTCCATCTCATGACTAGGAAGGAACTAAATGGTCATCTTTTGTTTCCTTTTCTATCTTATGGAACAAAAATTATGAAATGCACATCATAGTAAGTCCACCCAGATTGTGCAACAAAACATCCTAATTTTGTTGGAAGTTTACCCTTGTCTTTTGCGGACCTCTTTCTTCTCCCTTTAGTAGTGTCGTATGCTTGTCTAAGTTCTTGTAATAATTGTTGTGTTCTATCACACAGTTGACCTTTGTGCAGTTGATACATGTGAAGTTAAGACTTGTAAAGCATTTGCAACCAACACTTATGATTCGGAGACTTGAGAAGCTAACACTTGTGAATTTACTGGATTAATAAAACACCGTCAGAAGAAAAAAATGCATCAATTTATATACTAGTATCTAAACGAACAAAGCGAACAAAATGAACAAATACCTTGCTGGTAGGGTTAAGGACACACATATTTCTCCTATAGCCTTCCTATTTACAAAATGAACAATTGAAGGTCTTGCTTCTCATATTTGTTTGCCCAATTTCAAGTCCACTAACGTTTATTTGTACTGGATCATTAGCATGTTGTGGATATGAAGTAAGGAGGTCCACCGGATCAGCAGGAAGAGTAGCAGGTGTTTGAAACACATTTATGGCATTTATTATTTTAATCATATTGATAATTTGAATTGTATGATAAGGTCCTTGATTAAATTACAGGTTTGTTATCATGATAGAGATCATGATAATGAGACCCAAGTCTAATATAATTTAACTTAAATTGTTCTTAATCGTAGGATCATAAATAATATGACATTAATGGTCATGTAACGGTCTTTATTGACTAAAGATTAGTAGATCTCATTTACTAAATTATATATACAAATTCTGCATATGGAGATATGATCATTGAACCGATTCAAAAAGAGAATTTACTAATGGTTAATTTAACCCTAAGTTGTCAATAGGATATTCTCAAGAAGAATGTAACGTATGTATTTCCTTTGACTTGAGATCATCATAGTAATTAACATGTTATTTATCATACTTTAATTCTACACACCTAATAGTTTAGAGTGTTACTTGAAAAAACATTGACTATGATTAAATACTTGTAGAATTAATGATTGACCAAGAAGGAATTCATCAACACTTGGTAAAAAGTTTGAACTTTATGTTGTCATTAATTGTAACGACTAAACTAGGACCTTGGCTAGGGCAATTAAGGGAAATTGAATGAATTAAGAAAGGAGTTTCTTTTATCATTCACTAGTCGGTTATAATTGACATGAAACATAGTTGGTAAGCTATTAGGGTTTGACAGTTTTAACTCATACCCTAAGGTTAACCCGGAGTTGTAATGCTGGAAGAAAATAATTACATATTTCTTCTACATGTTTTTAGTGAGTAAAAGCATCACTTCATACCATCTTGTCGTCAAGGAGTTTTTCTAGACGCCAACCTTAACTAGTAAATTAGTTAGACTAATATACTATCGGCTTAGTAATGAACCTATGGAGACGCACTCTAACGAGTGTTCTAATTTTTGCTACGGATTAATTAGTTCATTGTTTGATAAATTTAATTAAAAAATTTAATTTAATCGAATAATTGAATTTTAATTAAAATGAAATATTATTATGTTATTTACTAGTATAGAGAATATAATTAATATTGGAGAATTTATAACATTTTCTATTTAGAATAGAAAATAAAGAAAAATATTTTTTCGTTAAATATTATATATATTTATGATGATAAATATGTAATATATATTATATGATTATATATATGTGGTGTGGTAATATAATATATATATATATATATATATATTAACATGTTATTTATCATACTTTAATTCTACACACCTAATAGTTTAGAGTGTTACTTGAAAAAACATTGACTATGATTAAATACTTGTAGAATTAATGATTGACCAAAGAAGGAATCCATCAACACTTGGTAAAAAGTTTGAACTTTATGTTGTCATTAATTGTAACGACTAAACTAGGACCTTGGCTAGGGCAATTAAGGGAAATTGAATGAATTAAGAAAGGAGTTTCTTTTATCATTCACTAGTCGGTTATAATTGACATGAAACATAGTTGGTAAGCTATTAGGGTTTGACAGTTTTAACTCATACCCTAAGGTTAACCCGGAGTTGTAATGCTGGAAGAAAATAATTACATATTTCTTCTACATGTTTTTAGTGAGTAAAAGCATCACTTCATACCATCTTGTCGTCAAGGAGTTTTTCTAGACGCCAACCTTAACTAGTAAATTAGTTAGACTAATATACTATCGGCTTAGTAATGAACCTATGGAGACGCACTCTAACGAGTGTTCTAATTTTTGCTACGGATTAATTAGTTCATTGTTTGATAAATTTAATTAAAAATTTTAATTTAATCGAATAATTGAATTTTAATTAAAATGAAATATTATTATATTATTTACTAGTATAGAGAATATAATTAATATTGGAGAATTTATAACATTTTCTATTTAGAATAGAAAATAAAGAAAAATATTTTTTCGTTAAATATTATATATATTTATGATGATAAATATGTAATATATATTATATGATTATATATATGTGGTGTGGTAATATAATATATATATATATATATATATATTAACATGTTATTTATTATACTTTAATTCTACACACCTAATAGTTTAGAGTGTTACTTGAAAAAACATTGACTATGATTAAATACTTGTAGAATTAATGATTGACCAAGAAGGAATTCATCAACACTTGGTAAAAAGTTTGAACTTTATGTTGTCATTAATTGTAACGACTAAACTAGGACCTTGGCTAGGGCAATTAAGGGAAATTGAATGAATTAAGAAAGGAGTTTCTTTTATCATTCACTAGTCGGTTATAATTGACATGAAACATAGTTGGTAAGCTATTAGGGTTTGACAGTTTCAACTCATACCCTAAGGTTAACCCGGAGTTGTAATGCTGGAAGAAAATAATTACATATTTCTTCTACATGTTTTTAGTGAGTAAAAGCATCACTTCATACCATCTTGTCGTCAAGGAGTTTTTCTAGACGCCAACCTTAACTAGTAAATTAGTTAGACTAATATACTATCGGCTTAGTAATGAACCTATGGAGACGCACTCTAACGAGTGTTCTAATTTTTGCTACGGATTAATTAGTTCATTGTTTGATAAATTTAATTAAAAATTTTAATTTAATCGAATAATTGAATTTTAATTAAAATGAAATATTATTATATTATTTACTAGTATAGAGAATATAATTAATATTGGAGAATTTATAACATTTTCTATTTAGAATAGAAAATAAAGAAAAATATTTTTTCGTTAAATATTATATATATTTATGATGATAAATATGTAATATATATTATATGATTATATATATGTGGTGTGGTAATATAATATATATAATATTTTGTGCACAATATTTTTTGGTAGGTTTATCAATAAACAGTGCCGCAAACTAAATTATATTTTAGGTTGGGATTTCTCCGAGGGTTCCATTGTTCAAGGGGTTAAAAGTAAAGATTGGCCTTGACGTGGATACGCATAGAGCTATTTTATTGCTTAAATGATTCGATTCCAAGTATTTTATAAAATTTATTCGTACTTTTAATTCTAGAATAAATATTAAACGCAAATAGATTTCTTCATAGATTGTTTTTCAGTCTTTCACTGCGCGTAAAGTATATCATGCAATCCTATACGATCAGAGCTGTAAAAATTGTTATTGCTTATTTTGGGTCTTTTTGGCAGCTGAAGAATTTTCATTTGTCATGAAGGTTCGCATAAATTTCTTTAGAGGTCAGGATCAACAATCAACACTCTGCTACCATATAAAATTATAGAAATGCTCGCTACTTTCTTGCTTTCTTTCTTCTATTGAATTAAAACATAAAAGTTTAGTAGTGAATATAACGACCTTATTATTCCGATAAAGAGAAGAATTTATGATTAGTTTTTTGGGAAATTTCCAAACGAACAATAAAAGTAAATGCACGTTCTATTCTTTAGGACTAAGGAAACTAATAAGAGAAACAATCACATACAAATATGTAAAGAAAATATACAAATAAATGAGAGAAGATCAAGGATGAAATTAGAGTGATTTTTGTAGTTGCCTTAATAGTTTGAGGTCATATCCAAGTGATGCGTACCCTGGATAGTGTGACTAGATGGTCACATTTGACGAGAACGAGCCTTAGGGTTTGTTTGGGATAACTTTTTTGTAGATTATGTTTCTTCTAAAATCTAATCTGATAGCTAAAATAATTTCTGATAGAAGCATCAAATTTGAAGATTTTACAAGAAACAGTTTTAACCATTAGATTAGTTGTGACAAAAAATAAAATCTATTTGAAAAGTAATCCCAAACAGACTCTAAGAGCAGTAGACAAAAGTGATTTATAAAAATATATTTAAAATATAAAATATAACTTACAATGTTAGTATATATATTGTCGTCTAAAAAAGTATATCTTGTAAAACTTCTTTTTAGAGAGAATATACAAATTACATATTACAAAGAAGTTCATACTGATAAAATAAAGTACCACAAAAATATAAAAGAACTTTTACACAAAGAGTTTAAAAAAAACGTACAAAAGGCTCGATATAAAAGAACACATTTTTTAGTAAAATAATATGATAATATTTGTATCTTTATGGCATAAAGTATCAAAATTAATGATTTTTCCATTTGTGGTAAATAAGTACTTTTAAAAGATGAAATGATTGATAGATAATCTCAAATGAAAATCTCAAGATATAGTGTTATAACTAATACAAGATTTCACACATTCCCTAAGTCATATTTCTTCAAATTCTATAAGTTAGAAAACATAAATTTTTATTATAAATTAATAAATTTTTATTAATGGTAAAATAATAATATAAATAAATGGCATTAATAAAGAAAAGAACTCTTCCATTTTTATAAATTAGAAAATATAATTAATATTTGACACTTTCAAATGTCAAAACATAAAAACTCAAAAGATGACACATGTCAACTTGAGGATTTTATGCATTTCATGTGACTTCCTCTTAAACTCCTACTTAAGTTTCTACCACATTTTATTTATTTATTTCTATAGATTAAAAATTGTAGTGTGCACATATTACGAGATGTAGGTTGGACCAAAATTTTAAACACCGGACCAATCGGCTAGTTTAGCCAGTAAAATCAGGACTTGTCGGGCTTTCAATTTGTTTTTGGCCTAGTAGCTAAATTAGGGTTGACCCGGTCGATTCACCCAATTTAGTTTTTGTTTTTTTCTTATTTCAAGATTCAAATGAACATAAATTTTGAAATCGTTGAATCAATGTGAAATTTTGTGGGAAAGTTTCTGACCATATTGTATCGACATCAATTGTTCAGATAGGGTAAGCTCATGTCCGGATGCCCACGAAATTGGATCTGGACTTTTTTTATATATATTTTTCATATATTTTTTATTTATTTCGAACTAAAAACTATTTATTTTTTTAAAAAATTTTGTTTTTGAGATCACACATTGTGTGACTATGGTTATGTGTTTGTCTTCAAAATTAATATTGTATAATATATACACGAAACGGGTTGGACACAGTCCGTACCCAGTTAGGTAAATAATAGCAACACCACTCGACATCAAAGGTGTAGCCGCTGTCATATTGAATGCAATGCTAGCAGTCCAGTGTCATGACCTTCAAGTTCAACCACCAACTGGAAACTTACGTCATTTGTAAATTAAGATGCCTGCTCTAATATTCTAACCTGTTTTCTCCTTCTTTTTCGGTAGTAAGCTCCGTTATCAACAAAATAACATCTTGACAATATTTTATTTTTATTTTTAAAAATTATCATTTTTAATGTAGTGAAAAATTAAAATTATTATTAATTGAGTGTAGTTAATAAAATGATTGCAAACAATTGACTAAAAATACATCAAAAATAATAATCAGTTATTTTCTTAATTATTATCGAAGCAAATTGAGAATCATTTTTTTAAAAGTACACGGAAAAGTACGGCCCATCAGCAAAGCAGCACTGTAAGTTGTAAGTTCAAAGTTGTACTGGTTTGGAGCTCTAGGAATTAAGAGTTAGGAGTAGAACCCCACCAATACGTGCACACAAACCAAGCACATTCAAACAACCAATACTCCCAAACATACCGTACCCTCAACTTGTATTTTGCATGTATGCCTTTTCTTGCCACAATTCTTTTATGAGATTGAGAACTAAATTCGAACTATAAAATAACTAGGGGTGTCAAAACGAGTCTGACCCGATGGGTCGATCCGTACCCGACCTTCATTTTGACCCGTTGGGTCATCATTTTTCGACCCGTTGAATAAAGGGTCAAAAACAGGTCGACCCGTTTGACCCGTTAAAAAATTTAAACAAAAAACCCTCATCCTCTCCTCTCCTCTCATCTCCTCGCTTTCCATCGCCGTTTTTCTCTGCTACTGCTTCCCATTTTGTTCTCATCTCCTCTGACACCTGTCTTGTTCTTCCCGATCTCCACCTCGTCGCCTCATCCGCATCCACGCCTAGCCCAGCATACATACATTCTTCCATCGGTCTGTCATCTTCTTCAATCATCTTCTTCAGTTTTTAAATTTCCTTAATCCATCACCAACGTCGACCCATCAACACATCATCGTCACCGCCGCCCCACCAACACACCATCTTCTTCCCCACCATCATCAACGCCGACCCATCCCATCGTCACCACCATCTTCCAGGTAGGGCTGCTCTGTCCACTCAAATTTAATTATTGTTGTAATTGAAGAATCCTGTGGTCTTCCAGCTGATTTAATTACTTTGTTCAATCCTTTGAATGGTGATGTTTCTTGGCATGAGTATTATTACCCAGAAACAAAATGTTGCAAAACCCACAATTTACTCTTTGTTAATTAATCAGAATTATCTTTGATTTAGTTGATGGTGACTGATCTTTGAGGACTTGAGAACCCATGAAAGCCCATTTACTCATTTTACGTTATTTCTAGTGTTATGTACTTAATGGAGGAGAAAGTTATTGAATTGTGTGATTTAGTTGCACTTGTGAGATTGCAATTCTTACACTGCTTGCTTTGTTTCTTCAGTGCTGGTTGAAGAAACAGAAGGATACATTGAAACCTGATCGACAGGAAGGTGGGGATCCGGTTATTTGGACTTCCGGGCTCATCTTTGGAAAAGGAGAGGTATATAACGTTGGTGCTTGTTTTTGCTGCAATTCCTTGGTTTTAGGTTGGTTGGAACTTTGGTTCTTTTCCTTTGGTAACTAGACAAGCACTTAGATTACTTACTAAGTATATTAACTATTAAGTGTGGTTTTAATTCTCATTTTCACAGAGGAATTGCCAATACATTTTGTGCATGCTAGAGGTATACGTTTGTGTAGGTGAGTAATGTAAGCATGTAATGCTAGTTGTCCTGAATTATTTAATCGTATGCTTTCATGTAATTTTTAATTGGCATATAAATAATCGTATGCTTTTATTTGGCTTGCGTAATTCATGAAAGAATATTCTTTTCTAGAATTATTTGATGTATTAGGAACTGGGTTGTTTGTTTTTTTGAGTTAATAGGTATATTTGCTTTGAGCTTAGTCTTTGCTAATTACAAGTTCTTTATGGCGAATATTAGTTGCAGGGTGTAGGATGCAAACTTATAGGTTTTATATTGTTACAAGATGGCAGTAGGGATGCAAACTAGTTGGAAATCTGGTACTGAAGTAGGTTGTTGGATGGTTTTGTAGTGAGAGCATGATTTGTTTTCAGTTTTCAGTTTTCATTATTTACCAAGTTATCCTCGCCTCTATGGAACTGTGAGTGACTTGATACTGTATTGACTTTAGGTCTTTCTTAACTCATTTAAAGGATGTTAGATGGAATACTAGAAGCATTATGTTTCTTTTTAAGATATATATTTAGCCGGTTGGAACTCTGTGCTTTCATGGTCCTCTAGGCACCATTTTTGGTTTCCTCAACATGCTCAAGATACCAGTTGTCATGTCCTAGAGAAGATGAGTAAAAGAACAACATGGAATGGTTGTTTGAGTGTATGGCCCCATCATCCCTTGAGAAGATGCAATTAAAAAAAGATGGTGTTAGTGGTAGTACGAAAGTACCTAATTTAGAATATTTTTTTTGAAGACATTCAAGTAATGAAGTTAAAAAAATACATTTTTAAATTCAAAACCTAATTTAGGATTATAGGGAGGTGAATGTGGAATCTCAGCAAATTATTGTTATATCGATGTCTTATGCAACTAAATTAGCTAATTATTAATATATTTTTTGTTATAAGAATTGATTAGATGTAATTTGTGAGGGAAATAGTACTATAATAAATAAATAAATAAATAATACTAGTAAAAAAAAAAAGTAGGCTTACAGAGAAGCAAGAGTCATGTGACTCTGTGTGTGTGCGCTTTGACTATGAAAGGAGTAGGGAAAAATGGTGGTCTCCATTTGGCGGTTGCTACGTGTTGCCTTCTGTTAGCCCAAGGGCAACTTACTCTTGTTTTGATGATTTTAGACACACAAACTAATTAATATTACTAATGCAATTTGAAGTTAAAGTATGTGTAGTTTGCGATGGAACGAATAAGAGGCAACAAATTAAGATATCGCAAGCTAGAAGATCAAGTGTACATTAGGAATTTTATCATGTAAGTATGATTCTAATTAGCACTTGATTTATGTTCAAGATACCTCAAGGAAAGTGTGTCAAAAGGTTTTGTGCGAAAACGATTTTAAAAGTCAAGATAAGGAACAATTTGTTCCTGGCGGCATGCCGCCAGAAATGGTCTGTGTCTGGCGGCATGCCGCCAGACTCGGCAAGAAGAATTAATTCCGAAGCGAACGTGGCGGCATGCCGCCCCAGCTATTTCGCTTTTGGCGGCATCCTGCCAGAGCCCAGGAGACAGGCTCCAACAGCTATCTTTTCCACTAAAAACGGCTAGTTTTGAATTCCTTAATTCATGGCCGAATGTTTTCTCACTCTACACTATAAATACTCATCTTAGATGAGTTAGTAAACAACAAGAAACACAAGAACACAATCATAAACTCAAGAAAGCTCTCATCTATTTTCAAAGCCAAAATCTGAATTTTTGCAAAGCTTACAAATTCAAATTTCCATAACGCAAGCTTTACTCATCCGAATTTACTCATTCTTGCGTCTATCTTTCAAGTAAGTTTTAAGCTTTCTACTGAGGTATTCTTGTTCATTTATTGGTGTTGATTATTGAATCATACATAGTTTATTTGTACACCAATTTGTGTTGCCATTTAATCAATCTCTTGTCAAGCTATATTAATTGTGATAGGTTGTGATTGAGCCCGGAAAAATCACATTGTAAGGTTTGTTGGTTGAGCCCGCAAAAACCAAGTGTAAGGTTGTTGGTGAACCCGTGAAAACCAAAGTGTAAGGTTTATTGGTTGAGCCCGCAAAAACCAAGGTGAAAGGTTTATTGGTTGAGCCCGGAAAAACCAAGGTGTAAGGTTTGAGTTGAACCCGTAAAAGCTCAAGGTAATAACGAAGTGGTCGTTGTTCAAAATCCTAAGGGTGAAGCTCTTAGGTAGTGGAGTACAATTCATTGAGGAATTGGAACCACTATATATCCTTGTGTTTTTACATTCTATTTCCGCACTCATATTTCCTTACATTTTGTGTTAGAATTTTATTTGCCTATTCACCCCCCCCCCCCCCCCCCCCCCCCCCCCCCCCCTCTAGGCCGTTTATCACCTTCTTCAAATATGTTGACCTCCTCACCAACTTTCTAGTCTTTTGAAATGAGATTAATCTCGTTCTATTATTGTCGAGTTTTCTAAAAATAGTTCAAATTTAGGACATTGTTATTTTATACCATTTTAATATTCATCTTTTTTTTTATGATTACCGACAAAGGAATAGTTACTAATTCAACAACTCCAATTCCAATTCTATTGTAAATTTTAGTAAATAGATGCTAATGGCGCATGGGACATGTTCTATTATGTGAAAAAGGTGGTGTTAGTGGTAGTACGAAAGTACCTTTATGAAACATGTTGTCTGTATGAACTGCATGCGATGATTGCTTCTTTTCTTTTCTTTTTCTTAGATATTGTTAACCCAGAAGTGCTGAGGAGACCATTATGTTTGAAACTAAGGCAGCCATGGTTGACTTGGAAATTAGAACTGAATTGTTGAATAGAGAAATATGTAGCTGAAAGGGTTGGCCGATTGGCTACGTCTAGATGTACATATGTAGTTGAAAGGGCTAACCCCATGTTTCCATCCATGGATTGCATTTTGGTGCAACGCGGAGCTTAATTCACGCAAACAGCTGGGGTTATAGTATTCAATTTTGATGAAACCTTTATTCTTAGCTATCTGCTTTTTCATTCTCAAACCTACGTTGCTCCCTAGACTTTCAATTCAGACAACCCATCCAAACGGGAAAGGGAAAGTGATGTTGGCCTTGGAATGACTATTAGCCTATTTATTCCTGCTGCTGCTGCTTTTTACTATTAGGTTTTTAGTTTTCAGTTTTTAGTTTTCAGTTTTCAGTGAATTTATTCTTTTCTGACTAGTTTTCAGTTTGTTGGATGGGTTCTCTTATCGTTTTTCTCTACATTTTTGCAGATGGATAATTCTTTTGAGGTTGAGCAAAGTGTGGATGAAATTTTGAGAAATGAGAGTGATGACATGGTTCAGCTAAATGCATCTACCTCGGAGTCTTCAGGTACAAAAAAGAGGAAGGTCACCTCAATTGTGTGGCAATATTTTGAGGACATGCCACTTGCTGAAGATAAGAAGAGAAGGGCCAAAGTAAGATATGCAGTACTGTGTACATTTGTGGAGGTAGACATGGCACTAAAAATATGAAACGACACATGAAAAGGTGTCATAGGGATGCAAGTCAAGGTACTACTTCTATACACAATGATAATTTTGATCAAGATAGATTTAGAGAGTTAGTTGCAGCAACTGTGATTATGCATGATCTCCCTTTTCGGTTTGTTGAATGGGTGGGAATTAGAGATTTGTTGCTTTACTTGCGTAAAGATTTACATTTAGTGAGTAGAAATACATGCAGATCCGATTGTCTTAAGGTGTACAGTAGGGAAAAGGATAAGGTACAAATCATGCTAGATAAAACACCTGGTAGAGTTAGTTTGACTTCCGATTTCTGGTCTTCGTTGACAACAGATGGTTATATATGTTTGACAGCACATTTTATTGATAGAAATTGGCAACTCCAGAAAAGAATTATGAATTTTTGCTTTTGTGCTAGATCCTCGATACAAGTTTTCTTTTATTCAGTGGTGCCATCAGAAACTTTATAGTGATCGTGGAGCTCAAAAGTCAGTAGCTTTGAAAGAGATATTGGTTTCTTTTTATAATAATTATTGTACATCATCTTCTTCAAGTAAAGTTAGTCATCATCCATCCTTTGAAGTAAGCAATATGACTGATGAAGTGTTTGAGGTATGTGCATCTTATTTCTCTTATTTTAGTTATTCTTCCATCTTTCATGTTTATACATTTAGTGATAAGTTCATTTACAAATTATTGTTTATTTTTTTTATAGGAATTTGATTCTTTTGATATGCAAGAAACTTCTCCTCTAAAGACACAACTTGAACAATATTTGGAGGAGGCAAGGTTAGATAGACGACAAAATGTAGACATCATGGCATATTGGAAAACTAATGAAGGTCGATTTCCTGAAGTTGCCGCAATGGATCGTGATGTTCTAAGTATATCGCTTTCTACAGTTGCTTCTGAAAGTGCTTTCAGTGTCGGTGGTAGAGTGCTTGATCAATATAGGAGCGCACTCAAACCGAAAATAGTAGAAGCTTTGATTTGTACAAGAGATTGGTTGTATGGGACACAAGGTAATATCATTTTAATTTATAGATTTTAAATTGAGTACACATGTAATTTGTTTAATATTTGTTTAATTTGTTTTTATTGTAGAGGTTGAGAAGTCAGCTTTGGAGGAGCTCACTGAAGATATTATTTCCCTTAACATCAACAACACTGAAAGTTCGAGTTTTGTTAGATAAATGTGTTGTAAAATTTATGTTATGAAACTTATTTATGTAAGAATTTCATTTCCGAATTAGTTTTCATTTAAATACATACAATTTTAATTTAAGAATTAGTACAAATGTTTATGCTAGAATTTCATTAGATTTGTTTAATGTTTATGTTAGAATTTTAAATACGTTTTTTTATTGCTAGTTTTCGTTTAAATACATGTAATTTGTTTAATGTTTATGCTAGAATTTCATTTTTAAATCCGTTTATTTCATTGTAGTATTTGTTTAAAAATTTAAATGCATAAAATATATAGTATGAAACTTGTTAACCGAAAAATCATGTCAATAATAACTTGTTTTTATAAAATATTTATTTTAAAATTTTTCATAAAAAAAATTGATATTTTAAATGCACCATTACTTTTAAAAACAAAAACCCATATCAAAAAAAAATTTAAATTTTTTAAAAATTCGGGTCATAAATTCGGGCCGGGCTGACCCGCCCGAATTTGGACGGGTTGACCCGCTCGAATTTGAGCGGGTTGACCCGTTTATATTGTTCACGGGTCGCGCGCGGGTCATGCTGACCCGTTTACGACCCGTTTGACCCTCTGGATTTTTGTCTTCATAAAGAGAAAATATGTCAAAACGACGTCATTTTGGCAAATCAAAACGACGTCGTTTTAGTTAACGGGTCATATGGGTTGGGTCGGGTCGACCCGCTACCCTGCAGGTCAGAAACGAGTCAGGTCAGCTTTTGACCCTCAACCCAACGGGTCACGTTAAACGGGTCGGGTCGACCCGTTTGACACCTCTAAAAATAACCAATAAACGTGATTTTTAATTAATTATTGTAATCATTATGAATTAAAATAGTAATAGTATTACCTCCTTTCCTTTTTAAACTAGCATTTTATACTTAATTTTAATTCAAAATATAGTTCTCTCTATCCATAAACATGATATCGGAACGAGAAAAAAAAAAAATGGATAACACTGCCACAAGGGGCAAAAACTTCAGTACATATGATGTACCAAAAAACTCAGTACCTCTCCCACTTAAAATCTGACACATGTAAATCTATTATACAAAAATTAAATGAAAAAATAACTTCTGCTTTTATTAATTTTTTCCTACCATACCCTTCCGGCTCTCACCTCACCATCTCCACAGTCGAACTCCTCTCTCACAGACCCACATCTTTTGGCGGTGGTCGCAGCAGTGAGAGAGAACGGTGGTCGGTTGTAGTGAGGAGAGAAGATCGACAATAGCGATGGCCGGCGGTGAGACGGATGTGGGTCTGTGAGAGAGGAGTTCGACGGTAGAGATGGTGAGGTGAGAGCCGGAAGGGTATGGTAGGAAAAAATTAATAAAAGCAGAAGTTATTTTTTCATTTAATTTTTGTATAATAGATTTACACGTGTCAAATTTTGAGTGGGAGAGGTACTGAGTTTTTTGGTACATCATATGTACCGAAGTTTTTGCCATCAAGGAAGGATAAACCCATAACTTCAAACCGCGTGCCAGAAACAAGAAAGGGCAAAAAGTTACAAACATGCAATTTGCGCATATAAACAAACAATATAAATAAATAAATATCTACAAAATGAATATCACAACATGATAAGTAACACCTACTGCTGATAACTAGTACGGTATGATTATTCCCAAAAGACCAATCCTCATTCCTTCAATGTTATTATTACAATTACAAAACAAGGATTAGATTCGACTATAGAACACAATAAATATTACAATGGTTTGGATTGGAAGCATCAAAAGAGTTATCAATTTCCCTCTATATCAACAGAACAAGAACACCTACTACCAAGAGAGGAGGAGCCACTCCCCTTTTCGCTCAATTCTTTTTATTTCCCTCAAAAATAGATTAAGCTTCTTCACCTCATCATCTTCATTACAAATTTACATTAATGTTGAGAGTGAACCACACCATACAAAACTCAGACATTACATAATACCGACCCCGACCCATTAACTTACTTATATACAAATCATAACACAAAAGTAATACCACTACCATTAGCCCCCATCTTATGTTCCACTCCTTCAAACAGTTTTTTCATCAAAATTTGCTGCAGTTTCTAACCATTTTTTAGGTCTATATGCTTACTATTATTACCTTTTTTTCAGATGGAGGGTTGGTTAGGTTCAAGGTTTAGGCCACGGCCGAGATGCTGCAGTTTCTGCCATCTCTGCTGAGGCAATCAAACCCTTCAACCCTTACTGCAGCCGGAATGTTACCGAATTTCATACGAGCGCATCCTCCTCCTCCTCCTTTGCGAGATGATGGTGATGGTGGAGCAATGGATGATGGAGAACCCTTCTCATTACAAAACTGAGCATCTTGAATTACAGGGTTTGGTGCCCTACTTGGTGGTGATCCGCAGTAAAATGGTGGAGATGATGGCACCTGATAACCAGTTTTCTGATCACCACCATAACCTCCCTGTCAAAATTAAAACCAACAAAAAGGAATACATAAGCAGAACAGAAACCCCATACATGATCTCAACAGAGCAAGAAATAGAACCACAGATTTTTGTAAAATGTAAAGCTAAGAAGGAGCCACAAATTAGAAAAAATTTAACAAAAGCAAGCATTTAAGGTGATAGTATTTTCAAATGAATTGCTCACAAAACCAGTTTTCCGGAGAGGAAAGGATTACTAAAAAGCAGTGGTTTGATGACAATTGACGAGGATTGATTTGGCTTATTAGAAAGAAAGCGTATTTCCAACCAACTTCTTCGGATTAGCTACCAAACAAAACCAAAGCAAATATAATTATTTTTTTAATCAAGGTATGAATTTACGGATTAAAAACAAAAAAACCAAAACAAATTGGATAAAGAAAAATCCATCAATAGAGATGAACCTTGGTAAGAATTATGTCTAGCAGCTCTGCCCCAGCTCCAGAATCGGCCATCTCTGAATAGGACGTACTGTTTCCAAGGGAAATAAAGAAACAAAATAAGAACAAATTCAGCAGAATGTTTCAAAAAAATACAAAATTAGAGGGAAGGGGACATACTTGCCAGAAAATCTAGAGGATTTGATTGGGTCATTGAAGGAAGGATTCAACAGGCACAATCTACGCGGCTTGGGGCAAACGACAGAGTCCACCATCCTCATCCTCCTCTCCCTCTCCCTCTCCTCGCACCCTACTGCCATGGCGTTCAACTGCTCATAACAACAGCCATTCATTTTTTATTCCTCAAATATTACACAAAAACACCTGCAAATACACAAACTTGTTAAGATCTTGCAAAAAGAACCCAAAAGAAATCCACTTCTGGGTCATCAACGATAAGGGGGAAATTGAAACTGTGACATCAAATACAACAGATCTGTATAAGATTATAAAGAACAGAACTTTGAGCGAGAAAAAAGAGACCTGAGCAGACACGAAGGCTCCTCCTTGGAGGAGAGATTGAAGGAGGAGAATAGAGAGAGAGAAACAGGGGAAGTAGAGAGCCAAGATTTCTGACGAGAAGGGGAGAAAAAAAGAGAGATAAGAAGAGATGGGCTGGATTGGATTGGGTTGAGATGTTAGGAGGTAAGAGAGAAGGGCGGGATGGGCTCTACTTAGTTAGTACTTACTCTCCCTTTTCCTAATCTCTTTTTTTCTTTTTCTTTTCTTTTTAATAATAATAATTATTATTACTAATTTCTCTCTTCTTTTTTTGAAAAAATTACTAATTTCTCTTTACTTTATGATGTGTCTGATTTTTCTGTAGTTATCTTTTAATTTTAATAAATTAATGGAGATTTTTAAAACAAATTAATGGAGTAGTATAATATGAATAAACTGAAGAATTATTAATTCATCACAAGAGATCCACAAGAAAGTGACTATTTATATTTTTTAATTAAGGCACTCAATTTTATCAATTCAGTTTAAATTCTTAGTTTTTAACTCAATTTAATTAAATATCTACAAAACCAAATCGATGCAACTTGGGGTTTATGAAGAAAAATAAGGTGCAAAAAAAAATGCAGACACGACAATGAGATGAATTAAAAAAATAAAATAAGAAAATGTTTGTTGATGAGTTAAAAAAAGGTTAAACCAAAATTTGGTCCTCACAGTCTAATTGATTGACTTATTTCAGCCCTCTGTTTTTAAAAAGTAGTATTACATCCTTCCACTGTAGTTTTATGTTGGATTTCAGCCCTCACCCTAACGCCATTCAATTTTTCCGTCCGTTTGCGTACGTATCGTGCCACGTGTCACTGACTGCTGACGTGTCACGCCACGCAGGCAAAAGTCAAACGGGTCGCAAAATGCCAAATTTTGCATGAAATGGGACTCAAACCCACAACCTCATGGTTTACCAACTGAGCTAGACTACTTCTATGTTAACATTTTAATAAAATCTGACTATTACCTTCCATGTTGTTCAACAAGACACACCAGCAAAAGAGTTGAAGTGGGGCTCAAACCCACGACGTCATGGTTAAGAGCCTTGCGCTCTACCAATTGAGCTAGATTGCCTCTGTGTTAACACTTTAATAAAATCTGACTATTACCTCTCATGTTTTCAACAATAACAGTAGCACAAACATTTTTACTAATAAAATCTAACTATTACCTCCCATTTTAATAAATTTTAATGGAATAAATAATTTATGGGTAGGCTATTAGTACTTCTAATTATTAGTTATAATAAATTTGTCCATTAAAATTTAAATATATAAAACAAATGCGAATAAATAATTACAGTACTAATAGCCCACCCATAACTAAATTTATATATAATAAATATATGAACAAAACATATATATCATATTTGAAAACTTAAATATTAATAATTTTATAATAAAATTTAAATATTTAACAACATAATAATTAATAATTTAAAACAACCTCGGGTCGAGAGATGATCATATTGTTGGTGTTATTGTTGAAAAAGATGGGAGATAATAGTCAGAGTTTATTAAAATGTTAACATAGAAGCTGTCCAACTCAGTTGGTAGAGCGCATGGCTCTGATCCATGACGTCGTGGGTTTGAGCCCCACTTTTGCTCTTTTGTTGGTGTTCTTGTTGAAAAAAGATGGAAGGTAATAGTCAAATTTTATTAAAATGTTGGTTTTCTTGTTGAAAAAAGATGGAAGGCAACCCACTTTTGTTGCTCAGTTGGTAGTGCACAAGAAACCATGAGTTCGTGGGTTTGAGTCCCATTTCATGCAAAATTTGGCATTTTGCGACCCGTTTGGCTTTTGCCTACGTGGCATGACATGTCAGCAATCGGTGGCATGGCATGTCAGCAGTTAGTGACACGTGGCACGACACGTACGCAAACGGACGGAAAAATTGGATGACGTTAGGGTGAGGGCTGAAATCCAACATAAAACTACAACGGAAGGATGTAATACTACTTTTTAAAAACAGAGGGCTGAAATAAGTCAATCAATTAGATTGCAGGGACCAATTTTCGGTTTAACCCTTAAAAAAAATGTATGATTGATTTGTGATTTTGGCTTTTCTTTCCTTTTCAATTTGCAACGATCTTTTGACATCCGTTGATGTCTTGTAACATAAGAAGGTGTTGGCTGAAAATAAAATTGTTATTTTTCGTTATAGGTATATAGTTTGTCGAAAAAATTTAGTGACTTTGTAAATCAAAATAAGTTTTATCTTGGGACCATAATTCTTGTTCCGAAATTATTTTATATCATGCACTTTATTTTTTATCTTTTATCCCTTAACATATTCACTTTATTTTTCTATTACATATATTATTTATACATAATGATAAATTAAATTAAAATTACTCATTTAAAAAAAAAATTGTTTAACTCTTTCAACGTCACTATCCATTTATATAACATTTTTTTTCTTATACTTTAGTAGTAAATATTTTTTCCTCATTTAAACAACTTGCTACCATATAGTGCAAGTCATTTTTCTCATCTTCATTGTTCATTTATTATTATATTTTTCTAAAATTTTCGCATTTCTTACTTCTTTTCAAATTCTTTAACTATTCTCTTTCACTTTATGTTTTACATATTATTATAGACATAATTAAGATACAACTATAAAACAAAATTGTCTAACCCTTTAAATATATCTAAACATATTGTATGACACTTTAATGCTTTATTAAAAAAATTCAAATTGTTCTTGTAGCATAACTTTAGTTGTAATATATATTTGGCTAAGCTATCTTTTACCACCTTGTGTTTATAAAAAAAATTCCAAATAACACCCTGTATTAATGAAATCTTTTATTTGCCCTTATGTTTGTCAGGATTGTGTCAATTTATCTTCTGATTTCAAATTGCATTTATTATTTTTTTCCATAAAATATATATTGTCACATGAAATTTTTAATATTATTCTTTTTATTTATCTTTAATATTTTTGAAAGTGCTATGAAATTGTAAAATGACTAAAAGTGATATAAAATACTATTGTTATTTTATAATAATTTAGGTATATATTAATATAATTTTTGTGATAGTAATAGTTTTTCATATGGAGACAATAAGGGAATCTATTAATATTAAAAATGGACTATAATTATAATAATTTAAGAAATAAATAATAAAATGTTGTTGTTTTAATTTCACATGTATTATTTTTTACATTATTACATGTGAGCTTATGTAGGAAAAATAAAAGAATCGATGATGTGACATGATTGTATTGGTTGAGTTGCTAGCTTATGTGACATCTAGCTTATGTGGCACCACTACGTAGTTCCACTTGTTGACATGACATTATCAAAATGAAATACTCTTTCACTTATAGCTTTCATATATTTATACAGATATAGATGTTGCATTTTTATTTTACTTAATATCAACTATGTTTTTTGATGTGTTGTCGAAGCACATTAAAAAAATAAAAAATAAAAATCTACAGTCAAGTGCACAATAAATTGTGTATAGTGGCAGCAGGGTCGAACACAGGGACTAAAGGTAGACACTGACTTTCGTGCGTGACTAGGGCAAACAGACCGAAACAGTAACAAATAGGGGGGTTTTGAGAGTGTTGATTAATCTAATATAAACTAAGAAAGTAATAGCAAACAGTAATAAAGAAAGTAAAAAATCAATAGAGAGAGGGTCCTCGGTAGAAATCTATCTCCGGTTGCATTTATGGTCGGCCGGTCATTGGTGCAAGGATCTTCTACCCCTGGCTGGTAGACGTGCTATAGGGACCATGTACGCTTAGGTCCCCTACTTACTTCGTAAGAGAAGTTACCCGAAGGTACGCTTATGGGGTAGCCTTGACAGTCCGCCGTTCTCCAAGGTACGCTTATGGAGACAATACTCGGATGACCATGAAGAGGAGGTAAGACACGTCTAGGGCGAGACACTCAGTACGCTCGAGGCACTACCCTAATTACTCGTTTAACCTAGCTGAATGAGACCAGGAACCCGATTACTTCCAAACTGGTTGTCTACTTTACCCTGCAGCTTCGCGTTAGTTATAACAATAGAGATGACTTTAATCGCCTAGGTCTAGCAGGTAGTTGGCCAGACTAGAAACAACCCTAGTAGATTTGACAAGAATATGTTAAATAAACAAATACAAACTAGTGGTATATTAATTTCAATTCGACCTCATGGCTTTCCTAAGCAACCTTCGATGATTCCTACCAAGAACAAGATATTTAGCTACTCATAAAAAGTAAAACAAATAAAATAAATAAATTGCATAATTAAAGAAGAAGAGAATGGGAAAAAACTCCTAAATATTACCGGCCGGAGCAAAGCTCTGGTTTATTACAAAACTGCTGGAAGAAGAGAGAGGCGGAAGAAGAAGAAGAGAGAAATAGGGCGGAAGAGAGAGCCTCCTTTAAAACCCTAATTATTTTAATTTATATATTAAATAAAATAGAAGTCCTAAGTCTAATAGAACTAGGTTTTCCTTAATTATGCTTTTACTGAGGTGGGAACACGGAGGGGAAGTCGGAGAATTAGTCGGATTTATTAAATTTCCTTTTCCGCACTTTCCATTTTCTGCAGTTGGCCTGCGAGCGATGAGCAGCTAGGCCTAGACGCTCGAAACACTCAAAAATCCAGTAAATAATGCATCTTTCTGGAATTTCCTCTCCTAAAGCCTGAATCTGCAATAAGTAAAGAAAGAGAGACTAATCAGTAGCATCAAGATCCAAAAAGGGCTAGGAAAGGAAGAGAAAATGTGCACAAAATACATCATATCAAACATCCCCACACTACCCCAATACTCGCCCTCGAGCATTAAACTTAAAACGTCACCTCGTTCGGAACACACAACCTCAATCCAAAACACACAGAATACTGTACCGCCTCCACATACACCTCGACCGAGCAGTATGCCACCCTCCTTCCTAGATGAACTCTGCACTACTCTTAAGGAATTACGAAACCAAAAGAGTAGCTTTCCTATGCCAGCCTGCTACAAGCAATCCTCACAAGATAAAGTGTTTATCACTCACGCTTAGAAACATGGCTATGTGTTTAAAGCTCATAAAATGCAAATGACACAGCACACAGTTTGGTTTCGCAATAGCGATCCGAGTTAAAATCCACATGCATGAGCAATCAATCAATCAAAAAGGACTTTGTAGGGGATAGAAAGAAGGGGGATGTGCGGAGAAAAGATGAAAGGAGGAAAAGAAGGTAGAAGAAGAGAAGAGAAAGAATAGAAAAGATGGAGAAGTGAACAGAATTAGAATCCTTAGCTGGAGAAAAAGAGAAATCGGTGAGAGAGCATCTGGCAGTAGCAAGGGCTAGACAATGATGGTGAGTCTGCTTTGGGGATTCTTCTTCTGTGGAGGAGCCGGCTATCTTCTGGAATTCTTCAAGTTCTTGATCTGCTTCAGTTTGATGCTCCCCTTTGCTCAAATTTTTTTTTTGAATTTTTTTTTTGAAGATGAAAGAGCAAAGGGGAGGGGTACAACATTTATTTTTCTTCGATCTGACTAGAGTATCGAGCATTTTTATTTTCAAGTCGCTCATCGAATGATCGGTTGCAGCTACTTGATCTAGCTGTTCTTTGTTCTTTTTCATTTTTGCTCTGTAATACGATTGACTGCTTTTAGCATCTCAATCTAGACAATCGTTTCTATTTCTGTGCGGCAGTTGGGTCAACTGTTCCCAGCGTCTCGATCTATCGGCTCATAATCCCCACACTAAGGATTTGCACCATCTAGCCCCTCATGTTGTCTACTGCCCATAAAAAAAGATGCTTCTCACCTGCTAAGGATAGGACGAAAGAAAGAAACACAAGTGGTCAGAAGGGGGAAGTGGATAGGGCAAGAAGCAGAGAGAAATAGAGCCGAAGAAAGAGAGAGAAGCGAAGTTGCAAAGTCTTTTATCCTTTTGTGCTTTCCCATGTCTGCTGGTGCCCATACCTAGGGATCTCATGCGAAACTAACTAGTAACTAGTCATGCATTCATCACTCAATAAAAAGATGCGGCAATGGAAGCTCAAACACTCACAGGGTAAAAAATATTGATTGCAAGCAGCTAGGGCAAGACATAGTCATAAGAGCTAACATGCAGTATGGTGTGCAAGTGGTTTTAGTGTAGTGGGCCTACTCTGTACATTCCATCAAAGGTGAGTTTGAAAAACAGGGGTAGCGCAAACTTAGCAAAAGGTTATTTACAGAAAACCAAAGTTCACAAAATCCTAAAAAATCGACAAAATTGCCCAAAATAAACACACAAAACAAACACATAAGTGTCCCTCCCCACACTTAGGCAACACATTGTCCTCAATGCGAAGAGGGGACTTAAACAAGGGCATACAAAAATAAAATAATAATAAAGATAAAATAAAGAGAAAGGAGGGAAGAAACGTGGGTTGCCTCCTACGAAGCGCCTCAGTTAACGTCTAGGGCAAGACGCAGGCTGATCATATCATTCTGGATTTGGTGGCTCTACCAAGAGGGAATGCAAACCCTCATAGAATAGCTCCAATCTGTGGTCATGCACTTGAAAAATAAAGCATGTGTCCATACTCTGAATTGCAACTACACCAGGATCATACACCTGCGTGACAAGGTAAGGGCTGGTCCACCGAGACTGCGATTTTCTAGAAAATAGCCTAAGACGAGAATTGTAAAGTAAAACTTTTTGTCCAGTATCAAAGGTCTTAGGAGAGAGCAACTTATCGTGATGAGTGTTCGTGATGGTTGTGTCTTTGGCAGTCCGCGGAGCTGGGTGAGCATTGGGCGTCATACCCTTGCTGGTCACGGCAGTGGTGGCAGCAGTAGGGGCAGTGGCCATTGTGGCGATGAGAGCGGTTGTGGTGATGACTGAAGTTACTGCCATGGTGTTGGGGAGCGCCTAGGGCTGGGGTAAGCTCCTTGATGTCAACAGTCGTCCACCCAAGAGCCTCGCGGTATCCTTTGAGTGTGGATAATAGTTCGCGCTCCGCAATAGGATCGAGCTCACTAGAGATGATCACCGGGAGTGTATCATGCTCGCCAAGGTAGGCGTACTTGAGGTGCGAGGGCAAGCTCTTCAATTCTGATTTTGAGTCCTGTAAAAGAGAGGGGTGTTTAGTATGATCAGGGGGAAAAGGAGAAGTAACATGGGGAGAAGGGATAACAGAATGCTCTTCCAAAGCAGCGACGACTTCAGGCAATTTAGGTGGGGTCACAAGCGTCAAGGCTAAGGTGTCCAGTGCTACGGGCGGGATACTCCTATCTAGGGCAAGGCTAGAAAACTCGGTGGGGTGTCTCATATAGTCAAGAATATTGAACTTGATAGTTTCGTCGTCGAATTCAAGAGTAATAGAGGCGTCATGGACATCAATCTTGGCTCTTGCGGTCCGGAGAAAGGGTCGTCCGAGCAGCATATCAGAGGCCTTGACAGAATGCCCATCCTTTATGTCAATCACGTAGAAGTCGGCTGGGTAGATGAAATCTCCAACTTAGACCAAGACATCTTCAATAACCCCCTCGGGCTGGATGACGGATTTGTCAGCTAGTTGTATAGTAACCTGGGTGTTCTTAAGGGGTCCAAGGCCTAGACTATTGTATATTGTCAAGGGCAAGACGTTGATACCTGCACCAGAATCGCACATAGCTCTACCAATGTTAGTAGTACCGATTTTACATGGGAGGGAGAACATACCTTTGTCCTTGCACTTGGGTGGAAGCTTTTGTTGGATAGCGGCTGAGGCGTTCCCACCTACGCTAATCTTTTTCACACCTACCATGTTATATTTGTTAGCACACCAATTTTTCAAAAAATTAGCACAGCGAGGAACGTTTTTAATAGCCTGCAGTAAAGGAATATTGACTTAGACTTTACTAAACATGCCAAAAATTTCACGATCCTCCCCATCCTTTTTAGATTTGACCAATCGTTGAGGAAAGGGAGGCTCAAGCACTTTCATGATGAAATCTTCACTGAATTTTGGGTTTTCCTCAACCCTTCGTAGGGAGCCGTGTCTTCTAGCATGGTGGACACGCTTCTCCTTCTCTACATCCGTCTTGGCTTCTTTTGGTTCGGGCATGGGTTCAGGTAACTCAGCGTCTAGGGCAGGCAGCACACGGGATGGTATTTCTGGACTGCTGCGAAGTGTCATGGCGCAGACAGCATATTGCGGGTTGAATTCTGGTTGAGGCGGTAGGCATCTTTGGTTATATATCTCCTTCATCTCTCCAGTCAAAACACTCAATTGTTTTTGTATATCAAGCATAAAATTTGTTACCTCATCGGACAGTGGTGCCGGAGGCACTGGTTCTTGAGGCACTTGATGTTGAAAGTGCTGAAGGTTGAGCGGTGACTGACTAGGGTACTGCTCATAGTTTGGGCACTCGTACTGCTACGGTGACTGACTAGGCCAAGACGGTTGCGGATTGTTGTACCAACTTTGGTTAGGATGGTGCCAACCCTGGTCATAGTTATTGGTATAAGGATCAAACTGCCATGGAGCTCCGTTGTAATTACCAACCGTATTAACTTGAAATTCATTAGGAATGTAGGGGCATGCATCGATCGGATGGTTAGAAAAGTTATGAAATCCGTGCGTCTTGCCTTGGACAAGTTGTCTTGCGGCTAAAGTCTGAATCATACCAGTGATGGCGGCGAGCTATTTTTCCATAGAAGCAGCACGAACGTCTTCGGCATTGGCCATGTTGGGGAATTCGGGGGGTGGTGATGTTTTCAGCGTCTAGGTCTTGACGCGGAAGGAAGGTCGAGATTGTCCAGGGCAGAGAGGGTTCTTTCAAGGACTGGGGCAGAGACTTCTCCGGTGTCAGTGGATGGTCTCCTAGCCTGTCTTCTGGGTCTGCTCTCTGTCCATGGGGGGGTTGATGTTTTCAACGTCTAGGTCTAGATATCCTACTCTCACAAACAAAAGAAAGAAATCAGTACCGTTAGTCCCCGACAATGGTGCCATTTTGATGTGTTGTCGAAGCACATTAAAAAATAAATAATAAAATCCTACAGTCAAGTGCACAATAAATTGTGTATAGTGGTAGCAGGGTCGAACACAAGGACTAAGGGTAGACGCTGACTTTTGTGTGTGACTAGGGCAAACAAACCGAAATAGTAATAAGTAGGGGGGCTTTGAGAGTGTTGATTAATCTAATATAAACTAAGAAAGTAATAACAAACAATAATAAAGTAAGTAAGAAATCAATAGAGAGAGGGTCCTCGGTAAAAATCTATCTCCGGTTGCATTTATGGTCGGTCAGTTATTGGTGCAAGGATCTTCTACCCCTGACAGGTAGACGTGCTATGGGGACCAGGTATGCTTAGGTCCCCTGCTTATCTTCGTAAGAGAAGTTACCCCAAGGTACGCTTATGGGGTAGCCTTGACAGTTCGTCGTTCTCCAAGGTACGCTTATGGAGAGAATACTCGGATGCCCATGAAGAGGAGGTACGACACATATAGGGCGAGACACTCAGTACGCTCGAGGCACTATCCTAATTACTCGTTTAACCCAGCTGAATGAGACCAGGAACCCGATTACGTCCAAACTGGTTGTCTACTTTACCCTGCAGCTTCGCGTTAGTTATAACAACAGAGATGACTTTAATCGCCTAGGTCTAGCAGCTAGTTGGCCAGACTAGAAACAACCCTAGTAGATTTGACAAGAATATGTTAAATAAACAAATACAAACCAGTGGTATATTAATTTCAATTTGACCTCATGGCTTTCCTAAGCAACCTTCGATGATTCCTACCAAGATCAAGAAATTTAGCTACTCATAAAAAGTAAAACAAATAAAACAAATAAATTGCATAATTAAAGAAGAAGAGAATGGGAAAAACTCTTGAATATTACCGGCCGGAGCAAAGCTCTGGTTTATTACAAAACTGTTGGAAGAAGAGAGAGGCGGAAGAAGAAGAAGAGAGAAATAGGGCGAAAGAGAGAGCCTTCTTTAAAATCCATTTTCTCTTAGACGATATCACCGGATTAAACCGGATTGAACCGACTGGTTTTTATTGTAGCATTTTATAATATATCAAAAAATATTATTAAAATTGAAAAAGTTAAAAAATGACGTCGTTTTGGTCCATATCAAAACGGTGCCGTTTTGGGTTCCAAAACGGGGGCGTTTTGATTTGGCCCTGATATGGGCCTGTGGGCCTTATCAAAACTGCATCATTTTGGGCCCATGGGCCGTGTCAAAATGACGACGTTTTGACACATCATCAAACCAGCCAGTTTGATAGAAAACTGGCCGGTTCGCCGATTCGTAAAAAACCGGCCGGGTCGACCGGTCCGACCCTGGTCAGAGGCAAATCCGGTCCTATAGCTGAATCAGACCGGAAAGGTGAAAACGACCGGTTCTGATAACAAGGGTCAATTGGATAGCTGCGCGTCAGACCTAGATTCATTTGTAAGAAACATTTTCTATGACCTGACCCAAAGTGACCCTAATTTTTTATTCGATTTTGTTGTCCTAATTTTTTGGTTTGGTATTTAGGTATGGTTTAGAATATTAGTTTTTCGTATAGCGCTACTGAAGACCATAATTATGAAAAAAATGAAAATCATAAATTTATTGGTTCGATCTAACATTTTGGATCGAAAATGGAAAAGTTTAGTTCGACTGATCGACCCTGCTGATTTTTTATCAAGTCGGACGAACCAGGTGCAAAACCACCCGATTTGTGCACTTTTTTTTTGCTGTAATAGGAACCAAACGTTGTTGTTTGGTCCAAGAATTAGGAAAAAAATTAAAATTAAAACAAACCAGCATAGTAGACTTCATCTCCTCCGCCTCCATACGACCACTATTCTTCTCGCCCTAAACAACAACTGCAAACTTGGTGAAGTTGCAACAACAAACTAAATTCTTGAACGCGAAGAGATAGAAGCGGCTTGAAAAATCCAGTGCAAATTCAAGAAGATAGGGAGATGGGAGATGAAGTTATAAAATAGAAAAATTCCAAAAGAGGTACAGAAGATAGGAAGGTGGAAGATGAAGTGAAAAAAAGTGGATTTATTTATTTGTTTAATGAGGGTTTTGTATTGAGAATTGAGTCATGGGCGTTCAAATCTTGGAATTATAATTTTATTAATATCAATTAAGGTGAGAACAACAATTAACAAAGTACTCTTTTTTCGGTAAAAAAAAACAACTATCAAAGGGCATGATCAACAATAAAACTAATTACTACTATAAAATACTCCATCCGGACAGCAATAATCGTCATTTTTCTATGAAATGTTACTATACACTTTACTTGACTTTTTAGTGTTTGTTTTAGTGAATGTTATTGTTTCAGAAAGTCAATTAATATGGTCTAGAGGGAGTATAAAGTATGAACAAAAATTTCCTGCTGCTTCACTTGACAAGTCATTGTCATCATCTAGTTTGTCACTTTTTTTTCTTCATTGAATTCAAATCATGTTTTCATTATCTGCTGCAAGAGTTGTGATTTCATGAAAGTTGTGGCTTAGATGAGAGAAACGCTTTCCCGTAGCATCTTGGGAGTTTCCTTAGACTTCAACACTAAGACAATTTTTAACAATTCCAGCTCTAGCATCCCTGCTCCATCTTTTGGAGACATACTGTAATTGAATTTTCTTACAAAATTAAGATTCTTACAAAATTAAACTTCATACAACTGCATTCGACTGCATATCTAACTGAATGCTCATGTACTCTTCCACCATATCTAACCTTGTGTGTTGTAGTGGATTGGTACTTGCAATCTTTATAAATTGTGCAATCCCATGCTTTAACATATTCAGCTTGATTTCTGCAGCAGCGTTTTGCTGTTTTGGGTTATGTTCTTTGTGGCATTCATTAATAAAATCTTCTGCTTATTTAAAAAACATATTCAGCTTGAAATAGTTTAAAAACTGGAGGAGTACATACCTTTGCTGCTTGCCTCAACATTTCCACATCAACTTGTAGTACTGGAGTAGCCTCTGTCTCATGTTAAATTCTGCCAATAGCTCTTGATATCTTCTGTCAGCCAACAATCTATTACTCCCTCTGTCCATAAATAATGGACGCGAGGGAGTGAATCACAGGTTTTAAGAAACCTGACTTTGTTGTCAGCTGGTGGGCTGATCCTTGTCTGTAGGCTCCACCAAGCCAACACACTTCTTCTTCCTTTGTTTCTTGTTTTCGTCTCAAACTCTCTCTTTCCTCCATTTTTCTCTCAAAAAAACCTTCAATTCCAAATCAATACTCAATTCCAAACCAACTTCTGTTAGCATAATATGGCCATCTTCCGATAAATAATTCCAAGCATGTGCACTCCAAAGCAAGGAGGACTTCAGCTACATAGAACCTACACAAATGATGATTCAACATTAATTGCAGGTTATGAGACTAAAGTCAGGGAAACATTAATTCCACCATATCCCAGCTTTTTCAATTCATTGTGTGTCTAAAGATCAGATGTGAAGGAAATACAAAAAATGCACTGCAAATGCAAGGGAAAAGGAGCTGCCTTGTTTAAAAAAATATGGAATAAAACAATGACGAACCCATGTGGTCCATATCTCTACATTTTTTTTCAATTAACAAGAATGATGATAATAATTAAAATTAAAACTCACCTGAACTTGAGCCTATTGTATACATATTCCTGAAGATTTTTCAAAATCCCGTAAAATTAGAATGCATTTAACACCACTTTCCAATTAAAATTCGAAATCTTTCTAAGAAAGAAAATTGCAAAACAAGAATCTCTCATTTTCCTTTTCTTTTCTTTTGTACATCTGCAGACACAGAAATAGAACCAAACAGAGGAAAAAAGAAAAACAGGGGAGGGGAAAGGAAATAGAGTAGTACCTCACAAATGCCATTGACGAGGTAGCCGAAGAAGAAGCAAGAAGAGCAAATGAGGAATTGTTTCCATCTGGGTCTGTCAGTTAGAGAAATCCCAAACAAAGATCGAGCTTGCTCTTCCTTCTTCATTTGCTCTATTTTTTCTCTACAATCCCCTGCTTGGGTTTTGGGTTTTATGTAGAAACAAATTAAATGAGGTGAAAGGAAATTGTCAGCTTGGTCATTGATGAACCTGCATGTTGACTTGGAAGAAAGAAATGGAATTTTGGAGAATGGGTATAGAATTTGGCCGCTAATTAATTAACCCGATCACCAAACCCAGATCTGTTCATCACGACCCGGATCCGTTCATCACGACCCGAATTTGTTCACCATCATCTCCTCTCTCCACCAACCCGATCCGCCCATCACCGTCGCTCCTCACCCTCTCGACAATTCACACCAACCATCAAAATCACATCCAACCTCATCCATCTCCGCCGCACCAAATCCCAATCCCGAACCCAATCACCGCCGGCCACAACCCCAAAATCTGATTTCAATCAACCATCAATCAACCCATCCTCATCATCAATCCAAACCAAAAAAAAGAAAAAAGAAAGAAAGAAGAGAGTGAGGCGCCAGAGAAGAAACGAGGATCAGAGCAAATGAAGAGAGAAGGAGAGGATAAAGAAGAGAGTGTCAGAGGCGACTGAATCGTTCTGATTCATGTCGCCAACCAAAAAGAAAAAATGTCCATCTATTTCCACTTTCCTCCATTTTGCCCATGTGTGACGCGTTGCTCAAGTGGAAAACGACGGGTTGTTTGAGGGTAAATTTGACAAAACACAAACAAAATGGACACAAATGCCAATGACGTCAATTGAAAAAGGACATGATTTTTGGGCTAAAACGTCCATTATTTATGGACAGAGGGAGTATAATTCTCAAAAAGATGTACCAGATCATGCTTTCTCTTAAGATATTTTTTCAGCATGTTATTCATTGACTATCTGTGTTGTGTGCTCTTCATATCAGTAGTAAACATGTGTCGACCGTACACCATTGCCCACTTCTCTTTTTCTTCAAATATTCCTTTCAACCATTTATTATCTACCAGCAGATGGATGTTTCTTAAGCATGTTATTCCAAGCCATTCTTCTTCATCTTTGTAGTCATAACCGTAAGAATTAAAATCATGAACAAACTGTTTAGATGAATAAAATATATGACTTAATTTTTTCGCAGCTTTTTAGGTAAATATGCTAGAGACATAGTCGGTGATGAGTATTAGAAAAAACCTTTTTTACTGCATTTGCCATAGCACCAGATTGATCAGTTAGTATGGTCTTTTGTTGCTTCCTGGACATTGCAGTCAGAAAGGCTTAATAATATAAAACAACCCTAAACTTTAATGTTTTATTTAAGTGCAACCCTGAACTATTTTTTTGTTTAATTACAACCCTGATCTTTGCTAATATTGTCATATTACCCTCCTACCATAACAAAAATCCGATGTGGCATAGTTGACTACCGTTATGTGCCACGTCAGCTCGCCACGTCCGCGATGACCGGGGGGTGATTAAACAAAAAAATAAAGTTAAGGGTTGGGATTAATCAAAACATTAAAGTTCAAGGTTGTTTGATGTCATTTTCCCTAATTTAATCAATAACCTAAATTCCTCTTTCCTTTCTTTTTTATATACAACAGTATAATAATAATAATAATAATAATAATAATAATAATAATAATAATAATAATAATAATAATAATAATAATAATAATAATAATAATAATAAAATTGGAATTAATACTTCATTGTTAGAATTAGAGGTAATTATGATTAATCTGGGAATAAAGTTGCCTACAAAATAACTTAACAATTAGAGGTAATTATGATTAATCTGATTAATTATGATTATTAATAGAAAGACAATAAAGGTGGAGAGAATCTAGAAAATTCTCATTCGTTTAAATTTTCTAAAAAAAATCCATCCAGCAGGAATGAATTGAAGAAGGAAAAATAAAAAAGAAACAAAAACAGAAAGTATAATAAAATAAATATGGCAAAAAGATATAAAACAACCCTTAACTTTAATGTTTTTGTTTAATTACCCCCTAGTTAACGCAAACGTGGCGAGCTGACGTGGCATATAACAATGGTCAACTGTGCTACATCGGATTTCTGTTACGGTAGGGTGGTAATATGACAATATTAGTGAAGATCAGGGTTGTAATTAAATAAAAAAAAAGTTCAGGGTTGTATTTAAATAAAACATTAAAGTTCAAAATTGTTTTATGTCATTGAGAGAAATGATTCAAATAACCAAGTGAAAGATAGTTCAGTCTCATCATACAGTAATGTTGTACCATACCCATTTATTCTGTAAGTTGTATCAAAGCACACAACATCACTAAAGTGAAATCAACAATTGATCGAGAAACAGCCCAAAACACATTAGTAGTAAAATCATCTTCATCCAATTGCACTAGATAAACTTACGATGGATCTTGTGATTTCATCTTACGAAAATACTCCATGATAGCTTGGGCATCTCCTTTTCTCATTGCGACTTTGCGTTTTGATGCAAAATAATTCCGATAGTCAACATCCAAAAATCCGTTATATTGCCGACCTCCACTTTGTGCAGTAATTAAGTCAAGTGTGGACTTAATTGACATTCCAGCCTTTTTGTGCATCTGTGATTTTTCTAGATGACTTTATCATATGTTTCATAGGTGTTGGAGTAAGCTCATGTGTATGCTCCATGGTAAAAGGAACAACTTCAACAATTAAGTCTAGATATTGCATGCTCAAATTCCGCTTGATCTTTTGTTTACGAACACTAAACCCTGTTTGGGAGCATATGATTTATAAAAATTATAAGCATTGTCTTCGTTATCAAAGACCAAACCCTTATAGGGCACTCCACTGTTCTTTGTTGGTTCCATGAAACAATCTATAGAGATTTGTGGTTGACAGTCACCTTGTTTCCTACTCTGCTCCATGTCCATAACTCTATTTGACATGAAGGGAAAAATAGTATATAGCTAAATTTTTGGACGACTAGAAACTTAAATACTAAAAACAATGTTTAAGGCCACAGTACAATTTAAATATTGAAGTTAGATACATGTTTAAATTAGCACACTAAAGCAAAGTACATAATTTCATATGCGGGAGGAATCATATTATTGGAAAAAGAGTATACATTATTTTAACCGAATATTTTTAAAAATGAAGAAAAAATATATTAAAAAAGTCATTAGTTTTTAAAATCTGATAAAATTTGAATGAAATTAATCCCAATTAAAAAGACACTTAAAAGATAAACTCATACCAAAATCGACAAAGCCAAGAATAATTAGATTTATACTTACAAGAGCTCTAATTGCTAGTTACTGTGACCAATTTAAAAAGATACAACATACACATGTCCTCATATTCCTTATTTTATTAAGGTTCTTATTAGATATAAAGGTCTCAATAAGTTTCCTAAATTACTAAAATAGATAGAAAGATCAATAAATCGTACTTACCGGTGTGTTGAACTTGTTTGATTACTATTGGTGGCCGGTAAAGGATGAGTTTGGCTCCTCCATAGAACTCTCTCGAAATCAGAACCCTAATAAAAACTCCAATTCAAGCTTGCATTGTTGCAAGTTTGATGATTGTGTTTGGTAACCGGAATAGGAAGCAGCAAATTTTGGTTCATAAAGTATTACTTAAAAAATATATTAAAGTTTTTTATCATTAAGAATTTTTTTTTCTTCAGTAAAATACATTGACTTTTTAATGATAAATGAAAACATCTCTACCGTACTCGAAATAGTGTTTATTAATTTTTATTCAATTATATTATACGACAATTATATCATAATGTAGAAAATATTAAATAAATAAAAGTAAGTAGGGTGCCTTCCATATCATTTTTGTTTCTAATTTTTTATTTACTTTTCTAAAAATATGAAAACTAGTGATGATTTTTCTTTTTCATTAAAAAAAACATAAACACGTTCGTCTACTCACTCTTGTTTCCTTCTTCAATTGTTTTTTTTTCCCCTTGTTGCTGCTGTCCGGGAGAGAAGAAAGGTAACGCTTTGACTTTGATTGTTTTTTTTTCATACTCCATTGTTTATATGCTCCTTTTTTCATTCATAGAATTAATTGTGCAGGCTTGGATTTATATTCCTCTTTTTTTTTACAGATTTGACCCGTTTTTCTCACCACTAGAACCAAAACGAGCGTTAGGAAGAGATGAGTTGAACACAACTTGAATGGAGTCATTCCGATCTCGGATACGTCGGCAATTGCTGTTTGAAGATTCCGGCCATTTTTACACTCGCCAGGAGCGTCCAGCCACTGTTTCGGCGCGTGTGGGAGCGTTCAGCCCGAGTTCTACCCGCCGTCAGGATGAGACAAGTCGGATGCAACTTGAACGGAGTCATTCCGATCTTGGATGCATCGGCAATCGCTGTTTGAAGATTCCGGCCATTTTTACACTCACCGGGAGCGTCCAGCCACTATTTCGGCGCATGTGAGAGCGTGCAGCCTGCGTTTTGCCCACCGTTAGGATCAAAATGAGCGTCAGGATGAGGCGAGTCTGATACAACTTGAACGGAGTCATTCTGATCTCGGATGAATCGGCAATCGCTGTTTGAAGATTCTGGCCATTTTTACACTCGCCGGAGCATTCAGCCACTGTTCCGGCATGTGGAGGAGCGTCCAGCCTGTGTTTCGGCCGCCGTCAGGACCAAAACGAGCGTCATGATGAGACGAATCGGATGCAACTGGAACGGAATCGTTCCGATCTCCGACGCGTCGACTATCGCTGCCAGAAGATTTCGGCCATCTTCCTTTGTTGCTTTTGTATTTTGCCTTCTTTACTTTTTTCTCTTGTTCATTAAGGCATGAGATGGGTAAAGTTGGCTAAGTTAAATAGGAGGGAGACGTTGCTGTTGGGCCCAATTTTTATATCATGCCACAATTGTTTTTTTATTTTTTTGGAAATTTGAAATTAATCTCTTTTTTTTTCTTCAGATGATGTCATCATCGTCGCGATCCGCTGATGTCACTTCGTTGCAATCTCTTGATATGAACTGGATCGACGAGAGCTCAAGTCAAGAGCAAAGACAACGATTTCTTTATTTCCAGGAAACCGAAGTGAAGCATCGTTCGCAATCCGGAGGGAAAGGAATATTGAAGTTCGCCATAGTGAGTCGGTCAACGAAGGATCCTAATATAAGCTCCATCGAGGGTCTGGATCAGTGCTTTTTAAGCAATGTATCCCACCTAATTGATGTAAAGGCTTCAGGATCCTGCCCCACCAACACCGATGTGAACCTCATCGAGGGTCTGGATCACTCCTTTTCAAGGACTGTATCCCACCTAATTGATGTAGAAGGTTCAGGATCTCGCCCCATCAGTTCCAGGATCAACCACATCGAGGGTCTAGATCGGTCCTTTTTAAGGAGTGCATCTCACCTAATTGATGTAGAAGCTTCAAGATCTCGCCCCATCAATTCCAGGATCAACCACATCGAGGGTCTAGATCGGTCCTTTTTAAGGACTGCATCTCACCTAATTGATGTAGAGGCTTCAAGATTTCGCTCCACCTTGCTTCAACGGAGGATCTCAATATAAGCTCCATCGGGGGTCTGGATCAGTGCTTTTTAAGCATTGTATCCCACCTAATTGATGTAAAGGCTTTAGGATTTCGCTCCACCTTACTTATTCCTTCCTTTTGCAACATTGAAAACTATATTCCGTGTCCCGAGATTTGCTGAGAGGATCAAGGCGAAGCATTGTAGATGGGGATCACCACTTGTCGCTCAAGAAGAAATCTCTTATCTTCAAGGCCTTTGGGAGTGCCTGCTTCGGACTCAGAAGCGCCTTCGGAACGAAGGCTTCGAAGTTAGAGGCGTCTTCAGAATAAAAGCTTCAAGATTAGAGGCATCTTCTATTCTTCAGGAGGTCATCAAGGACATATTTACATCTGACGCCGCTCCATTGAAGTTGAAGGTCGAGGAATTTCTGACTCGCGTTGACTTTTACCTAACAAGGAGAGAGAAAGGCACAAATCCTTCCACCCGAGCGAATTGATACGTCGAAGTTGAAGCTTGACGCCCATCAGATGTGGAGTTCTTCCCTTCAGGATACTTTATTGAGTTCAGAAGTAGAAATTAAAGACTTGGACTTAAAGATCAGCCAGTTGCAAGAGGAGAAGGGTAGGTTAGCCTCTAAGATTGACAAATTGCAAGATGATCTTCAAGACACCGACGAGAACATCTGGAAGCTTTCTGCGGAACAAGAAAAATGAAAAAGGAAAAAGACCACCATTTCAGCTGAAGTTGAAGCGATTGACCGTGAGAGAGAAGAACTTATGCGTACTCTTCTTCAGATGGCAGATTTGGAAGACATAGTGGCGTCTCTAGTGTAGTCCCTTTTTTTGTATACTTTTCCCACGCATGGAATGAATGCTTTTATTCTTTGTCTCTTTGTTTTCTTTTTTGCTTGAGCTTGAACTGATATGATGATGATTCATTCAATTGTGGCAAAGAAATTTTACTTTTCCTTGACTGATTAGCTCCAGAAATATATTTATTTTACTCATTTATTTAGCCGTACACAGTTTATACTCTTGCGGGCCAGGAGTAGTACAATGATTTTATTTTCTTTTTGCCGTACATAGTTTATACTCTTGCGAGTCAGGAGTCATGTGATGATATTTGTTTTTTTTGATGTGGCTGCACTTGAAATATGTCAAGTTGCCTACGTACCTTCAAAGAAGAAGGATCAAGTCATGACGTAGTTCAATTGTTTTATTTTGTTTTATTTTTCTTTTATTTTGGCCGTACACAGTTTATACTCTTGCGGGCCAGGAGTATTTTCTCTTCTTTTATTTTGTTTGTTTGGCTTTGCAGTTTACCCTCTTGCAGCTAGGAGTAGCGGCGATGATTTTTAGGCATAAAAGTGCTTCAAGACCCTTCCGTTGATAGGTCCGATGTGTAATCCATTGACTTTTTCCAATTTATCAATTGTGGATTGCCCCCTTTCCTCGAATGTTGGTGGAGCTAGCTCTAGTTCATCTTCATCTAACACTTCCTCAACAGAAGCACAATTAGCGTCCTCAACCTCCATGTCTTTAGCGTTGTAGAAGAATCGTCGTGCAACATTTTTTCTCTTTTGCTTCTGCCTTTTGGACTTTCCTTTTTGGTTTAGGACATTAGGTCCTAGCCGTGTGAAGATGGACTTCTTTTGTGGTGGTGTCAGAAGTTTAGGCTCCAAGGAAGCTTTGTCTCCTAACCTGTTAAAAATAGAGACCTTAGCCGCTTCTCCTTGGATACGGCTGAATAAAGAGAGCTTCTCCTCCTTAGAGGTCTCTTTGCCAATTTCACATATTTGTATCATAATTGGGTTCGCGGAGGCCTTTTTGACTTTGATCTTGGCTGGAGGATCTTGTAGAAAACCGAGCCCGAACCTTTGCCTTTCTGTAGATTGTTTTCCGTTAGAAAGGACCACATCCAAGTCACCAAGTTTGCGAGGTTCACTTTTTCTGTACCCAGCATTCTCGAAGAGTCTTTCAACTTCTAGGTTATACCATTCTCGGTTGCGTCCTTTTGATCCTTCGCTTTTTATATCTTTGGATTTTGACTCTTGGGAGTTTCCAGCTTGGATGGTCTTGGGACTTGTGTTGAAATGATGGGAATGAGGAGAGTCATACTCTTCTTTAAGACGTCTACTCCTTCAGTGATGGCGGTTTTGGAAAGTGAAGCCTTTATGAACACAGGTGTTGCCCTTGTGGCGGAAGAGGAGCTTTCTTCATTCCTCTTACATTTTGGTGCGAAGATGGGAAAGGCTTCCGAAGGAATCTTTTCTTCTAAGAAGAATTTTGCATCCGCGAAATGTGATTCCTCTTTGTCGAATGGATTGGGTTCTCCCTTAGCGCATTTTACCTCAGAATTTGAGGCATGCATTGGGGACTGCTCTACAACTTGCAGGCGAACATGCCACGCACATTACGAATGAATTTGAGGCATTGGTGCCAGTTTGAAGGGATAACTTCACTTTCATGTAACCAAATCCTTCCGAGGAGCCGCTAGTAGGATGTTATGGCATCAATTAAATCAACATTAGCATCTTTGTGGTCAAATCCTTCAGCTTGCTCCACACTAACCATGTAGACTGCTACACAATCTTTAGGAGATTGTTCTTCTGGGACATACTCTTCACAAGTCGTTGTCCCTTTTGATTGAGACGAAGATCTCGGTGTTGAGCATTCGAGAGCGTGGTGCCCCCCTTTTCTAGACGTTGGATGAATGTGAGCCTTACAAGGCGTTCGTTCAAGCTTTGTCGGCGCATGTATCGAAGCCTTTCCCTTGCGAGACTTATCAATAGTCTCAGCTTCATGGGAGGTCTTTAATGGCTCACCTGGAAGACCCCACCCTTCTGGCTGAACGTCACAATCTTGGCTAGAGACGCCATGAGAGTATTTTGAGGATGACTTTCTTTTTGGAAGAACTTTTTTATTCTTCTTCCTTCTGAAGGTTGACCATCCGTCATTAATTTCATCTTCGGACTCAGAGCTTGTTTCCCAAACGTCCAAGTCGTCAGTCATCAACTCATACAAGTTTGGCCCATAAGGGTTTCCTATCTTTGGCATCCCAGGGTAGGCATAGATGACCTTGACCTCTCCATCAGTGCTGAATTCTATGGGGACTGCGCCCTTCGGTAATTCAGCTGTTAGAACCGTTGGCTGAGTGGCGACTGGGTTATGATCCAAAGCTTGCGACAATGGAATAGGATCAAATGACCCAAATGCGATCTTAGTTGGTGTAGCATCGTTCTTTGCAATGGTTGTGATGTAATTAGCATATATGACATCTTCATCATCGAGTTTTATTTTTCCTTCCTTGTCCAAATGAACGATGAGGTCTTTAAGGACAAAACACTTATCTACCGGATGACTGATGATCCGGTGATATTTGCAATACCTGGGGTTGTCGATCTGGTTCACTTCTTCTGGGCGCTTTGATGGCGGAAGCTAGATCAACTTTTGTTCAAGAAGTTGGTCCAGGATGTCAGAGACTTCCGAGTCTAAGAAGGGATATCCTTTTTCTTCGCGTTCCTTCAGGGTCCTTCTTTGAGCTTTGAAAGGCTTGTACTCAGTCTTGACCTGCTTTGCCTCTTCTTTTCTGTGGATCTCTTTGAAGGATGTTTTCGTAGGTGCCGTGGTAACTACCATGCTTTCCTCCCTTTCACTGGTCTTCGGGTCTTTCATTACTTCTTCCTTTTCACGAGAGCTATTTGGCAAGTAACTCCCGTGCCTTTGGATTTGAATTTCCAGATCATGAGCCCTAGTTGCGAGCTCCTCAAATGTGCGTGGCATGTTCGCCTGCAAGTTGTAGAGCAGTCCCTAATGCATGCCTTGGACACACATATCGATTGAAGATGACTCACTGATCCTTTCTTTGCAATTAAGGACCAAGTTCCTCCATCTTTCGATGAACTCAGTGACAGGTTCATCTTTTCTTTGTTTTGTTCCAGCCAATTTAGGTAGGCCAACAATCCGCCGAGTGCTGTAAAAGTGAGTTAGGAAGTCTCTTTCCAACTGGTCCCAACTATCAATAGACCCAGGCCTGATATTAGTGTACCATTCAAAGGCCACGCCTTTCAGTGATCGAACAAATTATTTTACCATCATATCTCCATAAGTTCCTGCGTTGTTGCAAGTCTCTATGAAGTGAGCGATGTGTTGTTTAGGTTTCCCTTTCCCTTCGAACTGCTGGAATTTTGGAGGTTGATACCCCACAGGCAGTAATAGTTAATCTATACGCCTTGAGTAAAGCTTTGCGTACCCGAGAGAGGATTGCGAAGCTCCTCCATATTGAGTACGGATAGTGTCAGCAATCATCATCTGCAGTTGTTGAACTGTCAGATTTGCGACAGGTGTCGCGGTGTTGTTGTTGTTGTCATTCAGATTATTCACCGTGGCGAAGTCTTCATGGTTTTTCATCTGTCGTTCTCGCTCAGCATTCTCATCACCAGTAGACCCTCCGCTAGAGTTTGGATTATTTGATGAACCTGGTTGACTTGCCAACTTAGCTGTCAAGAAAGTTATTTGGGCATCTTTCTCTGCCATAGCTTTTGTCAAATTTTCAATTGCTAAGGACATCTCTTGAAAGCGAGTCTCAGGATCTTGGGAAGCGTCGATGGCCATCACCGCAGCAAAGGATTCAGAGGAGTCAGAGTTGTAGTCTACCCATCTCCTAGTTAGAGTATTTTCAGAAGCAACTCCGGTATCGAACTCTCCACTCGGATGATAATCATAGTAAGAGCCGTCAGATCTTGTTTGCACCTCTTTGGTGACCTTTCTTCTAGATTTTTCCCTACGGGAAAATTATTTCAATGGTGACACCAACTGGGCTCTTCCGGATCTAGTGCGAGCACGTGTTGTAGGAAGACCTTCTTGAAGTGCTTTAGGAAAGGAGTCGTCGGTCTGATTTCTAATAAGGCGAATCATTTTGGATCTTGATTTGAGGAGTGTGATTCAAAAGATGAGAGGAGAGTAGTGTCCCACTGGGCGTGCCAAAGTTTTGCACACACAATTTTTCCTAAAATAGGAGAAAATTACACGTGTCAAATTACAAATGTTGAATGTAGAATAAGAGTGGTTCTTCTTCTCTTGATTCCTCTGATTAATGAATCAGTCTTCACTCCGGATTTGGATTTGAACTTGAGTTGAATGGTTGACAGATTGGCCTTGAACCAGCTTGTAATCCACGGTTGATTTGAGAAGAAACCGGCCTTGAATCAGCTTGTAGCTTCTGCTTGATTTGATTTGAGAAGAAACCGGCCTTGAATCAGCTTGTGGCTTTTTCTTGATTTGATTTGATGTAGTTGAGAGAGAACCGGCCTTGAATCAGCTTGTGGCTTCTCCCTCTTTCTTGAAGACGATCTGCTTCAGTTCTTGATCTTCGCAGCACTTCTTCCCTCCAAGAAATCTTCTCCTTTCACCTTCTAAGGAGGCCTCTATTTATAGGCTCATAAGGGTGATTTTGGAATTGGAAAGATGACATGTGTCTCATCTCATTAGTCCAATTTGTAACCATCGTTATTAATTAATTTACATATTAATTAATAATTGAATATCAATTAATTTGACATTTAATCAAATTAATAAAATATTAAATGAGTTTTATTCCCTTCAAATATGAGCTTGCTGGTGGGTTTCGACCAAATAAGCTTCATGAATTTCGGTGAATGGGTTTCGTGGCCTTTTTTATAAACTGGGCCGAATATTTTAAGACGAGCCGAAATTTTGATGTCTACACTAAGACCGATGAAATAAAGGAGGAAAAGAAAGGCCAAATGCTACTGGCTCGCGTGGTGATTTGTAGAAGAGATTTTATAGAGAGGGAAAGATGGAAAATGTGGAGATAACGGAAGGAGAGATTAGAATGAGAATTCAAATTCAATCCACATTTAATTTGGGAGAAGGAGGAGGAGCATGTGGTGTGGTGGTGGTGGGCCAGATCTGCTGCAACGGTGGAGACTATTGTGGTTGCTGGTTCTGGTAGAAGCTCCGACGGGCTTGGGTTTGCTGAATCGACAATGTGGGATAGTGTTCCCACTCTGATTCCGGCATTTCCAGCCGCTGGTCGTGGTGGCGACGGCTCTGCCATGGATGTCGGGATTGGGTTTGGTGAAGACGGAGGAGTTGTGGTTGTCCGGGTTGCAGGAGGGGCTGGCTGTGTCGACGACGGAGCAGTCGCGACTATCAGTTTTGCAGACGAGGCTAGTTGTAGTGGCGACGGCACTGCCATGGTTGTGGGTTTTTCTGGCAGAGCTGGATTTCTAGTTGAAGGATTCTGTGTGGAAGAAACAACGTCGTTTCTTCCATTTGGGTACCCGTTTTCCCAGATCTATTTTTCATTGGGTCCAGATCAATTTTGCTGACGTTGCATGCCACGTCAGCAAAAATACACGTGGAATCTGACGTGGCACTTAACAGAATACAAAGTATGACGTTAGTATGAGGGGCCAAATGAGAACGATCATTCGAGTGCGAGTACCATTTAAAACCGAAAATGAGTACAAGTACCAAATAAATACACTAGAGCGAGTGCAGGTGCCAAAAATCTCATTAACCCTTTTATTTTTTGTTGCAGGGAAGTGATTGATACCCATTGGAGGGAGGGTGCGGTAGTATTGTGGTAGTGCAAATTAATGTAAACCAATTTTAAAAATAAAAAGAAAAAAAATCGATGAAAAAAGCAAGAAATAAGAATAGGTATTTTATAATTATGGTAGATATTTGATTTGAGTGTTAAATGTCATATTATTCATCATCCTTTATGCCTCTTTTAGGATGATGATACTGCTAATTTATGGGTTTTCCATTCCTTTTTACAAAATATGATAACAATACACTTAACGCCAAGGGCATTTTCATCTTATACCTCGTGTTAGGGGTAGAAAGCTGTTGTCCCTACCGGACAGACAACCTCGAGGCTATCGCCTCACTCCATACGATCAACATTGGGATGGTCGACATCAGCGAGGGGGTCCCACACGTCACTTTGTCATGACACGCGGCGTTATCCCATCCCAGGCCAAACATGGCGTCCCATGAGGAGCAAGCGTTACCTTGCCTAGGTAACGCCTACCCCCATATGTATCTAACGCAACGATAGCACACCGTTGACGGGGAGTGCCAATCTCCTGACAGGCCCGTTAGCCCCCTGTATGATCAAGCTCCTCAGAAAACACTCTACTTTTCGCCTATAAATACCCCCCCATGATCCAGAAAGAGGTAAGTCTAAGATCACTAGCCAAAACTCTGCTACTTTCACCACTCGTACTGACTTTGGCATCGGAGTGTTCGCGCCGGGGACCCCCTCCGGCGCTTTGCAGGTACACTAGGCGGCTGCAGACGGTGTGTCCGAGAAGCCATTTTCCCACCTACCCTTCTGCAAAGAAGTCGAATCTTATCAAATTGGTGCTTTCATTGAGAGCTTTGGTTTTATTAAGTGAGCGTCCTTAATAGCCAAGCTCTGTCTTCCTTGAAAATTGGAGGATTATGGCTTCTGACTCGGATCCCGCGCTGTCCCAGTCTTCTAGCCTTCCGTTTTCTACTCGTAGGCGACTTTTCGCTTTCGCCACTTCTGATGTTTCTACCATGGTATAAGAAATTCCCCCAGGAATGTCGGATCTCTCCTTTGAACAAACAATGGGAGCATTTGTGTCCCAAGCATATACTCCTTTATCCCAAATAGTGGGACCCAGTTATTCGAGGGGAGCTGCGGTAGGCGACGCGGGTAATCCTCTCGTGAATTGGATATAAGCCCTTCAAGCCCAACTAGATCAGCTGACAGAGTTAGCTGCAGGATTCACGCCCCATGTTTCAGGACCCAGTGTACCCTCTCAGATAGTTTTCACTCCATCTATCGTCATTGATCGATCGTTATCACCTCGGCAGTCTAGAGGTTTTCCGTTATCCCTACCTTTGTCATCGGTCTCTGTCAATGTCATGCAACTCGCGCATAGGCGTGTTGAACCTTCCGAGCAGTATAGGAGTGAAGCTTCTGTTTCTGAAGGGGAGCGCTGGCACGACGAACATAGAGATCATTTGAACGACAGGCGAGACGAAATACTCAGGGACCCATCCCCTAGGGACAATGAGAGGTCGAGTAGTAGGAGGCATCGAACCCGAATGCCAAGGAGTCGCAGCCGATCTCCTAGGCGGCATCATGGATACGATTTTCGAGATCAGAGATACCCTAACGAAAATCCTCCTCCCCATCGACCTCATGGGATTCCTGACGATAGCGCTGGACACCCATTCAGTTATCGCGTAAGGCATCACAGGGTCAATCGGCACGTAAAGCTTATTGCAGAATCGTATGATGGCACGAAGGATCCTATTTCCCACCTCAATAAGGTGAAAGATTTTGTACAATTTCAAACCCATAGTGACGCTGCGTTATGTCAGATCTTCGTTATGACACTATCAGGCATAGCACGTCTCTGGTTCGAGGGACTTCCGGCAGGTTCTATTGACATTTTTTCTCAGTTGGAAGCTAAGTTTCGGAGCCGGTTCAGCACGGCTGTCCCTATCAAAAAATCTGCGGCAGCATTATTCGATATTCATTGAAAACCACAGGAATCCTTGAAGGATTTCCTGAGTCATTTTGACCTTGAGATGTCGCTAACACTAGGAGTCACCATTGACTTCCCCGTGGAGGCCTTGAAGCATAATTGCTGTTACGGGAAGTTGCGAGATACATTAATGGTGGATCCACCGCTGACTTTAGATGCGCTGAGGCTGAAAGCTCATAATTATGCAAGGATGGAAGAAGAGGAGAATAGAGAAAGAATTCGGAACATGCCCCAAGACACGCATCCGACCCCTAACGCCCATACTAACGTGACTCCTGATACGCACCCCGGTGACAAATACGGCCAGCAAAAAGATCACATCCCCAGAACCTCAAACCGGCAGAGGGGTAACTTCTCAAAAGGAAGATTCGGGAATTCCCCTACCAGAAGACAAGTAGATCTACCAAAGGGTCGAATATACGACCCTGACCTCCCTTCTCTCGTACTTCCAAGAGCGAAAATTTTAGCAATCGTCCAGCAACGGAACTGCCTATCTGTTATCCAGCTCCCGTGAAACCAGGAGTAATTATGGGAGGAAGGGAAAACGCATTCTGTAAGTTCCATAAAGTCAAGGGGCACTCCACGGACGTATGTAGAGAATTGAAATTAGCAATAGAGCGCTTAGTCGAAGAGGGTTACCTCGGAGAGTTCGCCACCAAGGCAAGAGAAGAAGCCAGGAACGACCCAGTGGATAGGGCAACTGACAACAGACAAACACCTTCTCACGCCACAGGGGCTAAGGCCGTCCCTATCGGAAGAGGTAGAGAAACACTCACAGTCCATGACGACAACGTTCCTATGATTAATATCATCGCGGGTGGAGCGCCCTATTTTGATGAAGCTATACAGCTAACGCCTAGTTCAGGAGAGAAACGCAAACGAGAAAGCACGCTGGTTAAAAGTGAGGCGATAAGTGCTTTAGACAGGATGGTATTGTCCTTCTCAGAAGAAGATGAGAGAGGTGTCATTTTCCCACACAACGACGCATTGGTAGTCACGCCCGTTATTGGTAATCACGGAGTTAGGAGGACCCTTATTGATAATGGGAGTGCGGTAAATCTGTTCTCACTTGAGGTAGACAACCTAATGAAGCGTCCCGACGGTGAGCTAACACCTTATAAAAAGCCAATAATTGGAATAGACGGGGTCCCAATCCCAGTGACAGGAATTACATCGCTACCAGTATATTTCAGAGAAGACACGTCCAAATGGTCAGAGGAACTGTTATTCTTGGTTGTAGACCTATCACTGCCCTATAATGCCATACCTCAACCGCTTTTGAGCTGCAATATCGCAAAAACACCTAAGGATGAAATATCCTTCATGGGACGGAGTAGTCTTGATTAAAGGAGACCAGAAGCTAGCCGCCGAGTGCTACTTACTCATGACTTAGAAGAGTTGTGACCATTACGTGTGCGTTGCGGATGATCCCTTTGAAGATAGAGAGGAAAAGCGCACTCAGCCAGTAGACAGGATGAGGTCAGTCCCCGTTAGCGGAGTCGAGGAAGCAAACTTTCTGGTTAGCGAAAAATTGAGTTTGGAGAAAAATGCACAACTAGCTCGGTTATTGAACAAGTACAAAGGAGAATTCGCGTGGAAGCAAACAGATATGCCTAGAATTTCATGACAAGTAGCGGAACACCGACTAAACGTTGACCCCAACGCCAAGCCTGTTCAGTAAAAACGACGAAGTTTCTCTCTAGAAAAGGTAGTAGCCATCGAGAAAGAAATATTGAAACTCATGGACGCTGGTTTTATCCGAGAAGTCCAATGCCCAACGTGGTTGGCTAATCCTATCTTAGTCCCAAAACCTAATGGAGATTGGCGTATGTGCATTGATTTTACTGATTTGAATGACGCCTGCCCCAAAGATTGCTACCCTCTTCCTCGAATCGATCAATTGGTCGACCAAACTGCTGGGTACGCCTATCTAAGGTCGTTAGATGCCAATTCGGGATATCACCAAATTCCCATGGTTGTGGAAGATGAAGAAAAGACTGCCTTCATCACCCCAAAGGCCACCTATTGCTATACGGTGATGCCGTTTGGACTGAAAAATGTTGGGGCAACCTTCCAGCGCATGGCAAACAAAGTCTTTGAGAAGCAGATTGGGAAAAATGTAGAGGCTTACGTAGACGATATATTAGTTAAAAGGCGAAGCTTCGAGGACCACTTGGCTGACTTGGAAGAAGTTTTCTGCGTAATGAGAGAATACAAGATGAAGTTGAACCCCCGTAAATGCATGTTTGCATTCCAAACGGGCAAATTCCTAGGCTACGTGGTCAGTAAGAAAGGCATCTAGCCTAACCCTTCGAAGGTGAAGGCCATCCAGGATATGATATCTCCTCGAACTGTTAAAGAAGTACAAAAGCTCACAGGGCGCATCATCGCGTTAGTACGGTTTATCTATAAGCAAGGTGAAAGATGCCTACCTTTCTTTAAGGTTATCCGCAATAGAGCCCCTTTCGGATGGACAGAAGCGTGCGAGGAAGCGTTTGCTGGTATAAAGGCCTATCTCTCATCCGACCTAGTGCTAACGAGACCCGAACCGGGAGACGCTCTATACTTGTATCTGGGTGTTACTGACGAGGTGGTTAGTGCTATCCTCGTACGAAGCGACAGGCATATTCACTGTCCAGTATTCTTTGTTAGCCATATACTGAAAGACGCCGAGTTACGGTACGCTCGCATTGAGAAAGTGGCGTTTGCCCTAGTACAGGCAACGCGGAAATTTTTTAGGAAACCCGAGTCTTCAGGAAGAATGTTGATTTGGGCAATTGAACTCGAACAATATGGGTTGCAATACAAGGCCAGACCGTCCATTAAAGCCCAAGCGTTAGCAGACTTCATAGCAGAATGCACGTTTACACAAGAAACACCGATGGACCCACCAGAAGAGGAGGTAGAAGACTCAGACCTCCCGTCTCCAGACACATACACTGACCCGTGGATCATCCACGTAGACGGAGCCAAAAACCAAAAGTTAGCTGGCGTAGGAATTTTCAACGACATGCAGATACGCTATGCCATCAGAATTTTGCAACCACTATCCAACAACACGGCTGAATACGAAGCGTTACTGGCAGGACTCAGGATAGGTAAGAGTTTCTCTATCGAAACCACACACGACATAGAAATGGTGCGCGATCCACAAATAAAGATACGCGGAGACTCTAAACTGATAATAGATCAAGTCTTGGGAAACTCCCAAGTTAGAGAACCCATCATAATCCAATATCTTGCAAAAGTGAAGCGTGAGCTGACGGAAATGCAGAAAAAAGGCACTCAAGTCAGCTTTGAGCATATTCCCCGAGAAGATAATGCTGGGGCTGACAATCTTGCTAAAATGGCAGCCAACCCGGAAGCCTCCATACCAAAAGATGTATACTATGGGGAGATACTTGTGCCCTCTTTCATGGAGGAACAACTGTCGCTTTGCGTGGAAGAAGCAGAGAACGATTGGAGAAGACCTGTTGTAACATATTTGAAGCATGATGAGTTACCAGCAGATAGCGCTGAAAAAAGGAAAGTTTTGAAATAAGTGGCACGATGCACATACTACAATGGGGAGCTGATACGGAGATGTTTCATCCAGCTGCAAAGTGCATAACGGAGCAGGAAGACCTCCACACCTTGCGAGAAATCCATGAAGGAATATGCGGCATGCACGTGGCTGGTGACACCCTAGCGGCACAGGTTTTTCGGTCGGGATTCTACTGGCCCACCATTCGTAGAGATTGTCACAATTTTGTAAAAACCTGTCAAAAATGTCAGGAATTCGCTAAGATTCCCCGAAAACCTACCGTGCAAATTTCAGAGATAGTCGCTCCTTACCCGTTTGCCAAATAGGGAATAGATATTTTGGGCCCGTTTCCAAAAGCCAGGTCTTAGTTGAAATTTGTGGTCGTGGTGGTAGACTATTTCACAAAGTGGGCAGAAGCAGAAGCGGTAGCCAATATTACCACTGAAAAAATCTAGCGTTTCTTCAAATATCAAGTCATAATGCGATTCGGAATACCTCGCATATTGGTCAGCGACAATGGAACGCAATTTATGAGCCAATTTTTCAGAAATTAGTGCGCAGAATTCCAGATCGAACAGAGATTTTCTTCTGTAGCGTACCCACAAACCAATGGTCAGGCAGAAGTGACCAACCGTAGTATCCTCAATGGCATCAAAAGGAACCTGGAAGGATCTAAAAAGAAATGGGAAGACGAACTGCCATACGTGATGTGGGCCTATCGTATGACCGCCAAAACCAGCACAGGAGAAACTCCTTTCGCGTTAGCCTTCGGCACCGAAGCTGTCGCGCCAGTAGAAATTGGCACTTTAAGCCTCCGAGTGGTATATTTTAAAGAAAAAATAAATGAAGAAAGGTTACGTGCTAACCTTGACGCGCTACCAGAGATACAAGAGGAGACTCTTATGAAAACCCTGCATTACAAAAGAAAAATGGCGCAATATCAAAACGGGAGATTTAGTACTCAGAGACAAGCGAGCGGCAGGGCAACGCATGGGAAAGCTCAGTCCAAATTGGGACGGGCCATATCGTGTCACCCGCGTCGTCGGAAAGGGAGCATATCATTTGGAAACACTTGACGGTACTCCCTTACAAAACTCTTGGAATATAGCTCGTTTGAAACTATATCATGCTAGAAACTGATCTCTCCCGTTTGATAATGTTAGCATTGCTTTAATGAATGAATCAAAAGCATTTCTTGCGCACGTTGTGACTAATAACAGGCAGATAACGAAGAATGCCAGGAGTGAAAATCCTATCCTTGTGATGGTTGGTCCTGATCAGACAGCTCATTAAGACGAGGCACGCCCTGGCATAAATATAGAATTGGGAGTGAAAATCCTATCCTTGTGGCAATCGTGCTAACACAGACGACCCATTAAGACGAGGCACGACCCAACGCTCCCGGGAGTGAAAATCCTATCCTTATGGAAACCGTGCTAAAATAGACGACCCATTAAGATGAGGCATGCCCCGACATCCTTGGGAGTGAAAATCCTATCCTTGTGGTAGCCGTGCTCACACAGACGGACCATTAAGTCGAGGCACGCCCCAGGGAGATAGTAACTCCGTCCTGGAAGTGAAAATCCTATCCTTGTGGCAACCGTGCTCACACAGACGGACCACTAAGACGAGGCACGCTCTAGAGACGCGAGGTTTCAACGCTTGGGAGTGAAAATCCTATCCTTGTGATGGCCGGTCCTGATCAGACGGCTCACTAAGATGAGGCACGCCCCAAGCCGACTGTTGACATTTGAAATAAAGAGAGATATCCTAGCTAGTAACCGAGCGGTTGATACCCGGTGAAGTTGAGCTGGAGAGATGTCTCTATCGCAACAATAATATCATGGCAAGACCAAACTTAGCAAGGCTAAGCGATCCCCCTAGCAATAAAAGGTGGCATCGAGCTGTACATAGCATGAGCAGAAATGATATTGATTCGCCCTCTGAAACATCATCAAAGAAATAAGGATAAGGCAGTGTTATTGTGGTTACCGCAGAAACACCATGTTTCTAAAGACGAAAATATCCTGAAGACTCACAGACGATGTGTTGTAACAAAGATGCGCGCAAACGCCGCGGTCGATTAACCGCAGGAGGTATGATAACCACATCACTTTGATTTTAGTAATAAGTAATGTTACTAACTGTATTATGACAGTAATATTATGAAGCAAGATTGGCAAAGAAATTCAGCCTAAAGAAAAGCCGATATTGTCAATATTACAAAACATCCTCAAAGGAGAGACGAAGATATGCGAACAGCAAAAATAAAAAAATAAAAAAGGCAAGAAGGCTAAGAAGCAGCTGACGTATCGTCCCCTCTCTACCCGGCGGCTCTTCCGCTGTAGAAGTCCTCATCGGTCACATGTAAGTCCTTTTCATCAAAGTAGCAAGAAAGAATGTCAACTCGAAGGGTGTCTACCCCATAATGATGCATGAAACCGTCTGACATGATCATCGCTCCCTCCTTCATGTACCAATGGCATTTCTCAGCAGAAAGGCTAAGCTCGGTAGACAACTCAGCGTTTCTACACCTTTCCGACTCTAGCTCGGTCTCTTTCTCAGAAAGGCATGTGCTTAGAACAACACCCCTCTTTTTCTCTTCTTCTAGGGCAAGCTTAGCAGCCTCCGCCTCTCGCCCAGCAGTCTCTACCTCTCGTTTGGCAGCAGTAGCAGCATCCAGAAGCCCCTAATGCTCAGTCGTCAGTCTATCCATCTCCCTTTGTCCGTCTGCCACCTCCTTAACATTGCCCTCATCCAAGTAATGGAGATGACAGAAGGAAGAGAATAATTGAGAACGAAGGAAATTTATACGTTCCTGGTGGCCCTTAGCCAAAAACGTATCCCTCTCCCCTTGATGCGATATTATTTGAGCCGCCAGCAGAGACGTAGACGCAAGGACAACTTCATCACTATCAGTCCTCGAAACCTGGAGAGCTTTCTCTCTAAAGGCACTCAAGCTAACCTGATGAGTAGCAAGATTGGGAGGAGTGTAGGAACTGACGCCAACCATCAGATCAGAAGCAGAGCTGCCCCTCGCGGCAGGGGGTGGATAAATAGGAACAAAAGACAAGGTAGGAGGAGAAGGAGGGTCGTTAGCAGAGCCTCCCATATCAGAAACAAAAGACCCACCCCTACCAAACGCCCCAAAACCCAGCATATCTGAGTTAAAACCCGCAACAGTAGAGGAAGAACGAAGCGAAGAATCAGCAAAGTTGTGAAGGTCGCCACCAAGGTTAGCACCTTGAGATTGCTCGAGAAGCGCGCCGCCTTCCGTGGAAATTGTCAAAGGAGGGTTAACGCCAGACGACGACGGGCTGTTCTGAAGGTCGTGACCAGCCTTCTTCTGGCGGTTCACGAGGGAACTTGCGATTGACATATCTTTGTCAGGAAGAGAACGAGCGGAAGCAGTGCTGATTTCCTAAAAGGAACAAGATATAGTAAGAAAGCTAGGAGAGGAACAAAGAAAGTGGTAGGGGCGAGGGATAAAATACCTGAGTAGGAGGAACAATCAAGGGAATTCCGGAAGGAATTGTATCAGCAGTCACTTCGAAAGAAGCGGTAGTTTGGGAAAGAGTGGGAGGCGCAACGCTTGCTTTTCTGCCTCTTTTCCTCTTTGCGACACGTGCTCGCGAAGGCGATGCTTGAGCAGTGTCAAGGGTGACGGCAACCCCTCAAGAAGGCGGCGCGACCAAACAACAGTAGCTCCCCCTTCAGCGGTAGCCCCATCTTCAGCGATAGCAGCAGCGGCAGCCTGCTCTATTATCTTTTGCTCTCTTTTCTTTTTCCTCCGAATATATTCAGGCTCCCAACCAGGCGGAACCACTGCATATTTATGAAAAAATGTTAGCGTTAGTACTTCCCAGCAACGCAAAGAAAGGAGGGTAAATACTCACCCATTTTACACTCTGTAACATCCACTTCGTTAGCCACCTTACGAGTGTCAACACTAAAGTCTAGTTGGACTAACGTCTTTAACCAACCATCCTCCAGATCGGAAAGAGGTTTTTTGCTACCCCAAGCCCTATCTTTAATCTCCTCATTAAAGTCGGTTCTCCACAAGGGTTCAGGCAGGTCAACAATAAAAAATCCTTCTTTCCAGCCAGAAACAGAAGATTCAATACCCATGAGTTTCCAGGTGAATGGCTTCAGCGAGTTATCATCACAGCGGGGTGATATTGATATCACCCCTTTACGAGAATATAACTGGAAAATATTGTGAAGCAACGCTAGGGAAGGGGACTCAATTTTTTTGAACCGGCATAACGCCGCGAAAGCACTAACAACGCAAATTGCGTTAGGACTCAGTTGAGCCGGATTCAAGTCAGAATCGACTAATAGCAGTTTTACAAGTGGGTCAAGGGGAAGCCGAAACCCATGATCAAACAATTTGGCATACAATATCCTACTATTATCAGGTAATTCACTATTAAGGCGAAGTGGCTCAGAGGCAACACGAATAGAGTAACCCTTAGGAAGTTGAGCATTGAACTCAGCCAATCTACGATGAATTAAGGGCAAGGTATAGAGAGAAGTAGGTGTATTGTCGATCTTTTCTTCCCCAACAGATCTTTGGGAACTTTCTTCCCCAGCAGGCTTTTTAGAGCGAGTCTTTGCCATAACTAATAAAAGAAGAAAATAAAAGAAAGAAATGATGTGTGTACCTTCGTCAAAGAAACACCAGGAACCCCAGAAGAAGGAGCGGCGCGAGTTATTTTTCAGAAAGAAGTAGCGAGTGAGAAAAGAGATAAAAAAGAAAAGAGGAGGCAGGGAAAACATTATATATAACCCTAAAGGGGTCAAAAGGCGTGACCAGTTGACAATTGACACCTGGCAAGGTGGCGTGGCGGAAGAACGCGACACGCGCGAAAGACCTAAGTTTTGAAAATGGTGAAGACGCTTCAATCCTCGCTACTCCCTAGAAGGCGCCTGTTTCAAACGCCTCACCACAAGAAAGACACGTGTCTTCCCTCATCATTGCTCTTCGATCGCATTAATAAGGGTATTCACAGCATTTAATGCTTTAAAAAGCAGCGTCAACTCTACCGCGTCATCTCATGAAATGACACGTTAGCAGAGAGAAGCTAACAAAGAGAAAGCAGCATCAATAATACACTAAAGCCTAACGAAGCGACAAAAGCCTCACGACGTCAGCATTATTACAAGAAGAACAATGTCAAATGTCTTTAAGGAATGATCGATTGAAGAATAAAAGAAATACAGATAAGAATGAAATAACAATCAAGGGGGAGATCGTTGCGCGCCCCCATCACCGCCGTCACCAGTCCTCTCTTCCTCTGGGGCAGATGAGCCATCTCTATTTTCATTAACTTTCTCCATTATGGTAGAGGCGTAATCGGTAATTTTGGCCGGGTCAAAGGAATTACTCTTGAAATAGGCTGCGAACTCAGAAGTGAAGGCCTCCAAGACCTTCTTTTTCCACCATTCCATCCTCAGCGGAACCCTGGCAAACTCCTCATCTCGAGCCAGCATCTCTTCGTGAAGAAGAAGATTCATCTTCTTTTCCATTGCTAACTCCGCCTCCAGAACCTCGGCTTTCGCTTTCCCTTTGGATATCTCTCTACTTAGCTCCTTCTGTGACTCGTCTTGAAGGCGCGTTAGTAACCTCGTTTGGTCTAACGCCCGATCAAGCTGCACCTTCTGAGCACGCATCGCGCGAGAAGAATCCCGTAGTTCATTGTCATAAGCCTCGACTGCATAGTGGAAATAACGGAAGGCATCTAGAGAGTCATTCACAACGCGGCTGTAGCGAGCCCTAGGCGAAAGCTGTAGAAACTTCTCTTTTTCTTTAGAAGAGCTCATCATTTCTCCTATCAAGGGCGCTGTAAATTCATCTCTTGAAAAGGGATTTGGCACCCCTGCAGCGCGAAGACCATTGACGCCAAACCCTGTCAGATCCATGCGATAGCTCGGAGTCCCCTTAGGGTCTTCAAGAGAGAGATTGATCATCGGAGTCGAAGAAGAATCCCTAGTACTCACCTCTGAAATAAAAGTAAAAACAATCATGGAGGGGCCTTGGGCGGCAGCCCAGAAACTAGAGAAGTCGTCACCACCACATTTGGAATACAGTGAGAAATCGGAGAGTAAGGGCGTTAACTGGTGGAGAGGAATCTGCCGCCAACGAAACTTCAGCAGCGGTGGAAAGATTGACAGTCGGCGCATCAGTAGCTTCCACTGTTTGAGAAGTGCTTGCCATAACAGAAACAATAGGCGTTGTGGTAGCTACTACGTTAGCACTATCAGAAGAAACTCCGGTAGCCTGCTCGTTTGTATCTACTCTAAGTCTCTTTCACTGAAGCGAGGAAGCATGACAGAGGTCTGGTTTGATATCCATATCCTCGTTGTCGCTACTGCTGTCGCTATCAATTATCCTAGTCGCAGGCCAACTTAGATTTATCCCTCCACGTCGAGGCGGTAGCCAATTGTCAAGAGATAGAGAAGCTCGGGCAGAGACGCCGCGCCCTCGCCCTCTCCCAACAACTGTCTTAATTCTTCCCCTCTTGGGCAGAACGCCTCGATGATTGGAGCCTCCGACAGGAGGAGAGGCTGGTATAGTCCGAAGCGGCACCACGTTCAAATGAGCGTTAGCCCCTCCAAATGATTGGCCATCAACGTCTCCTGTTAAGAGAACGTGTGAGAACAATAAATAAGCCAAGGAGAAAGTGTGAAAAAAGACAAACTCACCCATAATGCACTCGCTTAGGAGCTTGTATGAGGCAAACTCTCGAATGCGATAACACGTACTTTTATCTAGCAAGGTGTTAGCTTGATCCAGCTCACTCCTAGATAGCACCACCGGGTTTTCCCACAGGGGACCTGATAACAATTGGAATGCTCCTGACGGCAACATTGGGGCCACGGCATCAATCCCGGACAAGTTTCTATACGCTTCCCTGAAATGCCAACCTATCGCCTGGGCCAGCGGAAATTTCCTAGGATGGTCGACTTCAGCGGGGGGGGATCTCACGCACCTTTATGCGCACGGCGTCATCCCATCCTAGGGGACCAAGGAGGATATCGCTCCCGATAGACCCTACATGATTATCGCCCCAATGACGGAACTGATATCGCCCGAAGCGATGGTTACAAACGTTGCCTACCCCTATCGCTGTAAGGTATCGCCATCTTAAGCCTATAAATACCCCCACGAATTCCAAACAGAAGGTAAGATCGAGATCATATTGGAGAACCTCTACCATTCTGAAAACTCGAACTGACTTAAGCATCGGAGTGTCTACGCCGGAGTCCCCCTCCGGCGCTTTGCAGGTACCTCCGACGCCGATCGCTTCCCATCCGACTAGCTGCAGCAGCCGTTTCCGACCAGAAGAGATCTCGGATCTTATCAAATGGTGCTTTCATTGAGAGCTTTGGTGTATTAAGTGAGCGTCCTTAATAGCCAAGCTCCGTTTAGTTGGGAGATCGGAACGGTTATGACAGCCAGATCGGAGCCAGACCGGTCTACATTTTCTAATATTCCTTTCTCAACTTGCAGGCGGTTATTTCCTTTTGCTACTGCTGACCTCTCTATGACGACGCAACCGACTATCTCGGGACCTCTGGACCTCTCGGTCGGGATCGCCGGAGGATCTATCTCCTCACAGACGGTCATTTCTTCATCACAGACGGTGGGATCTGATCTTTATACTCCTCTTTCGGAAGGATCTGTGCTTAACAATGAAAATCCCTTTGCTATGGAAATAGCGGCCCTTCGTTCCCGCTTGGAATATTTGACTGAAATGGCCACTAGAGTCACGCCTGGTGCTTCTGGATCTAGCGTTCCTCCTCGCGTCATATTCACACCATCTATTGTTGCTGATCGACCTTTGCCCCCGTTGTTTCCAGAGAACCCCCAAGTGCCTTTATCCGCAGGAAATCCCCCGGTTGGTCATGTACAGCTCACTCAAGGAGGAGTAAAGGCTTATGTACCACAAATGCCGCAAAGACTTCTTCTGCAGGAAGACAGGCAGCTTGAGGCGTTGAGGAACCGTTGGGCCGGACGAAGGGAAGGAACAAACAGGAGTTTATCTCCCGTGTACAGTGAAAGATCCAGTAGCAGAAGATATCGAAGTCGTTCTCCCAGGAGTCGCAGTCGGTCTCCCAGGCGACATCATATACCTGAACCAAGGGAAGGAGGGCGACAAGGAGACATATCTCCCCCACGTCATGCACGTGAGATTCTTGATGATACCCCAGGTCACCCTTTCAGTCGTCGTGTAAGACGTCACAGGGTCAGCAGGCGAGTGAAGCTTCCCGCTGATACTTATGATGGTACTAAAGATCCTATTTCGCACATCAACAAAGTGAAGGATTTCGTCCAGTTTCAAACCCACAGTGATGCGACTTTATGTCAGATATTTGTTATGACCTTATCGGGAGTTGCTCGTCTTTGGTTTGAAGGTCTTCCTGGCGGATCCATTAGTAATTTCGCACAGTTGGAATCCAAATTTCGGAGCAGATTTAGTACAGCAATTCCAATTCGGAAATCTGCCGCAGCGTTATTTGACATACAGCGGAAGCCCCAAGAGACATTGAAAGAATTTCTCAGCCGATTCGATCTGGAAATGTCATTAACGTCGGGCGTTACCGTTGATTTCGCCATAGAAGCTCTGAAAAGAAACTGCCATTATGGAAAACTGAAAGATGCATTGATGGTGGATCCTCCAATATCCTTGGACGCACTAAGACTTAAAGCCCATAATTATGCAAAAATGGAAGAAGAAGAAAATAGAAATAGAACATTTAATAAGCCGCCTGGGGCACCTCACATCCCTGCCGCTCCCGCAAATCCTCTGGTTGACGATCATTACACTGATGATTACGCTCGACGGAAAGATTACATCCCAAAGACCTACGATAAGCAAAAAGGAAATTCCTCGAAAGGAAAACAAGGTAGTTCCCCTTATCAGCGTCAAGGGAACGCTAACAAAAATCGGGCGTATGATCTGGATTTTCCCTCCTTGAATGTACCAAGAGCGGAGATCTTGGCGATAGCGGAACAGCGAGATCTTCCTATCCGTTATCCTGCACCCACGAAACCTGGAGTGCTTTTAGGCAGAAGAGAAAATGCTTACTGTAAATTCCATAAAGCCAGAGGACATTCCACAGAGGCTTGCAGAGAATTAAAGTGGGCGATAGAACGCTTGGTGGAGGAAGGATATCTGGGAGAATTTGCGACTCAAGTAAGGGAAGATGCCCGAAACAATCCGATAAGAAGAGCGGCAGACGAACGACCAAGGCCCCCTCCAGTCCCACAGCCGGATAACGCTCCCAAAGGAAAGGGTGGGGAAACCTTCGCGATAGATGGCGACGACAACCCCATAATCAATATCATAGCGGGAGGGATCCCCTACGCAGATGAATCAGAACAGTCGATGGTGGCGAAAGGGGAAAAGCGTACGCGAGACGGCATGACAAAGAAAGGTGGAGCGATAGACATACTTGATCGCATGATCTTATCTTTTTCAGAAGAGGATGAAAAAGGCGTTATCTATCCCCATAATGACGCCTTGGTAGTCACACCTGTCATCGCCAGTCATGGTATAAGAAGGACTCTTGTGGACAACGGGAGTGCCGTGAACCTTTTTTCGCTGGAAGCTTACAACCTCATGAAACGCCCCCACGATGAGTTAACGCCTAGTAAGAGACCCATAGTCGGAGTGGATGGGACCCCTATCCCTGTTACGGGAGTAATCACCTTACCCGTATACTTCCGAGAAGACACTTACAAACGGTCAGAGAATTTGTTGTTCCTTGTTGTGGATCTGAATCTGCCCTATAACGTCATACTTGGATGGCCTTTCCTCAATCACTTCGGAGCGGCAATATCACAAAAACATCTAAAGATGAAATACCCCTCCTGGGACGGGGTGGTATCAATAAAAGGTGATCAGAAACTGGCGGCAGAATGCTATTCGCTCATGACTCAGACGAGCTGCGATAGATATGTGTGTATAGCGGCAGACCCCTACGAGCAGGGTGATGAAAAGCGCGCTCAACCCCTTGACAAGATGGTACCCGTATCAGTGATAGGCAAAGAGGGAGCCAGCTTCCTGGTCAGCGATAAGCTCAGCCCTGCGGAAAATCTTCAACTGGCACGGCTGCTGAACAAATGCCAAGGAAATTTCGCATGGAAGCCCGCCGATATGCCAGGTATATCACGAGAAATAGCCGAGCACAGGCTTAACGTTGACCCTGACGCCAAGTCAGTTCAGCAAAAACGACGGGCGTTCTCCATCGAAAAAGCGTCGGCTGTGGAAAAGGAGGTTGTGAAGCTCCTTGACGCGGGTTTCATTCGCGAAGTACAGTATCCCACTTGGTTAGCCAACCCGGTTCTTGTTCCTAAACCCAATGGAGACTGGCGTATGTGCATTGACTTCACCGATTTGAACGATGCTTGTCCTAAGGATTGCTACCCGCTTCCTCGCATAGATCAGTTGGTTGATCAAACCGCTGGGTACGCATATCTAAGCTCATTGGACGCCAATTCCGGATATCATCAAATCCCTATGGCCCTAGAGGAGGAGGAGAAGACCGCCTTCCTTACTCCTAAAGCCACGTATTGTTACACAGCGATGCCATTTGGACTAAAGAACGCGGGGGCCACGTTTCAGCGAATGGCAAATAAGATTTTTGAGGAACAAATAGGGAGAAATGTGGAAGCATATGTTGACGACATACTGGTGAAGAGTGCGAATTTTCATGATCACTTGCAGGATCTAAAGGAAGTTTTTGATGTGATGAAAAGGTATCGCATGAAGCTAAACCCCCGGAAGTGCATGTTTGCATTCCAGACGGGTAAGTTCTTGGGCTACGTAGTTAGCCAGAAAGGTATCCAGCCTAATCCTTCCAAGGTTAAAGCTATACATGATATGATATCGCCGAGAACCGTTAAGGAAGTGCAAAGGCTAACGGGGCGCGTTATCGCTCTGGGACGATTCGTCTCCAAGCAAGGAGAAAAGTGCCTCCCTTTTTTCAAAGTCATACGACGGAAAGCCACATTCGGGTGGACCCCAGAATGTGAGCAAGCATTTGTGGACTTAAAGGACTATTTATCATCTGATTTATTATTGACAAGGCCCGAGTCCGGCGATACCCTGTACTTGTACTTGGGCGCGGCGGACGAAGTGGTCAGCGCCGTCCTTGTTCGTGACGATAACCACACTCATCGCCCAGTTTACTTCGTGAGTCATGTCTTAAAGGACGCGGAACTGCGATATGCTCGTATTGAGAAAATAGCGTTCACCCTTATACAAGCCGCCCGCAAGATGGACCGATACTTCCAGTCTTATCCCATCATTGTACTTACAGACCAACCCTTGAAGAGGATATTTCGAAAGCCTGAATCTTCAGGAAGAATGCTGATCTGGGCCCTAGAACTCGAACAATATGGTTTGAGGTACCAGTCCCGGCCATCCGTAAAGGCTCAGGTCCTTGCTGATTTTATAGCGGAGTGTACTTTCACAGAGGACCCTTTGAGTGGTGTACCTGAAGCGGAATGGAACGATATGGATCTCCCGTTCCCAGAAACATATACGGATCTTTGGATCGTTCATGTGGACGGAGCCAAAAACCAAGAACTGGCAGGGGCCGGAGTCTTCATAAACGGGCCGCACGATATGCATATACGGTATGCTATTCGAATCTTGCAGCCTTTGTCCAATAACGCAGCCGAATATGAGGCGTTGCTAGCTGGACTCAGAATAGGAAGAGAGTTTTCTTCAAAGGGAAGGCGCGATACCGGCCAAACAGGAGATCTGCGTCTAAAAATTTGTGGAGACTCCAAACTGATAATTGACCAGGTCTCAGGACACTCTCAGGCTCAAGAACCTATTATGATGCAATACCTCTCTAAGGTAACGCGAGAACTAGTGGAGATAAAGAAAGAGGGCATGCAAGTCAGCTTCGAGCACGTCCCCCGAGAGGAAAATGCTGAAGCCGATTACCTTGCCAAGCTGGCCGCGAATCCTGAAGCATCTATACCTAAAGATGTGTATTATCGTGAGCTATCGGTGCCGTCTTTCATGGAGGAACAAGCCTCTTTGTGTGTGAATGAGCTCGAGAATGATTGGCGGATTCCGGTAATAAAATACCTGATGCACGAAGAGCTGCCTGACGGTAACGCTGAAAAGATGAAAGTGCTAAAACAGGCTGCTCGTTGCACGTACTATAACGGGGATCTAATTCGAAGATGTTTTTCTCACCCCGCCGCCAAATGTATAACCGAACAAGAGGGCCTTCACACCTTACGCGAAATCCACGAAGGGATATGCGGAATGCACGCGTCAGGCGGCACCATGGCGGCACAAGTTTTCAGATCAGGATTCTACTGGCCCACCATACGAAGGAATTGCCATGATTATGTATAAGCTTGCCCCAAATGTCAGGAATTTGCTAAAATTCCTCGACGTCCAGCCACGGAAATATCGGAAATCATCGCCCCTTGCCCTTTTGCCAAATGGGGGATTGACATCCTGGGTCCATTTCCAAAGGCAAGGTCCCAACTGAAATTTGTGATAGTGGCTGTGGACTATTTTACGAAGTGGGCGGAAGCTGAAGCGGTTGCCACAATCACGGCAGAAAAAACATGGCGTTTTTTCAAACATCAAGTTATCATGAGATTCGGGGTGCCTCGTATCCTTGTCAGCGATAACGGGACCCAGTTCACCAGCCAATTCTTCAAAGACCAATGCTCAGAATTCGGGATTGAGCAGAGATTCTCTTCCGTGGCTCACCCACAAACCAACGGACAGGCAGAGGTAACTAATAGGAGCATCCTCAGCGGTATTAAGAAAAACATAGAGGGGTCTAAGAAGAAGTGGGCTGATGAATTGCCATACGTGATGTGGGCATACCGCATGACCGTAAAAGTTAGCACTGGAGAAACGCCTTTCGCGTTGGCTTTTGGAACTGAAGCCGTTACGCCAGTGGAAATTGGGGCCATGAGCCTACGGGTGGCTCACTTTCGTGAGGAACGAAACGAGGAACGGTTACGTGCTAACCTGGACGCGTTACCAGAGGTTCGAGAAGAAGTCCTACTGAAAACGCAACACTACAAAAGAAAAATGGCCTGTTATCATAACAGGCAGGTCAAAGAGCGATTGTTGAAAAACGGTGACCTGGTGCTCCGAGACAGGCGAGCAACCGGACAACGTATGGGAAAGCTTAGTCCTAACTGGGAAGGACCGTATCGTGTAACCCACGTTGTCGGAAGAGGGGCCTATCGCCTGGAGACACTTGACGGTACGCCCTTATCCAACTCCTGGAATATCGCTCGTTTGAAGTTATATTATCCTAGAGTTTAATTTTATCTGCACTATTTGGATTATAACGACCCTAACCGTGGCTAACGCTCAATAGGAGAGTTTTCGTGGGTTTGTGGTTGCTTTTGTGCAGGTAAAAAGGGGGGTACCCTGGGAGTGAAAAGTCCTATCCTTGTGATGGTCGGTCTTGATCAGATGGCCCACTAAGTGAGGGCACGACCCCAGTGTATCCTTGATTAGCATCGGATTGAAAGATCCTTGACGCCCCCGGGGGTGAAAAGTCCTATCCTTGTGATGACCGATCTTGATCAGATGGCTCACTAAGTGAGGGCACTGCCCGGTATCTTTGGGAGTGAAAAGTTCTTTAATGATGACCGATCTCGTGGAGACGGTACATCAAGACAAGACACGCCCCAAAGAGTTAGAAACTCTGTTTAGAAACAAGAATCCTATCTTAACGGTCGGGCTGGTGCAGCTAAACCATTAAGTAAGGACACGGTTCTAAACGAGAGGACAACGCCTATAAAAGTGAAAATTCCCTAGCCTTGTGATAGCCGTCCCGATCCGACAGCTCACGAGATGAGGCACTTAGAAAGGCCGAACGAGAGATAAGGGAAACGTGAAGGATCGCGTAATCCCAGCTAGTAACCGGATGAGTAATCCCTGGCGAAGTATAGAGCTGAGGGAAAACACGATTCGAAACGGGTTCCGTGATAAAGCCTAATGATGGCAGCGAACAGGCTCCTACGGGTAATCACTATCTCTCAAATCTCGTTTTGTTACTGATAATCTACAATTAGAAATGTGCAGAATACTTCTGAGCAGCGGAAGGAGCGGTGGTCATGATACCGATAGGCTTATCGAAAGGCCAACCCGACATAGATCTTGGTCATCTTGGTATAAATACCAAGGATCTGCTCAAGAAAGTAAACGCACCGTGAGGATAAGGCAACCTTAGTGACGAGAGAAGTCTCGCGATGAGAAAAATAAAAGAGGAATATCGATAAAGGGATTGTCTAGAAATATTAAAGGCATCTCAAGGATTTACAAAGATTCAATGTTCAAAATATTTATGCTGCAAAGACAAAAGACAAAAGCCAAGCGATATTTGATCGCTGGAGGGAACGGCAAAATATCGCGACACATCAGCTCTCGGGGTCTTTTCGTTTCCAGCCCGCTGCCTTGGCTTGGCGATAGCCTGCCTCGTTGATATGGGCAGAACTCTGTAGAAAGGCTTTCGCGACATCTTCGCCCTTGTACGCATCCACCCCATGAATTTCTTCGAAACACTTAACTAGAACACGGGCGGTCTGTTCCGCATGCCACCAGCCCACATCGACTGACTCTTCCGCCAAAGCTGCCTTCTCCTTTTCTAAAGAGGACTTCTCATTCTCCAAAGCAGTCACTTTGGCCCGTTCCTCTGACAAAGCTGTTTCCAGAGCGGAATGCTATTTCTGTAAATCGTGGTGAGCCAGCAGTATCTTGGAACGATCTGCCAACACCTTTTTCCTTTCATCTTGCTCCTTGGACAGCTCCGCCGAAACAGAACGGAGGGAAACAGTCCGATGCTTCACTTCCTCCGCCCAATAGTGAAATTTCATCATATTGGAGAAAAGGCTAGCACGGAAGGAGTTCACTTGGTCATCTTCCGCCAGGGAAAGGAAAGTTTCCCGTTCTGCAGATGAGGCCAGAATTTGAGAAGCCAGCAGGGCAGAAACCTCATCTGAACCATCGCCCCCGATGGCTGCCAAACCACGGGTACGGAAGTCGAACAACTCAACCTGATGGGTCACTTCGCCGAGCCCGTTTAATGGACAAAGATCCGCCATAAAATTGAAAGAGGTTCCGACTTCATTATAGCGTTGCCGCCAAGGAACGCTAGAGGGAACGAAAGCCAGAGGACCAGGGGCGCGAACCTGTGAAGAAGAACTGCCCGGGGGCAGGAAGGTACCATGAGGCTGATAGCCCGAAAGGTCCTGCAAGACGTCTTGATAGCCTAAAGAAGAGGAATAATGATGCACAGGCCCACCAAAGGAACTGGGCGAAGCACCAAAGGGGTCCGCACCGCCTAGGTTCCCCAAAACTTCCGCGGAATGTCCACCTGGAGGAACCACTGCGGAATTAGGAACGTTAACGAAACCACCTTCCCCCGCGATGTTAGAGGAGGGTATGTTCTCATCCTCGCCTTCTACCCGGGCCCTCTTCGCGGAACCCCTCAGCACATAAGTGAGATTCATATCGCCTGAAGGAGCGGAAGCAGTAACTACAATGGCCTCCTGCAAGGAGTACAAATTGAGAAAAAAAGAAAAATAGATCAAATGACGACAGATATTGAGGCACAATATATCGCACAAAAAAAAAAAAAAAAAACACGCTTACGGTAGCAGTGTTGAGGGAAGGTGGTGCCTCAGAAGAACCCGCAGCGTCGGGAGAAGGAGTAAGAGTGGCGATACTCCGTGTTCTTTTCTTCTTTTTTCCTCTAGCAATGGCCTTAGGGGCCTGAGAAGACGAGGGAGCAGCAACGGTCACGATGGGAACACCTTCAGGGATGTCAGTATCCCCTTCGCCAACTGAGGAGGAGGATACTTGAGCGAGATTCGCGGAAGTAGCCAGAAGCTCAGAAGGATTATCAGTGGCCTCTGAATCGAGCTTTTCCCTTTCTTCTCTATTATGAGCTCTCCTTAAGCGTCTTCTTACGCTTTCGGGTTTATAATCAGGATCCGTCGCTGCAAAATCACAAAATAACGTCAGCGTTAGTATCAGTGATGAAAGGGAAAGGTAGCGCGATACTCACGTCTAACGCACTCCTGAATGGCCATTCTGCAGGCCGTGAGTCGAATATGAACGCTGATCTCCAGTTGGAGTAAGGTGTTTAACCATCCTTGTTCACGAGCGGGAAGTGTCCCTGGTCGACTCCAAACGCCATCTTAGACGTCCTGGTTGAACCCAGAACGCCACTCGGGACCAGGAGCGTCAGGAAGATTTATCAGAAAGAACTCCTTTTTCCAAGCCTCAACAGAAGACTCAATATGGAGCAACTTCCAAGTAAAAGACTTGAGAGAATCATCGTCAAAGCGAGGCGATATGGTTATCACACCCCGGCACTTCATCAATTTAAAAAGGGATCTAAGCAACAAAAGGGAAGGGGAAGTGATCCCCTTATATCTACAGAGTTCCAAAAAAGCATAAACACAGCAATATGCATTTGGGGCTAACTGGACAGGATTGAAATTGCCAGCAATAAGCAAACCCTTGACGAAAGAATCGATAGGGAGCCGGAAACCGTAGCGAAACATCTGGGCATATAACACCCTTTGATTGCCGGTCAGAACGCTGTTTAAACGAACTGACCTAGGGGCAACAACAACTTGGCAACCGTCAGGAATAACGGTACCGTGAGTAGCCAAATGCTCCTGGAGAATGGCCTCCGTGGTAATAACACTGACCGTGGTATCCATTTTCTTCTCATCGATGGATTTTGACTCAGAACGGCGAGTCTTTGCCATGACAGGACTAAGGAAATAGAAATGAAGAAGACGAGGGAAAGGAAGGGAAATACCTTTGAAAGGAAAGAACTTTGAAAGCCTTGAATGGAGGTGAGAAGGACAAGACGGCCGAGAGATAATATGAAAAAGTGGAGTGAAAAAGAAAAGGGAAGAAATAAAGAGGGTTTATAACCCTAGTAATTAAAAGGAAACGACGGATGCTGCAGTCGTTGCGTCGAAGCGGCATGAGGGATAAGACTCAAGCAATGAGTACGACTCTTGAAGAAGCGCGACAAACGCTTCGATCTTGTTAAAATTTCTAAACACGCTAAGGTGAAGCGGCAGAAGAAACGAACACGTGTGTCTGCACCATCATGACTTTTCCCGCGCACCGACGGAAGGGTCGCGAGCATTAAATGCTCTGAAAAGTAGATGTGACTTTTTGATAAAAAGCAAAAGCGATATCACAAGAAAGGAAATAATGCAAATCGGCGTTGAATAAAAGAACAGTTCTCAAGACAGTACAAGAGAGCGAAATAAAATAAGATATCGCCCGAAGAGCAAGGCACCGATATCGCCGCGAGATAGGACGTTATTACAAGACATGGAAAACAAATAGCAATGTTCTTCAATGGATCAATTAAGAGTCATCGCATGCCTCGCCGTCATCATTCCCTTGCTTTTCCCCAGAAGAAGGAAAACCCCTTTCGCCTTCACTAAGATCTTTAATTTTTTGGGAAGCGTAATCGGCCAGCATGGATGAATCGACGGCGCCTCGGATATGGAGATCCATAAATCCTGCGATACAAACCTCGATGGTCTTATTCTTCCACCAGGCTATCCTCGAAGGAACTTTGGCCAAATCGGCATCACGAGATGACAACTCTTCACGGAGGAAGACGTTCTTTTTATCAGCCACCACCAGTTCCGCCTCCATTAGCTCTGCTCTCGCTTTCCCCTTCGACTTCTCCCGAGAAAGTTCAGCGCGACAATCCTCCAACTCCGCCCGAGTTCATTCTTGCAACTGCGATAGCTCCTTCGCCTTCGCCAAGGCCGCGTCTAATTGTTCCTGCAAATCCGAAGAGGGTCGAGTTTTGTTACGCTGGTCTTCAAGAAAATAATGAAATTTCCGAAAGCTAGCCAGCATGTCGTTCATGAGGTGTGACTGTCGTGTCTCGGGAGCATGCTGTAAAAACTCTTCCCTGTCCTTGGAAGAAGTAAACATCTGTCCCACTATGGGACCCACGGGCTCTTCTCGCGATAACGGATCCGATATTCCTAAGGCACGAAGCCCGTCAGTGCCAAAAGAGGACAAATCCAGCTGATATCCAGTGGGGCCCTGGGACCTCTGAGGAGAAAGGTTGGCGATATAAGGAGGGGAACAACTTTTTGCGCAATCACCAACGCCCGAAATTGAAGACAGAAACAAAAGATGAGGCTTCCGTGGGAGAAATTCAGGAGGAACGCTTAAATTCGAAACCGGTAGGGTTGCCTCTGGGACAAAAGAACCTATCGGGGAAGCAGGATGGCCCGACGACAAAGGAGAGGTCGCGGCTGCCGAGGTCTCATTGTTTTCGATAGAAACGGCGGAAGGCACCCTGATAGCTTTGATATTTTTCACCACTTGCGAAGTACTCGCGGCATGAGAAGCATTAATATTCTCGGGGGGGACCGCGTTAACTCCCTTCAAAGGGGGAACTGGGGGGTTAGTTTTCTCTGTGCGAACCTTCTTTACGAGACGCTCCGTCTCTTCTGTAATTTCTTCGCTATCGTCCTCAGCCGATTCCGCCGTGTCATCATTCCTCCTCGACCTAAGTTTCATCCTTTGGGCAATAGTAGCATGACGTAATTCAGGACCAGTGTCTATGCTCTCGCTATCCCTGTCGATTTTCTCAAACACAGGATCGCCTTGAGCTACCCTCTTGCCGCGGGACGGAAGCCAATTTTCAAGGAAACAAGAAGGTCGAGTAGAGGCTCTGCGAGTTGTGACGGTTTTAGTCCCTTCCCTTCCAGGCGGAATGGGTGGGCGGCGGGAATTTTCAGGCGAAGGAGAAGGAGGCAGCGACTGGAGAGGTGTTACATTCAAAGGGGCGTCACTTTCCCCAGAAGAACTACTCTCAGCGTTACCTGCCAACAAAACATATTAGCAAATTAAGAAGATTGAAGCGATAAAGAAGAAAAAGGGAACTCACCCACAACGCACTCTGACAAGGGCCTGAACCGAGCAAACTCCCGGATACGGAAAGACCCTTCTATTTCTAACAAGGCGCTAACGTTGGAAACATCCTGGCTTGACAGCGCGTCCGGTCTTTTCCAAACGCCACTATTGATTTTTCGATTGAAACCCCCGCGCCAGAGTCGTGACGGCAAACGGAGGGTGAAAAAGCCAGACTTCCAGTCATCTACGTGTTCCTCAAAACCTTGAAAGTTCCGCCAGAACAGTTGCACAATGACATCATCCCATCTGCGGGTAATATCTACCAGGAAGTCGCGACAACTCAAGACAAAGAACGTGCGGAATAGATCAAGCGATGGAGCAAATATACGCTTCATCTCGCACGAACGAAGGAAAGCGTAAATACCACACCAAGAGGGTGGAGTAATCTGGACGGGATTAAGGTCATAATGATCTAGCAGTTTCAACAGAGAAGTATGGAGTGGGAAACGGAATCCGTAAGTAAACATCTTGAAATAAACTAACCGGAATGTTCCCCACATGGCGTCAGGCAGCCGAGTGTCCTTCAAAGAGACAAAAGGGCGATAGCCCGTGGGAAAAGTAATACCACTCTCCTCTAATTCAACCCTCAAAACCTCATTACAATTGAATATGCTGCGAGTTCTCCTAGCTTCGGGATCTATGGGGTTTTCAGCAGTTGAAGACATAAGGGACAGGGAAAGTAAATCTACGGCGGTAGAAGGAGTAAATACCTGGAGCAAAAAGCCAGTGAGCCGGTCGCCGGCACCAGTGAGCGGTCTCGGTAAAACCTCTCGAAGAAAAGAAGTGCAGAAGAGAGAGAAAATGTGCAAAAACTCAAAATATTAGCAAAAGCAGTAAAAGAGAGAGATGATTTCCTTATAAAGGAAAAGCCTAAAGAGGAGACAGCCTGTAAAAATGAAACACGTGCAGAACAGAAAAAGACACGTGGATAGTCATTTGTGCCTTCTGAAAGAAGACAGTTACCGATTAGAAGTTGAAGGCAGTTACCCGTAGCGAAAGGGACGCTTCCGCGATAACCCGGAACGCTCAGAAAGAAACAATAAGTAAGCGATGAGAAGCGAAAAGGAAGTAAAACCATCATTCATTATTATGAGGAAGGCCATACGGCATCTACAAAAAGAAGGGTTAGGCCCTACTCTTCACCGTCGGACCAAGTAATGCCGTAGCAATAGACTACGTCCTCTTCGTCATCGCCACCCCAAAATGGTGAATCCACAACAGCAGGGGGAGAAGACTCACCGACCCTCTTTCTAGCAGCAGTAGTCGACCCGGTTGTTTTCTCCTTAACGCTTGGCGATACTGCCTCAACGGCTGAACCAGCAGAAGGAACCCGCGGAGGCGAATCTCTCAAAGGAGGAAACGATTTTTTCTCCTCCCTAGCCAGAGAAGCCAGAGAGTCGAAAAATGACTTAGAGGCCTTGGCAGCCTCCTTCCTTCGTTGTTCAACTTCCTTCCTCCGTCTCTTGCGACCTCGCCGGCGGACAACCGGCCTCCAAGGAGGCGATGGGGGAGGATTATCTGTGTCAGGGGTAGTCGGAGGAGTTGGCGGTGAATTCCCCGAAGCCGTACCTAGCAAATAAGAATCAGCCATGAGACTCGCAGAGGATCGATAACGAAGAAAAATGAAGGAGAAAGAAATGGATAAGAATGAAGGAGGAAAAGCCTCATTAAATAGCCGGGAAAAGAAGAAAAGAGACTCTTCGATCCTCCAACCCGACTCTTGAAGATTGGCACGTGTACAGTCTAAAGTGCAAATGTAGATTTGCAGTCATGCCTGTTGAAATCTCGCGCAAATCAAGAATAATGCTAATATCTGCCGATCAGTTGTTATAATGAGGACGGCGCGGAGTTAAGGCAGAACGATCAACAGAAAAACCGCCCAATGGCAAGACTGTTTTCAGTTGGGCTAAGAATATTCCTTGGAAAATGACAAAGAGTGCAGTAAAGAAGAAGAACAGTTACAAGGCGGAATGATTGAAACGATTTATTTATTATGGCCTACCGGCTGAAAGATACATTTACAAGGCAAGAGGAAAAGAAAAAGGCCCAAAGGGAGCCACCGTTATCAGGCGTCAGAACCAGCATCCTCGGGCACCTCAGGAAGGTCCCTCAAGGAATCCATGACCAGGACAAGATCATGGGAAGTGGCCCTCATCCCCTTCAGGCAGCACCCCAACATGTCCTTACGCTGCTGCAGCATAGCGATCACCACTTGAATCCGAGAGATGGAGGCAGACAGCTTTGAAACACTCTCCAAAGGACTGAAGTCCTCCAGAGAGATAGCTCCCAGCCGGGAATAGAGCGGAGTCAGCATCCCCTGCAGCTCCAGAATATCCTCAGAAGTCTTGACCAGCATGTTCTCCAGGAAACCGACGTCACCGTCGTTGAGGTTCCTGAGTGAATGACCCTTGGAGAGAAGAAAATTCTTGGTCAAATGATCCATGATGCTGACTGATAGAGATGAGGAGAACGTGGATGGAGAAAGTTCTCCGATTTATAGGCTCCACTGAAGGGAGGCCTTGGAAAAAGAAATTGAGGTCCTCAAAAGACGAGCCGTCCCGATATCCTCAAGGACTGATAAGCCTAGAACGGAAGAAAGGGGTAACGGTCGCGATATAGATACTGGAAGGAGTACGAGGCAGAGTCTGAAAAAACGCCGAAAGACACGATGTCACTGGTAGCCCTGACGCTAAAACCATAAGGTTACCGGTATCCACAGTATAAGGCCGCGTTGATGTCACCGGTGGCCCTAGATGCGTAAAACCGCGTTGGCATCACAGGCGTCTGGTGGTATGAAGCCGCGATAACCATAAGGTAGCTGATGGCGTAAAGCCGCGATGATACCGCTACTCTCTCGGGCGTAAAGAATAAATCGGGGCTCGTGTGACCTCAGACCTCTGTAAGTATAAGGTTTGCTAACCTCTGTATAAGTATCTATCTCCTCTGTGTCTTTGCAGTACACTCGAAAGGACGATATCCCCGAATATATGCCAGCCTAGGGCACGGCCTGGTTGAATATCCGTAATGACGCCGCACGTAACCCAACAACGGTCCTTCTATGACTTAAACGAAGTGGAGACTTCATAAGCCCTATCGAGAGGCCAAGAAGATTAATATCGCCTCATGACCGAGCAGATCCCTATTCTAAGATATCAGACGTGGATAGCCCTTGGTGAACACTCGGGCTAGTTTTCAGTTGGGCTTATGATAACAATTGGAATGCTCCTGACGGCAACATTGGGGCCACGGCATCAATCCCGGACAAGTTTCTATACGCTTCCCTGAAATGCCAACCTATCGTGATATGATCACGGAACCACCCGAGGGCCGGATCATATCATATCGCCTGGGCCAGCGGAAATTTCCTAGGATGGTCGACTTCAGCGGGGGGGGGATCTCACGCACCTTTATGCGCACGGCGTCATCCCATCCTAGGGGACCAAGGAGGATATCGCTCCCGATAGACCCTACATGATTATCGCCCCAATGACGGAACTGATATCGCCCGAAGCGATGGTTACAAACGTTGCCTACCCCTATCGCTGTAAGGTATCGCCATCTTAAGCCTATAAATACCCCCACGAATTCCAAACAGAAGGTAAGATCGAGATCATCTTGGAGAACCTCTACCATTCTGAAAACTCGAACTGACTTAAGCATCGGAGTGTCTACGCCGGAGTCCCCCTCCGGCGCTTTGCAGGTACCTCCGACGCCGATCACTTCCCATCCGACTAGCTGCAGCAGCCGTTTCCGACCAGAAGAGATCTCGGATCTTATCAGGACCTATAAGTTCTTGATTAAAGCTCGGACGCCATAAACGGGACGGTAGCTCAAGGATGAAGAAATAACTTTTTCAGTCAGCCACAACCCCCTCAAAGCCATGAAACCGCTGCCAGAACGACTGCACAAACGCGTCATCCCACCTCGGAGTGATATCGATTAAACAATCGCGACAAGTCATGCTAAAGAATTTGCAAAATAAATTGAGAGATGGGGTAAGAATGTTCTCCAGTTCGCAAGCGCGAAGAAAAGCATAAACCCCACACCAAGAAGGAGTTATCTGGGCAGGATTAAGCATATATTCCCGTAGCAGTGCTATTATTGAAGCATGGACTGGGAGACGAAAACCATAGAGGAATATTTTAAAGTAGACTAGCCTATAGTTCCCCCACAATGGATCGTGAAGTCGCATGTCATCCTCGGGAACGGTAGGGACATACCCAAGAGGGAAAGTAATACCGTTTTCCTCTAATTCAGCATTTAAAATCACCTCACATGAAAAAATAATGGGTGTTTGTACGATTTCTGGATCCACAGGTCTCCAGAGGAACCGCCTGGCTCTGGTTATAACCATAATAAACTAATGAGCAAAAAATCTGAAAGGATGAAGTGATACCTGGGAAGGAAAGATTCACAGGCGAGCCGGCGAAGGGCGGTGGATGAGCAAGAAGTTTTCCAGAGAAAATGAAGAGAAGAGAAGAGAAGAAAAATTAGAACGAGGGCAAAAAGTGTTAGAAAGAGAAAATGGTCCCTTCTTAAAGGACTAAGTGCCACCGCATTAATTGAACTACCAGTCGCGCGAGAACACGTGTAAAGGAAGTTAGCCACGTGGAACCATATTCAAGGGAAGCAGTTATTTGCCACAACTTACCAAGCGGCGGTTAATGTTGACCAAGTCAAAACAGTCGTAGAACGATTGACTCAGCAAGGCTAACGTCTTTGCGTTAGCCCTTAACAAAATAAAAATGCTGACAAGAGAACATGGTAGCAAAAGAAAGAAAAGTAGAAACCATCAATTTATTCATTAAAAGCCATACGACATCTACAGTGGGCCTAACGTTAGGGCACTAATCCTCATCAGGCCAGTCTATGTCATAGTAGAAGACGTAGTCTTCATCTGAGAGCGACAGACCTCCGTTGTAAGGGGGAAAAGGCTTGTCAACTCTCTTCTCCTGGTCTAACAGCGCCGATCCTGGCCCTTCCACAATGTTGGCATCCGCTACCTCAGAACCAGCGTCACGAGAAGGATCTATTGCTGAAGAATGATTAGCATGAGAAAACGATTCATCACCCTTTCGCGCAGGGGCCGCGGAAAAGGCAAAAGGTGTGTCAACCGTTTTAGAAACCTTCCTCTTTAACCTTTTGCAACCTTTATGGCGAGGGAATTGCCTTTTCAAGCACGAAGGAGAAGGAGGATCATCGGAATCTGGGGAAGTTGGAGGAGTAAGTGGAGGCTCGCGCTCATCGATCTCCATATAACACGAATCGAAACAATCTGAGAAGAGAAATACGAAGAAGAAGGTGAACAGGAAAAGAAAGAAAACTCCATTAAATAGCTGAGGTAAAGAGATACTCTATCAGAGGGCACTAAAAAACTGCCCAACCACCCACCACTGGGAATGCGGCGTGAGGAATAGTTGAGCAAAACATTTATTACCAATGCAGGTATTGCAGCATTATATCCCAGGTAAAACTCATTTTTGGTTGGGCTTATAGCAACCACGCCTGGCTAGCGCAACAACCAGCAAGGCATCAAAAGTAGAAGATGGAGCAGTAATGGAAACAACATTTTATTTAATTATGGCTTGAACGGCCTAAGTGCTCAGACGCGTACATGGGAAATATAAAAACAAAGAGGCAGCGACTGGTGGTTAAGCATGGGACCTAGCATCGTCATCCTCGAGGGCAGTAGGAATCTCCCTTAGAGCGTCCGCCACCGAGGTCAGCTTAGTGGAAGAAACCCTTATGCCCTTCAAGCAGCACACCAGCAGGTCTTTCCTATGTTGAAGCATAATAATGGTTACCTCGATGTGGGAGACTACAGCAACCAACTTAGACACATTCTGTATAGGACTAAAATCCTCCATAGAAGCAGCTCCTTGCCTGGACAATAAAAGGGTCATCATCCCTTGAAGCTCCAAGACGTCCTCAGAGGTTTTGGTCAGCATGGTCTCAAGGAAACCAATGTCTGCCTCCGTGAGATTCTTCAAGCTGTGTGCCTTCAAGATCAGAAAGTTCCTCGTAAGATCATCCATAGAAGAAATATCAAGAGAAATACAAAATAGGTGTGAAAAAGCCAGCGCGATAAAAGGATAATTTATAGGCCCAGAAGAACGGCGGTAGAAAAAGGCATATTTCTCTGTGAACAAATCATCCCAACGCGTGAAAAGCTATTGAGTCGGCAAAACTGAAGATAAAGCGGTAGCCCTTGGTAAACACTCGGGCTTATTTTTGGTTGGGCTTGTGATAACAATACACTTAACGCCAAGGGCATTTTCGTCTTATACCCCGAGTTAGGGGTAGAAAGTTGTTGTCCCTACCGGACAGACAACCTCGAGGCTATCGCCTCACTCCATACGATCAACACTGGGATGGTCGACATCAGCGAGGGGGTCCCACAAATCACTTTGTCATGACACGCGGCGTTATCCCATCCCAGGCCAAACATGACGTCCCATGAGGAGCAGGCGTTACCTTGCCTAGGTAACGCCTACCCCCATATATATCTAACGCAATGATAGCACATCGTTGACGGGGAGTGCCAATCTCCTGACGGGCCTGGTAGCCCCCTGTATGATCAAGTTCCTCAGAAAACACTCTACTATTCGCCTATAAATCCCCCCCCCCACATGATCCAGAAAGAGGTAAGTCTAAGATCACTGGCCAAAACTCTGCTACTTTCACCACTCATACTGAATTTGGCATCGGAGTGTTCGCGTCGGGGACCCCCTCCGGCGCTTTGCAGGTACACTGGGCGGCCGCAGACGGTGTGTCTGAGAAGCCATTTTCCCACCTACCATTCTGCAAAGAAGTTGAATCTTATCAAAATACGTGGCTGAGAAGTGAATCATTCTTTAGGAGCTAGAAACATCTATTTAGAGCCAGTTTTGGTGAAAAGGAAGCAGACTCTATCCCAGGCCTGGGATAAGGTGAGGATTCGCAACGTTGACCAGAGTCAACTGGATTAATGAGAAGTTAGACTGGGCTTGGGCCGTGAGTTGGATGCGAGCTGTCTTCTTCTAGAAGAGTTGTTCTAAAGAAATAATTCTCCTATTAGAACTCTTCCTTGAGTTGTACTCCTATATTCAGTTTAGGAGATTTAAAACAATTAGATTTTTATTTGATTCTATCCTTATCACTCTAGAAGTTTGAACGATTAGGATTTCTGTTTTAAAAAGCGGATTGGGAAAAGAGGTCTCTCTCTTCTTCCTCCGCTTTTCTCTCTACTTTTCTGCCATTGTTGCAACTTGAACTTGTGTTTTATTTTCTTCATCAATTTAATTACAGTTTATGCATATTTATTTCTTTGTGCTATTATGTCTATCGTAGGTAGGCTAAACACTCTATTCTTGGTAAAGATTCTCTATCCATGATTCATCAATTGTGAGATCGAATTGTTCTTCATAAATTCCAAAACTTATATTTCTACCCTTTTTAATTAAATGTCAAATTATTCTTGTTTTATTTAAAGCCTGATCAACTTCATTTAGAACTTGCATAACTACAGTCTTTACTTAAAACATTGGAGTCTATACTGTTGAGGGGAATACGAAGGCGACTAACTGATCGACGGGTTAGATTAGAAAAAAAGTAGCATCGAGTTTATAGGAGTAGACACATCTCTCTCCCAGACCTGGGATAGGTCTCTCCCTGTGTTTTTATCAATCATTCAATTAAATCCTATAGAGTGTCTCTTAGGGTTATTGAGTCGATTAGGGGTTTCTAATAGAGTGTCTCTTTAGGAATTTTGCGTAGGAGGAGAGTAGGAGATCTAGGTGACCAACTTGGTTTCTATAGCTGATGGGTGTCGAATCCAATCAAAAATAAATTACAACTTATCACTAAGCAACAAAAAGGATTATGTATAGCGGCAAGAGGATCGATCCACAGGGATTGTCGGCCTAATGTTTATTCTCCTGCAAACAACCAAATCAAACTGAAGGAAACGAAGGGTGAGATTATAATAGTGCAAGAAAATAAAAGACAAGAAAATAAAATAAAGCAGGAGACAGGGTAACTCCATCCCTAGGCCTAGGGATGGATCAGCCATGCTCCAGATACAAATAGTAAATAAATAAGAGATAAAAACGTAAAATAAAGATAGGGAAATGATAAGAGAAATACTCCTGGTAGGAGATCTACTGAGGTAACAATTCCATGTTGTAAATCATTGACAAAAACATTTTCAAAACGATTTCATAGAGATGTTATAGAGGCCAATAACACATTAGACCTCCAAGTCGCCCCTTAATTGGTCATTTAAAAGAGGCACTCTATTCAAATGACCCAAACCCTCCTTAACGATCCTATGCGTACTGGTCCACCACCCCACTGGGTTGCAAGGCTGTCACCCAAGAAAACCAGCAAAGGAACCAGCCCGCTTGTAGGACTGTTAGGCGGTTGATTAAGATCCGGGAGACCCATCCCAAGACGTGGGATGATCTTGCTCAACCCAGGTCTTGTTCTTCCCTTCCCCTAGTTTCTAATGGCAACTCTTATGCCTATTAGTTACTAGTTGTCTACTTAATCTTCCCTGATGCAGGAATCACGCTGACATTAGAGAAACTGACATTAACCATTCAAATCAAATCACAAGTTGATCAAGCTTTAAATTCAACAAGAACGGTTTTGACATTTAAATGAGAAGAGGAAGAAATACGAAAATCATTTATATTAAGACCAACAAAGTCTCATAACAAACTGGAATTGTAAACCTCTCAATCCCTACCAGGAATTGGAGGATTTAATTACAAACCAATCAAAACAGCAAACTACAAGTATTTTACAAAGGAAAAACGAAAATACATAAGATGAGAGAAAAGTCTCTCTTCCGTCCCCTCTCTTCACTCTCTGATCTGATGTGATGTCCTCCTCACTCTCCTTCGTCCTCTTCAATAAATGGCAGCAAGGGGGAGAGAAACAATAAAATATAATATTCCCAAGTGAACAAACCCATAAATGCATAGTCTTCAAGGCATGGAGCCTTGTGAAAATGTTCTTTGTCACTTGTAAGCATGCTAAACATTCTCCTCCCTCTTGTCTTACACGACAACCACCTCTATCTCAACCAAAGCCTCTCTCTTCTTCTTCTTCCCAAGGAGCTAGCACTCAAGAATAAAATAATGGTAAGCATGCAGCTCCAAATACAAGGAGGGGACAAGAATATATTCTTGCTAAGCACTAAAAAGAGATGTTCCTCCACACTTTATGAAGCCTCCAAGACATTCTTGAGCCAAGAAAGGAAGGAACACGAGGTTGGGGAGATGAGAAGCTGTCTGGCACGACTAGGGGACAATAAGAGCACTGAGAAAATATTTAATTCTTGGCACGGAAACTCATGGTCGGACTGCCCAGAAATCTACAAGCGCAGTTGATCCATCCCTAGGCCTAGGGATGGAGTCAGAACGCGCCAGGAAAATTCTACTCAACACCAATTGATCATTTTTGCTCTAATCTTCAAGCTTCTCGTTCCCTTTTCCTTCTTCAACATATATTAAACCTGTAAAACCACAAAGGAAGGAAACAAGCTCAAAGTAGCATATTAATCATCTCAATTAATAATAAAAGAGACAATAAAACATGGAAAATAAACAATCAATCAATAGCCATCCTATAAGTCTTGGTTTTAATATACTTGCATCAATGATCAATTAGCATGAATCATGGGTCAGATAGAGTCTTTACTAGGAAGTTGTCACATTTTAAACATACACAATCATTATGTTTACTACTTTCGTTTATTTCTATTTATTTAATTAATTGCAGCGAAACACCCTAATATTGGTATTTACCACTCCCATATTTCTAGTCATTAGAAAGAATTGAAATTAACACTGAATCCCTAAGGAACGATCCTTTCTACCACTTGCTACTATTTTCATTACAATTGCATAGTGAATTGTACTTTAATTAATTTTGACAGTTTCGGCAACCATCAAATTTTGGCACCGTTGCCGGGGATTCATCGATACTAATTAATTTTCTTTATTTTATGACCAAGTCCTCTGGTTCACCATTGATTCAGTATAATCCAGAGATTACACGTAAAGAAACACAATACAAAAAGTGAGCTAAGCAACAGAGGACAGAATCAGAGAATAGTTCTTCGCAATCATAACCACTTGACTCTTTCCCAGACCTGAGAGAGAGTTCATCAATAGCCAGAGACCACCAAATTCTAGAACAGCCAGAAAGGGAGAACCTTAACCATGATTCACCACCACCACCACCTCCACCAGAGCAGACCCTTAGGTAGATGAACAACCAGGGACCAGTATCGGATACCTACTTCTGTATCCAATACCCACCTGTAGAGCATGACTGGAACCTAAAGCCAAATACAATCCATAATTTCAAAAATTTCTAGGGCTTACCAAACGAGAACCCCTTTAAGCATCTCCAAAGTCTCCACTGGGAATGTGAAACCCTCAAACCACCTCGTGTAGACATAAACCTAGCTAAACTCAGAGCCTTCCCTTGGACCTTAGAGGACAAAGCTCGGAACTGGTTTCTTAGTCTACCACATAACTCCATAAATACATGGCCCCAGATGCTGAGTATTTTCCTTAATAAGTACTAGTCTTCTAGCAAGGCAGGGAATGCTAGGAAAAATATAGTGTCAATCCATCAGGCTCCAAAAGAGGACTTCGGAGAATACTACCAACGGTTTAAAGATTTGCAGGAGATTTGCCCAAACCATGGAGTCTCGGAGCAGAACCTCATGCAATACGTTTATGATGGGATGTGCAACAAGGACAAATTGATGCTAGATGGAGCTGCTGGAGGCGCTCTACAAGATTGTACACCAACAAGAGCCAACCATTTGATTCAAACACTAGTCGAGAATTATTACCAAAATGACCCAGGAGATAGAGACACACTTACAGGTAATGTATCACTCATTGAACAAAAATTAATTGAGATTTCTAACCGGGTTGATAGTCTTCAAGCAGGCCAACAAATACAGGTGCAACAAGTTCAGCCAACCATGATGTGTGGTGTTTACTGCCAGCAAGGACACCCGTCGGATCAGTGCATTCTAATTGCTGGAACCCCCAAAGAAGTTAATGCCGCAATGCAATACCAACAATAGTATGGGAAATATCCACCCCATAAACCCAGATTCAATCCAAACTAATACAACAACAATCTAGGATGGAGAGAATATACCAACTTTAATTGGGTGATTCAACCAAATCAACAATCATATCTAAACCAGGTACCACCTATGAACCTACAAAACTTCGTACCTAGACCTAACGTTCCACAACTTCTAGCCCCACAACAGTCCCTTGCAACCACCGGTGTTCCTTTAGAAGAGACCCTTCACCAATACATAAAATCTTCCCAAGCTAGCAATGAAAATTTAGCCAGGTAGATAGGTGAAATCAATCTGGAATTCCACAACCAGAAGCAAGGAGGATGGTTTCCATCAACTACTGTGGATAACCCAAAACATAATGTTAGTGCAATGGCATTGCGGAGCGGAACTGAGATTCCTGACAGAACAGTCTCTTTCCCAAGTCTAGGGAAGAAGCCATCAGCAGTGTCACTGCCAGACCAGTTCAAACAAGAGGGGGAGGTAATTCCTGAAAAACCAATCAAGGTAAATCCTATTCCAGAGCTAATAGTGCCCAAGAAGGAACAAGTAATTCCTCTTCCCTTCCCTGAAAGGTCTGATAAGGCCAACAAGGCGAAGGAAGAGAAAGCTATTTAGACTTATTTCGAAAAGTAGCTGTTAACATTCCTCTTCTCTATATGATTTCACAAGTTCCTAAATATTCTAAGTTTTTAAAAGAATTGTGTACTAATAAGAAAAAGATTGCATGAGCGGAAAGAATCAATATGGAAAAAAATGTTTCAGCCATTTTTCAGAAGAAATTGCCGATAAGTGTAAAGATGGAGGAACCTTCGTGATTCCTTGTAAGATTGGAGAATAGGTCATTGAGAAGGCACTGTGTGACTTGGGTGCTGAAATAAATGTTTTGAAACCCTAAACCCTAAAACCCTAAACCCTAAACCCTAAACCCTAAACCCTAAAAACTAAACCCTAAACCCTAAACCCTAAAATCTTAAACCCTAAACCCTAAGACAATTGCTCACTTTATTTACTTTCCAGTTTTAAGTTTTATCATAAACCCCTAAATTCCACCTAAGTGTTATTTAATTATCACAAGTTCACACAAAAGTCACACCATAGCTCCCTGTGGATCGATCCTCTTACTGTTGTCTACAATTCAATTGTTCTTAGTAGCGAGTTGTAACTTATATTAATTTTTTGTGGATTCGACACCCATCAAATTTTGGCGCCGTTGCCGGGGAGTAAACATATATTGATCTTTTTGTTTTCTTATTTTATAACTAGGTCATCTTGTGGAGAACTGATACCCTTCAAACCACAGATTAGTACCAAATCCAATAATCAACATGGAGCAGCCAGTAGAAAAAACTCTCAGGGCACTGAATCAAGGAGCAGAACAAGTGATATGCGTGTCTTTTCTAGATATTTTCCCTCAAATTTTGTATGTTTTCCCTCCTCGATGCTACTAACTTGCTCTGTTTTCAATACTAATGCCAGATCTAGCCCTGGAGGAGAAAAAGACAGAAAGCACACGTTTTGGGATGGAATTGAGCAGCTTTGGAAGTCTCCCAGTCTTTGTCGCGGCCTAGACGTATTTCCTCAGTCGAGCCCTAGATGCGCGCATTCGTGTCCAGCCCTGGACTATCTGAAGCCGAAAGGTGCTGCATTTAGCCCTAGATCAGAAGCCGCACGTGCTTGCAATCCTCCTTGGAGCGCACGAAGAGAGACGCCAGCGAGATTCCTCTCTGATCCCTTTTGGGTGTCCTAGGAATATTCTCCCTAGGACGTGGTCTAGCCCAGCTGTCCCTTTCCTCCCGTTTTGTTCTCTTCCCTTAGCTGGATTTGTCCTCTAGTTAGCTTAGGGTTGTATATAAACAGTAACTTTAGGATTTTTAGGGTAAGCAACATTGGTAGGAGGCAGAAATCAGCATACTTTCTATTTTTCTCTCTTCTTTGGGATTTGTTCCTCCATCTTCAAGCTGTAGCCGCCGGCCAACCTTACTCTTTCATCGGAGCTTTTCAGCTCCGACTGGTATTTAATAGTTTTCTTCCCATTTTCTTGTTTTCCTTTTATGCTTGTTATCGAATCTATTTATATTTATGTTATTATGAGTATGAGTAGCTAGATCCTTTTGTCTTAGCAAAGGTTTTTCCAAGGGTTGCAAGGGCAGTTGCGAAGCCTTAATGTTCTTCATAAACTCTTATGCGTGTATTTGATCTCTTGCCATTTTACTGTCATATTGCACTGGATCTATAGAAGCCTGATCAACTGCTGTATTTTCCTTTGTAATTACTGCCATTTCTTTAGAATCAGTAGGCACCTAGCCCGGAGTCATCAGGTTGCTGGTCCAATCCGGCTAGGGCTGGAGGTTAACTAGGGTGGATCTGACAACGTCTTGCCCTAGACGTGTCTTCCTCCGCTTCATGGGCCTCTGGATCTCCCCATAAGCGAACCTTGGGGAAGGACGGAGTGTCAAGGTCTTGCCCATAAGCGTACCTTGGGCGAGACTTCTCTTACGAAGGTAGACAGGAGGCCTAAGCGTACCTGGCCTCTATAGCACGTCTGCACCGTGAGAGTGGAATATCCTTGAGCTGATGACCAACTAGGCCTAGACGCAACCCGCGGAATCACTTTGCTAAGACTCTTTCCCATTATCTGATTTACCCCTCTTGTGATACTGTTTTATTGCCTTTAGATAATTTTTACTTTATTCAGTTCACTTGTTAGCTTTAGTATCCAAATCTCGCTGGTTAATTTCATTAGCCAGCCCAACCCCCCCCCCCCCCCCCCCCCCCCCAGTGTTACTTATTACTGTTTAGACCTGGACATACACTATGAACAGAATATTACCATTAATCCTTGTGGTTCGACTCTGATTTGCCCTATACACATTTATTGTGCATTTTGCTAGCAGAAAATATTACTTTTGAGTGACGATCAACAAGAGACTTATTTTTGTCTTAATCTACCACCAGTAGAACACGAATGGGCGATCAAGACTAATGTCATCAACAACTTGAAAATATTCCATGGTCATTCTAACAAGAATCCCTACATCCATTTAAGAAATTTTCACTTGGAATGCGACACACTCAAACCTCAAGATGTAACCATTGAGAGGGCAAAAGCTAAAGGCTTTCCAGTGGTCATTGGAAGATTCAGCGAGGAACTGGTTCTATAGTTTACCTCACAACACAATCAGGACTTGGGCTCAAATGTCAAGAGCCTTCTTGAACAAATACTGGAATGCCACCAAGGCCGGAGTCGCAAGGAAAAATCTCATTTCCATCCAATATAAGGGAACTAAGAACTTTGGAGAATACTATCAGAGATTCAAAGATTTGCAGGACATCAGTCCTACACACGGAGTAGCTGATCAAGCCCTAATCTAGTATTTCTATGACAGAATGAGTCAAAATGACAAAGAAAGAGTAGATGTTGCCGATGGAGGAGCTTTGCAAGACATTATGCCAACTCGAGCCAAGCAATTACTTCAAACAATGGCTGAGAACTGCAATAATTATGGCTCTTCAGAGCATTCTAACCTTATTACCTCTTCTGTTAATTCAATTGCTAACTTTATGGAACAACAGATTACCAGTATTGCTAACTTTATTCAAAATCTTACTACAGGTGCTTTTGGCCTAAATAGCAACCAAGGCGCAACAGTGAGTGCGTGTGGAGTGTGCTGCCAAACTGATCATCACACAAATCAATGTCCCACATTGCAACCAACAACAGTGGAAGAAACCACTACCCAATTAAATGCAGCCTATAGTTACAATCCGAGCCAACGAAGCAAGTACCCTCAATACCAACCTCTCCAACTACCCGTAACTCCTCAGCAATTGTAGATTGCTGGCCCCACGCGTGATGATGAAATAGACAACAGATTCGCTCAACAACAAGCTATGTTGACAGAAATACAGAAGTTGTTGAATCTGCTAATGGAGGACAGAGAGAAGTATGGCGTTAATGAGATCAACCTGAGAAGTGGTGTGAACTTGCCCGAAAGAGAAGAGACAGTGACTTATGAAAAGGAGAAGGAGAGACCGAGGAACAAGAATTGATAAGAAGTGATAGAGTTTGAAAGGAAGTACAAGTACAAGTCACCGAAACAAATTGTGGAAGAAGAGGCAGATGAGATGGAAGAAGCAGAAAAAATCATAGCGACACAGGATGAACCTTTCTTGACTAAGCAAGATATGAGGCAAGAACTAAAAATCAAGAAAGCTGAAAGGAAGGCCAAGAAAGCTGAAGAGATCACAAAATAGAAAGAAAAAGTGGAGGATGCTCCACCTTTTCCACATGCACCTGCAAAGACAAAAAAGGAAAAGGAAGAAAAGGAGTTTATGGACATATTTAAAAAAGTGGAAATTAACATGCCTATGCTTGAATTGATTTCTAAAATTCACAGTTATGCTAGATTCCTTAAAAGTTAATGTTCTAACAAAAAAAACTTACAGGGATTGAACATATTAACTTGACTCAGAATGTCTCCTCAATATCTCGGTCAAAACTTCCAGAGAAGTGCACAGATCAAGGCACATTCGACATACCTTGCAAAATAGGGAATAAGAAGATTAGAAAAGCTTTATGCGATTTAGGAGCGGGGATCAATGTGTTGTCACTTACAGAATATGAGAGGCTGAACATCAACTTGAGTAGTCATTCAACTTGTGGATCAATCAATCATACACCCCAAGGGAGTTGTTGAGGATGTTCTTGTCTAAGTCGATGATTTCATATACCCTATTGACTTTTATATTGTTGACATGAATAGGGATATTTCTACAAACTCCACTAATGTCCTATTGGGCAGTCCCTTTTTAAGAACTGCAAAAGCTTTAATTGATGTTTATCATGGTTACCTTTCACTTGAGTATTGTGGACAAACAATTAAGTTTAACGTGTATGACGCCATGAAGCATCCTAGCGAGATGCATAGCTTGTATTTTATGGATGTATATGAACCCCCAACTAATGTGGTATATGCACTTAATGAGACTGACCCCCTTAACTATGTTCTTACTAGGGGAATGGAAGCAGAAAAATTGGAGAAAATGAAGGAAGAGTTGACCATTGGCAAAGATTTATTAGAGACTGTGGATGAGCTTAATGTCTTAGGGCCTCTGTTTAATGAAGAGATCAACTCTGAGCTTCCATAAGTCTATAATAAACAGGGTTGGCAATTTGCGCCCGCACCCGCGGATACCCGCCGGATACCTGCAATAATACCCGCGCGCAAAATAAATATACATATCCTTAATATGCATTTGCCAGGACTCGAACCTGAGTATATTGTTTGGAAGACAATATCCTAACCGTTGGACTACAAACAATTACTTGTCTTTCCTTGCACTAAAACTTAGATATACGGTAGTATTATCGTTATTCCATTTTGTAGTTAGTTGCAAAATAATATTAATACTAAATTCAGCTATTTTAAAGAATTACAATACTTAATTTATCCTAATTAATTAACAAAAAAATACTATTAATTAAAATTAAAATTATATGCATAACATTTTAAATAAGGAGAATAAGGAAAAAAACATATTACCAATTAAAATTAAAACTATATGCATAACATGTTAAATAAAGCATACTACCAATTAAAATTAAAATTATATACATAACATTTTAAATAAGGAGAGTAAGGAAAAAACATACTACCAATTAAAATTAAAATTATATGCATAACATTTTAAATAAGAAAAATAAGGAAAAAATATACTACCAATTAAAGTTAAAAAATTTTACATAACATTTTAAATGAGGAGAATAAGGAAAAAAGCATAAGTCATAACATTATACTATCAATTAAAATTAAAATTAAACACATTGTTCTAACGGAGCTTGCGATAACTAATTTACTTTGAAACTCTAAATGTAAGTGATCAATACACATAACATAAGTCATATTCTATATTTTAATATTTGTTAAACGTACTCTTTATATTTCAATATACTAATACTTATTATTTATTAATATATAGTCATTTTAATCTTTTACATGTTATAATAAACGTACTAAAATAAACATATTCTTTTTGTATCATAAAATGTAAAGATTTGTCATACTAAAATATCAATATTTACTTGAGTTAATTGTATAGTTCAATATCAATATTTACTTGAGTTAATTATAACTAATTAACTATTGTATTGTAAAAATGATAATTTTGAAGCTCTAGATGTAAGTGAACTAATTGTATTGCAATGAAGCACGATTATACTTAAAAAATCATTATGTGTATATGTTAGGCTCGTAAATCATATTTGATATTTTAATATTTATATTTACTCGACACTTTTTGTCGTATCCTATATATTGGTTAAACGTACTCACTACATTTCAATATACTAATACTTATTATTTATTAATGTCTAGTCATTTTATTTTATTTTATATATTTTGTATCATAAAATGTAAAAAATTATTTTACTAACATATCGTTATAATATTAGAGTAGTATTTATAAATTGGTAAATAAAAATATTATTTTAAAAAAATTACCAAAACATTGTGTTTAATACCAAAATGACGTCGTTTCGGTTTTAAACACATCATTTTGTTAAAAACAATCTTACCATTGCCAATCTCCTCGTTTTGTTTGTCAAACCCTAAAGGCTGAAACATAAAAAAAAAACAGCAGCCAGCAGCAGCGCAAGCCTCAGCTGCTCCTCCTCCTCCTCCTCCTCCCGTCGTCTTCCTCTCTTTCACTCTCAAGTCTCAAATCGACGATTGTCCCCCTCATCTTCGTCTTTCTCAGCTACTCCTCCTCCTCCTCCAGTTGTCTTCGTCTCTAAGTAAGTTTGATTCTCATCTCTATTCCCTGATTTTGCTTGATTTCACTAAGCTTTCTAGAATGAAGCGGTCATCTTCTGTTTCTTGTTACAAAAATTCATTCACTTTTTATAAAACATCTGCAAAAATCCGTTTATGTTAGAAAGTGAGTGTGGCTAATTTATGATCAACCTTTAGTGATTAGCCAACTATGGATTGAATCTTGCAGAATAATTAATAGATCTTGTTTTATGTTAATTAGAAATTTGTTTCAGTTCTTGTATTCAAGCTTGTTTGGAGTATGTGAAACTACTTTTACCCACTGCTAGCGTTCTTATGTGGGGAAGACCAGTTAACTCTTTTTCTTGTATGTACAACAATTTTTAACAAGGAAGATGATATTGCGGGTATCAGATCTGGGGGTATCCGCGGGTATTACCCGCGGGTACAATTTGTCTGCTCTTACCCGCCCCGCGCGGGTGCGGGCGCGGGTATGGATTACCCACAGATTTGCAGGCGCGGGTATGGATAGTGTCTTACCCATTCCATACCCGTTTCATTGCCAACTCTAATAATAAACTCTTACCTTCTGTTGTGTAGGCACTAGAGATCGAGCTCAAAAAGCTACCAGATCACCTTAAGCACGCCTTTCTTGGTCAAGAATCTACACTGCCAGTTATAATTTCTAGTAAATTGACCATGGATGAGGAAGAGCGATTGGTGAATTTACTCAAACAGCCAAGGAGGTAATCAGATGGATGATAGCGGATATCAAGGGGATATCACCAACCTTCTGCACCCACAAAATCCACACAGAAGAGGACAAGAAAATAATCAGACAACCGCAAAGGAGGTTCAACCCTCCTATGATGGAAGTTGTTAAGAAAGAAGTCCTCAAACTACTGGATGCATGAGTAATTTACCCCATTTCTGATAGCGATTGGGTTTCCCCTATGCAGGTAGTTCCAAAAAAGACCGAAATTACAGTGATAGAAAATGAGGATGGCAAGCAAGTGCCGACTAGAGTTAAAAATGGATGGAGAGTCTGCATTGACTACAGACGCCTCAACAACATAACCAGGAAAGATCATTTTCCCCTACCCTTTATTGATCAAATACTAGAAAGGATAGCAGGTAAATCACATTATTGCTTCCTTGATGGTTACTCAGGATTTCATCAAATCCCTGTAGCACCCGAGGATCAAGAAAAAACAACTTTCATTTGTCCTTTCGAAACATTTGCATACAAAAGAATGCCCTTTGGTTTGTGTAATGCTCCTGCAACTTTTTAGAGATGCATAGTTAGCATTTTTTCTGACTTTGTGGAAAAGAGTATAGAAGTCTTTATGGATGATTTCACCGTACATGGAGATACTTTTGATCACTATCTAAAAGACCTTGAAGCAATTTTAAAATGATGCATTGAAACTAATTTAGTTTTAAACTTTGAAAAGAGTCACTTCAGGGTTGACCATGGCGTTGTTCTAGGCCATGTGATATCCAAGGATGGAATTAAGGTAGACCCAGAAAACATAGATGTTATCGAGGATCTACCTTACCCCTCTTCTGTTAGGGAGGTTTGTTCTTTCCTTGGCCATGCAGGATTTTACAAGCGCTATATCAAGGATTTCTCCAAAGTGGCAGAACCCATGTGCAAACTACTTTAGAAGGATGTGGAGTTTGATTTTAATAACGCTTGCAAAGAGGCCTTTGAAAAGTTGAAAGAGAAGCTCACTACAGCCCCTGTGATTCAACCTCCAGACTGGAGTTTACCCTTTAAAATCATGTGCGATGCTAGCAACTCAACTGTTGGAGCCATACTAGGCCAAAGGAAGGGGAAGGAATCACACGTGATCTACAATGCATCCAAGATGTTGGACGAAGCTCAGAAAAACTACACAACAATAGAGAAGGACCTATTTGCTATAATATTTATATTGGATAAGTTTAGATCTTATTTATTAGGAACTAAAGTAATTATTTTCTCTGACTCTAAGGTATCTCTTAACCAAGAAATAAGCCATGCCAAGACTGATTCGATGGATACTCTTACACCAAGAATTCGATCTTGAAATCAAAGATAAAAAGGGACGAGAGAACTTAGTGGCAGACAATCTGAGCAGGTTGATAAACAAAGAATTAGAACCTGTAGTTGATGAGTTTCTAGATGAACATCTATACCTTGTGAAAGGGGTGCTTCCATGGTACAACCGCATTGCAAATTACTTAGCCAAAATGAACATCAAGAACCCTAAGATAGGGGTCAAGTTTAAGGTTAATGGGCAGAGATTGAAGCCCTACTTGGAAGAATTGTGTTACCCAATTGTGGAAGAAGAGGTGGTGAAAGAGACCCCACCGAACAAGGAGTAACAAGTCTATGGACTCCTGTGTCTAGCCTAGGATAATAACTAAGGACACTACTTGGGAGGCAACCCATGTGTTGATTTTATTTTGATTTAGTTGTGTTTTTAAATTATTTTGTTTTGATACGCTTGTGTATTTTTTTTTCATCAGGAAGATAGAGCGCAGTCTTGGTCAAGAAACATAAACCTTCTTGGCCAAGAGAGACGGTTTTGATGTGTGGCTTGCAGAAAGTATAAAAGGGAAGAGAGCTAGACACAAACTCCCACTACTCACATAACTCTCAAACCCTCAAACTTCTCCAGCAACTTCTCGTCTCCCACTCTCCAAACCCCCCTTCTTCCGCTATGGCACTATCAAACCACTCCCTCCCCCAACCATGAAACCAAAAGGAATCCACTCGCTTCTCTCGCTCCAAGCAACCCCACTGACTTGCCCATCTTGCTGCTCAACGGCCTCGTTGAGATTGAATCAGAATATACTTGAATCCTTGCTCCTCCTCCATCATAAGTTCGATGAGTCTCATGCTCCAATCCCACCAATGCCTTCTGGACACACCCATCAGTTCCCCACATATTCAGATTCAGAGTCTGATTGACTGCCCTAGGTCATATCTTTCCTTTCTCTATTTGTATATATTTCTATTTTTATTTTATTTTTTTATTTGTGTCAATGCATGCCTTCCTGTCCTACCCTTCTCACATTGAGGACTATGTGTCCGTTAAGTGTGGGGGGTAATTTACTTATTTTGAGTGTTTTAATCATTTTTGCACGAGTTAGATTAATTTTTTGTAATTTTTAGGTTTGTTTAAAAAAAAAAATTTGCATGATTTTGTTTTGAATTTTTGTGTGTTTCTAGATAGATTGCATGTTCTGTGTTGTTTTCAGGAATCTGAGTCAATCTTGTCTTTGAACATTTTATCCATTCACACAGGAAGCAAGAATGCTTTATTTTTGTCTCCATACCATATTATTAAGGCAATCAATTGGGTTAACATTTCTAATACCTGTAAGGGTAGGACTCCCGGCATTCTTTAAACACCCCTTATGTGCATAGATTCATGATTTTGGTGCTTAACACCAGAACCTGCAAATGAAACATTCACAACTGTTTTGTCTCACCTTGTAAATTTTCGACACATAGAATTGCCATGCAATCATCAGATAAGCCCTCGAAAAGAATAAATGCTTGCAAATGCTCTGATATTCTTGCCTCACTATATTCAGAGAACTACTCCATTAAAAGAACAAAAATTCCGCAGCAGCATATGAAGGTAACAGTCGTCCTGATATTCCCGCCTCACTAAGTGGGAATATTCAGGAAACTATTGAAAGAATAAAAGATTCGTGCGAAATGCTGATAAAAAAGGGTCTCAAATTCTAGTAAAAATGTAAGCAGTCTATGTGAAATAGGAAGTCGAGGAAGAGAGAACAGTTGGTTGAGTTCTAGTTTGCATGGTTCTGTCATGGAGCACTAGAATTGTGACTATGTACATACAGGATGTTTGAGGTATTGGTTAGGCCTCAGTAATATGGTTTTGGAGTTATGGATTAAATGTTTGAGCATTCTGTGTGGTGGATAGGTGTTGATTACAAGAATTTCAGCATAAGTTTGGAGGGGGGGAGGGGGATTTTATTGAGCTCTAATTGTGGTGGTTTTTACCATTTAATCTCTTGTAATTTCTAATGGTATGCTATTGATTCTGGTGTGAATTATTCGATAATTGCAGGAGACAGCCTTGGAGGGGCAGGGAGTAAAAAGGAGCAGAATCGGGCATAATTCTGGCAAAAATAGAGTAGGTAGGTTCATGGCTGCATTCTAGACCAAGACAAACTCGCTTGGCCAAACCTCAGTTGGAGAACATTGTGGAGCAGACAACGGATTAGATGGCGCTGGCAGATGATTTTTCCTGCCCTGATGATTGAAGCGTTGATCACGGACTGATTGAAGATGCGCCTGGCTGATTTGATCTGATGATATTTCCTTGTGAGGATGAGAGCAATCAAAATACAATTTAAAGTTGATTAGGATACGATTTTCCTTAATTTTCACTTTCGGTTATTTTTGGGAACTATTTATACATTTCCATGATTTTGGAGAAAGGAGTTCCGCCTTGTGGGTTTGAATCTCTCTCTGTGGTTTTGTCACCATCTTCATATACATTTTGCTCCTTCAGAAATGAGGGATTTTCTATCATCTTAATACATTGTTTACTTGCTTTTCGTTATGATTATGAGTAGCTAAACACATCGTTCTTAGTAGAGGCGCTAAAGCATGAGCATGAGTTTGCATGAGGCCTAATCGATCTTTTTAGTGTTTGAATCTGCATTTAATTAATCTTGTGATTATTCCTAACGTATTTCTGTTTGATATTAAATCTGGCCAATTTAGTGTTGAATAGTCATTACAGCAGTCATTTCCCTTAGTCGTGGATTATCGATCGAAAGAATCGAAGTAGATGCCTACGCGCTAGCGGTGGGATCACGAAACGGTAGGGGGAAAGGTTAATTAGATCCAGTCCAGATTGACGCCCGAGGATACTAGTCTGGAGTTGTCTTCCCCTAGTCGTTCATCTGCCAATTCAGCAAATCCTTTAACCAGCAAGGTGCTAGTTGGTAAGGCATCATCTCTAAGCGTACCTGAGGTGGTGTTGATGTAGGAGGAAAGTAGGGGTCATAAGCGTACCTTGATCCTATAGTAATTTAGAGTGAGTTTTAATCAGTTCAGGAACCTTGATAGGTCTAGAATAAGCTTCAAAAATATCCAATTCATATACTGCAGTATCTAAATTAGAGTTAACAATGATTTCTCTCTATCTCAATTAGTTATTTGTCCTCTATTCCTCTACTTAGAATATAATCCAAAGGATCAGTTGATCAATAAAAAAGTCAATCACATTAATAAAATTAACACAATGAACATCATTTGGATATTTTAATGCATTATACATATCAAACCTGATCACAACACCATGAAATTATAAGGACAAAAATCCTTCATAAACATCAATCTTTACACGGGCAGTTCTTAGAAATGGTCTCCCTAACAACACATCAGTTGCCTTTGAGAAATTTTCACCCTCCATGTCAAGGGTAAAAAAATCTATTAAGTATACAAAATCTCCCATCTTAATAAGAACATCTTCGATCACACCTTTTGGGTAAATGAATGATCGATCCACCAATTGAATAACCACTCTAGTTGGTTTTAAAGGTTCTGGATTGTGGGTGCTATAGTTGGACATGGGCATCACATTGATTTCGGCTCCAAGGTCACATAAAGCTTTCTCTAGGCTTTTGTCTCCAATCTTGCATGGTATTGCAAACATACCTCCATCCTTGCTGATGCGATCCTAGTTCCCTTTCTAAGAATTGGATGCGTTGAGCTTTGCAGCTAAGGATCTAGCTCGATTTATCAAGTAAACCTAGTATAGGTGACACGAGCATGGGAACACATGGATACTTCACATGGAGTAAGGGGATGGTGGCCACGCTCTTGAAGACTCTAAGAGCCGAGGAGATCAACTTGGAAGCGAGAGCTCAATGGACGACCTGCGTACATGCCAATGAGCTCACTTGCGGACCCTCACGGGAAGGCCGCGCAAGTCATAAGGAACCGCGTGCCAAAGCCCTAGCAAACCATGAAGAAGGTTGCGCCAACCAATGAGTCCGTGCGCCTAAGCTATCTCGGCCCACCCTTCAAGCCCACCAACTTCAAGCATTCCAAGACTCTAAGTTAAGGGTAGTTAAGGGTTTACCCAATGTAATAAGTCATAGGTATAAATAGAAGGAGATAGCCTCTTTTATACCTTGTCTTTGATTTGAGTGATTTTCATCATAGGCCAATTAGTTTAGGTTAACTATTAGGGTTCTTAGAGCTGCCTCTTCTCTACTTGTCAAATAGCCGGATTGTTCACTCTTGTTAGTGAAAGGGTTGGTCTTGAACAAGAGATCCTTGTAAGTGATATAGAAAGGTTGCCTTACCAATGTTGTAAGGAGGGTTTTCTCCACTTCCAAGTTTAATAAAAGTTTCCTTTTCAAATACATCTCTACTCTTCATCCACTAAACCACTGCCTTATTATTCCATCTATCCATCTACAAACGATCACTATCCATACATCCATCCGTGTATATCAACCTTTTGCCGAGGACTAGATCCTTCATCCTTCACATTCAGAATTCTTCTCCAAAACAAAAGCAAGACCATATCAATGGGTCTCATGTGGGAATGATGAACGAAGTGAAAAAGAGAGATGAAGAGCACAACGGAAATAAGAAGTTGAAGATGAACACGGAAAGGAAACAACAATGATGGAATTTACAGTGGATAATTAATTCAAAACAATCGATTAACAGTAAACATCCAAATCACATTTGCTTATAAACATCCAAATACAGAATCTAAGATAACTGATTGAACACTAGTGATCTGCTACTTGCAAGGAATCAAGTCATCTTCTGAACTTGATTCTCACAAGGTGAGTTTCTGGTGTTTAAGGGCGGAGTATTCTCAATGCAAGCAAAAATACTTTACACAAAAACTGACTAAAATGATAAGCAAGTTCATTATTTATACTAGTAAGTAGAAATGGATCAGATAGCGGTGTCCCAGTAGATTCCCGATAGTTAGTTGTTCCCGGTAATATGCGCGCTCCTAGTAACATACTGGTCCCGGTGTGCCGTTAACAACTGGATAAAATTTGCTGAACTTATCATTTGATAGAAACCTCGGCCATGCCGGTGGTCTATGGCTGGACCGATGTGTAGCTGACTGACGACTCCCCATAGTTTCCGCCATGGTTTCCAATAGTGGCTTGTTGGGTTGTTAGTTACCGATGACTTCTGTCAATGTTACCTGTAAGTGGCTATTCCCGGTAGGGTGCTGTCGAATCCCTCGGCCTCCGCCATGGATCAAGGCTATGCTAGGTATGATCGCATCATCACCTTGCCTTCAAAAGGATTTGTCCTCGTATCCGTTGCTTTAAGATCGATAACTCCGGTAGGAATGGAACTGAGGAAAGGATCCTTGACAAACCTGGTAGATAATTTCAAGAAAGGGAATTAAAAAATAGAAAAGAAGCAATCCTCCATGTTAGAACGACCTAGATGATCCTTATTGCTCAAAGGCACGCTCATTGGATCATTGGCATATAATATATTCTCTCTAATCCTTTCTCCACTCTTTTCACTCTCCCAAGTAATATTTTCAAGTTCAAACAATGGGTTGTCAAAAATATGATCGACACTCAGCTCAATGTGCTCACCTGACTCATTCCCAAGGGTACGGTTGCACTCACTCTCAATGGCATGCTTACTTTTTCCATGTCGTATCTCTTCCTGATCAACCTTCTCAATCTTTTCATGCTCAAAATCATTTTCCTTTCTATCACCCTCGAGCTCACAATTTTCACTCTTCAATACAAGACTCTCAAGCATATTCTTTTCAATCAAATTGCAATTAACAAATAATTTCGGTTTACTTGTTTGAATAGGCATAGGCGGCTGTTGGTAAGCGATGTGATCATAGGGCGTTGGAGAGGGAGTCTTCTCGATACTTGGGCAACATTGAGATGAATTTCGATTCAGCTTCATTGAAGACTCATGAGCTTCCATTTTTAAGGAAAAATGACACGTGGAATGTAGGCTTGTAAACTCATAGAGTTCAAGCTTACTTCGAATCCTTTAGGATGTTAGAATTGGGATGGTTGGAGGTTCCTTGGAATAACCCTTGGTGAGGCCGATCCCTAGGAGGCGAAGGGGAATCATTAACGGATATGGGTTCCTGAGGATTGTTTCGGACTTGTGTGCTTGAGTAGAGGACGGACCTTTAGAATTGGGGCCATGGCCAAGGCTTTGAGCAGTCGATGACTCCCATTAACTCCCCCGAAACCTTCTGATAGCTGACTGCTACCGGTAACTCTCCCAAAGGTTTCCGGAAAGGGAATATAGGCCATAGCTTGAGACATGATATTGAGGCTCTTCGTAGTCTTCATACGCACTACAACTTGTGTCATCTTGATCTTGGCATTTGTCCGCGCTATCAATACTATGCTCACAATCATCTTCACCATAAGATTCATATGCTTCATTACCATGAAATTGGTAACTATCACTTGCATGAAAGTGGTAGTCATCATCACCGTAAGATTCATATGCCTCATTACCATAAAATTGGTAACTATCACATGCATTATAGTGGTTGTCATCTTCACCATACGAGTTGTAGCCCTCATCATTGTTGGAATGGCTGCTAACATCACCATAGGAGTCAAAACTATCACCATGGTACCAATAGTTATCATCATCATCATATGCTTCTTGGTCATACGATTCATAGTCACTCTCTTGTGACATTGTACCTATAAAACAAAATAAGCTATATATATAGATACGTGTTAGCAAAATCACACATCCCCACGTGTTTGCGCTCGTGTTTACACTCTTGAAATAATATTGTTCTCACAAAATCTCTCAATTCTTGGTTCCGGTATTGTGTTTACAAGTTTGTGCAATCTGTCGGGTCACTGTCAACCAATCACTTCATTTCAAAATATCCACCACAAGACTCAACAAGAAAAGACACATAAAAATGAAGACTCAAAGAAGCAAAAGAAGGAAAACCGAAAGCAAACAAGACTCAAGGAATGGAAGTCAAACCGTGAAATCAACCCAATCCGTTTGACTTTAAAAATAGTCCAAGTCGTTTGACCCTTGTTGCTCCCCCGATATTGTTCCTTTTTTATTGTCCTTTTCACCTACAAGTGTTAAGGCGGTTTTGACACGAGGAGAATGAGGCAGTGGTCCCTATTTTCAAAAACACAAACAAATGGAAATAAATGACAAAAATGGATCAAACTCAAAATTTCTTTTAACCAGCGCAAGAACACTTAAGAACACATTCAAATGTTCTTAACTGGAAATTTCAAATTGGTGAACACTTGGAAAAATAGATTGTAAATGTGGTACTTTGGACTTGACATAAAAGACAGCACAACAAATTCAACTAAGAAGGAAGAAGAAAATTCGGTTGAAAATTAATGAACCGGTGGTCGGTTGATGAACACTAAGAACACAAAATCTGGAAATCTAGATCTTCCAAAGTCAGTGTTCAAGTGGTTTAAAATTTCACTAACAGATCAACCAACTTAATACAAACATGAATCGTACAATAACAAAGAGTTCTTAACAGAGATTTGTAAGGATTTTAGCAAAAATTAGAAAACCCAAATTAATAACTGAAAGTAGCTTGCTCCGCTACTACAAGACGTGATCCGAGTTCCCTTTCGAAGAATCAGATGCGTTGAGCTTTGCAACTAAGGATCTAGCTCGAGTTATCAAGTAAATCCAGTATGGGTCTCAAGCGGAAATGATGAACGAAGCGGAAAAGAGATGAAGAACATAGCGGAAATAAGAAGTTCAAGATGAACACAGAAAGGAAACAACAACGATGAAAATTACAGTGGATAATTAATTCAAAACAATCGATTAACAATAAACATCCAAATCACACTTGCTCATAAATAGCCAAATACAGAATCCTAGATAATTGATTGAACATAAATATCCCAAAAATTGTAAAAGGAATTAACACTCAAACTGTAAATTAAAAGGTTGAAGACTAGTGATCTTTTACTTGCAAGGAATCAAGTTAGCTTCAGGACTTAATTCTCACAAGGTGAGTTTCTAGTGTTTAAGGGTGAAGTATTCTCAACGCCAACAAAAAACACTTTACACAAAAAATGACTACAATGATAAGCAAGTTCATTATTTATACTAGTAAGTAGAAATGGATCCGATAGCAGTGTCGCGGTAGATTCCAGGTAGTTATTTATTCCTGGTAATATCTGCGCTCCTAGTAACATACTGGTCCCGTTGTGCCGTTAACTACTGGATAGAATTTCCTGAACTTATCATTTGATAGAAAGCTCGGCCACGCCGGTGGTCTATGGCTGGACCGATGTGTAGCTGACTGACGACTCCCCATAGTTTCCTCCATGGTTTCCGATAGTGGCTTGTTGGGTTGTTGATTACCAATGACTTCCCTCAATGTTACCGGTAAGTGGTTGTTCCCGATAGGGTGCTGTCGAATCTCTCGACCTCCGCCATGGATCAGGGCTATGCTGGGAATGATCGCATCACTTGCATTTTCAAGGAAGCTTCCTTTGTAGTAATACTGAGACATTCTCACCCATATTAATCATTTCCATCCTTGTCAATTTCCTCTTGTTAGTACATAATTTTTTCAAAAATTTAGCATATCGAGAAATTTGAAAGATTGCATCAAGTAAATGGATGCTAACAGAAACCTTACGAAGAACGTTAAAAATCTCCCTATCCTCCTTTTTCATCCTAGTCTTTGAAGACCTTGCAAAAAAAGGTGGCGGGATTACCTAGGTTTCTTGCTCGATTGAAGTGTCTGGACATCTCATGGTCTTGAAAGGTGGTCGAGTTACCTTAAATTCCTGCTTGATTGGAATTTCTGGAATGCTCTTAGTCAAGACGGGTTTTGGTGTTGAAACCGTAGCCTCTCACTTTGGTGCGGGAATTCCTACGTCCTGGCCTAGAATAAGGCATGTTGGTAGATTCTTCCCACTTCTCAGCTCCATTGCGCTGACAACACAAACACTGTGCACCATGTTGGGTAGAGGTAGAATGATGCTCTTTCTTGATTTCCATTCTCAATTATTTCCACTGAAAGTTATCTCATCTGCCTTCCAAGGTTCGCAATATTTGCTTGAGTTGTGGCAATGCTTGTTTGGGTGGCTTATGCAAACTGCTTCATGGATTCTTCAAAAGAAACACTAGTTCTTTGTTGGGGATCTATCTGCAAGTTGAATGAAGGTTGTTGTTGTTGTGGATCTCAACTGAAGTTTGGATGGCCCCCCCATCCTTGATTGTAGTTATAGGAATACAAATCAAACTGCCACTGTTCACCATTGTATCCATCCATTGTGTTAACCTGTACATCTTTTTGAAGTGTTGGAGATGCGTTTGTGGGATGGTGTGATTGGTAGAATGATCTACAAGAATTAACTTATCGCAACTAACCTGCAAGGAAAGAATAGAGAAGAGCAGTCGTTTCATTAAGCCTTTTATTCATCGAATCTAGCCATACCTCACTTCCATAAGCCATTACTTCTTTTGAGTTAGGATTGGAATTTGTTGGTTTCTCGTGATCTTCTAGACCTAAGTCTAGGGCTAGAGTAAGGTCTTCCTCCTCCTTAGAATAGAACTTGTTGAAGATTTTTGACTTTGATGGTTCATATTGTTCTGATTCTACTCCATTCTTTTTTCTCCTGGTCATACAAAAAGAAAACCTAAATTAGTTTACCAATGTCCTCGGCAACAACGCCAAAAATTTGATCCGCTGCCGAATCCGTCAAATAATAATCAAATACGACTTAGTACTGATATACAAAATAAATTGTGCATAGTGATAAGAAGTTCGTTCGACCGAGACAATGGAATAAATCCCGGTTTAAAATGGTGACCAATGTAATCAGAGTAAAATTGGGGGTTTGATTGGGAAATGATTGATAAAATAATAACGAAAACATTGTAATTAAAATGGACATAGTCCAGAGATTGATTGTGTAAACAAGTGTGATAAAAGGTCCTTGCAAAGGCAAATACAAGGTTATGATTCGAGTATTAATTGATCATTGATTCAAATATATTTGCTCCTGATTCATGGAGAAGCTATAGCAACCAGTTACACTTAGGTACCTTTTTTTCCACCTGCAACAAGTTTGATTGGGAAATGATTGATAAAATAATAACGAAAACATAGTAATTAAAATAGACACAGTCCAGAGATTGATTGTGTGAACAAGTGTGATAAAAGGTCCTTGCAAAGGCAAATACAAGGTTATGATTCGAGTATTAATTGATCATTGATTCAAATATATTTGCTCCTGATTCATGGAGAAGCTATAGCAACCAGTTACACTTAGGTTCCTTTTTTTCCACCTGCAACAAGTCACATAAAGGTACACTTATTAAAAGATCTTAATTAATCTAGCAACCTTAAGGTACACTTATAAGATTTAACTAGACATATTGATAAAATCAAGAAAAGACTTACTCTAGGCCAAGACTAAGGTACACTTACAACCTTTAGACCTAATCATGCATACACTCTAGTCTCAAAGAGCCTTGAACTGAGATCGATCTAGTTGTTTGCTTATCCTTTGGCTTTGTAATCCGCAACCCTTAGGAACTACTGTAACCATTCAAATTAGAGATTAAAATGATCAGACTTAAAACTAACATGAATTATATGGCATTAAATCAATGAATGAATGAACATAAATATAGAAACTATAATAAACAATTAGATCTCACAATTAAACTGAATCATAAACCTTTATTGCCTTCACTAAGAAAGGGAAATTTAGCTAGAATTAAACATAATTAACAATAAAAAGGAAAAATAATAAATTGCATAAAAATCCCATTTTCTATGGAAGAAGACGATGAGAACAAGTTTGAAATAGAACTGATAAGATAAAACCTAGTAATCCCGAGATAAAAATTCTGAGAATTAAGGGAGAGATTAAATAATATTTATCTCCCTTAATTATCTCCTAAAATTTTAAATTGGAAGTTGTTTTCATCCAAATCCCTTAGGAGATCTCTCTCATCCTTTTCTAATCTTATCCATACGTTTGAAAAGAGTATAGAATGCGTCTTTCTTGCTTTTTGATCACCGGTCGAGAGCATCAAAAATAGTTGTAAGAATAGATAAGAATCAAGGGAGAGTTACAACTTATCACAACCCACAAGGGCTTGTAGATGGTGGTAAGAGGATCATCGGTAGAGACTCCTCGGGTGTGTAGTTTTCGGTCGACTTCCTCGTCACTGGATGTTGGTTTGATTCTGAAGCTAAAAATAAAAGAGTAATAATTAAACAGTAAAATAAGCTTTGGTTGCATTCCAGGATTTATTAAAAAAACCTAAGGACATCTCGACCCTTGTTGTGATGGTATTATGGGGTAAGCTATAGAACCCATTTTTGTCCGAATCCTCAAGGGACCATGGAAACACCTTTAGCTTGGCTCTTTCGATGGAAACGTTGGCTGGCTTCAAAGTATCACACTGGAGATGTAGGTTCCTTAGGTGAGTGTATGGATTTTCATTAGAATGTCCATGTAACTTTGTGAGGTTGGCTATTATATTGGTCTTTATGGATCAGTCATTTGGTGCGGGGGCAAGCTAAATACAGGAGTAGGTCTCCTGTTCAACCCCTCTATTCAGCTCCCTCATCGTCCATTCTTGATGATTCTCCACCATTTCTAAAACTTGATTTACTGCTTGGTCTACGGCTTGGCCAAGCTCATTGTCGAAGTTAGAATTTGCTTGTGAACCAGAAACTTCTGATTCGCTCATTTCTTGAAACTTCTTTTTGGCCTTCTTCCTAAGCTCAGTCTCGGTCCTTGTTAGTTCAGGATTATATGCAAGTACTTCTACACTGGATGACCTGGTCATCAACTGCAAAAATAAAAACTACAAAACACCGTTAGAAGTCCCTTGCAACGGCGCCAAAATTTGATCGCCTATCGAGAGCGTAAAAAGTAGTTGTGATAACAATCAAGACAACCCTCACGGTGCTACCACACTTGCGGCTCCTGCCGGGACGGATTCCTATAAGTCCTGTAGTATATCTTCATATCGCCCAGGGATCAGCGAAGGATTCCTAGGATGGTCGACATCAGCGGAGGGGGGACTCACGCGTCTCTATGCGCACGACACCATCCCATCCTAGGGAACCACGAGGTTATCGCTCTCGGCAGCCCCGTTAGATATCGCTCATGACGTCACCTACTGGCATCGCTCGTGACGTCATCACCAGACATCGCCTGGACTGTTATCGCCAGGTATCGCCATCGAGGCCTATAAATATCCTCACTTTTTTAAACAGAAGGTAAGATCAAGATCACCCAGCAGAACCTCTTGTTACTTTGTACCCCCGAACTGACTTAGGCATCGGAGTGTCTACGCCGGAGCCCCCCATCCGGCGCTTTGCAGGTACATCCGACGCCGATCGCCGCCGTTCCGATCAGACACGATCTTGAATCTTATCAAATGGTGCTTTCATTGAGAGCTTTGGTATATTAAGTGAGCGTCCTTAATAGCCAAGCTCCGTCTACTCAGAAGATTGGAACGGTCATGACCACAGGATCGGAGCCGATCCGATCATCATCCTCTAATATCCCTTTCTCAATCCGCAGATAGTTGTTCCCTTTTGCTACTGCTGATCTCTCTATGACGTTGCAACCAATTATTTCGGGATCTCTGGACCTCTTGGTCGGAAGCACAGGAGGACTTGTCTCCTCGCAAGTGGTCATTTCGTCATCTCAGATAGCGGGATCTGACTTCTCCATTCCTCTTTCGAGGGGATCTGTACTTAACCATGAACATCCTTTTGCAATGGAAATAGCGGCCCTTCGTTCTCGGTTGGAATATTTGACTGAAATGGCCGCAAGAATCACGCCTGGTGCTTCTGGATCTAGTCTCCCTCCCCGTGTCATGTTCACACCATCTATTGTCGCTGATCGACCTTTATCACCGTTGTTTCCAGAAAACCTCCAGATGCCTTTGTCCGCGGGAGATCCCCGGGCTAATGTTGTGCAGTTCACTCAAGGAAGAGTAGAGGCTTACATACCACAGATGCCGCAAGGTCTCCTCCCGCAGGGAGATAGGCAACTTGAGGAGGTTAGGAACCGTGGGGACGGACGGAGGGAAGGAGCCAACAGGAGTATGTCTCCCGAGTACAGTGAAAGATCCATTAGTCGAAGGTATCGAAGTCGTTCGCCCAGGAGTCACAGTCGATCTCCTAGGCGACATCTTACACTAGAACCACGAAATAGAGGGCGTCAGGCTGAAATATCTCCCCCGTGTCATGCGCATGAAATTCTTGATGATATATCGGGCCACCCGTTTAGCCGCCGTGTAAGGCGTCACAGGGTCAGTCGACGCGTGAAGCTTCCCACTGATACTTATGATGGCACCAAGGATCCCATTTCGCATATCAATAAAGTGAAGGATTTTGTTCAGTTTCAGACCCACAGTGATGCGGCGTTGTGCCAAATATTTGTTATGACATTGTTGGGTGTTGCGCGTCTCTGGTTTGAGTGTCTCCCTGGTGGATCCATTAGTAATTTCTCACAGTTAGAATCTAAATTCTGGAGCAGATTTAGTACGGCGATTCCAATCAGGAAATCTGCCGCCGCGTTATTTGACATACAATGAATGCCTCAAGAAACCTTAAAGGAATTTCTCAGCCGTTTCGATTTGGAAATGTCATTAACGTCGGGCGTTACTATTGATTTTGCTATAGAAGCCCTGAAAAGGAACTGCCGCTACGGAAAGCTGAAAGACGCGCTCATGGTGGACCCTCCAGTGACTTTAGACGCGTTGAGACTTAAAGCTCATAATTATGCGAAAATGGAAGAAGAAGAAAACAGAGATAGGACGTATAACGTGCCGCACGGGACATCTCAAATTACCGCTACTCCCGCAAAGCCCCTTCCTGACGATCATTTTATCGACGATTATGCCAGGCGGAAGGATCATATCCCCAAAGCCTCCAATAGACAAAAGGGTCATCCTTCGAAGGGAAAGACCGGTGGTTCCCCCACTCGACGTTAAGGGGATTCTTATAAAAATCGGACATACGACCCAGATTTTCCTTCCCTTAATGTACCAAGGGCAGAGATTTTAGCGATAGCGGAGCAGCGAAATCTTCCCATCCGCTACCCTGCGCCTACGAAACCAGGAGTGCTTCTAGGGAGAAGGGAAAATGCTTATTGTAAATTCCACAAAGCTAGGGGACATTCCACAGAAGCGTGCAGAGAATTAAAATCGGCGATAGAACGACTGGTGGAAGAAGGGTATTTAGGAGAATTTGCCACCCAAATAAGAGAAGACGCCAGAAATAATCCCATGAAAAGGACGGCGGATGAACGACCAGTTCCCCCTCGCGTTCAGCAGAAGGATAATGCCTCCGGAGGAAAAGATAGAGAAACTCTTACGGTAGACGACGAGTACATCCCTATGATTAACATCATCGCGAGAGGAACCCCTTATATGGACGAATCGGAGCAACCGACAGCCGCGAAAGGAGAAAAACGCACACGGGATGGCACGATAAAAAAGGAGGCGCGATAGGCATTTTGGATCGAATGATATTATCCTTTTCCGAAGAAGACGAGAAAGGCATTGTCTATCCGCACAATGATGCACTGGTGGTTACGCCCGTCATGGAATCAGAAGAACCCTTATTGATAACGGGAGCGCGGTGAACCTCTTTTCGCTGGAAGCGTACAATCTCATGAAACGCCCCGGCAACGAGCTAACGCCTAGCAAACGACCTATAGTCGGCGTGGATGGGGTTCCAATCCCTGTCATGGAGGTAATCACTTTGCCCATATATTTCCGAGAAGACACCTATAAACGATCAGAGAACTTGTTGTTCCTTGTCGTGGATTTAAATTTGCCCTACAATGTCGTACTCGGGCGACCTTTTCTCTACCGCTTCGGAGCGGTGATATCTCAGAAGCATCTAAAAATGAAATACCCCTCCTGGGATGGGGTAGTATTCATAAAGGGCGATCAAAAGCTGGTGGCGGAATGCTACTCGCTCATGACTCAAAGGAGCTGCGATAGGTATGTGTGTATAGCAGCGGACCCCTATGAGCAGGGTGAGGAGAAGCGCGCTCAACCTCTGGAAAAAATGGTACCCGTTCCAGTAATCGGCATAAAGGAAGCAAGCTTCCTAATCAGTGAAAAACTCAGCCCAGCGGAAAACCTTCAACTGGCCCGGCTACTGAACAAATGTCAAGGAGATTTCGCGTGGAAACCCGCAGATGCCCGGTCGGTTCAACAAAAGCGGCGCGCGTTCTCTAGTGAAAAGGCTTCGGCTGTGGACAAAGAGGTAACAAAGCTTCTTGACGCAGGGTTCATCCGCGAAGTTCAATATCCCACCTGGTTAGCGAACCCTGTCCTTGTTCCTAAGCCCAATGGGGATTGGCGCATGTGCATCGACTTCACTGATTTGAATGATGCCTGCCCTAAGGATTGCTACCCGCTCCCTCGTATAGATCAGTTAGTTGATCAGACCGCCGGGTACGCTTATTTAAGTTCACTGGATGCCAACTCTGGATACCATCAGATCCCCATGGCCCTGGAAGATGAAGAAAAGACTGCGTTTCTCACTCCAAAGGCCACGTACTGTTATACAGCGATGCCGTTTGGGCTGAAGAACGCTGGGGCGACGTTCCAATGTATGGTAAATAGGATATTCGAAGAACAAATAGGGAGGAATGTGGAAGCATACATTGACGATATATTGGTAAAGAGCGCGAACTTTCAAGATCACCTGCGGGACTTAAAGGAAGTCTTTGACGTAATGAAAAGGTATCGCATGAAGCTAAACCCCCGAAAATGCATGTTTGCATTTCAGACGGGAAAATTCTTAGGCTACGTGGTCAGCCAAAAAGGTATCCAGCCTAACCCTTCAAAGGTTGAAGCTATACAAGACATGATATCGCCAAGAACCATTAAAGAGGTGCAAAGGTTAACTGGGCGAGTTATCGCCCTCGGGCGATTCATTTCCAAGCAAGGAGAGAAGTGTCTTTCTTTTTCCAAAGTCATACGCAGGAAAGCCTCGTTCGGGTGGACCCCAGAATGTGAGGAGGCATTTGTCGGCCTAAAGGATTACTTATTGTCTGACCTACTGTTGACAAGACCCGAGGCAGGAGATACCTTATTGGAGATAAATAAAGAGGGCATGCAAGTCAGCTTCGAGCATGTTCCCAGGGAGGAAAATGCTGAAGCTGACAATCTAGCCAAATTGGCCGCGAATCCGGAAGCGTCCATACCCAAAGGCGTATATTATCGTGAGCTATCGGTACCATCCTTCATGGAAGAGCAAGCATCTTTATGTGTGGAAGAGCGTGAGAGCGACTGGCAAATTCCCGTAATCAAATACTTGAAACATGAGGAACTGCCTGAGGATACCGTTGCAAAGAAGAAGGTGCTGAAACAGGCAGCTCGCTGTACGTACTATGATGGGGATTTGATTCGGAGATGTTTTTCTCACCCAGCCGCCAAATGTATATCTGAGCAAGAGGGTCTTCACACCTTGCGCGAAATCCATGAAGGGGTGTGTGGTATGCACGTATCAGGTGGCACCCTGGCGGCACAAGTCTTCAGATCCGGATTCTACTGGCCCACCATCCGGAGAGATTGCCACAACTATGTGCAAACTTGCCCTAACTGCCAAGAGTTTGCAAAAATTCCTCGGCGACCTGCTGCTGAAATATCTGAAATTATCGCCCCTTGTCCTTTTGCTAAATGGGGGATCGATATCCTAGGACCATTCCCAAAGGCAAGGTCCCAACTGAAGTTTGTGATAGTGGCGGTAGACTATTTCACTAAGTGGGCGGAAGCTGAAGCGGTCGCCGCAATCACGGCAGAAAAAACTTGGCGTTTCTCCAAACATCAAGTTATCATGAGGTTTGGCGTACCTCGCGTCCTTGTCAGCGATAACGGAACACAGTTCACCAGCCAATTCTTCAAAAACCAGTGCTCAGAATTCGGGATCGAGCAACGATTTTCCTCGGTGGCTCATCCGCAAACTAATGGACAGGCGAAAGTAACCAATCGGAGTATCCTCAGCGGTATCAAGAAAAACTTAGAAGGGTCTAAAAAGAAGTGGGCTGATGAGCTGCCATACGTGATGTGGGTGTACCACATGACTGTTAAAACTAGCACCGGTGAAACTCCCTTCGCGTTGGCCTTCGGAACCGAAGTTGTTACACCGGTGGAAATTAGAACCATGAGCCTACGGGTGGCTCACTTTCGAGAGGAACTGAATGAGGAAAGGTTACGAGCTAACCTGGACGCGTTACCAGAAGTCCGAGAAGAAATCCTTCTGAAAACGCAGCAATACAAACAAAAGATGGCCCGTTATCATAACATGCATGTCAAAGAGCGGTTGCTGAAAGCCAGTGACCTGGTGCTCAGAGACAAGCGAGCGGCAGGCCAACGTATGGGAAAACTCAGTCCAAAATGGGATGGACCATATCTCGTCACCCACGTTGTAGGGAAAGGAGCCTATCATCTGGAGACGCTCGATGGTACACCCTTATCCAACTCTTGGAATATCGCTCGTTTGAAATTATATTACCCTAGAATTTAATTTTATCTGCACCTTTGATTTATGTCAACCCTAACCATGACTAACACTCGATGAGAGAGCTTTCGTGGGTGTTTGTGGTTGCCTTTGTGCAGATAAAAAAGGGGGTATCTTGGGAAGTGAAAAGTCTTATCCTTGTGATGGCCGGTTTTGATCAGATGGCCTACTAAGTGAGGGCACAACCCAACATACCTTGAATTAGCGTCGGATTGAAAGATCCTGGATGCCCCCGGGGGTGAAAAGTCTTATCCTTGTGATGACCGATCTTGATCAGATGGCTCATTAAGTGAGGGCACTACCCGGTATCTTTGGGAGTGAAAAGTCCTTTTCTTGTACTGACCGTTCTCGTGGAGATGGCCCATCAAGACGAGGCACACCCCAAAGAAATAGAAACTCCGTTCTAGAAACAAGAATCCTATCTTAACGGTTGGGCTGCTGCAGTCGGGCCATTAAGTAAGGACACGGTTCTAGACGAGAGGACAACGCCCAAAAGTGAAAATTCCCCAGCCTTGTGATAGCCATCCCGATCCGACAGCTCACTAAGATGAGGCACTTTTCGGGCCGATCGTGAAAGGAGGGAAACGCGAAGAATCGCGAAATTCCAGCTAGTAACCAGATGTGTAACCCCTGGTGAAGTATAGAGCTGATAGTGAAAGCGATTCACGCGGGTTCCATGGTAACGCCCTATGATGGCAGTGGAAAGGCTCCTACGGGTAATTACTATCCCTAGTAACGTGTTTTTGTTCCTGATGATTTACAATTAGGAATGTGCAGAATACTTTTTCGGGCAGCGGAAGGAGTGATGATCTCGTAAGCAGCGATATCGTAAGGCTTACCGGGAAAGCTAACTCGATACCTACTTTAGTAATTTTGATGGGACTGCTAAGGATCTGCTCAAAAGAGTAAACGCATCGTGATAACAGGGCGAAGATAACGCCAAAGGAGTTCGTAAGGAGACAACTAAATGAAAGGAAAGATAGAAGTTGTCTGAATACATCAAAATGCTTTAAGGGGCTACAAACTTCAGTGGTCAAAATAATAACAAAAATCTAGTGACGCTCGATCGCTAAGGAAAGGGCGGCAAAGCCTCGAGGCACGTCAACCTACGGGGTTCCTCCGTTTCCAGCCTGCCGCTTTAGCCTGGCGAAAACCCTCCTCATTAAGATGGGCAGATTTTCGCTTGAAAGCCGTCGTGACCTCATCAGGTTTGTACGCATCAACCCCATGGACTTCCTCAAAGCAATCGACAAAAATAGCGGCAGTCTGCTCGACATGCCACAGACTCATATCGGCCGACTCTCCCTCCAGGGCAGCTTTCTCCTTGGCCAAGGATGATTTCTCATTTTCCAAGACAGTATTTTTGGCCCTCTCCGCTATCAAGGCATCAGAATGTTCTGTCTTTAGCTCCTGATGGGCCAGTAATAGTTGCGTACGCTCCTCCAGCAACTTCTTCTTCTCATTCCGCTCTCGCGATAATTCCTCTAAAGAGGAGGAAAGGGAGGCAGCCTGACGCTGCGCCTCCTCCACCCAGTAATGGAACTTCATCATATTAGTAAAAAGGCTGGAGCGTAATGAGTTCACCCTATCAACCTCGGTCTTGGAAAGGAAAGCCTCCCGTTCTGCCGCAGACGCCAATATTTGGGAAGCCAGCAAAGCCGAAACTTCATCCGAGCCATCACCCCCCAATGCCGCCAAACCACTGTTACGGAAATCGTACAGTCCAACTTGGTGGGTCACAGTGCCAACCCCACTTATCGGACTAAGATCCACCGCGAAATTGAAGGTGGCACCTCCTTCGCCATAACGGTGCAACAGGGGGATGCTCGAAGGAGCAAACACCAGAGGAATAGGAGGGTGAACCTGTGTGGACGAACCCCCTGGAGCAAGATAAACACCATGAGGCTGATAGCCTGAAAAATCCTGCAAGCCCTCTTGATATCCCAGATTGGAGGAATATGCGTGAACGGGACCTTCGAAAGAATTGGGTGAAATCGCGAAAGTCTCGCCTGTGCCCAAGTTCGCCAAAAATTCTGAGGAATGCCCCCCTGGGGAACAGCCGTGGAGTCGAAACCGTCCGCAGGTCTGTTTTCCATCCCGGTGGTAGAGGAAGATAGATTTCCCCCCTCACTTTCCAGCCGCTGTCTCTTCTTAGAACCAGTCAGCATGTAGCCCAAATTCATATCGCCTGAGGGAGGAGCTGAGGTAGCGACAGCGATAGTGTCCTGCCAAGAACGCCATATGAAATATAGAAAAGAGAAACAAATCAAACGACGACAAACATTGAAATGTGGCATATCGTGGCTAAAAGGCACCCTTACTGTAGCAGTGGTGGGAAGAGGTGCCTCTGAAGAACCTGCCGCGTTCGGAGAAGGTGTAAGAGCGGCAACACTTCTTGTTTTTCTCTTCTTTTTTCCTTTGGCAATAGCCTTAGGAGCCTGGGAAGAAGAAGAAGGCTAGGCAGGAGGAGCAGCGACGGTCACGAATGTCAGTATTCCCCTCACCAGCCGAAGAAGAGGATACTTGAACAAGACTCGCGGAAGTAGCCGGCAGTTTCGTGGGATTATCAGTAGCTTCCATGGAGATAGCTCTCTCCTTTTCTTCTCTTTCTTGAGCCCTCTTCAGGCGTCTCCTCACGCTTTCGGGCTTATAGTTGGGATCCGTCACTGCGAGATCACAAAATAACATCAGCATTAGTATCAGCGATAACAAAGAAGGGAGTAACGCGACACTCACGTTTAACACAAGAACGAATGTCCATTCTACAAGCAACTTGACGAATGTGAACACTGATTTCCAATTTGAGCAATTTGTTTAACCAGTCTTGTTCACGCTGAGGAAGGGTCCCTGGTCGGCTCCAGACGTTATCATCGACGTTTTGATTAAACCCAGATCGCCACCAGGAACCAGGATCTTCAGGAAGATCTATCACAAAGAACTCCTTTTTCCAAGCATCAACGGAAGACTCGATGTATAGGAGTTTCCAAGTAAAGGACTTGAGAGAGTCATCGTCGAAGCGGGGCGATATCGTTATCACTCCTCAGCACTTCATCAGCTTAAAAAGCGATTTGAGCAGTCGAAGGGAAGGGGAAGTGATCTCTTTGTATTTACAAAGTTCCAGAAAAGCATAAACACAACAATACGCATTTGGGGATAATTGGGCCGGATTCAGATCGCCAGCAAACAAGCAATTCTTTTACAAAAGAGTCGATGGGAAGCCGGAAACCATAACGGAACATTTACGCATACAAGACCCTACGATTTCTTGTCAAAATGTTGTTCAAACGTAGTGACTCGGGGGCAACAGTGGCCTTATAATCGTCAGGGATAACAGCATTATGGGCGGCCAAATGCTCACGGAGAACGGCCTCAGATGTCATAACACTAGCAGTAATATCCATCCTTTTCTCATCGGCAGATTTCCACTCAGAACGGCGAGTCTTAGCCATGGCAGAATTAAAGAAGAAAAGATGAAGAAGACGATGGAGGAGAAAGAAAATACCTTTAGGGAAAAAGCACGTTGAGAGCCTTGGATAATGAGGAGAAAGCAAGACGGCTAAAAGAAAATACGAGAAAGTGGAATGATAAAAGAAAAGGAAATGAATAAGTGTTGGTTTTTATAACCCTAGTAATCGAACGAAATGACGGATGCCACAGTCGTTGCGTGGAAGCGACATGAGGAACAGACTCAAGCAATGAGTGCAATTCTAGAAAAGCGCTACAACGCTTCGATTTTGATAAAGTTCTCGAACACGCTAGCCCACAACGCCGAAAGAAACGGACACGTGTGCCTGCACAATCACGACTTTTCTAATAAGAAGATAGCAAGCATTAAATGCTCTGAAAAACAGATACCATTTCCTGGAAAAAACAAGCGCGATATCGCAAGAAAGGAGATAACGCAAGATTGCGTTAATTAAAAATGCAGCTTTGAGCTAACGCGAAAAAGCAGAATAAAAATCAAATAGCAGTAAAATACAGACATTGTCGCACAATAAGGCGTTATTACAAGACAAAGAAACAAATAAGCAGAAAAATCCTCTAAATGAAGCAGCCTCGATTAATCATGGGCCCTCGCGGGCATCGCAGTCACCATTCCTCCGCTCTTCTCTAGAAGAAGGAAGATCTCCCTCACCTTCGCCCAGATCCTTCATTCTCTTGGAAGCGTAATCAGCCAGCACTGACGAATTAACAGTTCCTTGGCGATGGAGACTCATAAATTCAGCGATACAAACCTCCATGGTCTTGTTCTTCCACCAGGCTATCTTTGAGGGTACCTTGGCCAAATCTGCATCACGAGACGCTATCTCTTCGCGAAGGAAGATATTCTTTTTGTCAGCCACCACTAATTCCGCCTCCAGAAGCTCTATCTTAGCCTTCCCCTTCGATTTTTCTCGAGCAAGCTCGGCACGACAGTCGTCCAACTCTGCCCGAGTTCACTACTGAAGCTGCGACAGCTCCGTTACCTTCCCTAAAGTAGCGTTTAGTTCTCCCTTCAAATCAAGAGAAGGCCGAACCTTGTCACGCTGATCTTCGAAAAAGTAATTTAGCTCGCGAAAACTGGCTAGCATGTCAGTCAGAAGGCGTGAATGTCGTACTTCAGGAGGATGCCGCAAGAACTCTTCTTTGTCCTTCGGAGAAGTAAACATTTGCCCCACTATAGGGCCCACTGGCTCTTCTCGCGATAGTGGGTCCGATATCCCTAAAGCGCGAAGCCCGTCGGTACCAAAGGAAGGCAAATCCAGCTGATATGTGGCGGGGCCTTGAAGACTATGAAGGGAAAGATTGGCGATATAAGGAGGAGAACAACTTTTTGCGGAATCACCAATGCCTGAAATCGAAGAAAGAAACAAAGGCTGAGGTTTCTGTGGAGGAGGGTTAGGAGGAGCGATCGGATTCGAAACCGATAAGTTCACATCCGGAATAAAGGAGTGGATCGGAGAGTTAGGACCGCCAGATGCCAAGGGAGAGCCCACCACTGATGAAGCCTTGTTAACTTTGGGAAGAATGGCAGAGGGCACCTTGACAACTTCCTTCACTTGAGGGGAACCCACAACATGTGAAGCGTTAACTCCCTCTGTAGGAACCGCGTTGCCTTCCTCCACGGGAGGAATTGGTGGGTCAGACTTCTCTTTACGAACTCTCTTTACGAGACGCTCCGTCTCGGCGGCCATTTCTTCGCTATCGTCCTCAGTCGACTCCGCTGCGGGTTCACTCTTTCTCGACCTAAGTTTCATCCGTTGGGCAAGGGTGGCATGACGCAGCTCAGAACCGGTATCCATGCTTTCACTATCGTTGTCAACCTCTTCAATCATAGGGTTAATCGGAGCCACTCCCTTACCGCGAGACGATAGCCAATTCTCAAGGAAACAGGAAGGTCGAGCGGATGCGCTGCGTGTCGCGACGGTTTTGTTTCTCCTTCCTCGTGGCGGAATAGGCGGACGACTTGAGCCTTCAGGTGGAGGAGAAGGAGGTAACGTCTGAAGTGGCACCACGTTCAGACGAGCGTCACTTTCCCCGGAAGAGCGACCCTCAGCGTTACCTGCCAATAAAATATTTTAGTATGGCAAGAAAATCGAAGCGATAAGGTGACAAAAGAAAAACTCACCAACGACACACTCTGGCAAAGGCCTGAAGCGAGCGAATTCCCGAATGAGGAAGGGCCCTTCTATTTCTAACAGGGCGTTAACATTAGACACATCCATACTAGATAGCACATCTGGTTTTTGCCAAGCGGTACTGGTAATCTCTCGGTTGAAACCACTGCGCCAGTACTGAGAGGGCAAGCGAAGGGTGAAGAAGCCATTTTTCCAGTTGTCCACGTTCTCTTCAAAACCTTGAAAGTTCCGCCAGAAGAACCGAACAAGGGCATCATTCCAACTTGGGGTAATATCCACCAAGCAGCTGCGACACCTCAAGGTGAAAAATGTACGGAACAGATCGAGCGATGGAGCGAAAATACGCTTCATCTCACACGAACAAAGAAAGGCATAAAGCCCACACCAGGAAGGTGGAGTTATTTGAACAGGATTGAGATCGTAATGGTTTAGCAGCTTCATCAGAGAAGTATGAAGTGGGAAACGAAATCCGTAGGTAAACATCTTGAAATAAACCAGCCGGAACGTCCCCCACATGGCATCAGTGAGCCGAGTATCCTTCAAAGGGACAAAGGGGCAGTATCCCGTGGGAAAAGTGATACCGTTCTCCTCTAACTCAGCCCTCAAAACCTCATTACAATCAAAAACACTACGAGCTCTCCTAACTTCGGGATCTAGGGGATTTTTGATAACTACAGAGGATCTAGCGCGAGACATAATGAACTAGAAAAGTAAAGCTATGGCGATAGAGAAACAAAATACCTGGAGCAAAGAGCCAGTAAACAGGCCGTCGGCACCGGCGAGCAATTGCAGTAAAACCCCTCGGGAAGAAAGAAGCACAGAAGAAAGAAAATACGAAGAATTTTGAAATATTAGCAAAAGTACTAAAAGAGAAGAGCGAATTCCTTATAAAGGTTAAGCCTAAAAAAGAAACAGCCTGTAAAAATAAAGCACGTACAGAGTGGAAAAGGACGCGTGGACAGTCATCAGTATCTTTTGAGGGAAGACAGTTACTGATTGAAAACCGAAAGGCAGCTGCACCCAGCGAAAGACACACTTCCGCGATAACCCTGGAAACCTGAAAAAATAAAGGGAGAAAAGCGGCAGGAGAGCGAAAAGAAAATAAAGTGTCATTTTATTATTTTGGGAAAGCCATACGGAATCTACAAAGAGGCATGGTATGCACAACTATTCGCCGTCAGACCAGGAGATGCCATAGCAGTAGACCACGTCATCATCATCCTCACCTAAAAGCGATGGATCCTCGCCAGCGAGAGGGAAAGGCTCCTCAATCCTCCCCCCTGCGCGAACTGACGATCGATCTGACTCCTCCTTAATAGCTAGCGATACCGTTTCAACGGCTGAGCAGGCAGAGGGAGCCCTTTGTGGTGACTCGCTAGGAAGGAAAGGCGTCTCTTTCCCCTTCGTAGAGAGAGAAGCAAGAGAATCAAAGAATGATCTAGATGCCTTCGCAGCATCTTTCCTCCGCCTCTTGCGACACTGTCGGCGAACAGGCGGCCTCCAAGGAGGCGACGGAGGAGGATTATCCGAATCGGGAGAAGTCGGAGGAGTTGGTGGAGAATCTCGTATGTTCGTATCTAAAAAATGAGAATCAACCATGAGATCGCAGATTACTTATCAAAGGAAAAATGAACAAGGAGGTGAATAAAAATGAGGGAAAGAGGATCCCCTTAAATAGCCAGAAAATCGGAAAAAAAAAGGATCTTCGATCTTCCAACCCGACCCTAGAGGGTGGACACGTGTACAGCCTGAAATGTGAACATGGATTTGCAGTCACGCCTGTTGAAATCTTACGTGAATCAAGGAAAACCGCAAAATCGCCCAATCAATTGTCAGGACAACAGCGGCGTAGATTTAATGCAGAACAACCAACCAGAAAACCACCCAGTAGCTGAATCGTTTTCAGTTGGGCTAAGAATACCTCAAACTGGAAAAAGACAAAAGATGCAATATAGAAGAAGAACAGTCGCGACTATTATGGTAAAGCAGTTTATTTATTATGGCCTATTGGCCAAAGAGGTACAGCGTTAAAAAGGAAAAAGGCTCGAAAGGAGCCACCATCGTCACGCGTCAGAGCCACCATCTTCGGGAGTCACGGGAAGGTCTCTCAGGGAATCCATGAATAGAGTTAGATCATGGGAGGTGGCTCTCATCCCCTTTAGGCAGCACCCCAGCATATCCTTGCGCTGCTGTAGCATGGCGATCACCACTTGAATCCGAGCGACGGAGGCAGCCAGCTTCGACACGCTTTCTAGAAGACTGAAATCTTCCAGAGATATAACTCCCAGCCTGGAATGGAGTGGGGTCAGCATCCCTTGCAACTCCAAGATGTCCTCGGAAGTCTTAATCAACATATTCTCCAAGAACCCTATGTCACCGTCATTAAGGTTCTTGAGAGTATGGCCCTTGGAGAGGAGAAAATTTTTAGTTAGATGATCCATGAGGGAAGTTTATAAAAGCAAAGGAAAGGATGATCCTGTATGAAGGAAACTCCCAGATTTATAGGCTTCGAGGGATGGACCTCTGAAGAAAAAGTCCGTAAAAGGTGAATCATCCCATTACCCTCAAATAGCGATAAACCCCGATTGACGTCCCTGTCTTGCTAAGAGTTTCGGAACTTGAGAAAGACGTGAAATAAAGTCATGGGGAACACAAAGGCATGTGATATCATAAACGGTCGTGGCAGGAAGGCTGCACCAGTCATCGACAGATGTCAGTGTAAATCGTGTCAAGATTGACTCCGCCAAGCGAAAAGGAAAGAAAGAACCCTTGTGTCTGTGAAACCCATTCCTACTGATTCCAGACGGATAGCGACATTCGACCGCCCACGAAAGTAGATCCTCAGACTAGTACGACGCTTTGAACCCGGACGTTCGAAGGGAAGGGATCCCATCGTGGAAGGAACAATAGCCCTTGGTAAACACCCGGGCTCGTTTTCAGTTGGGCTTATGATAAAAATCAAGACAACCCTCACGTTGCTACTACACTTACGGCTCCTGCCGGGACGGATTCCTATAAGTCCCGTAGTATATCTTCATATCGCCCAGGGATCAGCGAAGGATTCCTAGGATGGTCGACATCAGCGGAGGGGGGACTCACGTGTCTCTATGCGCACGACACCATCCCATCCTAGGGAACCACGAGGTTATCGCTCCCGGAAGCCCCGTTAGATATCGCTCATGACGTCACCTACTGGCATCGCTCGTGACGTCATCACCAGACATCGCCTGGACTGTTATCGCCAGGTATCGCCATCGAGGCCTATAAATATCCTCACTTTTTTAAACAGAAGGTAAGATCAAGATCACCCAGCAGAACCTCTTGTTACTTTGTACCCCCGAACTGACTTAGGCATCGGAGTGTCTACGCCGGAGCCCCCCCCCCCCTCCGGCGCTTTGCAGGTACATCCGACGCCGATCGCCGCCGTTCCAATCAGACACGATCTTGAATCTTATCAAGTTGTAAGAATAGATAAGAATCAAGGGAGAGTTACAACTTATCACAACCCACAAGGGCTTGTAGATGGTGGTAAGAGGATCATCAGTAGAGACTCCTCGGGTGTGTAGTTTTCGGTCGACTTCCTCGTCACTGGATTTGTTGGTGTGATTCTGAAGCTAAAAATAAAAAAGTAATAATTAAACAGTAAAATGAGCTTAGTCAAGGGCTTGGGCAAGATGAAATAGAAGTTTTGGAAATTCAAAGGATGGGAATTCCAGGTAAGGGCACCTAGTGTTGCTACCCGAATTTTAATTTTCGTCACAACTTTTTCGCATTTTTATCGTTTATCGCACTATCAGGCCGTCTAAGTCGAATTTCTATCGATTTTTTATCTTTGGCTATTTATTTTAATATTCTGCTCTATTTCATGTCATTTTAGTTTTTTGTATTTTTTACTGTCTTTTCGCTCGAACTTCTATCAGTCTCGAGCAAGTTTCCTCGGACCATAGATCGAACGCTTTCTTTCTTTAATTAAAAATTATCTACTATTTTTCTCTTTTGCGTCATCTCGTTTTGTTTTGTTCAATTTTCATCGTTATAGCATTTATTTTTCGTTCGAACTTGTAACGTTTCCGAACGAGTAAATTCGGACCTTAAACCAAACTTTTTTCTTTATTTACTACCTACTGTTTATTTTGTCTCATTTTTCTACATATTTTAGTCCTTTCGGTTTGGGTATTTTTTTCATTTCAAATGAGTTCCCTCGTGCCGTAGCTTGAACCGAAAATATCTTGTTCGTGTCGCATTAATGCATTAATGCACATTAATGCATCCTCATCTTCAATCTCATCACCTTTCCTCCAGTTGGCCTTGCCGACGATCGATTCATCATCATAAACCTCCCATCAAGCATCCTTGGCCACACAAGCCCAAACTTGCTCCCTACTCCGGCCATGATCATCATCACCAAGCCTCGTCATCTCCTTCCAAATCGTCCGACCATTATCAGCCACACAACCTCTCAATCGCCTCCAATCTTTCCCTATAAATACCCAGCTCAAAGCAAGGGGTCAAGGGCACCAAAATTCACTCTCACTTTCCATTTTCTCACTCTCTCTCTAGCCACTGCCAAGCAAAGTGAGCTTTCTTCCTTGTTTAATTAATTTCATTTTTAGCTTAAACTTGCTTTAATCGCTTTGTTTCCAACTTATAATTGTTGTTCTTGCCTCAATTTAATTGTTTACTGCTTTAATTAATTAATGGCTTAATTGTTAGTTTAAATTGCTATTTTCATTTTTATTAAAATTGCCCACTGTTTCTTAGTTTTTAGTTGCTATTTTGCTTTGTTTGAATTGCTGGTGTGCTTGGGGTTTTATTCGGGTCAGTTTTTTTATGTTTCGTGATGTTAGCTCTTCCTTGGTCGTCGACCATGGCGCCGGCGACGCGAGGAAGAAGAAGGAAGAAGAAAAGGGTGAGCGGGAAAGGTGATGGGCTTGGCTTTGTCCAAGCCCTTTTTTTTTTAATGAATTTTTGGGCTTGGTTTTATTCCAAGCCCAGCTGTCTTTTTAATTAAATTCTTGGGCCCGGCCCATTAAGTTTTTCGTAACTTTCTTGTTTAATTATCGCAAATTGCTCGTATGCTCACATGTGATAAATTGCCTATTTTATTTTCATATTTAATTATCGTGCAAATTATTCGTATGTGATAAATAATTTGTTTGTTTATTTGCCATGTTTATTTAATTAGCTATTTACTTGTTAAATAAAATAAACGTTTATGCGTTTGTTTTATTATTTTTTATCTTTCGAACTATCGCTAATAATTTCACTTTGTAGGGTAAAAAAGCAAATACACGCTCGCAAGTACACTTCTTACCCCTTTTTATTTATTCAACACTTTCCGCACATATATACATATTAGTATGCATGTTTATTTAGAAATGTTAAAAAGTCAAATCATATTCGTATGCATGACATTTAGAATAGTTAGAATTAAAATCAATTCACATGAATAATTTGTTTAATCACTCGCTTTAAATGCCATGATTAATTGCTTTTATTTCCATGCGTATTAATACATGTGTTTTGGTGGCTTCGATCCCACACCTCGGTTTATTTGCCGCAATCATTAAATCGGTTCTTTGTTAGTTTTATGCATGATAGATCACTTAGTAATTAAAATATAATCAGGCATGGCCCGATGATAATAAAATGGGCGACTGCTTTAGTAAAAACGGTAACAACCCTGTTGAATGGAAAAACTTATCCCTACCGATCCCGAATAGTCCCGACCCTACGAAATACTAAAGCGGCGATTCCTATGTGGGTTAATTACGTGTTTTTTAAATTGTTATTTAAACACCTCGTTCTTTTTACCGTTAACCTTTCAGATGTGACTCGGGTGCCTAACACTTTCCCGAGTCCATAATACGACCTCGAACCATCGTTCTCGGGTTTAGACCCTTTGTGCCTTAGCTTTTTATTTTTATGCCTTGACTTTAGGTTCCCTAAACCTAGAAATAAATAGGGTGGCGACTTCATTTGCATTATGCGAGGCATCCTTTTATGCTCCGTATTCATCCCAAACCTGTTCGCGTAAAACCGAAAAGGGGGTGCGACACCTGGTGAGCTACGTTCCTTACGATTTGATCATTGATTTAGTGATGTTTACCTTCATTTTCATAGAATCGCTATAGAATGCAAGGACTCTTATACACTCCTACTTCCCTCCTCTTCTAATTCCCTAGCGGGTACTCCCTACTAGGCAATCCTAACCAAATAGCACCTTGCTGGGTAAAGGGTTTACTACTTTGGTTGATGGTATGAATTGATTGAAAGGTAGCACAATCAGCATCAAATGCACAGGGGAAGACGGTGCCTAACTCAAGCTACCTCACAGTCGAGGCCCTAGGTTGTCAATCTGGTCTGAGTTATACTATTTGTTTTCTCTAGCCTACGCGAGACTAGTTGTCTACTTAGCCTATACAATTTCAATCCTCTTTTTCTAGGCTGAATGCAACTTTCAGGTTATAATACAAGAGTGGTCAGTTCTATACTTTAACAAGAAAGCAGTTTTATAAGATCAGAAAACAAACAGTTATGAAAATGAAGATTATTAAGAATGATTAGATCTCACAAATCATAGGAACACAACTCAATCGACCCTTACCAAGAATGGATGCTTAGCCGGACATGTTCATGGATGAAAATAAAACTGTTGATTGCATAAAGGAAAATAAATCTGTCAATTCTAGAACTAGAATGCGGAGCATAAATGTTTACAATCGGATTCTGCGAAAGAGAGAAAGAGAGTCCTCTTCAAAAAGGGTTTCTAGCAGCATATAAGCTTCACTGCTTCCTAGTCCTACTCTATCTTTTTCAAAAATAAAAGATAAGGATAAAAGAAAATAAAAGATAAAGATAATTATTTTTCAAAGATCAAATATTGTTCAAGAGGGAGATCCAGTTAAGGATTCTTGCTGATAATCTTCAATGCAACTGATCCCTCAAATCTCATCATCCATTGCAATCGCCACCTCGCATCCTTGTACTTAACCCAAAGTCTCCTGCTGCAGTTTGTCTCTATCGCTTCTGTCTTGGCCAAGCCTGTGGCCAAGACAGTTTCGAATGTCTGATTTGTTCTCCGCAGTAGATGTTCTCCTTCTTATCAACCTCCAAGTGATTTTTGCAAAAGTAGGGAGAATCCATAGGAATCAATAGTTTTACTGCCCAATTTACAAGTAATTAGACAGTAAACGTATGACAAATTAATGTTCAATCACTTTTTCCCAAAACACTACGTTTTGACTCTTTTCCTAATTCTCTACTGCTTCCGTTCTTCTAGGCCTAGACTAAGGCCTTGAACTCCAGAATTCCTTGTAGGGTAAGAATAAGGTCTTCATCAGGAAAACTGGTATTTTGAGCAACTTTCTTCTCTATCTTCTTTGAGTCCTTAATTTTGCACAAAGATGAGATAATGACACATAATCAGTCGTATCTCTATCTAAAAACACAGAATTAGATAGTGATATTCATCAAAATTAGCGTGAAATCAAATTCTAGTGGTGGGGTTGAGGATGATGTGTCACTCGTCACGTGGCATGCCATGTTAACATGTTGTGATGTGGCTGGTCGGGCAAGTTTGGAGCTGCCCAGGGTCTAAAATGATAGGTTTTGGTGAGTAGAGGGCCCAAATTAAACCGAAAATGAGTATAGGGCCCAAATTAATACAATCATTTCAGTGGAAGACCTCCACATATCAAAAACCCTCTATACTGGTAATAGGTTAGATGTGTATAACCATGATTACTTAGTGAAGAGGGATTCAAAGGCTTCTGCTCAGGCCTTTGAAGCTGAAGCTAAAGTATCTTCTAATCCGGTAGGTATCTTGGGGTTTGATTCCGGAGAATCTCTTAAACCTACAGAAATTCATCCTGATGTTTAACTTATGTTTTGACATTGGATTTCTAGCTCTTGATGTGCGAGAAGGCTTTTTTTCTGAATGATCAATTTTCTATTCGGGATATATTTATCTCAACGGTCGATGAGAAGCACTCAGAGGTTGCTGCTTCTTACTCATTCTCCTAATGCATTTTGTTTGTAAAGTAAAAGGACTTGCTAGATTTAGGTTTCATAACAATTGCACCTTTACAAGTGGAATGGTACGACATTTTTTTGTTTTGAATGAGGTTATGGTTTAGGGTCTAGTTTTGTTAGGGGTGGAGCCAGGAATAAATTTTTGGGTGGCTGAAAATTGCATAGAATGTTAATATATAGTGAGTAAAAAAAATACAATACTATAACATCACATGACATTATATATAAAATAAATATGAATTTAAATAGTGTATCAATGTATTTAAGAAAAAACTATAATGTATCCCGAAATAAAAAGTAACAATTAGTTGTAATTCAATCATATCAGTTGTGCTCTCCGCTCTTTCATGGAGTAAAAATCATCAATTAGTTGCAATTGAATTATTTCAGTTGTGCTCTTTGCTCTTTCACCCATTTGTTGCTCAAGTTGAGCATTAGATAAATTTGTCAATTCATTAGATTGCGAATCACTAGAATTTCCATGCTTTCTTTTGAAAAATGAATCAATAGTCTTTATCTTAGGTGGCATATTTAATCTACATAAAAAAAAAATATTACTAGATATCTATCAAAATAAAAAATAAGCATGATACGAAGTAAGAATTTTTTTTAAAAGAGGACGATGTAAAAAGACTAAAGTAAGAAAAAATAAAGAAAGGGAAGGAGTAGAAGAACCTGTTTTTCTTCGGATAAAATAAAGAACTTGATCAAAATTGAGGTAGTTACATAAAAAATAAATTATTACTAGATATCTATCAAAATAAAAAATAAACATGCTACGAAGTAAGATTTTTTTTAAAAAGAGGACGATGTAAAAAAACTAAAGTAAGAAAAAATAAGGAAGGGGACGGAGTAGAAGAACCCGTTTTTCTTTGAATAAAATAAAGAACTTGATAAAAATTGAGGTAGTAAAAGAAAGAGGAAAAGAGTTGTTATATAGGATAGGTAAACTAAATAGTAGTTGGATAAGGAGTATGTGCGCTACTGGGCTTGAAAGGAAAAAATATAATTAAAATAAATAAATAACATACACGATATGCAGTGAAAGTAAAGACATGAGTAAGTCACAAGACTATATATATATATATAATTAGAAATTTTTAGGTAGGTGTGGGCCCACCCCTACCTCCGCCCTTGAGATTGGTACTAGCCTTGAACCTCTAACCTGAGAGGGCAACTCTTTTCCACACATTGCCAACAAGTTAGGAGAGGCTAGTGTGGAATGGTACATAGCACCAGGGACGGATCCAGCCCATGGCCAGGGTGGGCTTCCGCCCACCCTGGCCCAATCCAAAAAAAAAATTTACCTTCAATTTAATATTTAATTAAATTTCATCTTTATATCATTCAATAGGATCAGTGGCGCAATGGTAAAACATTTGACTCCAAACCTAAAGGTTACAGGTTCGATTCACTTCTAAACCCTTATTTTTAATTTTTTTTAGCCATCCCAAATGGGCCAAATCTGATAATCAAAATCCAGCCATCCCAAATGGGCCAAATCTTCATCAATCAACAGAACCTCATCCCTCGGCCTCCTTTTTTAGCCATCTCAAATCTGAAATCCTTTATTCAAAATCCAGCCATCCCAAATCCCTTTATTCAAAATCCCTAAATCTTCATCAATCAACAGAACCTATTCCTCGGCCTCCCTCTTCGCCTCCGCCACAGCCACCCATCAGCTCCACGGTTCGTCCTCTTTTTCCCGGATTATAATTCTTCATCTTTTATTTATTTATTTATGTTAAAGAGATATTTGATAATTTTTGCAAACACATAAATAAATATGAGATTTCATGAACGTATGAGTTTGATTGAAATATTTTACGAAGACGAGAATTAAATTAATCATTACGTAATAAAAGTAAAATCAATTAGGCAATTGTTTGATTAATTATTTGGACCAATTTATAAATATGAAGAAAAAAAATGTGAAATTCACTGTAATTCCTCGGCAGAATGTTTAGTAGTATTGTTATAAATATCCACCCTTGAAGGAAACATAAGTAGGCACATAAATCTAAACATTATTTAATTAATTGCTTAGAAAAATAAAGTAAATCATACTACAATTATGCCTTTAATTAAGTTGTACTACAGATACAATTAGAATTTGGGTTAGGTTGAGCAGTGGTTGATTTTGTTGGGTATGTTTGGTGCTGATTCGAGTATTAATATTTTTTTTGTAATATTTTTTTGTAGATATGGACAAATATTTGATTAAACCATCGACTCAAGCACCATCGATATCATCAAATGTTGGTCTAAATGAAAGTGAAGAACGACTTGCGAAAAATTCGAAGAGATTTTTAGAAGTTGATTTGAAAAATCTTCCTGCTGATCCAGGTATGCGACCTAAAATATTAGCATATCATCCTAATGATCGGGATCAAATTCGTAGAGCTTATATGTTGAAAGGTCCTTGTCAACCACGAGATGTAGAGTTTCCTAAAACATTAGTTGGAGGTATTCAACGACGTTTTAATCCTAAATGGTATGATGAATTTGGTAATTGGTTGGAGTATAGTTCGTCCAAAAATGCAGTTTTTTGTTTATGTTGTTATTTGATGGGTTCAGAGAATGGAGAGCAAGGAGGGAGTGGTGTTTTTATTTCTACTGGCTTTGATAATTGGAAAGACATGAAAGTACGATTACAGAAACATATTGGAGGTGTTAATAGTAGTCATAATAATGCTTGGAGAAAATGTGAAGCATTGATGAATCAAAAGCAACATATTGAAGTGGCTCTTTCTGAACAATCTAGTCAAATAAAACAAGATTATCGGATTCACTTGACTGCAGTAGTTGATTGTATTCGGTTTCTACTTGGTCAGGGACTAGCTTTTCGGGGTGATGTCGAGTCTGAAGATTCAATTAATAAAGGAAATTTTCTTGAGCTTTTACAGTTTCTTGCTAACCACAATGAGACCATTAGAAATATTTTGAGTCATGCTCGTGGAAATCTTAAGTTGGTAGCACCGAGTATTCAAAAAGAAATTATTAGTGTTGCATCTAGTGAGACTACTAATATTATTCTTGAGGATATTGGAGATTATTTTTTTGCTATTTTAATTGATGAATGTCGTGACATATCAATTAAAGAGCAAATGGGTGTTGTTTTGCGTATGTGAATAAGAAGGGGCAAATTATTGAACGTTTTCTTAGTCTTATTCATGTTACTGACACACGTGCTTGCTCTCTTAAGAAAGCCTTGGAGTTTCTATTTGCCAAACATAACTTGAGCTTGTCAAAGGTACGTGGGCAAGGTTATGATGGAGCAAGCAACATGCAAGGAGAATTCAATGGTCTTAAAAGTTTGATCTTGAAGGAGAATTCATGTGCATTTTATGTTCATTGTTTTGCACACCAACTTCAACTTGCACTTGTTATTGTTGCAAAAAAACAAGTTGCAATTTCATCTTTTTTTAATATGGTTGCTAATGTGTGCAATGTGGTTGGAGCTTCATGCAAAAGGCAAGATGCCCTTCGAGAGAAGCAAAAATATCATGTGGTTGAAGGATTACAAAGTGGTGAAATATGTAGTGGAAAAGGTTTGAATCAAGAGAAGACCATTAAAAGAGCAGGAGATACTCGATGGGGTTCACATTACGGTACAATGCTCAGCTTAATCAATTTATTCTCTTCAGTGATTGATGTGCTTGAAATGATAGAGGAAGATGGCTTGAACTTAGAGAAAAGAGGAGAAGCATGTGCATTATTGAATACGGTACAATGTTTTGAATTTATATTTTGTTTGCATTTGATGAAGAACATATTAGGAATTACTAATGAATTCTCTCAAGCACTTCAAAGAAAAGATCAAGACATAGTAAATACTTTAGATTTACTCAAAGTATCCAAGTTGAGATTGCAGTCAATGAGGGATGAAGGTTGGATGTTATTACTTGATGAAGTATCTTCATTTTGTGGCAAACATAATATAAATCTTCCAACTATGAGTGATATGTTTGTTGCCCAAGGTAGACCAAGGCGGAAAGGTGAGCAAATTTCCAATCTACATCATTATCAAGTTGATTTATTTTATCAAGTCATTGATATGCAACTTCATGAGCTCAATAATCGATTTGATGAGAGGAACAGTGAATTACTCTTTTGTGTGGCATGTTTAAATCCAAGAGACTCCTTTGTTGCTTTCAATAAAGAGAAATTGCATCAATTGGCTCAATTTTATCCTAATGAGTTTTCTACAATTGATGTTCTTGCTCTTGATAATCAACTTCAGAATTATATTTTGGATATGCGGTCGGATGTTGGATTTTCAAATTTGAAAGGGATTAGTGATCTTTCCGAAAAGTTAGTTGAAAGAAGAAAGCATATTGTCTATCCATTGGTGTATTTACTCTTGAAGCTAGCTTTGATTTTACCAGTTGGAACTGCGACAATGGAAAGGACTTTTTCTTATATGAGCATTGTGAAGAATCGACTGCGGAACCGTATGGGAGATGATATGTTAAATGATTGTTTGGTTACTTTTGTTGAAAAAGAAATTTTTGATAGTGTAGAGAATGAGAGAATCATGCAAGGATATCAAAAAATGAAAACTCGTAGAGAACAATTGTAAAAAGTACTAATATTGTATGAATTCTAATGTATAATTAATTTTGTTCTATATTGTCTTCTTATTTATCTTTTTGTTAAGTTTATCTAAATATTTGTTATTTAGTGACGGATACAAATACTTTTAAGCAATTTTCCAATTTTTCGTTCAGTTCGCTTGCTTTCCCTTTAAAAAACTCCAAAAAAAAAATTCAGGGGCGCTGCCCCCGAACCCCCGCCCCCCCTCGAAATAATTCCTGGACTGCATGGCACCCTTATGTTATTCTATAAATATTTTTTTCTTACCTCGCAAAAAGAAACATGTTATTGTTAGAAACTAATGCAAGAGAACATTTGTCACGAGTATTGAGTAGCAAGAACCAATCTTAATTGAGCGACGTGTATTCTATTCGTATACTTTTCTTATTCGTTAAAAATAGACGATATAATTTATTTTATTTGTAACTAATTTAATAAGATTATTTTTTTTCAAAATTAACTACTATTTTTTCAGTCACTTCAGATTAGATTTTTTTTAATGAGGAGTTTTGACTTAAACCCGAGGCCCTATGGGTATTTTGCCACCAGCAAATAACCAATGAACTATAGGTATTGAAAAATTTAATCACTTAAAAAGATAATTATAAAGTAAAAACTAATATCAAATAAGTAATTTAATATCACTTGATATTCTGAAAACTATAGAGCTTTTATATAATTTTAAAGACCATTATATAAATTTTAAAATTTATGATAATTAGATATAATATTATCAGAACAAAGATGAAACTTTAACATTAAAACTTTAGGGCTTTAGCATTTTTAGGGTTCACTTGAGGAAAATAAACATCCCAAAAGACAAATCAAAGGTAAATAAATCATTATGCTATAACTTATTACTCTAGTGCAATGACTAGTAAATTAATTAATGTTCCAATATGATATTTTTCACATAATTATTTCTTATATTTTTGCTATAGGAAATTTCCTATGCATTTTGTCTAGCAATCTAAAGAAAAAGCATGAAAAAAAAGAGAATCAACCAGGGGTGTGATTGGCCATGTAAATTCTACAAATCCAAAAGAAAGAGAAAGGTATTTTTTAAGGTTATTATTGAATCATGTTAGAAGGCCAAAGTCTTTTGAAGATTTATTGACAGTAAATGAAGTTAGATGCAAAACATTCAAACAATCAGCACAAAAGAGAGGACTTCTTGAATCTGACGAGAGCATATCAGCGTGTCTAAGTGAAGCGGTTATGTTTAAAATGTCATTGGAGTTACACAGACTATTCACTACTATTTTGGTGTATTGTTAAGTAATTTTCTAATTAAGTCACTAAAAACTAAATTTAATAGAATTTACTATCCTCACTTTTACATCTTTTAAATCATTTTTTTCTGTATAGCCTTAGGTTTGTCAAATGCCTTTTTAATTCAAACATTAAGATTAAGATGCAGCGAGAGTTCTAAACCAACTGCGTTGTGCCCCGATTATTTTCATGTATTGATAATGTTAATTTTTGTTTCTGTTTATATTAAATTAAGGCATTTTTTATTAATGTTTACATTTTTTTATTTGATATATTATCAGCCTGAATATGTAAGGAAGTTATGGGATCTCTACTGTGATGCATTATCTGAAGACTATAAAAGAACCCATCAAAATTCAAGCGTAGATGAGGTATTAGCATTAACACTCAAGAGTATTAATTTTTATTTAGAAAGTATGAGGAAAAGTGTTAAAGGAGATAAGTTTGGAACATGGCTCGACATTGCGAAACGAGAATGTAGATGAATTGTCCATTAAAGTCACATCGAAAGATCTAGAGACACAATCAAAGTTAAATCCTGAACAAGAAGAGGCTTTCAAGGCAATTATAGAAAAAGTTGACTCAAATTTCAGTAGGGTATTTTTTGTTGATGGACCAGGAGGAACAGGGAAAATATATTTATACAAAGCATTGCTTGCTAATGTTCGATCACGTGGGATGGTTGGACTTGCAATTGCGACATATGGGGTTGCTTCTGCAATCATGTCAGGAGGTTGTACTGCTCATTCACTATTTGGTATACCTATAGATGTTCATGAATCAAGTGAAAATAATTGTTCAAAACAAGAACCCAAGGCTCAATTAATAAAAAGAGCAAGACTTATTATGTGGGATGAAGCTCCAATGGCAAAACGATGCACAATAGAGATGGTTGAACGATTCTTAAGGGATATAATGAACAAAAATAAACTATTTGATGATAAAGTTGTGATTTTTGGAGGTGATTTTAGGCAAGTACTACCTGTAGTACCGCGAGGGACAAGAGCAGAAACTGTGGGAGCAAGTCTAGTAAGGTCATACTTATGGCGCCACTTAAGAAGACTGAAATTATCTAGAAATATGAGGGCTAGCTCAGATTTAGAATTTAGCAAACTTTTACTCATAATAGGGAATGGAGAAGAGCCAACAATAGATGATGGTATGATATCTTTACTAGAAGAGATGATAATTAAGTATGACAACTGTGAATCCTCCATTAACCGTTTGATTGACAGTGTCTACCCCTCACTTCGAGAAAAGGCAACATTACTTGAGTACATAACAGACCGTGCCATACTTGCTACCAAGAATGAATATGTTGATGAGTTGAATAATAGAATGATATCATTGTTCCCTAGAAATGGCAAAATATTTAAGAGCTTTGATATCGCATCTGATGATGAAAACAATTATTACTAGGAAGAATTCTTAAATACATTGATGCCAAATGGATTGCCACCACATATACTAGAACTCAAGAAGAATTGCCCCATAATGTTTTTGCAAAATCTAGATCCACCAAATGGATTTTGTAATGGGACTAGAATGGTTTGTCGAGGATTTGAACGCAATGTCATACATGCAGAAATAACAGTTGGCCAACTTGCAAGTAAACTTGTTTTTTTTGCTAAGAATACCTTTGTCACCAACAGAAGCTGGAACATATCCATTTAAATTTGTTCGAAAGCAAATTTCTAGTGCGTCTTTGTTTCTCCATGATAATAAATAAAGCTCAAGGGCAGACAATACCAAATGTAGGAGTTCACTTGCATGAAGATGTCTTCTCGCATGGACATTTATATGTGGCGCTATCAAGAGGAGTTTCAATATCAACTACTAAGCTTCTAGTCAAGACACACGACCTTAAAAAAAAAGACGACCTTATGTTAAAAATGTGGTGTATAAAGAAGTACTAACAGGCTAAGTTGTTTCTAAAGTTGTTTCCACTCTTTTCTAATAATTAAATTTCCTGTCTATTTATCCTTTTGATTAATGTTCTTAATTATCCTAAATTTAATTCTTCGAGCAAGTATAAATATTAGAAAGGACAATATATTTAAGATTTTATTTATTCGATAATGAACTTGGTCTCTAATCTTATGGTTTGTCTTGAATCACACATTTAACCTACCTCATTTTTTCTCTAAAAAAATTCTAGGTATTAATTATATATTTATTATACAAATTATATATTTAATTAGTTCGATTTGTATATGCGTGTTTATTTATTTAATTCAATCCATAGGCATGTGTTTAAACCCACAGTAAAAAAAGCTAAAACCATATTAAAATTCTTATTCCTTACCCGACCACAATTGAGAACATAAATAAATCTTAAATAATGATAATTTAAAAATAATAATAATAGAAGTTAATTATAAAAAATATTTAAAATAGAACCTTTTTCACAACCTGGAAAATAGGAAAAGATATAAAAAATAGGATTTTTTTTTTCAACTTAGATATTATTATAAGTAGTTATGACCACAATTACTTTTTTTAAAAAAAATTATAGTTTTAAACAATACACAAAAAAAAAAATTATTTTTCAAAAAACAATTATTGACCAAGAAAAACCAGTTGTTTATCTGACTCTTGAAATTGAAAGCTGGGTGTAGGAATGGTAATAGGGCGGGTATGGACATGTATGGGCGGGTATGGGTAAATACTAGAGCTGTCAAAACGGGTCCCGAACCCATGGACCAGACCCGAACCTGAGAATTCGGGCCGGGTCCGGGACCAATTGTTGGTCTCGTTTAGAGTCGGGTCGGGTCTGGTCCCGACTTGGGTCCATCCGGGCCAGTCCCGTCGGGTCTCGGGTCTGTCCCGAGACCCGTTAATATAAAAAAAACCTAGGTTTTCTAAACAATTCCGCGTCCTTCTCTTCATCTCCTGTCCCTCTCCTCCCGACTGCTCCACGCCGCCATCGCTGCTGCTCCACGCCACCATCCCCATCGTTGCTGCTCCACGCCACCACCGGCGCCGCATCGCCACTACCACCCATCTCCCTCTCCTCCGTCCTCCCAGCCACGCCACCACCACGTCGTATCTTCAACTTCTTCCTCCTCATCATCTTCATCCCCAGCCTCCATGTCACTACCTTCAGCATCGTGCTCCTCACCCTAGTAGATCTATATACTATGGTGCTTTTTAAACCGATAGAGGAACATATAGGAGGTGAGGCATGCTATTTTGTTTCTATTCGGCACTCTCTGTCCCTATTGAATTAGTCCCTGGACTAAACCTGATTACCACATTGCAGGTAAAGACTACAAGATTCCTGAATTTTGTGCTGAGAAAGAGGAAGTTTTGCAATTGATGGAGCGCGTTACTGAAGCGAAAAGAATCTCAGAAAATGTATTTATAAATTTCATGATCAATGCTAATTTATCTATGCTACCTTAGACAATCAACTTTTGTCGCTATTATTTATCTTTTCTAATTTGTAGTTGAACAAGGAATTTGTAACTAAGAGGAAGGGCAGAGGAGATGACGAGGAAGAAGACATCACACAAAAAATCGGGTCCATCCGAGTCCAGACCCGGGTCCCGGGATCTTACACGGGTGGGGACCGGGACAAAATTTGTCCCGTTTTTTGCGCGGGTCGGGACCAGTCCTGACCCGATATATTTCGGGTCCATCCGGGTCCGGCCCGCGGACCCAAATTGACAGCTCTAGTAAATACCCAACTCATACCCGCAATTAAATATCCATTATTATCCATACCCACTATGCCCAATACCCAATTGGGTATTTAATGGATATCCAATTACACTTACTTATTTATTATTTAACTTAATAAAATTATTTCACCAAATTATTTTATTTTTTTATAATTAAGTAAAATTTTACTATAATTTTATTTTATTTATATTATTTTTTTATAGCATCATATTCTATAAAACCCATTTATAAAAAAATTAAGAAAAATATGAAAAGTGGATGTGTAATTACTCATCTTGAGATAAAGATTATGTTTTTATAATTTTTAATTTATTTTGTTCAAAGTATTAAGGAAGAAGATTGAGTTTTTATTATGAAAGAAAAATTAAAAAGATGAGAGAGAGGAGAAAGGAGAGAGACAAAAGCAAGGAATTTTTTTTCCTAGGAAGTTGAAAAAAATGTGGGTATTTTGTGGGTATTGTGCAGGTACCATGCCCAGTTATACCCGCAATTATAAATGCGGGTATTATCCATACCCAAACCATACCCGCTTGAGCAGGTATGCGGGTATGGGTACCCATTGCCATCCGTAGCTGGGTGACATCAGTGGCACCCTCTCATCAAACTACCGAGCAGAAGTAATTAAGTTAAAAAATTATAGGTCAATTAATTTGGTTCTTGCCATTTGACATTGACAGTGAATGTCCAAGTCGACAAATTTTTTAATTCAGTTGTGATTAAATAATTCGATTATTCTAGAGTCTTAAAATTGTTTAATCACAATAGTATTAAGAATTTAGGAACCCTATTAGAAGTAGGACTACGAGTATAATACAACTACTAAGACCATAAACATGTGTGCCTGTATATACACATATAATGTAACTCAATACATATATTATTAATCACACAATTAACTTATCTCATCACCAACTCGACGTGATAAATAAAATTCAGTTTTGTGTTCTTCCTCTTAAGGGATTGAAGGTATGATTTATATATTTCTTAATCTAGATGTTTTACTGTTTATTTGTTTATTGATTATTGAACATGAAATTACTATATTTTACATGTTAAATTTTATTTCAGTTTGAATTAAATTTTAAAAAACCAGAATTCTCTTGCTTTAATAATATTTTTTTTTGGTTTTGGAAACAACTTTTTAGATGACAAGAAGGAGCGAAAAGATGCAAGTATCCCAAGAAGAAAAAGCATGCACATATATAAGAGACTTTGAAGACCAACAAACTGAATTTCGTTTGGAACTTTTGGTCCAAGGATAAAATGGGCACCTCAGAAAAATTAGGACTAATCTTAGTAGATCGTGAGGTATTAATTAAAGCATTACATTAATAATTATTTTTCCCTTTCCTAAATATTTAATATTATTTATAATATTAAATTGTATGTATTATATGAGGGAACCAAAGTTCAAGCAATGATTTTCAAGCAAGTGGTGCAAAAGCTCAAGGATACCTTAGAAAAAAGATGCACATATGCTATTACCAATGGAGTTGCCAAGAAATCAAATCCAAATTACTCGAATATTAACCTCGACATTGAACTCATTCTGACAAACCCAACCATGGTGTAAGAATCATCAATCCCTACCCCCCTTGATGTTATTAAATATGAATTCATGGACTTTCAAGATCTTCCTCATTGTGATCAAAGCAAACGAATCGGTAAGCAACTAAATTTAAAAAAACGTTGTAATCATTATTTTAAAGTGACAATTTTTTTAATAATATTAATTAATTCTATTCCTATTCTAATTTCAATTATTTTTAATGATAGATATTATTGGTTTCGTCATTAGCGCAAAACCATTCAATGAAATTTTTTAAGAAATTCTATTAATGGACAAAAGGTAATATATTTATTTCCTAACGTTCAATTACAGTTTTCCCTAAATATAAAATCAAATAATTGCAATTGTCTATAACAATACTTAAAATTTTAAAATTAGAGGTGAAGAGTTGAAATTGATTTTGTGGGGAGACTTCGCTGAAAAGGAAGGAGAATCCCTTTATGAAATAAAAGAGGAAAAACCTATTATTGCTTTATCAAATGGAATGACATCAGAATATCAAGGTAAGTCTACAAAATATAGTTTCGAGTCAATTTTTATCTAATAATAAATATGCACATAACGCAACCTATATACAATTGCTCTAACTAGGAATTTTACAAGTATCAACTACAATAACGACAATAGTGATGATCGATCCCATAACACATGAGGCAGATGAAATCCAACAATGGTAAGAATATGTGTATATATGAAATATAATATAAGATATTATTTTATCATTATCCATTGCTTAAGTTATTATTTTTTCCACTTAACCTTACAAATTAAATATTTATAAATCACAGCTTGACCTATACTCAACAAGAAGATATCTAGAAGATAATCAAATCACCTTAAAAAAGAATGGACAATGCGAGCAAAGCAACTGTAGAACAAATTGCTAACAAAATTGCATCATCAAAACAATAGGTACCAACCATAAAGTAAAATAATTAGTTATGAGCATAAATGAAAAAACTAACATTAACTCTTATTATTACTTTGCATAAATGAAAAAACTAATATTAACTCTTATTATTACTTTGCAGCCTTTCTACATCTTAACAACAACTATTACCGAAGTGATCAATAAAAAATAACCTTGGTATGAATCATGTAAAAAGTGCGGGAAAAAAGTATCTTACATGGGTGAGGGTCAAGCAACATGTGACAGGTGTAAAAGTTGCGTTGAGACAATTGCAAGGTAATTCCTAACAACTTAAAAATTTAATTATTTTAAACATAAAATAAGATGACTAAGACTCCACTTACAATTTCAGGTACATGCTGAGGTTACAAGTTAATGACGGTGAGAATGAAGCAACAATTGTTCTTTTTGATGAGACAAAAATACTAATAGGTTGTGACATCAAGACATACAAAGAATCAGTTGTCGACAAGGTAATTTTTTTGGAATAGTGGTACTAAATTAATTTTAATATAGAAAAAATACTATTATTATTCTCAATGTAACACGAAAAAGAGAAGTCGCCACACTATAGAAAAATGATAGCTTGCAAGGACAAGGAATTTGATTTCTTAGTCAAGGTCACCGAAAAAAATGAGAGCGAACAATAGAGAAATATATTTATCGCTGAAGAGGTTCATGTAACTAAAAAGAGGACACAAACTGAAGAACAAAATAATGAAGACGAGGAGTTATTATCGGTAGTTTGGAAAAGGAGCCAACAAAAGAAACTTCGAATGAATAATGCAATTGAAAAAAAATATGAACAATACGACAAGGATGAAAGCAAGAACAATAAGATGGGGAAAAAAGGGAGGCGAATCAAGAAAATCAAAGAAGAAGATGATCAAGAGCAAGCTAAAAAATCAGCCAAAACGAAAAAAAAGCGACAAAAAATAAGGTGAGGAAGTAATTATGTTGCCCACACCGATACTCATTGATGAAGACATTGAAGAGGAGGAGAAAACACAAACGATGAGGGATATAAGATTTAAACACATTGATGAACATATTGAAGCTAAAGGCAAAAAAGAGATAAGGAAGGGAACAAGACTCAAGAATAAAAAATTTGATGAATTATACGAGTATGAGCCCCTAATCAAAAAGATCAAGCAAGAAAAATAGTAAAATCACTTTATAATTAATAATAATTATTATTATTAGTATGCTTAACAATTTATATGGTTTGTTATAATACTTTAGAACAATATTTAAATACTATTAAGCTACATTATCTATTAATAATTATTATTAGTATGCGTAATAATTTATATGGTTGATTATATTATTTTAGAACAATATTTAAATCCTATTAGGTTGCATTATCTATTTCTAATGACCAAAATTAATTTATAAATAAGATCTAAAATAAACAATTTAATTTTAAATAAAAATTGTCCCTGTTGCACGTGCCCAAACTACCTAGTTATATAAAAAACACGAAATGACTTATTTTTTAAATGTCTATTATACCTTTAATATAATTTTAAATAATTTAACTACAATAGTTAAATAATAATATAATTAAGTAATACTTACCATTCTTGCAACAATTACTATTGTTAAGGAATTCCAATTCTTTCACAATTCTATTATAACATTAAGCGGTCCCAATACATCATGGGATAGCCAATATGCCATACGATACGATAATGCCTTGGGTTGCTCCCGCTCATTTAGTAAAAAGGAAAAGTTATAATTTGTACATTTAACCCTTGCACAAACACTAACAATTGATTACTAACCATTGCCAATGATAAAATCAACACCGGTATCTGTTTTGAGAATCCTGCATTGGATGGATGCGCATAGTATGTTGATTTGTCGAGTTCTAAGTCGTTGAGATTAGAAGAGAAGATTTCTATCTCAATTCCAACCTCCCACGCTCTCGAATGTCTTGAGCCTGCTTCATACTTTTCGCTCGTATGGTCTCCAACATTACCATACATATATAATAGAAATTCATCCTGGCATTGTCATTTGTGAGCATGAAGTTGTTTGTCCTTAGGACGAAAGAATATAGAATTCCCAACTGAAAGCATAGCTACAATCGAAATTATCTCGTCTAGACAGCATAGGATCTAGCGGCAACTCAGCCATCCTTCTACCAAATACTCCATTCCAGTTCTAGGAATTTGATTTCATCTTGTTAGCCAAACTTGGGTTGCAAATGATTCTCTGAGGAACATCCCATCTGTTACATACTTAAATAACAGTTTGAATAGAATAGCTGTTTCTCTACAGTGATAATCACCTGATGATCATTGATAGCGCGGAGCCTGGAGCCGTTCATCTGATATCCATACACAGCTGCTAAACTTTTTTCTCTCATCAGGAAACTTGTCTCCAATATCTGATGCCTTGATAAAATCAATCTGATCCTCAAAGGAAAACTCATTTCCTGGCTGTAGCAGGGTCCCTATAATGATGCTCTGTAGCCACAGCCAATATTTGCAATTCATTAACAAAACCAACCTGATCATATGTATCTGGATTTTTGTATTTCTTATCTGTGTTTTCACTAAACAGGCATCTCTAGCTTCGTCGAAATCTCATACAACTCGGTTTTATCTTTTTCCACACCATTGTATTTCCGGATTTCCTTTTCTTCTTCCATACTTTAGGTGGGCTTTTGTTGGCTTAGAGATGTGTTAGAATTGTCAGGTATTAATGGGACTAGAATTGTATTTTCTTTTAATATATAATTATGATTTTAGTTGTATGCAAATCTGTCCTAATGTGACTAGGATTAGTGTACCTCATTCCAAAAAAATCCTCATCTCAAATAATTAGGACACACTTTAGAAAACAGAAAGATTGATTATTAGGTTATTTAAGTAACAAAATTAGTAAAATTAGCCAAATAATATTCAATGCGGATCTTTATTCAGTATTTTAGTTATTATTCCCCCCTTTTTAACCCTATAATTCTTGGAGTGTAGCATGTGCTACCTTTTTATTCCACTGCTAATTGCATGTGTGTAACAACAACCACAACCACAACAACAACAACACCTTTGCTCTTCCTATGCTTTAGATTCAGCTAAAGTATCCCTTATAGATAAACCCTAATTAAAAGAAAGCTAAAGTAAACTAAAGCTACCTTGTCTTATCTTTGATGTTCCTTGCTTTATCTCTCCTCTTTCACTTTCAATGTTCAAAGCCTCTGATCCCCATATCTATCACTTTACTCTTCTTTCTTTCATGGATTCCATCCATATCTCAGAAATCCATGTCACCCACATGTACTCACTTTGATTTGTAGGTCCCACTATTTTCTTCTTTCTTTTTCCACAGTATTTACATAAAGGGTCTCTTGGATATTCATCCTATATTGATCTAGTCATCAAGCAATAACAATGACATGTATGGATGTGTGTGGGGGTCAATGTGCAGGGAAGAAAAGTGGTGAGGTATCTCTTTGAAGTTTCCCATTCGCTATTCTCACTTTGCTCATCTTCTCCTCACACCAATGCAGTTGCTGCTCTGTTATGTCTGCCATCCTCAGTACCCTTGACACCAGGTTTAGGTCAATTAGTCCCATCAATATCTCCATCTCTTCCTCCACCTTCAACTTCCTTCTCCTTATGCAAGAACCCGCTCGGCGAAGATCTTTCAGCTTCATCTTCTTCTGCAAATCCATTAGAAGAGAAATTAACAAAAAGCAACAGTTTCTGCACATAGAACTATTATAAAAATGAAATTACTGGGTTGGCCTAGCGTTAGAAGATCTCTTAAAGCGTTCAGGTTGACTCGTTGTAAAAATATAAGTAATTCATTTCACATAAGAAAGTTGAGAATCTTACTTTCTTGTTAACTTTCTTCATCAGATTGAGAAGAACAGGATCAATGGAGCCTCGTCGGTTTCTTTTAAAGAAAGATTTCAGAATCTGACAAGGTTTCTCCTTATCAGCTTTGAGAAAATTCATGAATGTTTGAATGCCATCTTCCATTATCATAAGAAATGAATCTCTTGAAATTTTTGAGCCAAAACCTTCTTCTTTCTGATCATCTTCAGAATCTTCAATGAAAAAAAAAATGATTGTATTTAGAAGGACCCTACAACTACAAAGTATAGAATACAATACAAAGAATGAGAAAAGTAAAGTAGTAAAAAGTGTTAGCACTTAGTACAGTTTATCATTCATAAATCAAAAAGAGACATAAAAACAAATACATTAATTAATTAGATCCTGAATATGCTAAGATTAATCAAAAAAAGGGAGGAAAGGCTGATTTTTAAATTTTTTTTATTTTTATAGTGCATACCTCGATATTCTGGGACTAGAAGTAACTTTGGTGCTAAAAGCCTCATCCTGGCATAAACTTCAGGTCTCCTGCCTTGTTCATAAGGCTCATTTTCTACATAACGTTGCAAAAGAACCTGGAATTGCTGGAACTGCTGAGCAATGTGAGCAGGACAACCAGGATCGGGTTCGCGCTGCGAAACATTAACCCTTTTTGTCTGGAAATTCTTGTAGTTCCAGTTTAGAGCTTCCCATGTTAGACAAATCTGAGCAACATATGTAGACTCTAGCTCATGATATGGGTTCTGTCGGATATCAGCAGGCCTCTTGTTTATGGTCGAAAACTTATGAACAATTCTGTCCGAAATCGATCTGGGACACACTTTGATGGACCTAAGTGACTCTGCAAGAAGGACCAAGAAAAGAAAGATCATAATGCAAAAAAATTAATGATCATTTTATCAAGATTTGATGTGTGGAAATCAAGAAAGTACTAAAGTTACCTGTTTCATGAAGCTTTTGAGCACTGATTCGATCCAAGAACATCATCTCTTCGTCATATTTTTGGAAAACTGTGTAGGATTCCCATCTGGGGCAGCTCCTTCTTGATGAAGAAGAGAACGGGTCTTCGGTTCCGGAATCCTTAATTGAACTCCTCCATTCAGATGAGTTCTTAGAAGTAGAACCAACTGTGCAAGAATCCCCAAAGATTTCTTCCTCATCTAGTTTTTCTTGAACTTGAATCCTCTTCTTGGACTCCAATTGGGTTGGGGCAAATATCAGAAAATTTTCATCTCCTGAGAAATTTGTCTCCACTTTCTTGATTTCACTGCCTAATTGGTTTACATAATCTTCTGCTTAATCAGAGAACAAAGATTTAATTGATGCAAAATCTTGAAATGTTAGGATGACAAGTAATGAAAGTACACGTGAGCAGGAATGTAACAAACTTGTGATGATGCTATTAGTAGTAGTACCTCCACAGTTTCCTTCACTGTCTACCAAAACACTTTTGCGCAAGTGTATGGATATTGGGGAGGTGGGTCCGAGCCGGTTCGGGAAAGGATCACGAGCTGCAGGATCAGCAGCAGAATCACACGTTTGCATCACTTCTTCATAATCATCACCATGTTCAGGTTCCGAACCTGCTGAGGCAAGATTCGAAAGTTGTTCGTCGCTAGCGAAAGTATCATCTGTTTCTTCATCAACTGCTTCTGGCTCATCATCATCATCAGCATCATCAGTTTGGTTCATGATGAATTCTTCTTGAACATGATGATCTTTATGCCTATGAATCGTGTCTGGCATAAGGTATTCGTCAGGATACGAGTAATTAGTAGCATTTCTAATCTCTTCTTCTTGCTCTTCCTCCTCCTCCTCCTCCTCTTCATCAGAGAGCAAGTTATACTCGTATCCATTTTGATTTCTGCAAGAGAAAGAAAAAGAAAAACAGAAAACAAAAGGAAAGGGTTAGCTACATACACATGTATATGATGTCCTGTTTAATTTGAACAGATGTATCAATGATTAAGGAATTAGCAAACCTATGAATGATCGGATAGCTGCCAATGAAATTGAGGAGGTTGAGGAGTAGAGTGGAGGAGAAGTGGAGGAAGAGGAGGAGGAGGAAGGAAGAGGTTGAGATGTTGTAGAAGAGGTTATGCAGAGTTTCTGGTGAGCATATCATGTTATGTTTTGGTGTTATACCAAAGTGAGTCTCTCTAGCTAGCAAGTGAGAAACTTTAAAATTTTCAAAGCAAAAAACTCCTACCACCAAGAAAAGAAAAGAAAAGAAAAGGAAGGTTTATGTGCACTTTGGTTGTTGGCTTTAAGTTGATGACAATGTCACTTTCCTTTTTATTGTTCAAAATTTGTCCATTCCTTGCTTCAGAATGTCTACCGTGTCCTGTAGTTTGCTTTCATTTCTACCATTTAATAATGCTCTTATTGAAAGACACTTCAATTGTTGGCACTTTTACCAGAGAGTATTCAACATTAACTAGCATGAAGATGATTAGTATTCCAACCCTTTTGGGCATTGGTGAAGCCTAAAAATAGGCTACTTTTAAATTGCTAAATCCCAAAATTATTGAAAACTATTCATACTTCTCTTTCTAAAACACCATTTATAAATTCACTAGTCTAAAATTCGCTCATTGCTTGATTGTTTAGAGTAAAAATATTTTAAAAATATATACACATGTACAAACATTTTAAATATGAGAGATTACCTAAAAAATTCTATAGTTTACATAATGTTCCATTTTTTCTTCAATAGTTTAAAATATTTCAAAATAAACTCATAATTTTAGGAAGAATATAACAAATATATTGGAAGAGCCCATTTCACAGGAAAAAAAACAATTAGATTCTTTTTTAAAATATATTAAAAAAGTAAAAACTTTGAATAAAATTGTAAATAAAATTTAATTTTTTTTTCATTGTCTTAGATCCTACTTTGTTACAGTCCAAATTTCATAAACTTCTGCTACTTTTTATTATTTAATTTGAATTTTTAAACTATCATAAAGGTCAAAAATGATACTGTTAGGAAAACTATAGGGTTACATTTTTCTAAATTATAGAAGTTAAAATAAAATATTTGGTAAACTATATGTTTTTATTAGTTTTCCCTAATATTTATAAAATTATATTAACTATATATATAAACTTGGTTCTCACAAGTTTTGAATAAAACAACTACTCATATTTACCATGTTTATCGTCTTCCCTACTCTAGAATGATGAATGGCATAGAATTTTAAAAATATAAACGTGAAACATTTTATATAATTGGATAATAACTTAGAATGATTTTCTAAAATAAATAGTAATAACATACAAAATAAATTTATAAAAAATAAATTTTCGAATTATCAATTTAAAGTTATGAGTGTTTATAATGTAATACCCTGCATTCAGGTGTTTAGGTTAAACCGTAAGGTTTCATAATTAATTCGTATGGTTTCGTAGGTAAACCATAGAACTCCGTAAAGTATTTTTTTAAAAATTCAAAATTAATTTAATGAAGTGAAATTAAGAGTTTATGTAGTAATTTGAATTTTACCAAAATTATTTGTTAAATTATGAAAGAATAAACTAGAATTTATACGAATAAATTTCTTTCGTCTAATAAAATGAACGAATAAATGACTGTAGAATTTATTACTCGAGTGTCTAGCTCGAACTTCACTTTGTGAAATGACTTAACAAAAGTAAACATATTAATTAAATTTAGTAGTAGAATTATGACAAAGTACGAAATCTATTTAGTACAATTTTAATGGACTAAGAAACAATTATTAGTTAAACTTTTGTGAAAATTATTAGGTAAGAATTAAATAGATGGAAATTGATAGAGATTAAATTGAAATGAATAGTTTGATAATTCTAATTTAGTGAAGAGAAAGAAATGGGAAATTGAGGAAATTAATCATGTGAAGAATTTTTGTATGAAAATAATTAATTGTTGGTAATAATACATCAAAACTATGCAAAAAGTTGTGAAAAATTATCTATTTATATTTTTGGATTCAATAAAATTGGATAGATTAATTGTAAAGTTTGAAGAATAATTTTAATTAAATTGTTGTGTAATTCGGGATATGGTAGAATTAATAATAATTATATCATGAATTGTTGTGTTAAACTTGTATTTATAAACACATTGTGTATAAAAATCGTTCTCCTCATGGGTTACGTCGTCGGCATGGTACTTCCCATGAAACACTTTTTTTCCTAATATTATTTTAAAAAAAGTCATAAAATCACCCATGTTTGTACCAAATATTAAAAAAACACCACACGTTTGTAATTGAGTCAAATAAAACCCTATGTTTACTAATTTTAACAGATCACACCCTATTTTCAAAATTGTCTTAAATATGTTTGGTTCTTTCAAAATTGTCATTCAACTCACGTGGGAATTTATTTATTAAAAGAAGGAAAAGGGGTAAATTACATTTTTACCACAAGTGAGGATAAAACATTACATTTATAATTGAGCCAAATAAGTTATTGCATTTGTCAATTCGGTCAACATTGACCACTACTACCTAGAAAGAGTAATGCCTTGTTTGACACTTTGTACAAGGAAGACGAGACTCGATTTTTTTTCTACTAGAAATAACTAGGAGATTACTTTATTTCAACTCAATTCTTTTATAGGGGAAAAAATAGCCACAATAATTTTTATTTTAAAAGTATAATTACTTTTAACTATAGATTATTTTTTAAGGTACCAAACAATGTATTACTATTTTAGGTCATAGTGGTCTATGTTGACCAAGTGGATAAATATAATGACTTATTTAGCTCAATTGCTAATGTAATGACTTACCTTGACTTGTGTTACAAATGAAATGGTGAATTTTATCCTTTTCCTTTTAAGAAATGATATGGAATTTTTGCTGCTCATATCTCCCTCGTCCTTTTTCCCCTCGCACTAAAAAAAACCTGTTTGATTCTGATGGCAAAATCGGTGGAAAATACTGACTTTCCGTCAAAAATCAGACATTTCGATGGAGTCTTCGATGGAGCCCTGTCATCGCTGAACAACTCATTGAACGCCTTACTTTTTGGACCGAAATAATTGACGAACAATTATTTAGAGGGACTTGCGACTGAGATGGTGGTTGAAACCATGCTCCATTGAAAATTGGAGGTAGACTTGTGATGGGTATCGAATCCGTCAAAAATATATAAATTACAACTCACTACTAAGAACAAGTTAATTGTAAATAGCAAGTAAGAGGTTCGATTCACAGAGAGTACTAGTGTGATTTTTGTGTGTACTTGTAAAGACCAGTGGTAACACTTAGGTGAAATTGGGAGTTTTTGGTTTAAAACTAAAACTGGAAAATAAATAAAACAAGTAAACAATTTGGGCTAAGAATGAGATTCTTGTTCAAGATACAGCCTAGAACGGAACAATCAAATATGAGAGGAATTCCTAGTTGAGGCTGGAAGCGATGAGATATGAGCAACAACCATTGACGCAGGGGTATTCATCTGCAATCTACAGAGTTGCTATAGGATCAAGGTACGCTTATGACCCATGCTTCCCTCCTGTGTCAACACCACCTCACGTATGTTTAGAGATGATGCCTAACCAACTAGCACTTTGCTGGCTAAAGGGTTTACTAAGTTGGTTGATGATCGATTAGGGGAAGACAACTCCAAACCTAGTATCCTCCGGCGTCAGTTAGGACTAAATTTGATTAACCTTTCACCCTAGCGGATCCGTTAGCGCTAGGTGTCTACTTTGATCCTCCTGGTCAATAATCAATGGCCAAGAGGAATGACTATAGTGATAGTCTACTTAATCCTAGATTGGCCATATCTGAAATCAATTAGAAAACACAGTAAAATTATAATGAGATCAGTTAATTGCAAATTTAAAGATTAATAAAATCAATTAGGTCTCATGCAAGCTTATACTCATGTTTTAAACGCCTCTACTAAGAACGGTTTGTTTAGCTACTCATACTCATATTGAAAGCAAAAAAAATATGAATTAAAATATTGATAATCCTTCGTTTCCGAAGAAATAAAGTATGTAAAAGGCGACAAAGATGAAAGCGCAGAGAAGGGAACAAGTTTTTGTGGTGATGTCCCCTTCTCAAATAACCTAGGCAGAGTATATATAGTCTCCTCTACTAATAATATCTCTAAAATGAAATAAAATAAGATAAATCCTAATTAAACTCTAAATTGTATCTAAACACTCTCCTCTTCCAACTAGAAGTCTTTAAGGACGAGATAAGGGAGGTTGGATACAGCTCCAACACTCTTGTGGATAAGACTTAACAATCGTCATCGATGTAGGACTTTTCCGCGAGTATCGCTTAGTAAGGCTGTCAGCCCAGACGACTCGTTCTTGGCCAAGAGACTGATCTTGGCCAAGATACTGGCCAAGAAAGGTGTTTGTCCTCTTGTTGTCAGAATTGGCCCGTTTCTGCTCCTTTTGCTCATTTGCTTTCCAGATCTATTTCTTGCAATAATCATGGAATTCATACTGAAATTAATAGAATTACCATCCAAAAATGCATGAAAACTAGTGGTAAAACCACTACAATTTAGGCTCAATCAACTTGGTACCACTTTTCGACGGCCAAGTCAGTCGAAATTGTTATTCAATTCCGGCTGCGTACTCAGTCGCAAAATATTTTCGACGACCCTCCATCAAAAAGAGGAGGTTTTATTATTCTCCACTACTCTATATTTTCGACCGAATGGCTGTCAATAAGTTCGTCCCCATAGGTTAACGACAGACGCCCATCGAAACATGCAGGTTTATTATTCATCGCATTTGCATGTTTTCAACGGAGTGTCTATTGAGCCTTTCGTCTCCATAGCTTATCGACGGACAAGGCCATCACAATTGTTTAATATATTTCGACAACCATTCCCTCGAAAGCGTTTGACGCCTGCATGTTTCGACGGAGAAAGCGGTCGAAACAACTTGCATGTTTTAGATGGCTTTATCCGTCGAAAAATATGGAAATATATTTTTTTTCTAGATTTTTATAAATATTAATAATTTAGCATTAATACTATATATTAAAATAAATAAATAATAATAATATTTGTAATAAATAATACTAACACTAATAATATTAATATTTATTATTAATAATACTAATTAAATTGTATAAATGAAAATCTTTTAGTTACACATTTAAGGTTCATAATTAAATGCTAGAAAAGTAAAAATGGTAGGAAACTAAAAATTAATTAAGTAAGTATAATAAATAAGTCTTACAAAAATTATAACCTGAAAGCCTACTCACTTGAGTCTTCATGATCATCATATGGAAGCTTTTCAGGAGGTAGTTGCTGAATCGGCCTACATCATCACCTGAAAATCGAGAGCTTGTTGCACTCTTTGCCTTTCCAATTCTTCCCGCAACATCCTCATCTCAGCTTGCATCCGATCCTGCCTCTTAGTCATGGCCTCCCGCATCTCAGAAATTGTTGCCTCATACTGACTCTTTGCTTCCTGAATCCCCTACTCAACTTGTTCTTTAATACAACGGTTTAGTTCGTCCTGAGTAGGTATCCAAGTAGAAGACGAGTCAGATCCTATTGTTTCAAAGAATAAAGTATACATTAAATCGACAATTCATAAGACAATAATATAAAGTAAGTGATGGCATTAAAACACACCTAATGGATACGTGTTTTAACTAGTGTTATAAAATTGTAAAGCTGGCAAATGCTCACTGTGCACACAAAATTTTCTCCCAAATAGGGAAGAATTACACGTGTCAAATTACAAATGATGAATGTAAAATAAAGTGGTTCTTCTTCTCTTGATTCCTCTGATTAATGAATCGGTCTTCACTCCGGATTTGGGTTTGACCTTGAGTTTGATGGACGACGGACTGCCTTAAATCAGCTTGTAGTCTGCGGTTGATTTGTGAAGAAACCGACCTTGAATCATCTAGTGACTTCTGCTTGATTGATTTGATTTGCTTGAGAGAAAAACTGGCCTTGAATCATCTTGTAGTTTTTCTCTTTCTTTCTTGAGGATGATACGCTTGGTCTTGATCTTCAAGTTTGTAGCGATTTCTCCAAAGAATCTCCTCCTTTCACCTTCTAATGAGGCCCCTATTTATAGGCTCATAAGGATGATTTTGAATTTGAAAGATGACATGTGTATTCATCTCATTGATCTAATATCTAACTAAAAATATTTGATTTGATTTAGATTTGATCCTCATTTCAATTCAAACTTGATTTGTATTTGAATTTGATTTCAGAATTTGTATATTAATTAATTTGATATTTAATCAAATTAATAAATATGAAATGAGATGGGTTTTGACCAAATAAACCTCATGAATTTGAATAAATGGGCTTCGTAGATTTTTATAGACTTGGCAGCATATTTTAAGATGGGCCGAAATTTCAATGTCTACAAATGCTCCCTCAAGATTATTTTACTTGATAAAGTAAATTAATCTTGATCTATTTCTTTTCGAGAGTCACGTGTTAACGGGCCGGACTTTCAAATTATGCTTGAGTAATAATCCAAACTTGGACTAAATTTGAGGTTGAATGTGTTTGAGAACTGTTGAACTGCTACTAGAATTTGATGAACTCCTAAATTTGAGGTTGAATGTGTTTGAGAACTGTTGATCAAGATAGACTTCTATCTCTTGAAAAATTATCTCTTTCTTGTATGTATCCACTCACATATTTAAAGCAAATCATGAGCATGCTTTTATTTGCACAACCATCTTCCAATATCTGGTGAGTATAAGCTTTATTTTTTCTTCTTTTCTTGATGCAGCTACGTTTTTTTCTTGGTTTCAGAATCAAGATACGCAGATGGGAGAAGGTAGCTCTTTTTATTTATTATTTCTACATGCTTTATCATTTCTGTATATCCATGGCTTCCTTATTTCTGTGTCCGTGGTTTCCTTGTTTCTTTTGCACGTGTGCATGGTTAAAGCCAAATTACCTTCCTTCTTTTCATGTGATTGGAACAAAACCTGCGCTTGATATCTTGGCTTTGCACCTTTCTTTTCTTTTTTCTTTTTATTTTTTTTTCAGGTTCGAATCAAACCAGATTGCTACATCAAATTCTTTGTTTGCCGAATCAATACGGAACGAGACAAGGTAACACTGATTTATTATTTCTCCATACCTTCTTATTTCTGCATGTCATACGGTGGATCGCCTTTCCTGTGTATTGGACAATCACATGATACAACCTTTACTGTTGTGGCTCATGTAACGGATCTTCTTTAATGTCCATATATATATAAAAATCACCATGCCACAATTCTTGATCTTTTTTGACTTATAAACATGCCCATGAAAATAAATCTTCATGTCACGTCGTGCTGCAATTCATTGATTTATATTTTTTTTTCCAAACTTAAGCTTAGTCACCGAAAACATCCAAGCTTCATTTGATGTATAATTCTTTTGCTTGATCAATCGCCTTGGTAATTCGGTCGAGTCGATCTTTGTTGTTTTGATTTTTGTACTTCACCCGAATCAATAATTATGCAAATTTTTTGTTCGAATGGTTGACTTTATTGTACAGAGCAAAGCCATACCAGGATTTGATCTTCACTCATTATTGTCATTTAATCTTCATACATATCAGGTATGACTATCCCTTCCTTCTTTTTTCTCTGGTCGTACCATGCATAATTAATGACATTAATTTGGCACTGCATGTACGGTCACAAGGTTTGAAGATTTCCAAAAGTTTCTGGATAATACAACTTGTTAGTTTTCTCTTCTTCCATAATTCTAAGTTCTATATCAGCACGTACCAATTGGTAATTCATTGGAAATATTTTGATCATGTGCAAAGACAACTTCCTTGATAATTTCTGGACAAATTTTTGTTTACAAATTTTTTCTTGATCAAAGGACTGTTGTTGTTGTTGTTGTTTTTTATAAATATTTTAATCAAAGGACTTTATCTTCGTCACAATCTGCTGGTGTCACTCCATTGCCATCTCTTGATATGGACTGGATTGGCGAGAGCTCATGTCCAGGGCAGAAAGGGCGATTCCTTTATTTCCTAGAAACTGAAGTGAAGCATCGTTCGCAATTTGGAGGGATAGGAGTACTGAAGCTTGCCATAGTGAGTCACTCAATGTAGGATTCCAATGTTAACCTCATCGAGGGTCTGGATCAGTCCTTGTTAAGTACTATATTTGACCCAACCGATGTAGAAGCTTCAAGATTTCACTCCACCAATTCCAGTATTAACCTCATCGAGGGTCTGGATCAGTCCTTGTTAAGTACTGTATCTGACCCAACCGATGTAGAAGCTTTAAGATTTCACCCCATCCTGCTTATTCCTTCCTTTTGTGGTACAAAAACCTATATTCCGCATCCAGAGATTGCCGAGAGAATCAAGACGAAGCGTTGTAAATGGGGATCGCCACTTGTTGCTCGAAGAGAGATCTCTTATCTTCAAGATTTCTGGGAGTGGTTGCTTTGGACTCAGAGGCATCTTTGGAACAAAGGGCTTCATGAACTTTCGCAAGCAGTTGTTGCTGTGACATTTGACTACCAGCGTCCAACCTCCATTTACAGAACTTTATGTGAGGTATGGTGTCCTTCTACCAACACCTTTGTGACCAGATGTGGAGAAGTCGGCATATCACTATAGGATATGAGGGAGATTATTGGACTTCCTATTCTTGGAGACTACTATGAAGAAGCAATCCCTACTCTTCTTGAATTGTCCGACAACAATGATGTTTCTCGGTGCTGCACATTTATTCAAGGCCTTCAAGACCCTAGTTGAAAATAGGAGTGCAGATCGTATCTCCTATGCTGATTGGATCTCATTCTAGCTTAAGAGGAGTAGCCGATCATTTGTTAGCAACCCTCAGCTATGTAGCGATTACAAGATGTTGCGACAGAGGCTAGTGATCAAGAATGGGAGGTATATCAGAAAGGTCATTCTTAAGAGACCTTCCAAATTCCCTATTCCAGATGACACTCACGGGGATCTTCCGCGGGATACTCTAGAAGCATTGGACATTTCTTCACCCGAAGGGGTTTCAATAGAGATTGCAACATATTTCTCTCTGGTTGTGTCACTTTATCTTTCCCAGTAGCGAGACTAATGTTCGGCTAGCAACATTTATGATTGCTTCTAGGATGGCCCATGGCGTCACCTATAATCTAGTTCCTCCCATACTTGCCACGATTTACAAAGGATTGAGTCAGACTGCTAACGTGAATGATAGAGGAGAGCTTAGTTTGGTCCCTACTTCCTTCCCGGGTCATTTTCTCTATGCTTAGGCGGCTACCTATTTTATGCAAGGTATATACTCACATGTTGACGACAAATATGGGCGACCTATCATCCGTAGGTAAAGAGGTTCAAAAAATGCTTATTTCCCATGGGAAGTTGGGTTTGTTGATGGGAGAGAACTTATTCGGGATGTTGCCAATTTTTGTTGGATCTCTGTCCATCTTCCTTCGCCTTCTGGTATGTATTAAGATGACGGGACACTCTCGACTGAATTTCTCGAATTTATGGTGAGCATTCGCCTGGGGAGACTTTCTCATTTAAATGGGACCTTCCAGATCTTGGAGTGGTATCACCCCCATCGTTTTGCAAGGCAACAAGGGTATAGACAAAGCCTTCCAGGATCCATAGCTTTGTCTGAAGACAAGCTTAGCTCTCATGCTCATCTTTCTTACTGGTTGTCCTTGACACGAATCTGTAACGGCGCTTCTTTCACTATTCCACTACCTATCCCCAACATTCAGCTCAAACGTATTGATACTTATGTATCATCGTGAACTGGAGGGTCAGCTGCTATTTTAGATAGTATCTCTATTATTTTGTTGCAGTCTAGTGAATGTCCTAACTACGAGCTCCTCCCTTTGGCTGAAAGATTGCCTAAGAGAAGTAATGGATCCAAGGGGAAGACTTCTCTAAAAGATCTCTCGAGGAATGATAATTCCAAGTCCAGAGACTCATGAAGAGATCGTCAAGAGAGAGATGGGTTTGGGTCAAAGGTTTTGAGGAACGACACGTCTAAGATGACAGAGCATGCTCCTTTAAAAAAGACCTCTTTCTAGTGTGATTGTCGCGCCTTCTCTTGATGACGCTCCAGGATAGAAAATGACAAAACATGTTGCTCGTAAGTCTCACAGAAAGGAGGTCTCGCACAACGATGATGAAGATAATAAGGATCAGGTATGTTATCATTTTTTTATTTTTATTTTTTTAGCTTTTCCTTTGAACTCTTCACCGCCGATATCATTCATCTTTTCATAGTGTGCTCTCGTGAGGAAGAACAACCAAAAGAATGTTAGGGCTACACTTGAGAGACCTTCAAAGATAATGTTATCCAAGAAGAGTACCTCTCAAAAGGATCGTGGAATTGCTAGAGATGGTGGGGCGCCCATCGAACCTGGGAACAAAGGTATCTACTAGTTTATTCTCCATTTCTTTTAGCTTTTCTCATAAGGCTTATGTTTACTTTCTTCTAGCATTTCCTAAAATTTGTGTAGTCGCAAGTGATGCTTTGAACCCTACTACTCGTCCTGACACAGATATCGAGCAAGACAAGATTGAAGCACTGAATAGTTTTGATGAAGATGATGTCGGTGCTTCCATGAATGCTTTTAACGACATCGATTTCCCTAATACCATAGATGGAGGCGTTCTTCCTGCAGATGAAGAAGAAAAGGTGGATTCGTTGAAGATAAGAGAGTCTCCTACGAGTGTTGTTGCTTCTTATGCTCATCATCCTAGCTTACATCAGTCGGTTGTGAGTGTTCAAAAGCCGATGCCCACAATATTTGTCTGTCATGGTCTTCCTATCAATTCTGAGGAACTTTCTTTATGCAGATCTTCTGTTGTTCGTGGGCTTTCTGGTTTTCTTAGGAAGGAGTTTCAGGATGCTCTTAGCGGTGGCTTTTCAAATTTAAAGGCTTAGTGGGAAAAGAAGTCTTCTATTCTTGAGGAGGTCATCAAGGATGTCATTATGTCTGATGCTGCTCCATTGAAGTTGAAGGTTGAGGACTTTCTAACTCGAGTTGACTCTTACCTCACAAGGCACGACTTGTCTTCCTTCACCTAAGCAAATTGATGGGTTAAAATTGAAGCTTGACGCCTATTAGATGCGAAGTTCTTCCCTTCAGGATGCTTTATTGAGTTCAGAAGCAGAAATGAAAGACTTGGACTTAGAGATCAGTCAGTTGCAAGAGGAGAAGGATAGGTTAGCCTCTAAGATTGACAAGTTGCTAGATGATCTTCAAGGCACCGACGAGAACATCCAGAAGATTTCTGCAGAACAGGAAGAATGGAAAAGGAAAGAGACCGTCACTACAACTGAAGTTGAAGCAATTGATCATGAGAGAGAAGAACGTAGGTGTGCTTTCCTTCAGATGGCAAATTTGGAAGACATAGTGATAACTTTGGTGTAGTCCCTTTTTCTTTTTTTCTTTTTTTTTGAGAACATATTTATTTTGTTCATTTATTTAGCCGTACACAGTTTATCCTCTTGCGGGCCAAGAGTAATGTGACAATTTATTTTAATTTTTTTTCTTTTGGCCGTACATAATTTATACTCTTGCGGGCCAAGAGTAGTACAATATTTTTGTTTTTTTCTTCCTTTAGTCGTGCACAATTTATACTCTTGCGGGCTAGGAGTAATACAATGATTTTTTTAGGCGTAGAAGCGCTTCAAGAATTTTTCATTGATGGGTCCGATGCGTAATTCATCTTTGTCCACAATCTTGTATGCACAATTTGTATAGACCTCTTGCACAACATACGACCCGTCCCATTTCTGTTGGAACTTTCCTATCACATTCGTTGGGATCATAATGGTGCGGCAGACTACAAGTACCAAGTCTCCTATTTGGAAGGATCTTGGCTAAACCATTTTATTGAAAGCTCGATCTACGCGAACTTGTTAACATTTCAAGCGGTTTTGAGCTTCGAGTCTTTTTTTGTCCAAAGCTTCTAGTTCCTGCAATCTCAAATTAGCCTGCTCTTCATTGGTCAATTCTTCTTAAATGGCTATCCTTAGTGATGGAATTTGACATTCAAGAGGAAGGACAACTTCCACTCCATACATGAGAGTGTAAGGAGTTGCTTGAGTTGGAGTCCGAAAAGTTATGCGGTCGGCCCACAAAGCTTCTCCAACTCTTTCATGCCAATCTCTCTTAGTCTTGGAGACGACCCTCTTCACTAAGTTACAAAGATTCTTATTAAAGGCTTTAGCTAAACCATTTACTGCCGGATTATACATGGAAGAGTTCTTCAGGACGAAGTCAAATTGCACGCATAGTCTATCCATATGAGTATTGTAGAAGGGTTTTTCATTATCAATGACGATATACCGAGGTACTCTATATTGATAGATGGTGTTGATGCGGATCGCAACAACTCTAGAGCATCACAACTGCACACACTAGCCGCAGCCGCAAACCCAAATTCGTCGCATGCGCACGCACCAGTCATGCCCTTACCGCCCATCAAACCTATGACTCGTGCGAGAGCCAAGAAGCTTCAAGCTAAGTTATCTTCACTCATATACAAGGATCTGGATCGAGAGGCACTCATTGAAAAGGTTGTGCTAGAGAAGAGAGCCCTAAGACTTGTGACGCTACTCATAGCCGCGCCTAGTGCGTCCGACATGGTTATCCGAGCCACTTCGGAGCAGGAAGGTCCAATGCAGGAATTTGGTGATTGACATTATTTTTCAAGATGTCCTGCATCATTGGATCATGTTTGAAGTCAAATGCATGAGGGAATCGTTCAAGAGCTCGAGTCCAATCCTAAGCGCACATGGAGAGTGCAAGTCGACATGCGATAAGGACTTCCGAGCCAACTTTCGGCCCACTCGTGTGAATGCCAATTTTATTACTTTGAGACATAATTAACTTATTTAATTATTAATTAGTTCAATTGTTTCCACTATTGCATGAATAGGATTAGCGTAACCTTAGTTTGAGTATGACTAGGTTTAGTCATTTGAATATTTAAAGAGCCGCTTGGCTTCTTTGTTAAACTTACGTTAATTTTGATAATTTTAAGACTTTGTCTTCTGAGGGAGTATCTCAATTTTTCATGTGTGAACCTTGTTCCTAATTGAGAGCGAACGCTAGATTAGATCGCAAGTAAAACCTGAAAGTTCATCACTTATTCGTTTCCCCTAGGTTGATATTCACAAGTTGAATATAGGTCTAGAATTCGATCAAGAACCCTCACTTGAAATCGATTAGGTTGCCTAGCACAGGTTGCTAAGAGGTCTAAGTTCGTACTTGTTGAGTCTATCATTCCGCATTCGAAATCCAAATCCTTGAACTAGATAAAATCGTGGCAATACGGATCCTACGCAACTGGGATCGTATCAGTTGGTCGGGAAGCTTAAGGCATTCAAAGGTTTGGTAAGTTATCCATTTACATTTCAAGTTTTCATTGATGAGATTGGTTCGTCTTCTATTCCATTCTAAAACCAATCTTCTTGCGTGCTTGTGTTAGTTTATTTTGTGTGTCTTATGTTGAGCTAGGGTTTAGCTCAAGTGTGTACGTCATCAAGAAAATTGCCATGCGATTTGTTGTGTCATTAATTTAGGTTGTTTCTGTCCACAATAGAGTCACAAAAATCCAAAGTGTTTTTTATTTTAATTGTTATTTAAGTTTCACTCAAAGAGCAAGAGTCAAAAAAAGTATATATATTAAAAAAAAGAGGCAAAAGAAGTAAAATACAGAAAACTTCAAAGTGTTAGCTTTATAAGGCAAAAAGAATCACTCAATTTGGACACTGGAATCAAAAGTTGGCTCAGAAAGATCAATCAGCACTCCAAAAGCACACACATCACACGCCACTCACTGTTTGCGAAATATTTTTAGTCTTCTATCGAGTCTTTGAGGTCTTGTTGCTTCCTAATACTTCTTTCTACTCAAGTTGTGTCTTTTTTTAGTTGATTGCTTTCACAACTACTCAAGTATTCAACATCAAAACTTATTTTGAAACTAGTTGTCATTGCGTGTCTTCTTGGAAACCTTCTTTGAACTCTTGATTCATTGATCGTTTACGCAAGAACAATTGCTGAGACTTGAGTGAATTTTGGTGAGTTTATTAGAGAGTTTAAACATAAGAGTAAACACGTGAGGGAGTACTAGGATTAGTGAAATTTTACGTCGTTTGCTAGTGTTGTGAGTTTCTAGAGCTATGGGATGTCAAACCATTCTTCAGACAAAGTACAAGGACCGAAGGACCAAAACATCCTCAACACTATCATGGCCCGGCTTGAGGAGATGGATGCTAAATTGAGGGATGTCTCGGCCTGCACCAAAGGTCCAGGAGGTGGAGTCCCCATGACATACTTTGCCCATGACCATAACCATGCCACGGGCTCTTATGTGTTCGAAATTCCATTACAAAGGAACAACCAGTATTTCCAAGATGGATTGATAGAGTGAACGAGAAGATAAGGAGGATGAGCCTCCAAGGCGCGAGCACGAGCCAAGGGGCGATGGAGCTAACCCTAGGCGCGAACAGCGCGGCCCCAACATGCGCAACGGAGTGCCCGAGCGACCAACGCATCATGCGCGATGGGATGATGAGCGCGAAGATGAGGGTTTCGCTTATGGGCGAAGAGGTAGATTTGAGGAAAGGAGGCCTAGGTTTGAGGACAAGGTTGATGCCAACATAGGAAGCATTAAAATGAAGATTCCACCGTTTGAGGGGAAGGATATCCGGATGCCTACTTGGCGTAGGAAAGAAAGGTTCAAGTAATTTTTCTTTGCCATAATTATTCCGAGGATAAGAAGGTTAAGTTAGCTTCAGTGGAATTTATTAGGTATTTCATTCATTGGTGGGATCAATTGATTACCACTAGGATGAGAGTTGGTGTCAGTCCAATTCGGACTTGGGGAGAGATGAAGACCTTCATGAAGCAACGCTGTGTACCTGCCTATTTCCACCGCGACCTCCACCAATGGTTGAAAACCATGAAGCAAGGGAGTAGGAGTGTTGGAGATTATTTTAATGAGATGGAGATAGTCCTAGCTAGAGCGCAAGTGGTTGAGGATAGGGAAGCCACAATGGCAAGGTTCTTGAATGGGCTCAACCGTGAGATAGCCAATGCGTTAGAATTAACGCACTATAATACCTTCGAGGAGATGTTACACATGGCTATTAAGATAGAAAGACAAAGGAAATCAAGGCCCACTTACATAAGTTCCACTTCAGCTAGTACAAGGTCTGCACCATGGAAAAAGACGCCTTGGGTCAAGAATGCCAAGGGCGCAAATTCGGCACCTAAGGTGCCGCCGCATAACTATGGCACCGAGAGTGCGCCGAGTTCAAGTGGACCTCCTAAAGTGAATAGCAATAACTCTTCTTCTAATACATCAAACCGGATTCCTATAAAGGATATAGTATGCTTCAAGTGTGCCGGAAGGGGATATAGGCAAGCCGAATGCCCAAATAAGCGAGTATTGCTCATTAAGGACAATGGTGACCTAGGATCGGATGATGACCGAGAGGATGAGGAGGATGGTTGTGAGGAGGAAGAAGAAGAGGAGAGAGGTTCAGATGATGACATACAAGCGGCTGAGCAAGGGTATGTACTTGTGATTAGGCGCAATCTAAGCGCCTAAGCCAAGGCCAAAGTGTGTGAGGAGGAACAACGAGAAAACTTTTTCACACCTGTTGTTTGGTTGCCAAAAGGTTGTGCTCTATGATCATTGACAATGGGAGTTGTACCAATTGCACAAGCACATTATTACTGCATAATTTAGGACTGCCAACCGTGAAGCATTCGAAGCCCCTCGGTCATCCATTGTGATATCTTACAATGGATGACCGACAGGAACTAGTTAAAAGTAAATAGGCAAGTCTTAGTATCTTTCCCCATTGGAAAGTACAAGGATGAGATTCTTTGTGATATCATTCCAATGCAATCCAGCCACATATTACTTGGTAGGCCGTGGCAATTTGATAGGGAAGTGACTCATGAAAGAAGGAGCAATCGCTACAAGTTGGTGAAGGATGGAAAGAAATTTACACTTGCTCCTTTGACCCCAACTCAAGTCTTTGAGGATCAACAATGGATAGTTAAGTCCTATGCCGAGTATGAGATTACTAGATTGGTTGAGAAAGAAAAATGAGGGTTGAGCGTTGAAAAGAAAGAACGAACTAATAAGGAAAACAACCCCCATGAAAAGAGTGAGCATGGGAAGAGAGTCAAAAACAACCCCCTTGAAAAGAGAAAGCATGGGAAAATAGATGAAATTCAAATTAAAACAACCCCCATGAAAAAAAAGAGCATGGGAAGAGAAGTGAAGCAAGTGTTGCTGATGCAAAAATCAAGTTTAGGCGCAAGTCGCCCATTACTTTTACTCCTCTTTAGGCCTTTATGCCTAAGCGCCTCTAACCCTAACCCTTTGGATTCTATTCCTTTTGGTATTTCTTCTCTTTTACAAGAGTTCAAAGATGCTTTGCCCAAAGAGATGCCACCCGGTTTGCCACCAATCTGAGGGATTGAGCATGAAATTGATTTTGTGCTCGGTTCCTCAATTCCTAACCAGCCGGCTTATAGGAGCAACCCCGAGGAGACCAAGGAGTTGCAAAGGCAGGTAGATGAGTCACATAGTGGTAGATTGATGGGTCACTTTGGTGTGACTAAAACCTAGATGTTCTTAAAGAGTATTTTTATTGGCCTCATATGAAGTGAGATGTTGTCCACATTATCGCTCAATGTTTAGTGTGTCATAAGGCCAAGTCTTAGGGTTGTCAACCATGGAAAATATATGCCATTACCCATACCTTCCAGCCCTTGGACCGATTTATCCATGGATTTTGTTGTAGGGTTGCCTAAGTCTTGGCAAGGGAAGGATAGCATCTTTGTAGTACTAGATCATTTTTCTAAGGTGGCTCACTTTATTCCTTGTGCTACTACTAATGATGCGACTCAAGTGGCTAACTTGTTTTTCAAAGATGTAGTGCGGTTACATGGTGTGCCTTTAAGTATAGTTAGCGATTGTGATGCGAAGTTCCTTAGCCATTTTGGAGGGTGTTGTGGAAGAAGCTTGGCACAAAGTTACTCTATTCGACCTCTTGTCACCCACAGATCGACGGCCAAGTGGTTAACCGAACTCTTGGTTCCTTATTGCACACTTTAGTTAATAAGCATGTTTCTTCTTGGGTTGAGTATATACCGTTTATTAAATTTGATTATAACCGATCTATTCATTCTAGTACGCATTATTCACCTTTTGAAATTGTGTATGACTTTAATCCGTTTACACCTTTGGATTTGACCCCTTTGCCTCTCAATGATGTTACTAGTCTAGATTAAGCTAAGAAGGCAAACTTGGTCAAGAAAATTCATGAGCAAGCCAAACGCAATATTGAGTGAATGAATAAGAAGTTGGCGCATAAGAGAAACGATGGAAAGAAGGTGGTGTCCTTCAATGTAGGTGATTGGGTTTGGCTACACTTACGTCGGGAACGGTTTCCAACCCAACGGCATGGAAAGATGGCCGCAAGAGGCGACGGTCCTTTCCAAATTATTGAGAATATTAACAACAATGCCTACAAGCTTGGTTTGCCGAGTGAGTATGGGTCAGTTAATGCTACTGACTTAAGTTTATTTGATGTAGGTGATGATGAGGATGACGCGGATTCAAGGACGAATCCTTTCGATGGGGGAGGGAATGATGCAGATCGAACCAACACTAGCGCATCGTAGCCACACGCACCAGCCGCAAACCCAAATTCATCGCATGCGCACGCACTAGCTGCAAACCCTAATTTGCAGCATGCGCATGCACCAGCCGTGCCCTTACCGCCCATCGGACCTATGACCCGTGCGAGAGCCAAGAAGCTTCAAGCTAAGTTATCTTCACTCATATACAAGGATCTGGAGCGAGAGGCACTCATTGAAGAGGTTGTGCTAGAGAAGAAAGCCCCAAGACTTGTGACGCTACTCATAGTTGTGCCTAGTGCGTTCGACACGGCCGTCTGAGCCATTTCGGAGTAGGAAGGTCCAATGCAGGAATTTGGTGATTGATATTATTTTTCAAGATGTCCTGCATCACTAGACCAAGATTGGATTCAAACGCATGAGGGAATCGTTCAAGGGCTCGAGTCCAATCCTTAGCGCATATGGAGAGCGCAAGTCGGTATACGATAAGGACTTCCCATCCAACTTTCGGCCTACTCGTGCGAATGCCGATTTTATTGCTTTGAGACTTAATTAACTTATTTAATTATTAATTAGTTCAATTGTTCCCATTATTGCACGAATAGGATTAGTGTAACCCTAGTTTGAGTACGACTAGATTTAGTCATTTGACTATTTAAAGAGCCGCTTGGCTTCTTTGTAAAACTTACGTTAATTTTGATCATTTTAAGACTTTGTATTCTGAGAGAATATCTTAATTGTCCATGCGTTAACCTTGTTCCTAATTAAGACTGAACGCTCGATTAGATTGCAAGTAAAACCTGAAAGTTCATCACTTGTTCGTTTCCCCTAGGTTGATATTCACAGGTTGAATATAGGTCTAGAATTCGATCAAGAACCCTCACTTGAAATCGATTAGGTTGCCTAGCACAGGTTGCTAAGAGGTCTAAGTTCGTACTTGTTGAGTCTATCATTCCGCATTCGAAATCCAAATCGTTGAACTAGATAACAGCATGGCAATGTGCATCCTATGCAACTAGGATTGTATTTGATGTGAGTGCGAATAAAATCCACCACCATTTCCTTCTTGACTTCTTTTAGAGGGACATGCTTTGCCCATTTAGAGAAGTAGTCAGTTGCAGTAAGAATGTAAGAGTGACCAGTAGATGATTCAGAGTGATAGGTCCTACCACATCTAATCCCCAAGCTTCAAAGGGCTACGAAGCCACAGTGGGGGGCAAAGGCTCTAGAGGTTGATGAATGTAGTTTGCATGAACCTGACAGGCTTCACATTTCTTTGCGTATTCCATGCTATCTTGTACCATAGTTGTCCAGTAGTATCCCATTTTCTTAATCCGGATATGCAACTTAGGACTTGATTGATGAGCACCACAAACCCCACTATGAGCTTCTTGCAGGGCTTGGATTGATTCTTCTTTTCCCAGACACCTAAGGAATACACCATCAAATGAACGACGGTATAATGTTTCTTTAAAATATATAAACCAAGGAGCTCACCTTTTTACTTCAGTCTTGTGACGAGGATCATTAGGCAACTTCCCATATTGGAGGAAATTAATGAGTGGTTGCCTCCAATCTCCATTCTCTTCTTCGACCACAGTGATGTCATTTACTTCCTCCCTATCTATGCGAACTAATAGAGGAATGGCCCAGCACTAAGAAACTGATATTGGGATATTATCTCCTTTTCTCACAGCTATAATAGTAGCGAGATTGGCCAAACCATCTGTTGCCTATTTTCACTTCTTGGAATGAAGTTGAAACTTATGGAACTAAACTTCTACAATAGTTTCATTGCGTATCGGTGATATGGCACTAGGTCTTCTTTTCGGACCTCATACTCAGACAATAGTTGATTAACAATCAACTTTGAGTCACCGTATACCTCCAGTTGGTTGATCTTCATTTCCAATGCTATCTCTAAACCGATCAACAAAGCTTGATACTCTGCGACGTTATTAGAGCAATTTTCCGTCGAGGTGAAGGAGAATGTCAGCACCTCATTGTGGGGAGTAATAAATACTACTCCAGCTCCCGCACCATAGCTTCTAGCTGCACCATCAAAAAATAGGTTCCATGATGACATAAGATCAGTGAAGAAAACTTCCTCATCTGGAAAATCCTCAGAAAGTTCCCATTCCGCCGGAATCGGATGATCCGCTAAGAAATCTGCTAGAGCTTGCCTTTTTCTGGTCTTTTGCGGTACAAAGATTATCTCAAATTCTAGCAGCAATAATGTCCATTTAGCCAACCTTCCTAAGAGGATTGGTCTAGACACTAGGTACTTCAAAGGACCTGCTTTTGATAACAAGTGAATGTTATGCGAGAGCATGTCATGCCTCAACTTTCTAGCAGCAAAGATCAAAGCCAAGCAAATCTTCTCGATTGGAGAATATCTTTGTTCAGCTCCCACGAGTGTCCTACTCAAGTAATAAAGTGCATTTTCTTTATCGCTCTCGTTTAGTTGAGCGAGCATTGCCGCCAAATATTGCTCATGAGCGGATATGTAAAGAATCAACGATTTTCCAAGAATAGGTGTTGCGAGGACAGGCGGGTGAAGCAAATACCTTTTGATGTTTTCAAAGGTATTGTGACAGGCTTCATCCCATTCAAACGGTACGTCCTTTTTCATCAATCTACTAAATGGATGGTAACGTCCAGCCAAATTAGAGATAAATCTCCTTATGTGCACCAACTTTCCTTGCAAGCTTTTTTAACTCATGAATATTCGTAGGTTCAGGCATGTTGAGTATGGCATCGATCTTTGTTTGCTCAACTTCAATACCACGATGTCTAAAAATTAAATCGAGGAATTTTCCAGAGGTAACTGTGAAGGCACACTTTAATGTGTTCATCTTGAGCTGATATCGACGAAGCCTTTCAATCACGACCCTCAAGTCACTTAGGTGATCCTGCCTTGTTTTAGTCTTAACCACTAAATTGTGAACATAGCATTCCACCCTTTTGTGTATCATGTCGTCAAAAATATTTTACATTACTCGTTGGTAGGTGGCTCCAGCATTCTTCAAGCCAAAGGGCATTTACCTTATAATAGTATATGCCTTTAGGTGTTCTAAATGTTGTAAGCTCTTCATCTTTCAGATTCATGCGGATTTGATTGTATCTAGATGAGCCATCCATAAAGGATAAAGCTTCGTGGCTTGTGGTTGCATCGACCATCAACTCAGTGATTGGGAGAGGGAAGTCATCTTTAGGACAAGCCTTATTCAGGTCACAAAAGTCTACACAAGCTCGGATATTGCCATTCTTCTTCTTTACTGGCATAATGTTGGCTATCCAAGTAGGGTATTTGACTTCTCAAATAAACCCAGCCTCAATGAGTTTATTCACTTTAGCTTCAATTGATGGAATTAGGTCCGGGAGGAACTTCCATTGAGGTTGTTTATTAGGTCTTACACCATTCCTCACTGCGAGGTGATGCACTGCAACTTTGGGATCCAGTCCAGGCATCTCTTTATAATACCATGCAAACACATCCTTGAACTCTTTCAAGAGTTCCATATACTTTTCTACTTCTTCTGGACTCAATAGAGCACTTAGGAAAGTTGGTATTGGCTTGTCGATAGTGCCTAAATTTACTTCTTTCAATTCATCAACTGTCGCTTGCCCCCCGTCCTCAAATGTTGACGGATCTGACTCTAGTTCATCTTCATCTGACACTTCCTGAACAGAAGCACAATTAACATCCTCAACCTCCATGTCTTCAGCATTGTAGAAGAGTTGTCGTTTAACATTTTTTCTCTTCTGCTTCTTAGACTTTCCTTTTTGGTTTAGGATATTAGGTCCTAGCCGTGTGAAGACGGACTTCTTTTGTAGTGGTGCCGGAAGTTCAGGCTCTAAGGAAGCTTTGTCTCCTAACCTGTCAAAACTAGAGACCTTAGTCGCTTCTCCTTAGATACGGCTAAATACGGGAAGCTTCTCCTCCTTAGGGGTCTCTTTGTCAACTTTATATATTTGTATCATAATTGGGTTCGCAGAGGCCTTCTTGACTTTGATCTTGGCTGGAGGATCTTGTAGAAAACCGAGCCCAAACCTTTGACTTTCTACAGATGGTTTTCCACTGGAAAGGACCGCATCCAAGTCACCAAGTTGGCGAGGTTCCCCTTTTCTGTACCAAGCAATCTTGAAGAGTCTTTTGACTTTTGGGTCATACCATCCTCGGTTGCATCCTTTTGATCCTTCGGTTCTTATATCTTTGGATCTTGTCTCCTAGGGAGCTTCCAGCTTGGATGGTCTGAGGACCAATGTTGAAATCATAAGAATATGACGTCTTTTTGATCCTTCACTCGTATCCTTAGATCTCATCTCCTGAGGAGCTTCCAGCTTGGATGGTTTTGGGACCAATGTTGAAATCATGGGAAGAGGGAGAGTCATACTCTTCTTTAAGACCTTTACTTCCCCGGTGATGGCGGTTTTGGAAAGCGAAGCCTTTATGAATACAGGTGTTGCCCTTGTGGCAGAAGATGAGCTTTCTTTATTCCTCTTAAATTCTAGTGCAGAGATGGGAAAGGCTTACGAAGGAATATTTTCTTCTAAGAAGAATTTTGCATCTGCAAAATGTGATTCTTCTTTGTTGAATGGACTAGTTTCTCCCTTAATGCATTTTACCTCTCCATTATAAATGTATTTGAGGCATTGATGCCAACTTGAAGGGATAACTCCATTCTCATGTAACCAAATCCTCCCAAGGAGCAACTGGTAGGATGTTCTGGCATCAATTACATAAAAAAGGACAGTAGACACCAATTCTTCAATCTCTAGCTTCACTTGGATCGCGCCAATGGCAGTCTGACCTTTTTTATTGAAACCTTGGATAACCAATCTACTTTTGGAAAGATCGGACATAGTGATTCCTAGTTTCTTCATTGTATGGATAGGCATGATACTGACTACTGACTGATGACCCTTAATCCACAAGTATCCTTCTGACCTTTTCTTCTTGAATGTAACCTGCAATATAAAGAGACCTGTTGTGCAAACGAGATCCCAGTAGTAAATCATTATCTGTAAATATGATTGTATTAAAACACTCGATGTAAGATGGCTGATCAATAACTTTCAACAATCTATCCTTGTATTTGGTTGGATCTACAAGTGTTTGTAATAGTGACATCCTGACTTCTGAAGGGAGATTAAGGGTTTCAGCTAAAGAGAGTTTTGATAGAACCTCTCTTAGCCTTTTCATAACATCATCACCCTCCTGGTCAGACTCTTCAGCTTGCTCAACACTAATCATGTGGACGGCTACACAATCTTCATAAGATTGTTCTTTTGGGAAATACTCCTCAAGAGTTACTACCCTTTTTGGGTGAGATGAAGAAACATCAGACCTGAGTGTTGAGCGTTTAAGGGCGTGGTTTCTTCCTTTTCTAGACATTGGATTCGTGTTAGTCTTATAAGGTGTTCTTTCTGGCTTTCCTAGCATATGGACCAAAGCTTTACTACCCTCTCCCTAGCGAGGCTTGACAACAATCCAACCTTCTTCAGAGATCTTTGGTTGTTCGCCTGGAAGACCCTACCCTTCTTGTTGGGCATCACGATTTTGACTAGAGACACCATAAGGGTATTTCAAGAATGACTTTCTCTTTGGAAGAACCTTCTTGTTCTTCTTCCTTCTAAAGGTTGACCATCTGTCATTAGTTTCATCTTCAAACTCAGAGCTTGTATGCCAAACATCTAAATCATCAGTCATTAACTTGTACAGGCTTGGTCCATAAGGGTTTCCTATCTTTGACATCCTAGGGTAAGCATAGGTGACCTTTACTTCTCCATCAGTACTAAACTTCACCCGGACGGCCCCTATTGGTAATTCAGCTGTCAGTACCATTGATTGAGAAGCAATTGGCTTCTTACCCAAAGCTTGTGACAATGGAATAGGATCAAATGATCTGAATGCAATCATAGTTGGTTTAGCATCATTCTTTGTTATGGTTGTGATGTAATTGGCTTCTACAACATCTCCATTATCGAGTCTTATTTTGCCTTCCTTGTTCAAATGAACAATGAGGTCTTTAAGAACAAAGAATTTATCTACCAGATGACTGATGATGAGTTGATATCTGCAATACCTGGGGTTGTCAATCTAGTTCAGTTCTTCTGGGCCCTTTGATGGCGGAATCTCGATTAATTTTTGTTCAAGAAGTTGGTCCAGAATGTCAAAGACTTCTGACTCTAAGAAAGGATATTTCTTCTCTTCATGTTCCTTCAGAGTTCTTCTTTGAGCCTTAAAAGGCTTATACTCCGTCTTAACCTACTTTGCCTCTTCTTTCCTTTGGGTCTCCTTAAAGGATATCTTCACAGACGCAGTGGTAACCACCATGCTTTCTTTCCCTTTGCTAGTCTTCGCGTCTTTCCTTACTTCTTTCTTAACTTCTTTCTTTTCATGAGAGTCATTTGGCAAGTAACTCCCGTGCCTTTGGATCTAAATTTTTAGATCATGAGCTCTAGTTGCAAGCTTTTTGAATGTGTGTGGCATATTCGCCTACAAATTATAGAGCAGTCCCCACTGCATGCCTTGGACACACATGCCAATTGAACATGATTCACTGATCCTTTCCTTGCAATTAAGCAACAAGTTTCTCAATCTTTTGATGAATTCAGTGACAAGTTCATCTTTACTTTTCTTCATTCCTGCCAATTCGGGCAAGCCAACAATCCGTCGAGTGTTGTAGAAGTGAGTTAGGAAGTCTCTTTCCAATTGGTCCCAACTATCAATAGACCCAGGCCTGATATCAGTGTACCATTCAAAGGCCATGCTTTTCAGTGACCGAACAATTTGCTTCACCATCATATCTCCATAAGTTCCTGCATTGTTGTAGATCTATATGAAGTGAGCAATGTGTTGCTTCGGGTTCCTTTTCCCCTCGAATTGTTTGAATTTTGAAGGCTGATACCCCGCAGGCGGTAGTAGTTCATCTATGCGCCTTAAGTACGGATTCGCGTAACCGAGAGAAGATTGTGAAGTTCCTCCAGATTGAGGACGGATAGTGTTAACAATCATCCTCTAGAGTTGCTGAACTGTTAGATTTGCGACAAGTGTTGTGGTGTTATTTTTTTTGTTATTCAGATTATTCACCATGATGAAGTCTTCGTGGTTCTTTCTTTGTCGTTCTCGCTCAACATTCTCATCACCAATAGACCTCCTATCAGAGTTTGGATTATTTGACGAGCTTGGTTGACTTGCCAACTTAGTTGTCAAGGAAGTTATTTGAGCATCTTTTTCTGCCATAGCCTTTGACAAATTTTCAATTGTTGTGGAGATCTCTTGAAAATGAGTCTCAGCATTTTGAGTAGTTTCAATGGTCATCGCCGCAATAAAGGATTCAGAAGACTCAAAGTTGTAGTCTACCCATCTCCTAGTTGGAGTATTTTCAGAACAAACTTCAACAACAGATTCCCACTCGGTTGATAGTCATAGTAGGAGCCCTCAGATCTCGTCTGGACCTCTTTGGCGGCCTTTCTTCTAGGTTTTCTCCTAGGGGAAAATTGCTTCAATATTGATACCAACTGGGACCTTCCAACTCTAGTGCGGACACGTGTTGCTAGAAGACCTTCTTGAATCTCTTAAAATGCTTCAGGAAAGGAGTCATTGGTCTGACTTGAAGTCACTGTTGGATCTTGATTTGAGGAGTGTGATTCAAGAGATGAGAGGAGAGTATTGTTCCACTAGGCGTGCCAAAAATTTGTATACACAATTTCCTCCGGAATAGGGAAAAATTACACGTGTCAAATTACAAATGATGAATGTAAAATAAAGTGGCTCTTCTTCTCTTGATTCCTCTGATTCATGAATCGGTCTTCACTCCGGATTTGGGTTTGAACTTGAGTTTGATGGACGACGGACTACCTTGAATCAACTTGTAGTTTGTGGTTGATTTGTGAAGAAACCGACCTTGAATCAGCTTGTAGTTTTTCTCTTTCTTTCTTGAGGATGATACACTTGGTCTTGATCTTCAAGTTTGCAGTGATTTCTCCAAAGAATCTCCTCCTTTCACCTTTTGATGAGGTCTCTATTTATAGGCTCATAAGGATGATTTTGAATTTGAAAGATGACATGTGTCTTCATCTCATTGATCTAATATCTAACCAATATTATTTGATTTGATTTAGATTTGATCTTGATTTCAATTCAAACTTGATTTGTATTTGAATTTGATTTCAGAATTTGAATATTAATTAATTTGATATTTAATCAAATTAATAAATATGAAATGAGATGGGTTTTGACCAAATAAACCTCATGAATTTGAATAAATGGGCTTCGTGGATTTTTATAGACTAGGCCGAATATTTTAAGATAGGCCAAAATTTTAATGTCTACACTCGCCGATGCCAACCATGCGATTTCTACTAGGTTGGCCAAATGAATATCGATGCAAAATGGGGTTCACAAAAGGTTTATCAGCTGCATCTGAATACTGAGTTGCATAACTGATTGAGCGCTTATTTGGTACAAAATCATTATCTATTTCATCATTTTTAGATAATGATACTGCTGATATTTGGTGGATTTCCTTCCTTTTTGCAGAAACTAGTTAGAAGAACCAAACAAGAATGAAAGGAACAGAAACGCCAAGAAAAAAGAGCAAAAAGAAGATAGTGGTGAAAAGAACCCAATCTGAATGAACATGCCTCTTCCCTAGGCCTAGGGAGTGTTCATCAGCATCAAGAGGAAACACAGCGCTCCTAGGCCTAGAAGCAAATCACTCGGCGTCAATGGAAAGTGTCTCTTCCCTAGGCCTAGGACAATTTCAGCTGGGCCTAGTAATCAGCATAATGGGCCTGGACCGCAAGTCAGGAAGAGTCATCAGCAGCTCTTCCCCTAGAAAAAGACTAACAACACAACAACACCTCTGCATTCAGTACGCACTTATCCATAAGAGTTTCAGTTTTGTAAAACTTCCCAAAGGATAAGAACACTTAGCTTTTCTATTTTATCTAGAACTCTAGGAAAGATAAACAGAATATAATTTTTCCCAGACTACTTAGAGAGAAGGACGGTAAAGATCGGCATCATCTCTTCGTCTCGTATTTTCCCTATTTTCGTCTTTGTAACTGGGCAGTAGCTAGGACTCCATTGTTTCTCTGCTCTCCTCGTCTTCTTCATTGAAATGAGGAGATTTTCCGATTTTATGCAATTATCTTTTTATTCTATTTTAATTATGTCTTTGTCTAGCTAAATAATTCATTCCTGGTAAAGACTAAGGTTCATAATTCCAGTATTGTGAGGTCTAAATGAAGTTAATCAAATCTGAATTTCATATTTCTTCTCTTTCTGATTTCTTGTGAATTTATTCTTGTTTGACTTAAGAGTGATATACTTAATTTTTAAACCTGAATAATTACAGTTTTTCCTAATAATTTTGGGTCTATATTGTTAGTAGGAATCCGTAGGCAAGTAGCTTATGGTCAGCCGGGACTCAGCTAGAGAATGAGAAGAATTAGGTTTATAGGGGCGAGAGGTCTCTTCCCTAGGTCTAGGAACGGTCTCTCCCTATTTTTATCAATCAACTAGTTAAATCCTATAAGTGAACTTTAGGATTGCTAGAAGATTAGGGTTCTTAATAGAGGGTCTCTTTTAGTAACTTGATTAAGAGGAGAGTAGAAAGTCAAAGTGGACCTGACTTCTATAGCCGCCCTATGAAATTCAGTTTTAAACATTTTTGAACCAATGATCAATACATGTGAATTATGACCTTAGTTGTGTCTTTACTAGGAATTTCTTATCATTTGATTTTATTCATCACTTGTTTGTTTACACTTATAACTATATTCTATTTTGTTAATTAGTTACAACAAAACCCCCCTCATATTAGTTAATACCATTATTTCAATCGGTCATATTCAAATACTAAAATTAGACTTAAATCTCTATGGAACGAACCTCCTATCGCTTACTGCAATATTCTTTATTTCAGGGTGATAAGTTGTATTGATTTTATTTTTTACGAATCCGGCAACCATCAATAACCCTCCTTATACGCTTTCTGAAATTGACATAATTAGTTAAGAATTACATGAAAAAATTAGTAAAAATTATTGAAATGATAAAATTATGATATAAACATCACTTGAAATTTAATAACTAGAAACGTTAATCAAATTTGTAGTATTACTTATAATGCAAGCTTCATTTCTGGGGTTGATATATTTCTCAAGATGTTTCTTTGAGATATGGGTGTGGTCATAAACCGTGTCAAAAAGGACCGGACCACCCTAAGACTCGTATATATTCTTCTCCTACAACATTCCAAATAAAACCTTAGTTAGGGAAACAAATTAAATCAAGTAAAACAACTAAATTCATCAAAGAAACGAAAAATTTAAATAAGAAAGAGCTACAACACATTACTAGAATATCAACCCTCTTTCCGAAGCCTCTGCTTCCCGTCGTGTGAGTGCCAAAGGTTTTTTCTTACCTCTCTTCACCACTCTACCGATTCCTCTTGATCCTTTGGAATATCGCTTGGAACTACGAGGTCGATCAGTAGTTGCACAAGTGCCCCCATACTTCCCGTGACATACCGTCCAGACCTTTATGTTTCTTCCTCTCCGAGAATGTGTCATACTCTTTAAGGCCCTTCGCCGCTACTTGTATAGCGTTTCCACAAATCGGCTAGTAGAGACCTTCCTCCTTAAGTGTTTGAGCTCATGTTTAATAGACGGGTCCTACTGAAACCTTGTATATAATAAAAGTTTTATTATTAGTGACAAATAACATTAAGTAATTACAATATGCATGTAAATAAAGAATATTAAGGAAATATAATATCAAGTTAATAAAGATGATTGTACACTAAACTCATCCCATAGCTGGTCGATAGTGTTTGATCCAAACTCATTCCAGGAATGCACTGCGGTAGTGAACCACATCATCGAGACAAGAGTGATCTCCTACAAGCTGGCGTCGCAGATGAGGCTGCACATAGAACAATCACAAACAAAAATCATTTAAATTTAAATATCAAAATTTTGAATTAAAAGATATGGCATATTCACAAATGACATTTTATTTTTACCTAAAGGCTCAGTAGGAGCAGAAGCCGCGTGTACGAGCACATAATGGAGATCATGGTCAAGCTCTGCAGCTGTGGGCCCGGCCGACTGATCGCGCTGTGGGGAGTGGTGAGGTCAATGATGTCAAGGGGGGTAAAGAGGGTCACATTCTGTCATATCATCAAGACCCTACATCAAAACATGTCGGTGGTGATGTGACTGCGGCAATGATGACTCGATACCCACTCCTGAGCCGTGGAAAGATCCTGAATAGGCTCGTCGTAGTGGAGATTGTACATCTGCAAACCGATGGGGACAACAACCCGCGAGTAGTCCTATGGGACGGTGAGATGTGCCTCTAAATCTGTGTCCTTAGTACGACCCCGAGAATCTCTACCACCCTCACTATCTCTACTAATGCCTCTATTGTCACTACCATGCGATCTACTACCTCTAACATGTGATTTATCAAATGTGCGATCTTGATCTCGACCACTCATTTATTCATAATTTTGAATTGTTACAAATAGTTCAAGACTAGTATATAATTGTTACCAATAACGTACATTTCGCATGTTGAAAAGTGCAGAAATTAAAAACAAAAAATTATTTGAACATTCATGTAAAAATTGAACAGATATATCATATTACAAAATCTTCATCGTCGTCGTCGTCACCTGCACTACCAGAATCATCCTTGTCGTCATGAATCTCATAATCCTCATTGGCATTTCCCACTATAAGATAATTAGGTTAGAGTCGACGATTACAGATTGAATGTCATTCCTAATAATAGACACTAGAGTAGGTGAAATAACGGTTTCGGTTTGAAAACATTCATCAACATCATCAGATTCATTTGCCTCCATAATCTGAATAGTACTCTGAGGAGCTATGTTGCACGCCGCCAACCATCCTTAAAGAAAATTTTCACTTATATTACTAGATTAAATAGGCCGTTACAACCGTAATTTTCATTACAACTTGAAAAAGTTACTCATGTAACTCAAAATTTCCAAAACAACATCATCATAAGATGAAGTGTTTGCCTTCAATATTTTAATGGGAATATAGTTTAAAAAATTCTAGACAATTCGCGAAAACCAAAAACCTCCCTTGGACTACAAAACTATTAGTTAACCTCCCATGTACTATGTTTCTCAAGCAATGTACCCATTTTCTTCAAATACAACCGGCTGAATAATATATGACCGGATGTTTCAGATTTTTTGTATAAATAAATCCTATTATTTTTAGTTGTTAAATAATTAATAAAATAGAACAAATAAACCATCCCTTTTTTTCCTCCACTTCCTAGAAAATCACCACCTCTTTCAATCTCATCTCCTTCATCCTCTAACCACCATGACCTCATCGTCATCCTTCTCTCCTCCTCCTCCTCCTCCTCCTCCTCATCCTCCATAATCTTTCCCAAACAAAACCCTACCCACTTCTTTAGACTCTCCCTTCTCCAAGCCATCAGAGTCACAATCTTTCTATCTCCTTCCCAGATCCAAATTCAAGATCCAAAAGTTAACCTCTCTTCTTCCGCCGCCCTCTATCTTGCTTGGTTTTGCTTCCTCATTTGAAAAAGGCCATTTTGTGTAACAACATGTGTGGATCTAGATTTCATTGCCTCCGATCTGTTATCGGTGAGTGTCGATTGTGGTCGGGACATTGTGGTGGCAGGGCCCTTAGTTGCATGTAAAGGTGGGGTTTGTTTCTTTCTCTCTTTTTAATTTCCGTTCTTGCTCTTCCTTCTCTATGTTTGGTTTTTACTGAGTCTTTTCTTTAGTGTTATTACAGATCTATCGTCGGAGAATTTTGGATCATTTTTTTGGTTTTTTCTTCTTATGTTCATCTCCCAAGGTTGAAAGCTTCTTCTATCTTACTTGTGTATTTCTGGATTTAGCTATGTTCTCGTGATTTTTGTTTCATCCAAATTTGTGATGTATTATATATGTGATATTTATTTGGTTGTTTGATTATCGATTACAGGTTATGAGAGAAAAGTGAGTTCTAAGTTTAATACCCACCGTAAATGGTGTTTATATGTGGTGAGTATAACTAAAATTTCAGTTTAAATTCCAATTGCGTTAATGATTACTCAAATTTTAGAATTCTTAGTTGTTCTTCATTTCTGCAAATTCTTCATTCCAGATTTCTACATGTTCTTCATTCCAGATTTCTGCAGATTTAATTCCCTATTAAGATAATATTTGATAATTGTAATTGGGTGTTAATACTCTATTGTACATTAATTTTTACATTCAATTTTAATGAAAAATATTTACAGTAATTTCATTTTATAGGGTGTAGTATTTTTTTTTTAATTTTCATGGGTGTTTAAAAGGACAATTTGTCCTTGTGATCTAATTATTTTATATTATTGTGCAATTTTGAATGAATAAATTTCATCCTTTAAGAAATAATAAGAAGAATAGATTTTAGTGAATTTGTTACTATTTTATTATGTTTGCCAAAAGAGAAGCACAGGGAGAGGGAGGATGACGATGAGGTGGTGGTGGGAACAGATTTCGATGATATGAATGTGAGGGTGATTTTATATATTTTTTCCTATTATTTTAAATAACAATCCCCACAGTTAGGTTCATGATTATTGTAAGCAGACCACGCGACTACCCACACGAAACTTACATTTGACCTTTTTATAATAAATGATATCTAACGTCTTAATCACTTTTCTTTGAAAAAAAATACCGTTTTCATCATTTTCAATGTATGAAAAAATCAAAATTAGTGTTGATTATGTATAATTAATAAAGCAATTGGTTAGAAATAAATAAAAAATAGTGATTAATCATTACCGTAATTATTTTGATAGTGGGTTGACACTCATTTTTTGAGATCAAATGGAGTATAAAATAGTATACTATGTGATGAAATAATAATGTATTAATTGTACAAATAAATTCATGGAAATTGGAGACCATGAAACTCTTATTTGTTTTTCATGTGATAATGAAATTATATTTATAGTCATTATTGTTGTGAATTTACGAATAAAATATTTACAAGATTTACATGTGGTTTGATATATTGCAAGAAAGTACGTATGAAGTTTTTAGGTTCAACGGCGATGTTGGTTTTTTCTTACTTTTCTAAATATTATAAATTTGGTAGAAATTAAATGTATTTGATGGTTAAGCTAACATCTGATTTTTGGAAAATCAAATGCAGCAGGTGATAGCTTAACGAAAATCCAATTAAATTAAAGACTTAACGAACTAAACGATTAATATCATCCAACTTAACTTATATTAATCCTTACACTTGGATTAACCTGCTGCATTTGACTTATATTAATCCTTACACTTGCATTTTCTTTTGCATCTGATTAAATTAAAAAGACAGTAATACGAACTAAACGAAATCATAATATAAGTCTTTTTTACATTAGAATACACAAATCTTTATATTACTATTTATAAGGCGATATGGGTAAAGATAAATGGCTTAACTTAAAGCCTACATGAAATGATATCATCCAAAAAAAAATTAAGTATATATATAAAACAAAATGGGGTCGTTTAATTTATAGTACTGGTACTGTTAAAATGGGTCTCATGCTAATTTAGCTAACGTTTTTTTTTCTTGTATTTGTTAAATAATTTTTTTCCAACGAAAACTTTTACTGATTAATTTAATCTTTATATTTAAAAAAAAAATTCGACCAAACCCCAAAATAATTAATTTTGTTCTTTTTACGCTTTTATTTGTTAATAATTTAGTCTTTTTCTTAAACTGTAATTCGTTGATTAGTTTAGGCTCATAATTTTTTTCCAATCAAACCTCTACCGATTAATTTAGACACCGTGTTCGTAAAAAAATTACAATCACCCATAGATGATTAATATAGTCCAATGTTAGTAAAAGATTCTCACTCAAACCCTATATGATTCGTAAGAGACTTCCAATTAATTCCCTAAATAATTAATTTAATCTCTGTGTTCGTAAAAAAATTACAATCAAATTTAGGTCCATGTTTAGTCCATATGCTCGTAAAAAATTAAAATCGAACTCTTACATGATTCATTTAGTCATTGTATTCGGTTTTTTTTTAATTAAACTTATAAATAATTAATTTAATTTCAATATTCATAAAATTCTAATACTCATAAAACAAATGCCCATTTCTACCGTGAATTTCGTAAAAATTGGTTCCAAAATTTTAATTTTTTTGTCTTTCTTTATTCCTTTTGAATAATTTAGTCTTTTCTATTCTTAATTTTTTTTCCCGATCAAACTCCTAAATGATAAATTTGTCCCTATATTTATAAAGCATATCCAACTAAACTTTATATAATTACTCATTTTAATAATTTTTATATAATTCACAGTGAATGATTAATTAAGCATTTGCATGATTGATCTTACTTCTACTACTTAACGATTAATTTAATCATCATGTATGTAAAAAATTCAATCAAACCCTCCATTTATGGAATCCCATATTTTTTATGTGTTTGTAAATTTAGTCAAATTAAAACTTACTTAATTATTCCTTCTAATAAGTTTTGTACAATTCATTGTAAATAATGATGGAAGTTTGATGCTTAAAATTATCTAATTGAATTTCTATTTTTCTATTTTTTTATATAAGAGGAGAGAAAAGAGAACAAAAAGAAACTAGGTAGTAACTTGACGCTCGCAAACTTGCGCCACCAACTAAATCTCAAAAGAGATGATGAATTAATGATTAATTTCAATTCAACCAATCAATCCCGTAAAACGGAGACCAATTTTCTAATGGCCTTATAAAGCAAAATGATCAAAGCTACAGTGACAAGCATTGTAGCTATATAATGTATTTATTTAGTCCATGTTTATAAAAATTGCACCGTACCCATTTTCATAAAAGATTTATAAGGGATCCTTTAAATGATAAATTTAATCCTCATATTTTTCTAAAATTATTATTTATTGATTAATTTTATTTTTTTAAAAATTATTAACTAATTTAGTCCATGTTCATTTTCCAATTAAACTCCTATTTGATTAATTCATACCTTATATTCGTAAAAAGATTTAAAATTAAACCTGTAAATGATTAATTTAGTCTTCATGTTAGTAAATAAATTCAAACGAGCCCATATATTTATAGAATTTCATATTTCTTTGTGTTTGTAAATGTGATTTAATTAATGCCTACCTAATTACCAATTTTTATAATTTTTATTTCAATTTGATACATTCATTTCTGAACGCAGAGTCCAATTTGATGTAATTAGGATAAAGGGTTTTGAGTACTAAATTATTATGATATGGTTGAATTCATGTAATTAATAATTGAATATTGTTTCGTAACACTGATTTCGACCGCCAAGAAAATACTCACACTAAAATTGGTTGGCCATCTAATTTATCACAGTAAAAAATCCAGAAAGACCAAAACCGTGTGACACGCATCTGAAAAACAGAATTAAACCTTTGTATGGCTTCTACTTTACAGAAACTTTGAAACAACAATAAATTATCAATTGGGAAACTATCCAAATTAAAAAGTATATATTAAATATTTATAAGATTAAGAATATTTATGATCTTATGAAGAAATTGGACCTTTTTATGTTAGTTTTATAATGTGGCATGATAGATTCTTTGCCTCTTTATGAATTAAAGAGACTTTACGAAAGGTGGTGTGTGGGGCTTTGCCTATAGCTAATTACATGCAAATGCGTTTCTTGCCTTTTGTCCCTACCTTGTCCACAAAGTTTGTGAATTTGTATCATGGGAGTTTATGTCGGGATTAACATAACTAGTTTGAATGAATCAATTCAGATGATTAATTTTTTAAGTCAGCGAATATTATTTAATCGATTATTCATCTAATCGATTCGTTTTGATTGAATATCTCAATTATTTAAAATTAGATTTCGGTCCGATTCGCTTTAAAATTTTACTATAGTAACAGATAGAATAAAATTTCATTTTTTCAATCCAGATATCCTATTTTTTTGGTTCAAATTAAGGTTAGTTCAATTCAATTCTTCAAATTTCAATTTTTTTTCACAACCCTAATTTGTATGCACTCAGGACTAGATATTAACTAGATCACACGCACAACTTTCCCCATATGTATACGTACTAAAAAGAAAAAGCAAAAAGCAAAAGCAAAAAGGTATTTGGGAACCTTAGATTTTGGCGTTTTGTTTTGTGGGAACCCTCAATTATTTTTTTTATTTAATCACCCCCCGACTTCTTTACATTTTGTTTAATCACAACCTTACCGTCACGTTTTGCTGATGTGGCACCGTTATGTGCCACATCATACACTTTCTTGATGCCACGTCAGCAACTTGCCACATCATCCCAACCACATCAAGAAGCAAGCCACGTCATCAAACCAGGGGGTAATTAAATAAAAATATAAAGTTTAGGGTTGTTTTATGTCTTTTTGTCATATTTATTTTATTATACTTTCTGTTTTTGTTTTTTTTTTTTTTTTTCTTTGGATGGAAATGGAGGAAGAAGACAGAAGTTATAAGGTTATAACTATGTAATAGAAAGAAGAAGAGTGGGCGGCGGCGCATGGAAATGGAGGAAGAAGACAAAAATTATAAGGTTACGAAAAATAAATACAATTAAGGGGTAATCATTATTTTTCTGAATTTTTAAAATCAATTACAGTATTTTTTTGGATTTTTTAAAATTAATTACATTATATTTCTGAATTTTTAAAATTAATTATATTATTTTTTCTGAATTTTTAAAGAAAAGAAAAGAAGGAAAAAAAAGGGAACAACATGTTTTTTTTGGGTAACCTGCTATTCAAGGTCAAAACTAACAGTCTGTTAGTTTGACTAATAGAGGGACGTGCGTTTGCAATTGACCAATAGTTCAAGAAGGAGTCTCTTTTTTTTTTAGTACGGGGGCTTCATGCAAAAAATCCATTAATAATCATAATTAATCAGATTAATCATAATTACCTCTAATTGTTAAGTTATTTGGTAGGCAACCTTATTTTAGATTAATTATAATTACCTCTAATTCAAGCAATCAAGCATTAATTTCAATTTTATTTGTATTATTATCATTATACTGTTTTATATAAAAAGAAAGGAAAAGAGGAATTTGGGTTATTGAATGAAATTAGAGAAAATGATATAACACAACCTTAAACTTTAATGTTTTGATTAATTACAACCCTTAACTTTTTTTTTATTTAATTACCCCCCGACACACTTCCGACATGTCTTGTTGACGTGGCAAGTTGCTGACGTGTCTTGATGACGTGGCATCCAGTAAGCACATGATGAGGCACATAACGGTGACACATCAGCAAAACGTGACAGTAGGGTTGTGATTAAACAAAATGTAAAGAAGTCGGGGGGTGATTAAATAAAAAAATAGTTGAGGGTTCTCACAAAATAAAACGCCAGAGTCCAGGGTTCGCAAATACCTTTTTGCCCAAAATCAAATATACTAGTACTTAGGACCATGACAAGGAAAACTAACTCGACAAAATATAATTAACAATAAACATTTTCTAAAGAATACATATAATCAAGCACATTAAACAGTTTGTGTATTTAGAAGAAAAAAATCTAGAATTTATTTTATTTTTTTATCTGTTAAGAGATTACTTATTTGTATTGGCATTCATCAAATTAAATAGGGAAAAAGAATGCGAAGTGGCAAGCTGTTGCTATCTACTCTCTTCTTTTAATAATTTTCTTTTGACATCAATATTTTACAATTACAATCAAAATAACCGATTAAGTTTGGATGCAATGATCTAGCAAAATCGGAAAAAATTAGAAGAATGCAACTATTTTTCAGTTTATATGATTGGGTGCAAACTAATGCGATAAAATACATCTTAATGCAAATGCAACCAAGTCTATAATACTCGAGTTTTAACACATCTAAAAATCACTTTTTCAGTTTTATTATTTACATGGCAACCGTTTTCTACCAGTTTTACAGAACGAAGTCAAAACCCAAGTTACTACAAACACGGTAATCATAGAAATGATGAGAGAGTAATGTGGTTTGCTAGACCTACATACCAACAAAGGCCTCCCCACGGTAACTGATGCAAATCTTTCTCCAGGCTGTCTACACCTGCAATCAGAAATGACGGTTAAAGAGGCCGATGAACAGAACAAGCACCACAATAGTGCAGTACTCCAAAAATAAAACAGATATTCTCAACATTTCCATACAAAAAAAAGTTGGCGGAAATTTAATGTTTGTCAATCAATATGGATCACTAGCTTTGTCAACAGCCATGGCAATCATTAGTCATCCTGCTCGTTGTTTGTAAATTTTAATGCAAAAATGCATACGATTTCAATAAGTAAGCATTCTAATTACCATGCATTCATTTCAATAAGATACTAAAATAACGAAAGTAGATTTCGTAAATCATCAAGACTAACTTACAAATAATGTTTTGAAATGGTAAATAACGACAACCTTTTTTGGCATGTATTTTGATTTTTTCACAACCTCAGATTGATACTATTTTAATTTTTAGGGAAATAGTGGACATTCTAAGTTCTAACCATTAAACCTTTTATAAGGTTATGACACGATGGGAAGGAAATCTGTGAAATATACCTCAAGAAGTCACTTATTGAGTTCCACAAAGTAGTAGGTCTGATCCCGTGAGCAGAAGCCTGATTATTTGCATCTCCGACTCGATCTTTGTTGATTCTGCTTTTAGATATCCCTAAAAAAGGCGAAGTTCAAAATAAATAAAAAAAGGGTACTGAGTCTGAATAACTTCTAGCTCCACATCAGTAACCATTCATCAGTACATTGACACACCACAATGAATGGATATTTACTACTACAAGATTATTGAGCAATAAACTGGCATTGTCTAAAGATTTTTTTCCAACTATATGAACATTTGGAACACAACAAAATACGCACCCGTTATATGAGAGAACCTAAGGGCTGCTTTGTTTTTTGTCTCCACTTCCCAACCATCCCACCTCTGTTTTTAGTTTACAAAATAGGTGCTGAAATTTTTTAACGATTTACATGGAGAACACTCTACTCCAAGTGATGTATAAATAATGCATATCATTTCTGCATGCTCGAGATATCCAAATTGAAAACATTTTCAATTGTTGACATAACCGCATTAGCCAAAGTCCATCACAACTTCAGTACCCTCATGCAAGTACTTCACACTACTAAGTTCAACAGAAGAGAATAGCAGCCATGATAATACCAGAGATGTTCTAGAGAATCACAAGGTCATTACCGTAAGACTTTAGTGAAGCTAATTCCTCAACAAGTGCCTTTTCCTTGTTGCTGCCACCACAGTAAAATTAAGGTCAATTATATAAAAAATAAGAAACCTACAAGATAAGCGATTACAAGCAAATGAAAGCATAACTACAAAACAGGGGAAACAAACAAAATCAGAAATAAAGGGGCCAAGCCAAAGCAGAAGCATCATTAATGAAGTGGTTTTTATTATTACCTTTATTTTTGTTCAGTAACTTTACGTAGAGAGTTAGTCATTTTCACTGTTCTTAAACAAATATAATCTTTCCACAGAATTCATATCCTGGTAGCATTTTAGTATTACATAGTTGTTGAGCACAAGATCAAAAATTATACACATGAACCAACAGCATAACATTAATAGAGACTCTTACATGGACTCAGTCCACTAAACTAGATAACTACACTGATACACCATAGCAACTAATCATAAAATCTGAGCCTGCATTTATCAATCATAAAATTATGGAACATGGACCAGGCCAACTAATAAGTTCTCTGATTCTTTTCACCAAACTTTATTATTAAAAAGTTAACAAGGTCAGCTCAACACTTTTTGTACGAACAAAACATTAATAAAATGATAAAGACATTAAGTCTGGATGCAATTAGCTACCGACCTTATTTCTTTAGGGATCATGACATTCACAATGAAGTGATGATCGCCTCGAACAGAAGGTTTGTTAATGTCTGGAACCCCCATCCGTGGCAACATTACTGCATTACCAGGCTGAACCCCAGGAGGAATCTGAAGATCTTTCAAACCTTCAACAGTATCCACCTGAAATTATTCAGATGCTATAAGAAATGAGTTACACAGTAAGGCATCCAAAAGCCAATTGGTTGTAGTTATCTGAAAGGGTCTTGCACGTCATGACCATTCCACATTTCAGAATTGTGAGAAATCCAGAGAATGTCCAAAATATCAGGTAATTGAATAAAAGGGATACAGATATTTAGAATTCACAGCATAAGAAAATATAGTTGCGTAGTCCCAGTAGCATATCAAATTCCTTTCTTTTCACCCCCTTTTTTTTAACATATTTTTTACCATTTCTATATTGCTTAAAAGCAACAATCGTCAATCAGAAATCTACCGGCATAATTTTTTCCTGTAAGCACCAGGTGGAGATTTATAGATTTATTTTTGTTGGCGAATCGCGCCATAAAAAGGAGTTAGTCCACTGACTCACCATGGAAGTAAGAATTCAAATAGAGTAAATTATTTCTATGTAAAGAATAAAATTATTGGAGTTCCTTTGTGTCTAAGCTAATGGGTAGCTTTATAGTACCTTTATTATAGTCCCCAATATAGCTTCCGTGTAATCGATACTGATCTTTGAGTAAAGATTAAGACCGTCCCTCCAAATTCCACGTTTTTCATTGATATGGAGTGTTATAAATAGATCACCAGCAATGCCCCTGGCAAAAAATAAACAAATATTAATCTTTTAGGATTCGCACCCATCCAGAAACATCCAAGCACACCATAAAACAGGGACAAAATCTAGCCACTTTGGAGGAAAAATATGTATAAGGAAACCTACCATGATTAGGATGTCATCCATTATCTTCACATAGTACATCTATTATCACTACACTTAAAAATTCATGCCAATGCTGCTTACAAAAATTCAAAAGCAGTATGTTTCAAACTTCTATAGCTGGTATTGTGGTAATATTCCTAGCAAAATAGCCCCACAGAACATACTAGTAAATCCAAAAAATAAATGTGAACTTATTGGAAAACTTCATCCTCATCGAGCATTTCTTATATCTTCAATGAGTCCCTGTAAAATATCATAAAAGACCATCTAATTCACTAACTTATGCAAGCAAGACCAGAACAAGTTTTTCTTTTTTTCTTTTAGGTTTGAAGGATTTGAATTCAATATTTATGGTTCGCCACTGGAAGTTTAGTCTTTGTATATAATTCAATCTGTACTGGTTACAGATTTGCATGTTTCAATCATCTAAGTTCAGTCAGAGTCTGGTTGTATGGTTTCAAACATTTACTAGAGCAAATCCTATAGTATACAAGTGCTGCTTCGAAACAATCCACAGAAAAGTTGGAAAATACAATCCAACCCCTAGTGGGAGAATAGATTTTCTACTTTTGGAATTTTTCACTTAGTGTTTGCTTTTTTTATTAAATTAAATTATAGTAGAAATACTAGCACATCTATGTTAACCTGCTCATGAACTCTATATCTGAAAACTGATATCATCATTTTTTATTTAGCAATATCAGATTAATTAGTAAACAATAGACATTTTTTCAAGAAAAACGTTAGCATAGGCACTGGTCCTCAACTAAATGTCATAGATGTTTTGCTCTTTCCTACAAACAAATCATACATTGAAGAACTTTAACAAATATTTCTTACAGGCCACGAAAAAAAGAGGCTGGAATTGCTTTGTTTTAGCATAAAGGCTTAGACAAGCTATGTTCTGTGAAGGGTTTGGTTTCAACTTCTAAGTTAGAAAAACAATAGCAAACAAAAGCAAGCCCAATGATTTGGAAGACCGTAAATAAAACTGACAAAAGCAATACAAAAGTTATAGCAAGACCTAAGGTAAAAAATGGAAACATAAGAGAGTTGAATGTAATGCATTATGCCTTGTTTGGTATTAGGTTTCTCATTTCAACTAAACACGCCCCTGCATATCCAATTTTAACTATTACTGTAAAACATTTAACACAACCTTCAGTCAATTGCACACCTTTTCTCATCAATATTACCATCTCCTTGAATTTGCATAGTAGCTCCATCACTAACACCAGGTGGAATAACCACTTTCATACTTCTCTTTGACCTTAACTTACCATTGCCACTACATTTTTGACAGTGGTCAGTTATCATCTTGCCTTCACCATGGCATTTTGAGCAAGTGGATACCTAAGAATTTAAGAAAACACCGTACATTAAAATTCATAATTGTGCAATACAATGCATGGAAACATGTTCTTCATGAACTCATTGTGGAGAGATTATAGTCGATGCAAAATTGTCAAGAATAAAAGACAGTTCTAAAGGAGAAAAAAAAACAGGAGCATTTTGTGTACATGAAGCATACCAAGTAATACTTTTTGGTTTTGGTTGTAGCACAGATAAAACTGTTTTAAACAGTATGAACTATGGGACCCAACAGTAAATGATTGTTATTAGAAAGTTGATGTGAGGAGAGGCCCTAAGAAAAGGTTATATAATTTCGTTGTTGTCTTGGAAAATTTTCCAAGTGAAAACATCTTCATGGAATCACCTTCTCTTGTAGTATGTAGTAGGATGCGATGTGGAACAGATTATTTACACACTGTGGCTAGGATTGAGGACTTCGCTATTGATGCTCTTGGTGAGTTTTGAGGGGGAAGATTTTAGTATCTTATTGAGACTAACTACGATGTTGTCATTTAGATCACTGGAATTTAGTGGACTTTAGAATCCTCAAAACAAAACATATTCTCTTCCCATCCAGCTCTTGTGGGCTTGAAATTTCAACAATACTGTAAAGCTCCATGTTTCAGTTGACTACATTTTGTCCCAACAAGTTTCATCCTTATGCAGCCTCTATACGATTTAGTCCTGATTGTCTCTCAGTACATGCCAAAAGTAACATGGCATTGAAGTGGAGGTGATGTTTAGTCTAAAATGTTGACTTGGACTGTTCTCTTTGGATGAGAAATGTCCCTTGTTAACTTTGAACAAAATAAAGGATGAAAAAGGTTTATATTGGTATAAAGAATGTGATTCGATAGTTTTGCTGCTGAACCCCTATTCCATCAAAAAATCCAATTAAGCCCAAAAAATGGTCAGGTCGCACTATGAATTTGTAAGAATCTAGTAAAACGAATTTAATTTAGAAAATTACAAATTACCGAAAGCATTTATGTTTCTGTAGCACAAGCAAATATGACATGTAAGTCTGTAATGATATGAAGAGGCTTGCACAGAAACATTTCTAGAGTGCGTGCGTAGGATTTCTAAATTATTTAATATTACGCTTGTGGCAAAGTAATGATAGATATGCTTATGAGTGTGTCCTCTGCAATCCGTTATTTAGAAAAGAAAACATTTCTAGTCCTATTATTTTCAATAAAAACCAGACTTCTTATATAAGAAATCAAATATGCTTATGAGTTTGTTCTCCCTGAGGTCTCACTCCTATGAGACCTTAGGGGCGATATTAATGTTAGTTTCTCTGTTATTTCTTTTTTTAATTCCCTCTCTGCTTAATGTTGTTTTTCTATTTCCAGCCAACCATAACAATTTCAAACCCTAAAACTCTCTAAACGCTAAAAAATTCCCTAGATTGAGGCCTGCCTAGGACACCCGTTAGGCTGTCAGTTATCCCCCATCTGTTCTGCATCAATTCTATAATTATAGTGCTTCTATTCTTATCTCAACAGTTTATCATAATTCTTTTCATTCCAATTTCTTTATAATGCCAGTTGTACCAATAGATAGTGTAATATTTGGTGGTTTATTATGGTTATATAAACAAAGGGTTGGTTTTTTTCCCTTTTAGCAAAAGCACAGAAGAAGTGAAGAAGCATATGTTTGCTTTTAAGAGAACAACTTGCAAGAGACAGTTAACATGCTTTTAAAACAACAACTTGTAAGGGACAGTTAAATATTTCAAGAAACAACAGAAAAATGTAAGGAAATTGGTTGCTTGATGGATTTCCCTGTTGAATTGTGACTTCTCATCATCCAACAGTTACAGCACCATAGTGATTCTTGGCGACAATACTGGCTTGTTTAGCATGGGACAACACCCATGACTTTAGAAAATACCACTGAGCTACGAGTTCACTGGTGTTTAGGAAAGGAAGTTGCATCTTTATAATTTTTGTGCGACAATCTTCTGAAACATCCTGCTGAAGTTGTTCTAATATATACTAATTTTTTTCTTTCTACTAGTATATTGTCGTGGCCAACAATCGTAAATAGATTTTTAAACCAGGCTTGAACAGAATAAGCTTGCATAAGCAATTGAATAGGGTGATAATGTTGGCCACCTGGTTTCCCTTATCTAATCTAAAATTCCAACTAATTGGTATTTTTCAAATTAAAATTTAATTCATTATCTAAGGTGCAAACTCCAACTAATTTGTTTTAGTCACTCCAAATTATTTTAGAAGATGAGCAAGTTATCTATTAGAATCTTTTCATTCATTCTTGAAATCTATGTAGTTTCTTCTTCTTCTTTTTTAAAACAATTGATTTCAACTACTAAATAAGGATATTTAATTAGCAGTATGGGTGGTTGAGATTTATTCAAAGTAATATATTCAATTTTCTATTGGTATAAAATATTTCATATCTAATTTGACATATTTGTTAAATATAATCGTAAAATAATAAAATTCCTTCTTCAGTTACAATTTAATAAAATATTTTTTTCATTATTTTTGTAAAACTGCACAATTACGTGGATGTCATACACCATTGCAACCCAAAAAACTGTCAGAATAACTTAGATCATACAGGGTACATTCTAATGCCACGACAAGCGATGCCATACACCATAAAACTTTAAAATATGTGGCATAAAATATTGATGGGATTGGCAAACATTTGTAAACAACTTACCTGTGACATCATTCCAAATGGTGTTCTTTGAGTTTTAATTACCCCTCCTCTACCTCCACAGTCACTGCATGATTTTATGCAACTATGAGATTTTGCACCCGTCCCACCACAGAGATTGCATGTCTCAAAAGAAGAAACTTCAATGTTGTGTTCCCCACCAAAAACTGATTCTTCCAAGCTCAAGTGCAGATCATACCTGCAGTGTAAGGAATATCATTTTAAACTAGAAAAGCCAACACTCATTCTGTATTCTTTTATTTTTGTGGTCCAATCACTCATCCTCTAGTGTACTAGTAAATAGCTAAGACTACAGTCAAAAAACACTTAAATAAGGATTAGGAAAGGGGGTATTTAGGAATTACTGTAATCTCTGGAATAATCTGAATTGCTACCCAGACCTATATAAATGGGGTGAAGGACTATAATTTTCACATTGTTTATCAACTTATTATGAACATTAGAGGTTTAAACAAACCCTACCGCATTTTAAGTGTTACATGGCGCCAGCTACCATAGAGCATCATCAGTCTAATTTGCCAGAGTCACCACTGAGGGTGCACATGCTGCTTCATTTTAGAGCCGTTATTTGATCTAACGCACAAATTATCTCAATCTTTATCTCATTCCTTATGTATGTGAAGAAAAAGGAACCAAAGAGAGTGATGTTTTGACACCTCAAATTCATTTAAAATAACTCCCCCATGTTCCCCAGCATCAGAAAATGGTACCACCTCAACACCACAATTGTACTTAATCTTTGCCTTCTAAGGTACTCTCGGCTAAATTTGGCTTACATCTTCTCCCTGATTTCATAAGCAAGGAAATGCACCAACTATGTTTTCATAGTGTATTTTCACGGTCAGTTTGAGTATATATGCAGATCAACACATCCAATATCAGTGTAAAATGATATAGACTCAAAGCTAACCTTGAGGAAGATGTTAATCTTCAGAGGCGCAAAATAGCATACTTTATCTGTGAAGCACGATACCGAAATGCTTTTGCCATACCATTACAGTCACAACAGTTTGTGTTCAACCATGTTCTACATCTTCATGTTGTGACTAATAAGTTTAAATCTTTATGCTTCTATAGATTGGTTACATTAAAAAGAAATTCATTAGTGACTAAAGAGCAATCTAGATCATTACCGTATGTCAAGATCTTGGGTGCTCATATTTTTCATATTGAAGTTAAAGGCTTCATCTCCAAAAAACGCATTTGATCCCCCAAAGAACGTATTAAATATGTCAGAAGGATCAACCTGAGAACAATAAAAAATGATAAGTTTACAGGAACAAAAGTACTAGATTAGTGTACCAAAGTATTACTTGAAGACCCAGAATTTCAACATCCCCAGCCTTTTTCTGAATGTTTGAATATGAGAGTTTGAATGTCTGAGAAAGACATGAAGTTGATTATGATCTTACCCAGCCTGAGCCAACACCTGGCCCTTCCCCTTGTAAACCTGCCTCTCCGAAGCGATCATATAAAGATCTTTTCTCATTATCTGATAGCACCTACATGAACTCCTAGTTAACACACAAGAGAAGGAAGAGGAAAGATGTAATTGGAATCCACTGTAAGGCTGACTGAAGTGTAGAAATGACGGGAAGGAATGAAATGCAGAATTAAGCATAAAAAGCACAAGTAAGCTATCATCCTGGATAGAGATAAAAAGAGTGGCGAAGGTGGGCTACCTCATATGCAGCACTGATGTCTTTGAACTTATCTTCTGCCCCTGGTCCCTTATTGAGGTCCGGATGATACTGTTCCAAAACACAACACATAACGCATAAACAAGGAGACAGGAACAAGAGACAGCGCGGCACATTCTATACTATGAAAATTGCAGAAATGGAAACATACTAAAGAATTGCGTACCTTACGGGCAAGCCTTCGGTAAGAGGATTTGATGTCTTGCAAAGAGGCGTTCCGGCGGAGATTCAAAGTGGAATAATGATCGGTTCCAGCGGCAGCTGCCCTGATGATGAGCCCAGTGAAACGACCATCTCGTTTAGCTTTGTGGAAAGAAAGACGGGAATGGGCATTCAAGAAATGATGGTTTGTGCAGGAGGAGGAGAAGGAAAGTTTAGGATTGGAAGATGGAGCAAATGGGACTGGACAGGGACAACGGATTGATTGGATAAGGGGCATGGTAAAGGGGTAAATTAAGCCTTCAATTTCAGATCAAAACTATTTATCATCGCTGTCATTAATATCATTATCCAATACCTGTAGGAGGAGATGGCGGTGCTGGTGGTGGAAGAACGGAGGCGCTCCTTATCTTCTTTAAGGGTTTTGCTGTCCAGGTCTCCAAACAGGGTTCAAGGAAAGCTGGAGCAGAACAAAGTAAGAACTAAGAACGAGTGTTCTGAACCAGACCGGAGTCAAAAGTTTTTTTTACGAAAATAAGTAATAATTTAATTTATTTATTATTTATTTTTTTTTTTTTTTTTAGAACAATGGCTTTTTCTTTTTCTTTTTTGTACACCGACAACGATGAGTTAGGTCCGTTTGACATTCTGGTTAAAATAGATTTTATTGTAGGTAAAAATATTGTGTATAAAATTATTTTTAGTTAATGAACTGAACTATTTGGTAAATAATTTTTAAAAGTATTGTTTGAGATTAAAAATGTTCTGTTAGAACTACTTTTAAAAGTATGGTTTAAAAGTAAAATAATAATAAAAGACAATATATATTTAAATATAATTTAACTTTAAATAAATATTTTTATACACTAATTTTTACATGAATACGTAATTAATTTAATAAGAAATTAAAAGTAAATTATTTAGAAAATTAATGCAATATATTAATGTATAATTTTTATAATATGAGCCTTTTTAAATTAAAAAGAAAATCACAGTTTCATAAAATGAACGACATGAACTTACTTCTACAATATTAGTCATCATTCTTGTCTTATACAAACAAGAAAACTTTTTCTTAATAAATTATAAAGTTGATACTCACTGCTACTTAAGTCCATAAATATTTTAATTATCTTGTCTATTCGTCATTAGTTATTGAGTTACGAACTTCATTCATATAAAAACATTGACTATTGTTTGTGTTGGTTTGTGCATTGCCATCCTTTAAAGGTCCTTCATCGAGTGGAGCTATTTCGACGTCTGGAATATTATCAGCTAGCACAAAGTCAGGATGCATGTCAAATTTGTCAAAAGCAGGATCACCTATTGAAGTTCTTCTGATGTAGTTGTGTAATGTCATGGATTCGACAACTATTTTAACTAGTGTTTGAAATGAATATTAAGGCATGTTATTCAATATCTTCCATCTTCTTTTCCACACTTCAAATGTTCGTTCGATACAACCTTTTAATGAAGAATGTGAACAGTTGAAAATTTCTTTACGTCCCCTTAGCGGCTCTCCACGTTGAAATCCAAGCAAGTGATATCTCATGCACTTATAAGGCTTAAGATATTCATTCACATCGGGATTACCAACATCTACCACATAATATTTTCCTAGTAACAAAATACAAAAATTATTATAAACCACTTATAAATTATACCTAACACTTATAAATAATAATAACATTAGTTACTTAAAAATAATAAATTAAGTAACTAGTTGTAATAATAGTAATAATTATTATAATAATTATAATTATAATAATAATAATAATAATAACAATAATAATAATAATAATTGTTATAATAAACAATGCGCAACACTTATCAATAATAATAGCAAAAATTCATATTTATACCTCAAGGTGGCTTTGGAAAGTTCATATCTGGGTTATTTAGTACCGTATGTACATATATGAACTGCATATCAAAACTACATACCGTATTCGGAGTTGGTATGCCTTTTCTACCGATGACTTTGACTTGATCTTCTAGGGTAACGCATGCTAATTGAATGCTTATTTTGTACATTTTTATGATCTATTTTGGCCATATTTGAGATGATGATACTGCTAATTTGGGTATGTTTCCTTCCTTTTTACAAAAATAGGTCAAAAGAACAAAGGAAGGAAGAAAGGAATGGAAGTACCTGGAAAAAAAGAGCAAAAAGAAATCAGTGGTGATCAAGAGCTGAAACAGCAGAATCGGGTCTCTTTCCTAGGCCTAGGAGAGAGCACATCGCACTAGACCTAGGAAGATGGCAGTGGAGCCATTAGGCCAACGAGACGGGCCTGGGTTGCAAAGATGAAAGCGAAGTGCACTAAACTGTTTGAAATAAGATAACCATAAGGGTTTTCGAAGTTGTAAAATATTCCAAGGGATAAGAACAAAACTGTTTTTGAATTATTTTGATTTCTGGGAAAACAAGGAAAGAAAGACTATTTAATTTTTCCTTGTTTCAGCTGAGGATTATCTTGGATTATCTTTTCCTTAACTTTCATTTTTTCTAGAGTCAGAGTACAAGACGTTGCTTCTTGGTTCTTGCTCTACTCGTCTTCTTCCTTGAAACGGGGAGATTTCTAGTTTTACGAAATTGAATTTCATGTTTTATTTTATTATGTCGATGTCTAGCTAATTAATTCATTCCTGGTAAAGGCTTTGAGGTTCATGATTCCATTATTGTGAGATCTAATTGTTTTCAATAAAATTTGTGTTTTGTATTTCTTCTCTTTCTGATTTCTTGTCAGTTTTTCTTATTTGATTTAAGACTAATCAACTTAGGTTTTAACATTGATAAATGCAATTATTTTTAATAACTTTGGGTCTACATTGTTAGAAGGAAAGGAGTAAACAACTAGTTTGAGGTCAATAGGATCAAGCTAGAGAAAAAGAACTAGGTTTATAGGGACGAGTGGACCGATCCCTTGGTCTAAGGTTAGTTTCTTCCTGCTTTTATCAATCAACTAGTTAAATCCTATAAGTGAACCTTAGGATTGCTAGACGATTAGGGTCCTTAATAGAGAGATTTTTTTAAGATGCTTGATTAGGAGGAGAGTAGGAAGTCAAAGTCAACCTAATTTCTATAGCTTCCCTACAAAATTCAGTTTTAAACATCTTTGCATCAATAATCAATATTTGTGAACCATGGCCTTGAGTAGTATTTACTGGGAATTCTTTATCATCTGATCTCATTCTTAATTATTACTTGCCAACTATTTAGTTGCATTTTCTTTTACCATCTTCAGTATTTTAAAATCCCCTTATTGGGTACTACCATTTGATAATAATTTGTCTTCTGCCGAAGGATGTATGGCGGAGCAGCTCCTCTCAGATCAGTGTACGCGACGGTCCACAGTACCTGTAATGCGCCGGAGGGGGTCTCCGGCGGAAACACTCCGATGCTTAAGTCAGTATGTGTACTGAAATTGGCAGAGTTTTGGCCAGTCAAGTCCGCTTACATGCCTCCTTTGTGGGGGAGGTATTTATAGAAGAAAGGGGGCGTTCCCGCCCGAGTAAACGGGTACGGAGCTATCGCTCGCGTTAGGGTCTGTGATTCGCCCTTATCGTGATACGCTACCTCGGCGGTAGGTGTTTAGGTAGATATTGCCGCGGTAGGATAGTGGCCGGAGCGTTAATCCTGACGCGTGGTTTCCTCTGGGGGTGAGATAACTCCTTGAGCCAAGCAGGAGGTCCGTGAGAGGAGCCGGTAGGGCCCCGTTAGCCTCTGTAACGTTAGCCTTTGGGGAAGGTAGCAATCTCGTCCCTACCGTGGTGGTGCGAAACAGTAGCTATGCCTCTTCCCACCGGGTGATAGACGAAAATACCCTTTCTTTTAGGTGGATTGTTATCATAAGCCCAACTGAAAATGAGCCCGAGTGTTTACCAAGGGCTAACGTTCCTTCTCTTACGGAGAGTCCCTTTATGTACCGGGGCGGTTTTGCCTCAGAAGATGGTTCTAACGGTTTTTTATCAGGATCTATAAATCAGAGGTTCCTCTGCGCCAGTTTCTTCGTATTTTCTTGTTCTTTCTTTTCATATTTCGTCATGGATGAACTGACTCGCAATTTCCCGATCTCCAAAACTCTGACCCTGAAGAATCTTACTGAGGGTGACATCGGCTTCCTGGAGAGGATGATCACCAAGACCTCCGAGGATGTCCTGGAGTTGCAGGGGGTACTCACCCCTGTTCTGTCTAGACAGCTGGGAATAACTCTGGAGGATTTTAATCCCCTAGAGAGTCTGGCGAAACTGGCCACTGTCAGTGCTCACCTTGATGTGGTGGCCTCGATGCTGTAGCAGAGGAAAGATCTATTGGCCTGCTGCCTAAAGGGCATGAGAGCTTGCTCTTCCGAACTGACCTCCGTCGCTGACGCTTTAAGGGAGGTTCCCGTTGTGCCAGGGGAAGATGATGCGGGGTCCAATATCTGACCGCTGGCTCCGCTTCTTCTCGTTGCTTTTCTTATGTTTCTTGTACATATTTGAACGCTAAGGCCACCTAGCCATAAATAAATAACTGTCTCTATTTTTTCCCAAGTCTTCTCTTTTTCTTGCGTGGTTGCTTGCTTTATTGGTTGGAAATATTTGTCATGAGCCCAACTGAAAATGGGTCTTCCTCGGGACATTGTATTGCAGTGGTCGTGTTCCGGGGATTAGCAATGAATGCTCTGTCTTGACTGTTACAGGGCCGTCTTTTCAGTGGCAGGTGGTTGGGTGGTTCTTTGGTGCCCTTTGATTGGTGCGTTCAATGAGCAGACGCACCTGTGACGGATCGGATTCTGCAATTGCAGTTATTTTTCCCAAGCGTCTTAATTGATTTTTCAGGGATCGAAGTGCTCACTCGGCTATATAAGGGAGTTTGGTTTCCTTTTCTGTTCATCTTCTTCCTTTTCCTTCTTTTTTGCTTTTGCAGGTGGCATGGCAGATTTTTATTTCTTAAGTTCCATGGATCGTGATTCCTTGCCGACTCCCCCAACTTCGCCGGACTCAGATCATCCCCCTCCTTCGCCACCATGGAGGCCTCCGGTCCGCCGAAAGGGTCGTAAGAAGCAGGGGAAACGGACTTCCAAGACGCCCTTTGCGACTTTGGCTTCTTCTGGTTCTGCTACTCAAGAGGGTGGCAAACTTTTTCCTTCCCCTGACTGCTCGCTGAACGAGGATTTTCCCATCAGTGCTGGTGCGGGGTTGGCAGATTCGGGTGCCAAAGGAAAATCATGCCCGTCAGGGTCCTGCCCAGAAAGGGAGGCAGACCAGCCGGTCCCGAATGCTGACGGGAAGATGCCGTTCCTTGATGATGACGGGGTTTATCACCACGGCATTTATTGGCCTGATGAGGATTAGCCGTTTTGCGTTGTACCCGCCTATTGGCATTTTATGAATAAAATAATGTTTTCTGCCTTTTCAATTTTTTGTCGTTACTTCCGTTAGTCTGCTGGTTCTTGGTGATAGCTAACGCAAGCGGTTGGCCTGTCTGAGGCAATCGCTTCGTGGTTACTCTGACCGGGTCAATACTGTCTCGCCCCGTTGGGGAGTCTCGACGAATAACTTCTCTTTTTTCAAATTTCTTTAATGCGCTTCCACGTGGCTCACTTCTTTTACACGCGTCTTCGTCCGATTGGTGACTCAATTAATGCGGTGGCATTTTTATCCTTTAAGAAGGGCCATTCTCCAATTTCTCAAAACTTTTGCCCTCACTTCGAATTTTCCTTTTTGTCTTCCTTCGTCTTCTTCTCCGAATACCTTTTCGGCCGCTCGTCACTGTCCGCCGATTTCTCTGCGATTCTTCTCCTTTAAGGTATCAATTCCTCCCTTCTCAGATTTCCTTTTTTGTTGGTTTGCTATGGCTAGGAATAGACCTCGCCAGATTATCTCTAGGCCCATGGATCCCGAGGTTGCCCAATCACCGAGTATTTTTACTGCGATGTGGTTCTGAAAGCCGAATTGGAGGAACATGGTATTACCTTTCCTCCTGGGCATGAGCCTTCTATTCCCGGAAGTGATATGCGGCTTCATAATCCAGGGTGGGGCCACAGTAGGCTTCTTTATTTTAAAATGTTCCTTTATGGTTTTCGCTTTCCCGTTCATGAGTCGATACTAACTCTGCTGCGGGAGTATAGCCTTAATCCTGCCCAGATAACTCCTTCCTCTTGGTGTGCGGTTTATGCTTTTCTTCGCGCTTGCGAGTTGAAGAACATTTTTACCCCATCTATCAATTTGTTTCGCAAATTCTTTAGCATGATTTGCTACAATTGTTTAATCGAGATTACTCCCCGGTGGGATGATGCGCTCGTGCAGTCGTTTTGGCAACGTTTTCACGGCTTCAAGAAGGGTGTAGCTGATTGGAAGAGCAGCTTCTTTGTTTTGGAGCTACCGTCACATTTGTGGCGTATCAATTTCAATTAGGAACTGGCAGGTCCCGTTTGGACGAATCCCGCGATTTTGTCCAGAACTGAGTTGGACCAGGCTAACGCTTTGTTAGACGAGAATACCCACTACCGTATTCGTGCCTTTGCTTTGTCCAAGCCTCTGGAAGAGTGCGTTATGGGTGAGCCTATTTCTTTCCATATTTTCTTTACTTTGGTCCTCGCATGTTTTGTTTGCTATAAGAAGCTAACAGTTGATTTCCAGGTGACGCTGGTACTCCTCTGAACGTAATACCGCTTCAAACTTTACCGGCCTCGCCTTCGGCCGAGGGCTCAAGTCGGGGTGGCGTTCCTCCTTCGAGGAAGAGAACTAAAACGGTTGCCCGGGGAGGGCGAAGGCCCGTTAGCTCTGTGCGAACTTCTCGTTTTGTGGAAAATTGGCTACCGGAGCGTCGCACGGGGACGGACTCCAGGCCTGTCGCAACGACAGTACTTACTAGCGATGATGAGGATGCAGATGCCAAGTCAGACCTTTGCCACGCTTCTTCCCTTGCTGCTGCCCAGCGTCGGAAAAAACTTCGAGTGGCCACTAGTGGACAAGCTACCGGGACATCTCCTGTGGATGTGGCAACTGTTCCTACGCCTGCTGTTTTGTCTGAGGCGGGCGCTTCTCAGCCAACAGGAGCCGCTGAGGCATGGAAAAAACTTGTTCTTCTGAGGGAGAGGGCCTACCGATGGGATGTCCTCCTTCCATACCTGACGCTCCCGATTCTCCGATTACTCATTGTATTCCTGACGTAGTGGTCACACCTCCTGTGGTGGATTCGACTGCTGAGCTACCGCCTAAGGTTACTCCGCAGCTGTTTTTTACTCCTTTCAAGAGTATTTTTCCTCAGGGCTCTTCTCCGCCTCCCTCAATCAATCTTGGTCCTGACGGGGTCCCGACCTACCGTATGAATCTTGCAGGGTTTTGCTTTGATGCCCTTCGCGCTGTCGGGGTTCCCCAACCTTTTTCTCGAGATGAGTTTACTGCACCCTTGATAGGGGAGATGCTGAGTTCCAAGAAGGAGAAAGAGGAATTTCTTCAACTCCCTCCCTCGGCACGCTTTCGCCATGTTCTGAATGATTCTTTGGACTTCTTCCGCCATCTGAATTATCAATTCGAAATTCACGATCGTGAGTCCCATAATTTTTCCAGCGCATTGTGTGTTGCAAGGGTGCAGCTAGAGAAGGCGGTAGAGCATTCTAGGTTGCTGACGCGCCTCTGTGAATCGTCCCAAACGGAATTGGACAGAGAAAAATCTATCGGGAAAGCCAAGATAGAAGTTCTGGAGGCGGAATTGGACAGAGAAAAATCTATCAGGAAAGCCAAGGTAGAAGTTCTGGAGGCGGAATTGGCGCTAGAAAGGAAGAAGAATCTCCTTCTCCGCGAAGAGGTACTTGCTCGAGATGAGGGGTCTGCCAGGGCGTCATTAAAAGAAGAGTTATGGAGGAAGGGGGTTCTGGAGGCCTTCATTTCTGGATTTGCGTCTCGTTTCAAAGGTGACCCTTCGGATCCGGCCCAGGTAGCTGATTACATATCTATCGTGATGGGTGAGATTAGCAAAGGTGACAACGGTTCTTCTGGCCCTTCGGGGGAGAAAGTCTAACGCTAGCGATGGTGCTGGGCCTTTCCTTGTTTTTCTTGTTGTTGTCTTTTGTTTATTTCTTGAAAACCATTCGAACATTGTTTCTCTTGTAATAATGCTGACGCTTTGTATCCTTTGTCGCACTGTATGATATTACCATTTATTCCTTCTTTATCTTCTTTGTACCATCGCGCCGTTTGGCAAGGCCAGCGCTGCTTTTTATGTTTTTTAATCAATCCCTCTGTTCCTCATTTAATGCGACTTGAAGGATAATGATGAAAGAAGACACGTGTCCTTCCTTAGAGGGGCGTTTGGAGCAAGCGTCTCCTAGGGAGTTGCGAATGCAGAGGCGTTTCGTCCTTATTTCAAATTTGCACCTTCTGGCGCGTGCCTTACTTTATGACGCGTTGCTTCGCAACGTGTCTGCTGCTGACTGGTCGCCCTTTCAGGGTTATATCTATTGTTTCTTCTACCCCTTTTTCTTTTTCCATCTTTCCCTTATACGCTATTTCGTCTTTGGATAAATACTTTGCGCCGCTCTCTCTTTCTGGTTCAAGACTCCTCGCATTCTCTTTCACGAAGGTACAAGGTACACATCCTTTTTCTTTTCTCTTTGTTTCTTCCTTGTTGGCCATGGCTAGAACTAAGAAATCCTCTGAAGAGGGAGATCCTCAAAGGTCCTCCGGGGAAGAAGTAATTGATACCACTCCCACTTCTTTGTACACACTGCCCTTAATTAACCGTAGACTTGCTGGGTTTTCTGAACGATTTCCCAAGGAATATCCCGTGCATCCTGCTTCTGAGTCACTTCGACTGAACAGCATTTTGCCCGGAAATAGTAGAATGTTGTATGCTAAGCTCTTCGATCATGGGTTTCGTCTCCCTCTTGACCCGCTTGTAAAATTGTTGTTGGCTGATTCTGATTTGGCTCCGGCTCAGTTGAGTCCTAACGCGATTTGCGTTGTTAGTGCTTTTGCCGCACTGTGCCGTTTCAAGGGAATAGAATCTCCCACCTTAGCGTTGCTTCATGACATTTTCCAATTGTACTCCCGTAAAGGGGTGATATCGATATCGCCTCGCTACGAAGACGGTTCTTTGAAGCCCTTTACTTGGAAACTAATGGGCATTGAGTCTTCCATTCCTCACTGGAAAGAGGAATTTTTTATTGTTGATCTGCCTGAGCCGTTGTGGAGGGCTGGCTTCAACGAAACAATTAAAGATGGGGCTTGGGGTCATCGGAAACCCCTTTCCGACCCGGAGGATGGCTGGTTGAAGACGCTGCTTCAATTTGATTTTAGCGTTGATGCCCGAAAAGTGGCCAACGGGTTGCCCGTGGAACAGTGCAAGAAGGGTGAGCGTTTGGCCTTTTTTCTTTTGCGTTGTCAAGAAGTACTAACGCTAACGTTTTGTGATTGTGCAGTGCCTCCGCCTGGTTGGGAGCTCGAGTATTTCCGAAGGAGGAGGAAACAGGAGGCGAAAAAGAAAGCTGCCGCTGAAGCTAGGGCTGCTGCTGCTAACGCTGAGGAAGGGGAGGCCACTGCTACCGCTAACGTTACGGGCCCTCGGGTTGTAAGACAGAAAAGGCCTAGGAAAGCACGTGCTGCCCCATCCGTTTCATCCCAGACTGTTGTCTCTTCAGAGGCTACGGTTGATCCGATTCTTGTTGGGATTCCTCTTGTGTCCTCCACCACTCAGGTGAGCATTTTTTTTTTTTTTTTTAAAACTTTCGTCTTTCTTTTTTGCACAGTTTCCTTATCACGTTCTGCGTTATTTAGGAAGTCGTTGCTGCTTCTGTCCCTTCTACCTCCCAGAGAGATATGGGTATCGCTGATGTCCTTCGTGAGCGTCAGAAGAAGGCTCGCTATGATCTTCCGAATAGCCCTTCTTCCTCGGCCGCCAATCGTAGTTCGAGTGCCCTTGGGGGCGAGGGTGTATCTGCTGATCAATCGGAACCTGTTGATTTTGGCGGTCAACCCCATGTGCCTCCTGGTTCTCCGATCCATTCCGCGCACACCCCAATGGGCTATGATTCTGATGCCCTTAATCCTGAGGTGCCCGGAGGTAATGAGGTCTCGATGCCTAACGTGGAGGGCTCCACTAGCCGGCCAGCTTCTCCTGGTGCATTGTTCTTTGTTACGATGCCCCATCCAACTATTGTGAGGGGTGGCCCCGCCCCTGCCTTAATGGCTGGTATCTCTCCCTACGAGCCTCCTCTCATGCCGACTCATCACGTTAGCTTGCGCTCCTTTAGGGACAGTATTCTGCAGTTTCCTGCCGATGCTAATCATGAGACCGTGATTTCCTCTACCGCTTATCTGGTGGCAGAGATTCTGTCTCTTCCAAGAGAGAGGGATGCCTTTGTGGCTCGGGGCGAGCAGGGGCGCATCAATTTCCTTCGCTCTCAGGCATTTTCTATGCTTTGCCATCTTCACTATATGGATGAGGAGAATGCCAGAGCTGCAGCTAACGGGCAAGGAGAGGTAAACAGGCTGCTGGAAGAGCGACAACGTCTTGAAAATGCCCTTGCTGCTGCCAACGAAAGTATGGAGACTGCTCAGGGAGAGGCTATCGCGGTTAAACAAGAGTTGGAGGCCGCTAAGTTAGCTTTGGAGGAGGAGAAGCGACAACGCGCTGATCTGGCCATACGCCTCTCTTAGGAGGAGAATAGCTTGCGTCTGGAGAGACAGAGGAATGCTGAGCTTTCTGCCGATTCCTCCCTTAACACTGAGAAGAACCGTTGGTACTTAGAGCAGGGTGGGGGAATCATGTCAGAAGCCGTGATGCATCATTATGGAGTTGAGGAGCTCCGTATTGAAGATCTCTCTGCGTATTTGACAAGAGAGCCTCCTCCATTACTGATAGCGGTTTCTATCAGTGGAAGGCTGCTCAGCAAGGAGGGGTCAACGCGCCGCCCAATCTTTAGACTTTTTGTTGTTTAGATGTTTTACATTTTTGTGGCTGACGGGCCCGTCTATATTTTGTACTTTAAACAATGTCGGCCTTGACTTGGCTAATCCACTCTTTTTGGATAGAAGTTCTTTATCTGCTTTTCTTCATAATGCCGTTTGATCACTTGTCCGCGTGGGACGTTTGGCGTTAGGTTTCCACAGACGCATAGTTTCGCGTTGTATCCCGTTAGCTTTTCATCAGCTGCATTCAAGTAGCATGTCCATTATATCCTTCGATAGCCTCTCTGAGTGTAAATCAGCGTTGCTTCCGCATCTGCTGCACTTATATTCCTGCCGTCCCTCGTTGTCAGAAGGGGCTTTACGTCTGTTTCAACGTTGTTGTTGCAGTATGGTCACCTCTCTGTCATCGTTTCACCGGGTATCAACCGCGCGGCTATTAGTTAGGATTTATTTTGTTTCTTTTCTGCCACAGATAGGCTCCAACATCGCTTCACCGGGTATCAACCGCGCGGCTACTAGTTAGGATTTCTTTGTTTCCTTTTCGCCACAGATAGGCTCCAACATCGCTTCACCGGGTATCAACCGCGCGGCTACTAGTTAGGATTTCTTTGTTTCCTTTCCGCCACAGATAGGCTCCAACATCGCTTCACCGGGTATCAACCGCGCGGCTACTATTTAGGATTTCTTTGTTTCCTTTCGCCACAGATAGGCTCCAACATCGCTTCACCGGGTATCAACCGCGCGGCTACTAGTTAGGATTTCTTTGTTTCCTTTCCGCCACAGATAGGCTCCAACATCGCTTCACCGGGTATCAACCGCGCGGCTACTAGTTGGGATGTCTTTGTTCCTTTCGCCACGATAGGCTTTGGGGAGTGCCTCGTCTTAGTGAGCTGTCTGATCAGGACCAGCCATCACAAGGATAGGACTTTTCACCCCCAAGCGTTGTACCTCTCGTCCGTGAAATCGTGCCTCGTCTCAATGGGCTGTCTATGTGAGCACGGTTACCACAAGGATAGGATTTTCACTTCCAGGACGGAGTTAGTCTCTCCTTGGGGCGTGCCTCTCCTTATGGGGTTACCACAAGAATAGGATTTCACTCCCAAGGATTCCAGGGCGTGCCTCATCTTAACGGGCCGTCTATGTGAGCACGGTTGCCGCAAGGATAGGATTTTCACTCCGGGGAGCCGTTTGGGGTCGTGCCTCGTCTTAATGGGCCGTCTATGTGAGCACGGTTACCACAAGGATAGGATTTTCACTCCCAAACGCCTTGTTATGCCAGGGCGTGCCTCTTCTTAATGAGTTGTCTGATCAAGACCAGCCATCACAAGGATAGGATTTTCACCCCTGGCATTCTTCGCTACCTGCATATTACCAGTAGCAAACGCACGGTGAATATCTCAATATTCATTTATTAGAATAACTTTGATGTTACCCGATTAGCTCCTGGCGTGGTATAACCTCAACCGAGCGATGTTCCAAGAGTTCTGCAGGGGCGTTCCCTCGAGCGTTTCCAGATGGTATGCTCCTTTTCCCACAATGCGGGTGACACGATACGGTCCATCCCAGTTTGGACTGAGTTTTCCCATACGTTGTCCTGCTGCCCGTCTGTCTCTGAGCACTAAATCTCCGGTTTTGAGCAATCGCTCCCTCACTTGCCGGTTGTGATATTGTGCCATTTTCCTTTTGTAGTGCAGGGTTTTCAGGAGGGTTTCCTCGTGTGTTTCTGGTAGAGTATCGAGGTTAGCTCGTAACCTTTCTTCATTGTTTTCTTCTTTGAAGTGAGCCACCCGGAGGCTCATCATGCCAATCTCGACTGGTGTCACAGCTTCGGTTCCGAATGCTAACGCGAACGGGGTCTCTCCCGTGCTGGCCTTGACAGTCATGCGGTAGGCCCATAGTACATATGGCAATTCGTCTGGCCATTTCTTCTTGGACCCTTCCAAGTTTCTTTTGATGCCACTAAGGATGCTGCGGTTAGTTACTTTCGCCTGGCCGTTGGTTTGGGGATGTGCCACAGAGGAGAATCTTTGCTCTATCTGGAACTCTGCACATTGATCCCTGAAGAACTGGCTTGTAAATTGTGTCCCGTTGTCGCTAACTAGCACGCGTGGTACTCCAAATCGCATGATGACTTGGTGTTTGAAGAAACGCCAAATTTTTTCGGTGGTGATGGTAGCTAACGCCTCAGCTTCGGCCCACTTTGTGAAGTAGTCTACTGCTACGACCACGGATTTTAACTAAGATCTAGCCTTTGGAAACGGGCCCAGGATGTCAATCCCCCATTTTGCAAACGGGCACGGTGCGACTATTTCTGAAATTGGCACAGCAGGTTTTCGAGGAATCTTAGTATATTCCTGGCATTTCTGACAGGTTCTCACGAAGTTATGACAATCTCGTCGAATGGTGGGCCAGTAAAATCCCGACCGAAAGACTTGGGCTGCCAGGGTGCCGCTAGCAATGTGCATGCCACATATCCCTTCGTGAATTTCACGTAACACATGTAAGCCTTCTTGCTCCGTTATGCATTTAGCGGCCGGATGGGAGAAATATCTTCGTATTAACTCTCCGTTATAATATGTGCATCGTGCTGCCCGTTTTAGGACTTTCTTCTTCTCTGTATGGTCTCCCGGTAGTTTATTATGTTTCAGATATTCTATCACTGGGATCCTCCAATCATTTTCCATTTCTTCCACACAGAGCGATGCCTGCTCTTCCATGAAAGAAGGTATAGGCAGTTCTCCATAGCGTACGTCACTGGGTATTGAGGCTTCCGGATTGGCTGCCATCTTGGCGAGGCTATCGGCCTCTTCATTGTTTTCTCTAGGAATGTGCTCAAAGATGACCAGGGTGCCTTTTTCCTGTATCTTTGACAACTCATGCTTCACTTTGGCTAAGTATTGGGCCATGATGGGTTCTCTGGCTTGGGAGTTCCCCAGAACCTGATCCATTATTAGCTTGGAATCTCCTCGGATCTTTAAACGTGTTCTGTCTTCCTTCTCCCCACCGGGAGTGGCTCCGATAGAGAAACTGTTTCCAATTCTGAGTCCTGCCAGCAGCGCTTCGTATTCAGCCGCATTGTTGGACAATGGCTGCAGGATTCTGATGGCGTATCGCATCTCCAGGCCGTTTGGTCCAACTAAGAAAACTCCTGCGCCAGCTAATTCTTGATTTTTTGCTCCATCCACGTGGATGACCCACGTATCTGTATATGTCTCCGGAGACGGTAGGCATGGACTTTCTGCTTCTTCCTCCAACAGATCTGTCTTTGTGTCCTTTGTGAATGTGCACTCAGCTATAAAGTCAGCTTACGCTTGGGCCTTGACGGCTGGTCTAGCTTTGTATTGCAGCCCGTATTGTTCGAGCTCGATAGCCCAAATTAGCATTCTTTCTGAAGATTCAGGTTTTCTGAAGATTCAGGTTTTCTGAAGATTCTTCTCAACGGCTGATCCGTGAGTACAATGACGGGGTGGGCTTGGAAGTATCGATCCATCTTTCTCGTGGCTTGCACTAGAGTGAGTGTTATCTTCTCGATAGGAGCGTATCACAGTTCGGCATCTTTCAATATGTGACTCACGAAGAATACAGGACGATGCACGTGCCCTTCACTTCGCACAAGGACGGTGCTGACTACCTCGTTAGCTATTCCCAAATATAGATATAGTTCGTCGCCGGGCTCAGGCCTCGTCAGCACTAAATCTGATGATAGGTAAGCTTTTAGTCCTGCAAACACTTTCTCACATTCCTCTGTCCATCCGAAAGGAGCCTTGTTGCGGATGACTTTGAAGAAAGGCAAACATCTCTCGCCTTGCTTAGATATGAATCGCCCCAACGCAATGATGCGCCCGGTTAACTTCTGTATCTCTTTGACAGTTCGCGGGGATATCATATCCTGGATGGCTTTTATCTTTGACGGGTTGGGTTGGATGCCCTTCTGGCTGACCACATAGCCCAGGAATTTTCCCGTTTGGAATGCGAACATGCACTTCCGCGGGTTTAACTTCATCTTGTGTTTTCTCATCACATTGAAAACTTCTTGCAAGTCAGCGAGGTGCTCTCTGAAACTCCGACTTTTGATCAGGATGTCGTCTACGTAGGCCTCTACATTTCTCCCGATTTGATTTTCAAAAACTTTGTTTGCCATTCGCTGAAATGTTGCACCAGCATTCTTTAGCCCAAACGGCATTGCAGTATAGCAGTATGTAGCTCTAGGAGTAATGAAGGCAGTTTTTTCTTCGTCCTCTACGGCCATAGGGATTTGGTGATATCCGTAATTCGCATCTAGGGAGCTTAGATAAGCATACCCAGCGGTTTGATCGACTAACTGATCTATTCGCGGAAGGGGATAACAGTCCTTGGGACAAGCATTATTTAGGTCAGTAAAGTCGATGCACATGCGCCAATCCCCGTTAGGCTTTGGGACTAACATAGGATTAGCTAGCCAGGTCGGGTACTGGACTTCTCGAATGAACCCCGCCTCTGTGAGCTTTAGCAACTCCTTTTCGATGGCTGCTATCTTTTCCGATGAAAAAACACGTCACCTTTGTTGAACAGGCTTGGCGTCAGGACTAACGTTCAGCCGATGTTCTGCGACTTCCCGAGAGATTCCGGGCATGTCTGCTGGTTTCCACGCAAACTCTCCCTTGCATTTCCTCAACAGCCGGATTAATTGCGCGTTCTCTTCAAGGCTTAGTTTCTCACTGGCTAAGAGATTCGTTTCACTATCCTTACCGATAGGGATTGATACCATCTGATCTAGCGGCTGAGTGCGCTTTTCTTCTTTATCATCGAAAGGATCGTCTGCCACACAAACGTAGCGGTCACAACTCCTTTGAGTCATAAGTAAGTAGCATTCGACTGCCAACTTTTGGTCCCCTTTGATTGAGACCACGCCGTCCCATGAGGGATATTTCATCCGCAGGTGTTTTTGAGATATGGCCACTCCAAAACGATTAAGGAATGGTCGCCCCAAAATGGCGTTATACGGCAACGTTAGGTCTACAACCAGAAATAGTAGCTCTTCGGAGCGTTTGGATGTGTCTTCTCGGAAGTACACCGGCAGGGATGTTATTCCGGCTACCGGAATTGGTACTCCATCAATCCCAATAATTGGCCTCGTGCAAGGCGATAGCTCACCGTCAGGTCGTTTCATCAAGTTGTACGCTTCCAATGAAAATAGATTCACTGCACTCCCGTTATCGACAAGGGTCCTTCTTACCCCATGACTTCCAATGACGGGCGTCACAACCATCGCGTCATTATGCGGGAAGACGATGCCTTTTTCGTCCTCCTCTGAGAAAGACAATATCATTCTGTCTAAGGCGCTTATCGCCTTGATTTTCATTTGCGCGTTCTCCCGTTTGCGCTTTTCTCCGGGGTTGGGCATTTGCGGCATAATTTCCTCGCAATAGGGTGCTCCCCCTGCAATGATATTTATCATAGGCATTTGGTCGCTATCGATAGTGAGCGCTTCTCTATTTGGCCCGAGGGGAACTGCGTTAGCCCCTGTAGCGTGCGAGGGCGCTTGCCTCTGCTCAGTTGTATTTCCAGTTGGGTTGTTTCTGGCTTCCTCCCTGGCCTTTGTGGCAAATTCCCCAAGGTAGCCCTCTTCGACCAATCGCTCTATAGCCGATTTTAACTCTCTACATACATCTGTTGAGTGTCCCTTGACCTTATGGAATTTGCAGTATGCATTTTCTCTTCCTCCCATGATTACTCCCGGTTTCACGGGAGCTGGGTAACGGATAGGCAAATTTCTCTGTTGGACTATTGCTAAGATCTCCGCCCTTGGGAGTATGAGAGATGGGAGGTCAGGATCGTATATCCGGCCCTTTGGCGGGTCCGTTTGCTTCCGAGTGGGGGATCCTCCAGATCTTCCTTTTGAGAAATTGCCCCTCTGCCGGTTAGAGGTCTTGGTGTTATGTTCTTTCTGCTGCCCGGGATCCTCGGTGGGTTTAGCGTCAGGGGCATTGCTGTTCAAGACGTTAGGGGCCACATATGGGTCCGCCGGCATGCCTCGGATCCATTCTCTATTTTCTTCCTCTTCCATTCTCGCATAGTTATGCGCTTTCAACCTCAATGCATCCAGGGTCGTTGGGGGGTCCACCGTTAGCGTATCTTTCAGTTTACTGTATCGACAATTGCGTTTCAGGGCCTCAATCGCAAAATCGATAGTGACCCCCGGCGTTAGGGACATTTCAAGATCAAATCGTCCTAAGAAATCGTTCATCGATTCTTGTGGTTTTCGATGGATATCGAACAGCGCAGCTGCTGACTTTCTGATAGGAATAGCCGTGCTAAACCGACTTTTGAATTTTTCTTCCAACTGACAAAAATTATCGATAGACCCGGCGGGGAGCCCCTCGAACCATAGACGTGCCACTCCTGACAGCGTCATTACAAAAATTTGACACAATGCTGGTCACTGCGCGTTTGGAATTGCACGAAATCCTTCACCTTATTGAGGTGAGAAATGGGATCTTTTGTGCCGTCATATGATTCTGCTGGGAGTTTCACATGTCGATGGACTCTGTGGTGCCTGACACGGTAGCTGAACGGATGACCCACGTTAGCATCGGGGATCCTACGAGGCTGACGCTGATGTGGAATTTCAGCGTCGTACCTGGGATTTTGAGGGTCATATTCCTGATGTCTCCTAGGAGAACGACTACGGCTCCTTGGAGTTCGAGCTCGTCGACTTCTGCTGCTAGATCTCTCGCTGTATCTGGGAGATGAATCTCTCACTATATCTCCCCGTCGATCATCCCAGGGCTCCCTATACTCGTCACGCTGGCGGACTGCTTCGGGGATAGAGATTCCTCCCCTGTATTGTCCAGACTGGTCGGCAGGTCCGCGCGTGAATGGTGGGATGTTTATGGGAGCCAAGGGGAAAGGTAAGGAGGACAGGAGTGCCCTAGACTGTTGGGGCGATAAGGGTCGTTCGGTGACAAGGGACGGGGTGAAAATTACTTGGGAGGACACACCAGGTCTTGAGGCATGAGGAGTAAATCCCGCAGCCATCTCTGTCAGTTGATCCAGTTGAGCTTGGAGAGCTGCTATTGAATTCACGAAAGGGTTGTCCGCTTCTCCCATCATAGATCTTCCCGCTTGGGGGGTAGGATGGCTGGTTCCTGCTATATGGGAGAAGGGAGAGCAAATCTGGAATGTAACTTCTTCTGAACTTGACCCGCGAGGAAGATCTAACTCTCCTGCGGCGACGTCCTGCCCTGGGGTGGGGGCATCAGAGGTAGCGAAGGGAAACAAGCGTCTGCGGGTGTTGTATGGGATGTTGGAAGTTCAGGACAGCGCCGGATCTGACTCCGAGGCCATAATCCTTCTAGCTTCGGGGAGGAGGAGCTTGGTTATTAAGGATGCTCACTTAATAGAACCAAAACTCTCAACGAGAGCACCAATTTGATAATAATTTGTCTTCTGCCGAAGGATGTATGGCGGAGCAGCTCCTCTCAGATCAGTGTACGCGACGGTCCACAGTACCTGCAATGCGCCGGAGGGGGTCTCCGGCGGAAACACTCTGATGCTTAAGTCAGTATGTGTACTGAAATTGGCAGAGTTTTGGCCAGTCAAGTCCGTTTACCTGCCTCCTTTGTGGGGGAGGTATTTATAGAAGAAAGGGGGCGTTCCCGCCCGAGTAAACGGGTACGGAGCTATCGCTCGCGTTAGGGTCTGTGATTCGCCCTTATCGTGATACGCTACCTCGGCGGTAGGTGTTTAGGTAGATATTGCCGCGGTAGGATAGTGGCCGGAGCGTTAATCCTGACGCGTGGTTTCCTCTAGGGGTGAGATAACTCCTTGAGCCAAGCAGGAGGTCCGTGAGAGGAGCCGGTAGGGCCCCGTTAGCCTCTGTAGCGTTAGCCTTTGGGGAAGGTAGCAATCTCGTCCCTACCGTGGTGGTGCGAAACAGTAGCTATGCCTCTTCCCACCGGGTGATAGACGAAAATACCCTTTCTTTTAGGTGGATTGTTATCACCATTTGTCACGATTGGTCATAATTGGGAACTTGAATTAGACCATAAATCCCTAAGGAACGAACCTCTTTTCACTTGCTACAATATCAATTGTTTCATTGTGCTAAGTTGTAAGCATATTATTTTTGAAAGATTCGGCACCCATCACATGCATAAATATATGTTCCATCAATTGCACCAACGCAATCCTAAAAAACCAAGAATTTTATAAAAGACTTAAATCAATATATATACACACATGTAAAATAATTTGAAAATGCCGCATAATACCTTAAAATATGGCATATATTTATTGTTATTATGAAACTGTGGTGAGATATCCCTGAAATGAGAGTTACTTGGTTTTATTATGTCTTTTGATAGCCGGTAAACCGTTTCCAATATTTCATGAATGCATCTACTGATAGGTTCGCTTGAATGTTGAAATCGGTCACGTGCTTGACTATTAGAAGCTCCCAAAGCAATAATGTATAAAAATATGCATAGTTTTTTTAAAGTTCACATTCTTAGTGAACCCTTTAATCCATAAGTTGATTCTAACTCTTGACATAAATGAAATATAGTAATGTTATCCATTCTAAACATATTTATTGTTTGATCATCGTGACCAAACAACACCTCTTGTAACCATTTAAATCCCGTCTGAAATGATGTCATACATGGTTCTGTGTACATGTATGTATAAAAATATGTACTTATAGTTGTTGCCGCTGTTGTTGTTAATTGCCAAAATATTTCATCATCTTCTTCAAAATCATTGGGTTCATCATCCATATCTATACACAAACATGAAAAAATAAATTAAATTACGAGAAATAGTGAAATGCTTGTACCTTTAATTTAATTTCCGATTCAAATATTATCTTTCGACATTCGAGTGTATACATGAAAAAGCTAAACATAGACGAGTAGAGAATCTTACTAGTGAACTTGCTTGCGAATACTTTAATAAAACCATATATGAATGAATTTGTGTGTGTGTGTGTGGGTAGGATCAATTATTTCTTTTGGTGAGAAATCAAATGGGAACGAACCACCAATTTATAGATGATAATTTATGGTCTCCCTTGGCAATTATTATGGGTACGAATCACTAATGAATGAAGGCAAGTTCACCACAACAAACTTTAGTATATTGTTATTTCAAGCAGTAATAATTGAGCAGGAAAAAGTGAAATTCAACCCATTACTTTAGGCTTTGTCTTTGTCTAAAGGCAACTTGCATGCATGGTCACTTCTACAAGTAGTAAACAACAGGAAAAAGGTGGGCAACTTGCATGCATGGTCACTTCTACAAGCAGTAAACACAACAGGAAAAAGGGAAAAGTGTAGTTACAAGTTGTGTCAAAATTGTTTCTTGTCTTTTCCTTTTCACCAAAACTAATAAACATGGAATGCAAGAAAATTGATGGTTGCTTCTCTCGTATAGCAAAACAACAAACAACAAATGACATTCAACAACATGGTGTTTGCTTTTTAAAAACTTGTTCAGCTCCTTTTAATCAAGCACAACTAATGACATTTAATACCAATCATTATCACACAAAATCAGTTGCATTAATACATAAATAAAATTACAAACAATCAAGAACTTATGATAATAAAGGTTCAATTCCAAAGTAGAAATAACTTTGAAAAACAAAGGCATTGCCAAACTACTACAATAAAATGAACTTAACTATGTCGTTCATTAAATTGATGCTCCACTCATGCATAGTTTTGTTCGATTGTTGAGAGCCGACCACACATTTCTCTCTTCATTTTTTTTTTCAATCAAAGTTGTTGCAAAAACAAACATCGCACCCATAAGCAACGTTTTCAAATCTTCAAACACCTCCCCAATACTACTTCCAGGAAATTCTTTTTCCCTCTCCCACTTTCGCTCTCACTCCCGCTCCCTTTCTTCCTCTTTCCATTGAGATGTTACGGTACTCCTTACTGAAACTGAGCTGACCAAACTCTTGATTGCTCTGATAGCATTTATGCTCCTCTACATTTCCTTTTCCCTTTGTTGTTAGGGTTCTGCTGTTTAGAACTAGGCTGACCAACACTCCTATTTTTCTTATTTCCTCTTTGCACACTATCGTTAGTACCAACAAATAAGTTTTCTAGGCTATCCTCAAAAGTTGGCAGCTGAGTAGAGTCGCCTTCTCCTTCTTTAGAACCATCCTCATCCTCATCATCAGTAGGTGTGCTCCTTTCATTAGCTTCAAGTGATATCATAAGCTCACCTATAGCCATTATGCCTCCATACATGGCATCCGTTTTATGACAAAGTGCAAGCTCAATTTTTGCATGCCTAAAAACATGAAAATTTGTATTTTCCTACATATAACTAAAAAAATCAGAAATAATAGTAAGAAAATCATAACATTACAGAAACTATTAAAAATGTATTTTATGTTAGATAAATTAACATTATCTTTTCATTCCATCAAGTTTCATCTGCTCCAATTGTCCGTTTATTAGGATCTCATCCTAATCCAGTGTCATTGTGAAGCAACTCTTTCCAAAGTTTCCACTCTTTCTTCATTGCGTCCCATTTGTTCTTAAGTTGATCCTTATCATAGTCTAATCCAGAAAGCTTTTTAAATTCTGCAATAAAAAACACCCACCCTTCCTTACTAAAATGCATCCCTAGCCTCATGCCTTTGTCAATGACCCGAATGGAAACATCACATAGAATGTGTATTGTTTTGTCATTCCAAACAACTTTGGGCCCTCTTCCGCTTCCTTTAGATTTCATCTACAATAATACATGAGATTAAACAAGATTTAAGTAACAATTAAGAAACAACAGATAAGCATGGGAGGAATAAAAAATATATAAACCGAAATAATGAGATAAATCGGCAAGGAACCAACCTACAATATGACCAATTACCACCCATCATATCAAATAACATAGCATAAAAACAACTAGCCTATACCCCATAAACATTTCACTTCAGTAGCATCAATATTAGAGCCTCTTCCTGTGAAATAAACCAACATCCAAAACTAGATTTCGTACTGAAACAACTCAACAAGTGGATCAAAAAGGCAAACAGTATAAGTATTATATCCAATTATCTAAAACCTCATTCAAGCTTGCCTTGAATACAAGTCAAGGCAACCTGAGATGAAAAGAACTCTTGTTTGTTCCAATATGCCATATCCGTAGTGCTTGCTAAGGTATTTAACATAAAAAGGAACTGTAAAAAAAAGCGTTGACAACTCATTTGTTTCAACAACAAAAATAGTCTAATCTTGGTTGCCAAACATCAACGCATAAACCCAATAACGAGACACTGAAAAACACATACCAAGAACATAATTATATCTTTCTTTCAGAATATCAAAGAAATACTAGTATTTATTACTAGAGAAACAACCAAACAAGGTAAGGTTTTTGAGCTCTACTATGAATTCTATTTTTATAGAGAAAAAAGAGATAATAATAATAGCAACAGTCATAGTATCAAATAATTAGCATCAAGCTAAAGACTAAGGAAGAACCAAAATAGGAAATCCTAAAATTGATGAGCCGAAAATCGATCGGTTCCAGACTATCTTCGACTAATTTGAAGACCCAAATTGATTATTTAAGAGTGACCACGGTGCATACGTGTGTGGTAGAGATACAGGGAGGGGTTGCTGATTGTCGAGATATGAGACTTATTCCTAAAATGAAACACCACTAATTCATTATCCACTCGTAAAACATCAGATTTATCTTCAAATGAGACAACAAATCTAGAACAAAATAAATGTCCATTTATGAATTCTCATGATCCAAAACACATCAAATTCATAAGCTACAAAATTAGTAACATAACATTAGAGATCAAACAACAAGGTAAAAGAATAATGGAGTAGCATGAACACACACGTTTCTCTTTTCATAGACATCAAATCAAAATGCAGAAGGATAACCTGGGATTTTGGGGACCACAGTAAATATATGGAAAGACAACACCATTTAGGATTTACTCTAAATGTCTATGAAATAGAGACCGACATTGACTGTTGATAAATTAAAGAACGATAATTGTACCATGTACTGAAAACAAATGTCCCATGAAGAACAAGAAATAGTTGTAAATAGTGGCAGATTGCATAGAGAGAGGAGATAGGAGAAGAAACGTGTGGTTGTTGTTGCTACAAGTATTTGATCAACATGTACATGATGACAACCAGAACCACAATCCCGACAACTGCTAAAAGCATGGACATGCAGGAGCAACCACCTTTCGTACGCTTATTCAATACAGCCAGATGCTTCTGAACACGCTGTTACAGATGTTTGCAAAAGAAAATGTAATGACTTTCGTTGTGTTAACAAATTAATGCATATAAGAGGTGTATATGTACATGCTCGTATCAGAAACTGAAAATGACCTAAAAAATCTAATGTCTTTACGCCTTTTTTAAGTAAATCCCAGAGATAAACAAAGTACAACCTCACTACAATTAGAGGCATCTGGTGACAAACAGAAAAAAGGATTGTACTATCACAAAAAATAATGTTGTAGATATAGAAAACAACTTCATAAGGTCTACAAAGTCATAATTATCCAGCTTTGAGGTGATATGTGCGACAACCAGCCTATGGCACACCATGAGTTCATGGTCTAGCAGTTTAACTCTATAGGACAATCAACTAGAAAGAATCTTGGTTGACAAAATTTGATTGAGCCTTAATTGCAGTATTTTTTACCACTAGTTCTCTTGCAATTTTGAATGGTATGCTACTGATTTCAACAGGAATCATTTGATTATTGTAGGAAACAACTTTGGAGAGGAAGAGAGAAGAAAGAGGGGAATTAAGCATGATTTAGGGAAAATTGGGAGTAGTAGGATTCTTGGCTGATTTCTAGGCCAAGACTGGGAAGTCATCTCTCTTGACCAAGACAGACTCGCTTGACCAATCCATCACCCTAGAGAAATCTATGAAGCAAATAGCGGATTGAGAGTGCTGGCAGATGATTCTTTCCTTCCCTGACGATTGAATAACATTAATCACGGACGGATTGTAGATGTGCCCCACTATTTTCGTTCTGATAGGATTCTTTTTTTAGGAAAGAGAGAAATTCAAATACAATTAAGAGTTGATTAGGATTTTATTTTCCTTTATTTTCGCCGTTAGCTATTTTCTAGGAAGAGAAGACTACTTATGCTCTTCCTAGGATTTTTAGAAAGGGATTCTGCCGTCGCCGGGTTTGAATCTCTTCTCTGATTTTCTATCACAATTTCATATACACTTTGCTCCTTCAGCAACGAAGGATTTTTCATTATCATAATTAATTATTTATTTTACTTTCGACCATGAGTATGAGTAGCTAAGTTCATCCTTATTAGTAGAGGTAATTGAAGCATGAGCATGAGTACGCATGAGACCTAATCGATCTTATCATTCTTTAATTCTGCATTTAATCAATCTCGTAATTATTTCTAATGTATTTTCTGTTTGATATTAGACCTGATCAATCTAGGATTGAATAGATCACGCAACCGTCATTCTTCTTGGCCATGGATTATTGACTAAGAGGATCAAACTAGACACCTACGTGCTAGCGGAACATCCGCGAAATGGTAGGGAGAAAGGTTAATCAGACCCAGCCCCGATTGATGCCCAAGGATACTAGTCTAGAGTTGTCTTCCCCTAGTCGTTCATCAGCCAACTCAGTAAACCCTTTAACCAGCAAGGTGCTAGTTGGTTAGGCATCATCTCTAAGTGTACTTAAGGTGGTGTTGAAACAGGAGGAAAGCAAGGATCATAAGCGTACCTTGATCCTATAGCAACTCTGTAGATTGAAGATGAATACCCCTACGTCGATGATTGTAACTCATGTCTCATAGCTGCCAGCCTCAACTAGGAATTTTCCTCATATTTGATATCTATTTCATTGATCTACCGTCTTGACCAAGAACATCATTCTTGGCCAAGACAGTTGCCTATTTTATTTACTTTCCAGTTTAGTTTTAAAACACAAAAACCCTCAATTTTCACCTAAGTGTTATTACTGGTCTTTACAACCATACACAAAAGTCATACCATAGCTCCCTGTGGATCGAACCTCTTGCATGCTATCTACAATTAACTTGTGTTTAGAAGCGAGTTGTAACTTATATTTATTTTTTACGGATTCGACACCCATCAAATTTTGGCGCCGTTGTCGGGGAGTTAACAAATACTGATCTTTGTGTTTTCTTATTTTATGACCAGGTCATCTTGCGAAGCATTGATACCTTTCAATCCCGAGCTGACTAGAGTAGAGAAAGAGAATATAAGCAGAGCCAAAAGAAGACTAGTACTACTTAGTCCACCTAGAGAAGAATATCTTGATCAAGATCACTTTCTTGACCAAGACATAAACCAAGAAGAACAAGAACCAAATCCAATAATCAACATGGAACAACCAATATAACAAACTCTCAGGCACTTGAACCAAGGAGCAGAACAAGAAACTTACTCTTGTCTTAATCTACCACTAGTGGATCACGACTGGGTAATCAAGAACAATGCCATCCATAACTTTAAAAAGTTTCATTGACATTCCAACGAGAATCCCTACATTCGTCTGAAGACTTTCCATTTGGAGTGTGAGGCTCTTAAACCTCGAGACGTTCCCATTGAGAGGGAGAAACTGAAAGCTTTCCAGTGGTCATTAGAGTATTCGGCGAGGAGCTGGTTCTACAATCTACCTCACAATACCATCGATACTTGGGCTCAAATGTCAAGAGCCTTCTTGAAAAAATACTAGAATGCAAGCAAAATCGGAGCAGTAAGAAAGAATCTCATTTCCATCCAACAAAAGGGAACCGAGAGCTTCGGAGAGTACCATCAGAGATTCAAAGATTTGCAGGACATCTGTCCTACACATGGAGTGACTGATCAAGCTCTTGTTTAGTACTTCTATGATGGAATGAGTCAGGGCGACAAAGAAAGAGTTGATGCAGCAGCTGAAGGAGCTTTGCAAGACGTCACTCCAACTCGAGCCAAACTACTGCTTCAAACTATGGTTGATAACAACAATAATTATGGCTCCTCAAAGCATTCTAACCCTACTGCTTCCTCTGTTAATTCAATTGCTATAGAACAATAAATTTCTAGCATTGCTAATTTTATTCAAAATCTTTCTACAGGTGTTCCTGGCCAAGACAACAACCAAGGCGCTACTGTGAGTGTATGCGGGGTATGCTGCCAAACCGACCATCACACTAATCATTGTTCCATGCTTTAACCACAGACAGTAGAGGAGCTCACTACTCAGTTGAATGCTGCCTATGGTTGCAATCAGAACCAACAGAATAAATACCCTCCAAACAACAATACTTACTCAAATACCTATAACCCTGGTTGGAGGAGCCACCCAAATTTCATTTGGACTCAAAATCAGCTTCAAACCAAATCCACCTCCAAAAATTTATTCCTAGACCACCCTAGAACCAAAATAACCCACCTCTCCAATTACCTGCACCTCCACAACAATTACAAATTACTGGTCCTACTCGTGATGATGAAATACACAAAAACTTCACTCAACACAGTGCTATGCTCGCAGACATACAGAAATAGCTGAAGCTACTGATGGAGGATAAGCAGAAGCAAGGGAAGTTACCATCTAGCACGATAGACAATCCCAATCATAATGTGAGCACAATTAGTTTGAGAAGTGGTGTACATTTACCGGAAAGAGCAGAGACAGTGGCATACGAAGAAGAGAAGGAGAGATCGAGGAACAAGAATTGGGAATAAATAATGGAATTTGAGAGGCAGTACAAGTGCAAGTCCCTAGAATAGATGGAGGAAGAAGAAGCTGAATAAATGGAAGAAGCAGAAAAAATCATAGTGATAGAGGACGAACCTTTCTTGACCAAGGAAGATTTCGAGGAAGAAGGAATGGCCAAGGAAGCTAAGAAGGGGGCTAGGAAGGAAGAAGAAACTTCCAAATAGAAGGAGAACGATGCACCTCTACCTTTTCCACCTGCACCTGCTAAGAAAAAAGAGAAGGAAGAAAAAGAATTTATGGAAATATTTAAAAGAGTGGCAATTAACATTCCAATGTTTGATTTGATCGCTAAAATCCCTAGCTATGCTAAATTCCTTAAAAGTTTATGTTCTGACAAAAAGAAACATGTAGGTGTTGAACAAAAAAACTTAACGAAGAATGTCTCTTCAGTAGTCCAGTCCAGACTTCTAGAGAAGTGCACGGATCAAGGCACCTTCGACATTCCTTGCAAGATAGGAGACAAGAAGATTGAGAAAGCCTTATGTGACTTGGGAGCTGGAATCAATGTACTATCACTTGCAGAGTATGAGAGACTTAACGTTGGAACTATGAAGGATACCCAAGTAATAATCCAGCTTACCGACAGATCCATCATTTATCCCAAAGGAGTTGCCGAGGACGTTTTAGTCCAAGTCAATGACATCATTTATCCCATTGATTTTTATGTTGTTGATATGAATATGGATTTTTCTACAAACAATTCTGATGTCCTCTTGGGTAGATATTTTCTAAGGACTACGAGAGCTTTGATTGATATTTTTCATAGATGTTTGACTCTTGAATATTGTGGACAGATTATTAAGTTTAACATGTATGATGCGGTGAGGCATCCAAGCGAGACGCACGACTTGAACTTCATGGATATTTATGAACCTTTTGCTAAGGAAGGTTTTGGACTAAGTAAATCTTACCCAATTGATTGTGATCTTATCAGGGATATAAAGGAAAGGAAGCAGGAGCAAGTGCAAGAAGGACCAGTCGTTTCATTAGAGACTGTGAAAAATTTGATGCTTTAAGTCCTTTAACAAGATAAAATTTCTGATCAAATCTTATATTTTTTTGCAGAGAGTACCAGAAGAGGCCAAGAAGATGAGTCTTGGCCAAGATAGGGGAGTTCACATCGCAAAACTCTTTTCGCCAAGAGCACTCATTTTTTACGCTTGTCCCTCAGAAAGTATAAAAGCACGGAAAATAAGGAGACAACTTCTACACTCCCCCAACTCCCCTGTCTTCTTCAAACATAACTACTCCCTCCCCTCTCAGGCAACTTCTCTTCTCCAACCTCCTAGCAACCGCCACAAACATAATGCCAAGGACTAAAGCCTCAATCTTAGCCGAACTAACTCTCCGACGCGAAAAGAATTCATCACACCCCACGTCGCCAACAACTAATATAATTCCCTCCGCTTCGCGTCCACCAAGAATTCCATCACCTCTGCCCGCCATGACCCCAAACTCAGCACCACCCAATTCGCCGCAGATAACCAACTCACAACTCCACTAGACACTATCTGTACAAGATTTTGCAGCCACAGTCCTCACTTTCGGCAAGAAATGGAAAGATAACCAGCTCCGCGAGGCACTATCTGTCGTCGATTTAGCACCACCAGCAACAGATGCCATGGACATCACGCCAGAAGCAACCCAACTATCGGCCGCTGACCCGAACCCTACCACCACTTCAGCAACGTAACCAGAGATAGGGATGAGCCGAATGGAACTGGCATCGGACACCGACTTTGATGAAATTCCTTTACAACGACTGTGGAAAAGGAAATTCAAGACGCTGGCGTCTGACCAGGCTGAAGAGAGGCGAGCCAAGATGAGGATGGACACTCTAACTCAATCCTTAACACCCCTGCACCTGTAACCGCCCCCGCTGCTATTCCTGGACAAAGGGTCAAGCAAGTGGCCCATAAAATTTCTCAGCCTAGGTGTGAAGCTGGACCCTCTTCTCCTGCCACCGAACACCGAAAGGGTAAAAAGCCCATGGCCCTCACACATGAGTCGAACGAATAATTTGAAAGTGACCACCTCAAGAGCATTACCAACATTGGTCAGTTAGTCAAAGGTACTAAACTCACTCTTCCAGCTCCTAATTTTAGTGGTTGGTTGACCTTTGATTCCCATGATGTCAAGGAAAGGTTAGAAACTTGGGTCAAGAATTGATACGATCCTGGTTCCTTAGGATGCGTAGCACCAATTTTGATCGTTGTTCAAAGACGGATTTCCCTGCGGAATAAGATAACTCACTTACACAATTTAAGTCTGCTGAACGCTAAGCAACAGCCACCCTAAATCCGAGCAAGAGAGGATCCTTGATGTTATTGGACTTGCACAATTTAAGTCTGAACGCTAAGCAACAGCCACCCTAAATCAGAACAAGAAGACAGACAACAAGTAGAATGCAATTCCAAGATTTACTTGTATACGACTCAAGTATTGCGGACTCAAGAAGAACAAGGTTCAACCAACTTGAACAAGGGGCGGAGATTGAAGAGAATATCTCAATTTATCAAATAACAGCCAAGTTTCTAAGGAGGCCAAGTGGCTCTTTATATAGGTTACAAGCAAACCCTAATTCCAAATAGGAATATTAAATAAAGTAGAACACTTAACTAATTAATTAAAGTATCTAATTAATTAAGCTAAAATAAATAGAAGGTCGCAGCCTTGCTAAAAATAGTACAGTCAACGCGTGTCAACTCCAGGATAGGCGAAACGGACAGGAGCCGTTATCAACAACGAGCAGACAGGCGTGAACGCGGAACGGGTATAGCAAACGGCCTGCGCGACAGATGATAGAATCGGCAACGGCTAAGTGAAACGGACAAGTGCCGTTTTGACCCAAACGGTAAGTGCCGTTTGTTTTGAAACGGACCGCTACCGTTTGGATGAAAACGGTCAAGTGCCGTTTGCGTGAATCGGTTCCATGCCGTTTCTATCAGACGGAACATCGGTCAAGCCGAAGGTGAGAAGATTCACCACTCTTGTTGTCTTCTCTCTCAGTGTAGCATTCTCACTTTTCATCTCAGACTCTAGCTCCCTGTGAAGGAGAGATGACAATCGGTCTTGAAGCTTTTGAGCTCTGGCTCGAGTCATTAGACCAGCTGGCGGTAAAGGCACCTGGATGAGTGGATTCGCATCATTCCCTCCCCCTTCGGAAGGATTCGCCCTCGAATCCGAATCGGCATCATCAGTAAGTCCATACTCGTCATCTGTATCAAACAGGACTAAGTCAGAAACATTGAAAGTAGAACTAACGGCACCATACTCACTCGGTAATGCCAGTTTGTAGGCATTGTTGTTGATCTTCTCAACAATCTGGAACGGTCCGTCTCCTCTAGGAGATAGCTTGCCGTGGCGTTGGTTAGGAAAACGCTCCTTGCGCATATGCAACCAGACCCAATCGCCCACCTGGAACGTCACTAGCCGTCGGCCATCATTCCGTTTCTGCATCAGCTTCTCATTCATTCGCTCAATGTTCTGTTTTGCCTTAGCATGTAATTGCTTGACAAAATCAGCTTTCTGTGCACCATCTAAACTTACAACATCACTCAACGGTAAAGGAGTCAAATCCAAAACAGTTCTAGGATTAAATCCATATACGAGTTCAAACGGTGAGTAATGAGTAGTAGAATGAACAACACGGTTGTAAGAAAATTCAATAAATGGTAAATGATCAACCCAGGTAGAAACATGCTTACGAACTAACGTGCGTAAAAGTGAACCAAGCGTACGATTCACAACCTCAGTTTGACCATCTGTTTGTGGGTGATAAGAAGTGGAATATAACAATCGGGTACCAAGCTTTTTCCATAAAACACGCCAAAAATGACTAAGGAACTTAGTATCTCTATCACTCACAATAGTCAAAGGAACACCATGCAAACGGACTACTTCTTGAAAGAATAAATCAGCAATCTGAGTAGCATCACAAGTAGTAGAACATGCAATAAAGTGGGACATCTTCGAAAATCTGTCCACCACAACAAAGACACTATCCTTTCCGTTCTTAGACCGAGGCAGGCCAACGACAAAGTCCATGGACAAATCGGTCCAAGGATGGGAAGGAACAGGTAACGGCATGTATTCGCCATGACCAGTAGACTTAGACTTGGCTCTACGACAAACTAAACATCGAGCAATAATGCGCACGACATCACGCTTCATGTGAGGCCAATAAAAGTGATCATGTAACACATCTAAAGTTTTAGTCACGCCAAAGTGACCCATCAAACCACCGCTGTGGGCTTCATGTACAAGTAATTCACGAAGAGAGTAATGAGGAATACACAATTGTTTGCCTCGAAACAAATAACCCTCATGCTTATAAAATTTAGAACCAGAAATAGAAACGCCATGCAAATAAATGTCACCAAAATCAGAATTGGCAGCATAGAGTTCTATAATGTGCGAAAATCCAAGCAATTTGGCATTAAGAGAAGTGATCAATGCGTACCGGCGTGATAAAGCATCAGCAACAACATTCTCTTTACCTTGCTTGTATTGAATGTGATAAGGGAACGCTTCAATAAATTCCATCCAAACAGCATGTCGCCGATTCAGCTTCCCTTGTCCCTTGAGGTACTTCAAGCTCAAATGGTCAGTGTGGATGATGAACTCCCTCGGCATCAGGTAGTGTTGCCATGTCTCCAACGCTCGGACAAGAGCATAGAACTCCTTGTCATAGGTCGGATACCTGAGTTGAGCATCCTTGAGCTTTTCACTGAAAAAGGCAATCGGTCGTTTCTCTTGCATCAGAACGGCACCGATTCCCAACCCGCTGGCGTCACACTCTATCTCAAACGCCTTGCTGAAGTCGGGCAACGCAAGGACTGGAGCAGAGCAGAGCCGATCCTTGAGGGTAGCAAACGCTGCCTCCTGCGGCTGTTCCCACCTGAAAGTAACATTCTTCTTTGTTAAGTCATTCAATGGAACAGCAATGGTGCTAAAATCCTTGACAAAACGCCGATAGAAGCTCGCTAATCCATGGAACGATCTCACATCGGTAACGGCCTTCGGCGTCGGCCATTCCCGAATCGCGCGGATCTTCTCTTCATCCACTTGAACACCATCTGCACTCACAATAAAACCAAGAAAACCAACTTGTTCCATTGCGAATGAACACTTACTAGGTTTAACATATAGTTTCTGTTCACGAAGTGTTAGAAAAACTTCCTTAAGATGTAAAACATGCTCATCAAAAGATTTGCTATAGATTAAAATGTCATCAAAATAAACTACAACAAATTTGCCAATTAAGTGCTGAAGTACATGGTTCATTAACCTCATAAAGGTGCTAGGAGCATTAGTTAAGCCAAACGGCATAACCATCAATTCATATAAACCATACTTAGTTTTAAAAGCAGTTTTCCATTCATCCCCTTCTTTCATACGAATTTGGTGGTAGCCACTCATTAAATCAATTTTAGAAAATAACCTACTACCACTTAATTCATCTAACATATCATCTAATCTAGGAATAGGATGATGATACTTTACAGTGATTTTGTTGACTGCTCGACAATCAACACACATGCGCCAAGAGCCATCTTTCTTTGGAACTAGAATGACTGGAACGGCACATGGGGACAGACTCTCCCGAACGTACCCACGCGCAAGCAAATCGTCCACTTGCCATTGCAGTTCCTTGGTCTCCTCTGGATTGGATCGGTAAGCTGGCCGATGGGGAATTGCCGATCCAGGAACAAAGTCGATCTGATGTTCTATGCCGCAGATCGGAGGTAAGCCAGGCGGCATCTCTTCGGGCAGTACGTCTCCAAATTCCTGCAAGAGAGAAGAAATACGAATCGGAACGGTATGTAGCAGTTCCGTTCCATCGGCGGTCAAACAATAAGAGCAAAAACGTATTAAAAGAATAGGACGGCTTGCGTCAAAACAATTTTGTTGAAAAATCATCTCCTCACTTCGCTCCCTTTGACATATACACTCAATTTCTTTTTATTTGCCTCTCCTTTTCTCTCAATGCCACTCTCAGCACGCTTACTCTTTTCGTGCGAATGTTTACTCTCTCCCTCTGCATGCTTACTATTTTCATACGAATGTTGAAGGCTCACACACTCATTGTTTCTCTCTTTATTTGGCACACGCAAACCTTCTTTTTCTCTCGCAATCTGTTTTGTAATTTCATATTCAGCATAAGACTTAGCAAGCCATTGCTGATCTTCACATACTTCTGCTGGTGACAACGGTGCTAAGGTGAATTTTCGGCCATCCTTTACCAACTTATAGAGATTCCGTTTGCCCTCATGGGTCGCATCTCTATCAAACTGCCATGGTCTGCCAAGAATGATATGACTTGCTTGCATTGGGACCACATCACAAAGTACTTCATCTTGGTATTTGCCGATACGAAAATTGACAAGCACCTACCGATTTACCTTGACACCGACTCTGTCTGTCATCCAATGGAGCTGATATGGTTTCGGATGTCTGATCGTTGGTAAGTCCAGTTTATCTACCATCATCCAACTCGGGCAATTGGTGCAGCTGCCATTGTCAATGATGATGGAACAACCCTTCTTGTCTATCACACCTCGGGTATGGAACAGATTTGTCCGTTGTTCCTCGTCACACACTCCCTCTGTGGCTTGCACACTTAGATTCCGACGGACAACAAGCAGATGAACCTGCTCACCATTTTGATAGTCACCATCCGAATCGGCACAACCATCTCCCTTAGGTTCCGATTCCTCCAGATCATCATCCGATTCTTCTTCACCATTCGGCCTGATGATGAAGACTCTCTTATTCGGGCACTCCGATTTCTTGTGTCCTCAGCCGTTACATTTGAAACAGACTATTTCCTTAGTGGCTGGCCGATCCACGGGTGGAGTATAAGGTTTATTAGTAGCCATTTTGGAAGGAATAACGGCACTAGAGGAGCTCTTCGAAACGGTAGAAACCGTTCTGTCTTCTTTATTCCAAGACGGCTTCTTCCAAGGTGTTGACCCAGTAGACTTAGAAGAGCTCTTAGCCTTCCGATGTTTCTCAATCTTTTGGGCCATGTGAAGCATCTCCTCGAGAGTATTGTATTGAGTTAGCTCAAAGGCGTCGGCAATCTCAATATTCAAACCGGCCATAAACCGAGCCATTGTGACCTTAGGTTCCTCAGTAATCCTTGCTTGAGCTAGCGCAATCTCCATCTCATTAAAATAGGCTCCAACCCCTTTGCTGCCTTGCTTCAAAGTTTGAAGCCGTTGATGAAGCTCACGGTGAAAGTGTAACGGCACAAACCGTTGTCTCATCGCCTGTTTCATCTCACCCCAAGTAACAATCGGGCCTGCCAAAACAGTCGCTCGCTTCAGATTGAACTGCTCCCACCAATGACTAGCATACCCACTGAATTCCACAGCTGCTAACTGAACCTTTTTACCCTCCGAATAATTATGACATAAGAAAATAGCATCTACTTTCCGTTCCCATGTCAAGAAGGTATCAGGGTCGTCAGTACCCTCAAACGGAGGTATTTTCATTTTGATGCTGCTGAGGTTAGCATCCAAACGGTCATCTTCCCGTTCTCTTCTATCATCACGACGATCGTGTCTCTCCCTTCGCTGTCCATCCCTTGCATTTATCCATCCTTCTCCCCCGCCAGGTTCTTCTTCCAGATCAGGTTGTGGGACTTGTGGCCCACGTCTAGCAAATCACTTGGGAGGGACGTTGGCCAGCTCACGCCGCCGATTCATATCACGTGGTCGACGGGCGTTGTCATCTTCTTCTAACAAATCGGTCATACGTCCATCGTGTCGGTCCTCCGCTGCTCTATGGTTCGGGTTGATAGTGGCTAACGCTTCAACCCTAGCCATCCTTACATCAGCAGTTAATTACCATTCAGTCATGGTTCGGAGCTGTTCCGTTATGTTAGCCAACATGGCTGACAAATCGGGATGTTGTACGCCTTCTTGAGCCATCTATAAGATTTCCTGAAATTCACAACACAAAGAAAACGTAAAATTGCACTAACCTAGCGCTCCCTCACGTGTTTACTCTTGTGTTTAATCACTCTAATAATCTCACAATTTCTCTCAAAATCTCCTGCAATGTTCAAGCGTTAGTGAGACTCAAGAATCCAAGAAAAAGCTTCCAAGAAGACTCTCAAAGAAAACTAGCTTCAAACGGGATACTTGGTATTTGATTAATTGCAAGATCAACCAATTAAACAAATAACAAGTGGAGTAGAAAACAATATTAAAGAATCAAAGAAAAGCTCTATTTGACTCGAACGGACTCAAATAAAATTAATCTCCAATATAATATTGTATAGCTTATGTTGTATGGGTGAAAGAATAGACTAAGATTTGCCTTTAGAAAGTGGAAGACAAAAACAGAGAATATTCCAACTAAAAAGGTAGTGGGTGCGGGACAAGACAAAGTGGAAGGATGGGTTGCCTTCTACTTTTAGAAATAAGTTATAGTATACCCTGAAAAGTTTGTTTAAACAAATGATTGCACATGGGATGCAATAATTTGAACGGATGTGGAATCTAACAACAAATTTTTCTTCTTGCTAATGAAACGGATCAAACCAAACTTTGTGTTTCTTTCTAATTTTTTTTTTTGAATTCGCAAATCCCAGTTTAGTGAAACGATTGCAACTTTTTACTCAGATATCCGAATCGACTGATTCTTTTTGATTCGGAAACCTGACAAGCACAACTTTCCAGCAAGACCAAAATCACCCAAATCGGACTTTAATAGCTATACTTTAAAAATCAATTTCGACAACTGACCAGAATTTGCACATATACTAACCAAGCACAGCAAAGAAATTGGTTTTGAATGGAGTAGAATGAATTACCGATTTCAACAATGAAAACTTGAAACAAATAAAGATACTTACCAATCTTTGAACGCCTTAAGCTCCGCTACCAACTGATACGATCCTGGTTCCTTAGGATGCGTAGCACCAATTTTGATCGTTGTTCAAAGACGGATTTCCCTGCGGAATAAGATAACTCACTTACACAATTTAAGTCTGCTGAACGCTAAGCAACAGCCACCCTAAATCCGAGCAAGAGAGGATCCTTGATGTTACTGGACTTGCACAATTTAAGTCTGCTGAACGCTAAGCAACAGCCACCCTAAATCCGAACAAGAAGACAGATAACAAGTAGAATGCAATTCCAAGATTTACTTGTATACGACTCAAGTATTGCGGACTCAAGAAGAACAAGGTTCAACCAACTTGAACAAGGGGCGAAGATTGAAGAGAATATCTCAATTTATCAAATAACAGCCAAGTTTCTAAGGAGGCCAAGTGGCTCCTTATATAGGTTACAAGCAAACCCTAATTCCAAATAGGAATATTAAATAAAGTAGAACACTTAACTAATTAATTAAAGTATCTAATTAATTAAGCTAAAATAAATAGAAGGTCACAGCCTTGCTAAAAATAGTACAGTCAACGCGCGTCAACTCCAGGACAGGCGAAACGGACAGGAGCCGTTATCAACAACGAGCAGACAGGCGTGAACGCGGAACGGGTATAGCAAACGGCCTGCGCGACAGATGATAGAATCGGCAACGGCTAAGTGAAACGGACAAGTGCCGTTTTGACCTAAACGGTAAGTGCCGTTTGTTTTGAAACGGACCGCTACCGTTTGGATGAAAACGGTCAAGTGTCGTTTGCGTGAATCGGTTCCATGCCGTTTCTATCAGACGGAACATCGGTCAAGCCGAAGGTGAGAAGATTCACCACTCTTGTTGTCTTCTCTCTCAGTGTAGCATTCTCACTTTTCATCTCAGACTCCAGCTCCCTGTGAACGAGAGATGACAATCGGTCTTGAAGCTTTTGAGCTCTGGCTCGAGTCATTGGACCAGCTGGCGGTAAAGGCACCTGGATGCGTGGATTCGCATCAAGAATGGTGAGATAATTCCCTGTGTGATTTTTTATCATGATTTGCTTCATAAGCTAGGTGTGTCGACTAGGCTTAAGAACACATTGAATAACATGGGTTGGGGTCCTGTATTCTTTTATGACTAATGTTGTGCACACTGAACTGTGTTTGGAGTTCTACTCCACTTTTTGGGTTGATTCTCCAGCTCTAGACTGCAAGAGCAGAGAATGCCCTGATATATTTAAGAAAGAGGTCATTAATTTTAGGTTGTGTGGTCACTGGAAGAATTTGAGCTTGTATGATTTTGATGCATTGTTAGGTAGAATTTGAGCTTGTATGATTTTGATGCATTGTTAGGTTTCGTACCTAGTGACAAGGAACTTCCTCCTTGGTACCCTTCCACTCACTATGATATTCCTAAGGACTAGGATGCCATTGAAGCCTTTGGGTTCCTCATAGGGGACCCAAAAGCTCAATTTACCAAGAACTCCAAAGCTCATAAGCTTTATGATCCAGTCCTAAGGATCCTTCACAGAGTCGTGGCTATCAATCTCTATGCCAAGAAAAGCATGTCTGGTGCCCCATTGTCGCACCCCCTTTTTGGATTTTTCCTAATGCGACGCGGGTTTGGGACGAGATGCGAGATAAAATCTCGGCTCATCTCACACAATTCGATGAAGTCGCCACCCTAATTTGTTTCTAGGTTTAGGGAACTTATTTGTCATGCATAAAAATAAAAAGCTAAGGCAGAGTGGGTCTGAACCCGAGAACTGCGGTTCGGGGTCGTATTATGGACTGGGGAAGGTGTTAGGCACCCGAGTCACATCGTAAAAAGGTTACTGGAGAAAGAGGTGTTTTAAGAATAAAAAGTCCTAAATTAGTGATCATGCCCAACAGATGAATTTAAAATTTAAACATCATGCACACGAATATATATGCGAAAAGCGCGCAATAAATAAAAGGGTAAGAAACGTTTACTTGTGAAGGGTATCGGTCATTTAACCCCTTTTTTGATTGAGTTTATTTTGGCACGAAGAGAGGATAACGTTGAACGATTAAATATTTGCCAATTGCTGCATGCGAACGAAAATAATTAATTTGGATGAACAATTATCTAAGCATGCATAGCGGGCAAAAATAAATGAGCATACAAGCATACAAGCATACGAAAACTAAATAAACAGTATAAGTGCGGAAATAAATAAACAGTACAAGTATACGAAAGATCGGTAAAATAAATAAATGTGATGGGCTGAAAAATTGGACTAGGTCCACTAGGCCTAGAAATTGGTCATTAACAGCCCAACCCTTTTTCTTTGCATTTGGGCTTGGCACAAGCCAAGCCCATGATCAATTAAATGAAAAGTGGTTTATTGGTAGCGGAGCCACTTGCCAGCACTTCCGGCGGCGGTAGAGGTAAGAATATTGATTGGAATATTATTTCTTACATCGGAGAAGAAGCCAATTTGGGTGCTTGGTTAGCCAATAAATCCGTTGGTCAGCCCACAGGAAGGGTGGTCCCGGTGGTGGTCCCAACCAAAAAGGTGTAATCTCGGAAGCAAGAAATAATATTACTAATTAATACTGTTATCTCTATTTCCCTGTAAGATACCTAAATAAAATCTGTTTTACCATGAAGCGTATCGCAAAATTCCTTGTAAGATCCAATAATCATTTCAAAGAAAATATATTAGACCACAATTTAGAAGAATATAACAGACAAGAATATCACATAGCAAAAATTGAACAACAATTGCAAAATTGGACCATACCTAAAGAACCAAAAAAGAAAATATATCAAATAGGAACACTAGATTTATTTCAAGATTATTTAATAGAAACTACAGAACAAACTATACCAATAAATCCTCAAATTGAGACTATTCAATTAATCGAATCTCATCAGATAGAAACTGTTAAGCAAAAATATAAATTTTTGCATATTGGGTTAATACAAATAGCCGTAAAACCTTTACATCGACAAGGTTTAGATTCCTCGATATTAATGTGCCTAAGGGACGCGAGATTTCAAAAATTCGATGATTCCCTATTAGCCATTTTGCAATCAAACTTGGTTAAAGGACCAATCTATTTTAATTGTTATCCAAACTTTTCAATATCTCTATTTGATCCAAACATTTTAAAAACTTTAACTTTAAATATTAAAACTCCAAATAACATGGTTAAAGACTCTAGAAATATAGCATTAATATACAGAATATATTACAAGGTAATGGCAACTAATATAAACCCTAAAGCTATAAAACATTCTCCAAAAAATGAAACACTTTTAATCGAAGCTAATACGGAACATGCTATGATACAAACGCCAAAATTATTACAATGGAACCAAGTTACTTTACCCAATGAATGGATTTTATCTAAAGCAAACGAATCACAAGCCATAATACCACGAACACAACCAGTAAAAACAGAAGAAGATGAATATGGAAATATAAGATTAATATTTGAATCACATCTTGAACCTTTAAACACAACTAGTTTTAGAAGATCAGTAAGTAATATCGAAAGACCAATTTTATCCAGATCTTTATCAGGATCAATACTGAGAGGTGTTGATTTTAACAAAAATATTCCACGACCATATTATCAAAATATAGATCAAAATAGCGAACAAGAAATTATAAGATCACCATCTCCTACTCATAGTGACATGAGATATTTAAATCAACTAAATATGATTAAGACTGATAAATATAAAGTAGATAAAGAAAGATTAAGAAAAGAATTTTATGATCCTTCAAAAATTAAACTAAGAAAACAATTTTTTAAAACCTTTACTAAAGAAGAAAAAGATTATATTCAGGAAAGATTTTATAAAGATCTAGAAGAATTACAAATTCATATTCCATTTTTTACTTGGTTTAAAAAACAATCAGATTTACATGATATGAAAAACATCAACGTAATAAAATTTGCAAAACAGATATGGAAAACTGCCTTAGACACAAAAGTAGAATCTGTATATCCTCCATTAGAAGAAGTACATATAACACATCATAATAACATCATTTCAGCTTCACCATTTAAACACATTCCTGAAGAAGCCAGAGAAATAAATCTAAAGGATATTAAAAACATTCAAACTCAAAATAATTATACAAATCTCATGCTAAATACTTTAGCAACACAAATAACGACTGTAGAAGAAAATCTTCCTCCACCTATTCAATTTAAAAGTACTATCGTAGGAGCAGAAACCAGTAAGAAACAAGAAAAAATGAACATTCTTACTCAACCTTTATTCAAACCAATTGAAATGACTAATTCTGAAATAATGAATTTTAAATTTAAAAAAGAAGATGAATATTTAGATATAATAAATAAAAAATTAGATAAAATAAATATGAAATCTAAAAATCAAATTTCAGTATTAACAGAAGAAATTGAAGAAAAAGATATAAAAGATATCTCAGAACAATTTCAGGAATTAGAAATTAATAAATTAAGAACTAAAAATTACCAAAAACCTAGAATAAAACACTTTTATCCTAGACCAACCTTTCCTGATGTACAATCAGAAGATAATACTAGAACTCAATATAACTATGATGGTCAAAGTATTTTAGAATGGAATTTAGATGGACAAAGTGAGCATAACATAATAACCATGCTAGAAAATATGATGATGGCAGCTACCGCATATAAAACAAGAGGAAATTCAGATAAATATATAGCCCAGATAATTATTTCAGGATTTACAGGACAACTTAAAAGTTGGGATAATTATCTAACTCTAGAAGAAAAATTAGAAATAATAAATGCGGAAAAAATAGAAAACGATGAATCCAAAGAGGACGCCACTAATGTATTAGCATATACTATACTAAAACATTTTGTGGGAGAACCAAGTCAATTCCAAGAAAAAACAACAGAAATACTGGTTAATTTAACCTGTCCAAAACTACAAGATTTCAGATGGTATAAGGATATGTTTCTAACAAAAATATTCATGAAAGAAGATTGTAATCATTCCTTCTGGAAAGAAAAATTTATCTCAAGACTACCAAAACTATTCGCAGAAAAAGTAAAAACTAGAATTAAAAATCTCTATAGTGGAATAATTCCTTATTCAATATTAACCTATGATGAAATTATAACACATATTAATAATGAAGGACTAGCTCTCTGCACTGATTTAAAACTAAAAGCCAAAATGAAAAATGAACTTCATCAAAGTAGAAAAGAATTAGGATCATTCTGTGCTCAATATGGATATGAAAAAATAATACCTCCTTCAAGAAAATATAAAAAACAAAGAAAATCAATAAGGAAAAATTATAAACCCCCTAGATATCAGGAAAGACCTAATAAAAATTACCAAAGAAAATATTATAAAAAACGATTTAATAAATTTAGACCCAATAACCAAAATAAAATCCCTACCTGTTTTAAGTGTGGACAAAAAGGACATTATAAAAATAATTGCAGAATGAAACAGAAAATTCAGTAACTTCAAATTGATGAAGAACTTAAAAACCAAATGATACAACTATTAAATTCTAGCACTGATGATGATAATTCAAACCTAGAAAATACTAGTAGTGAAGAATTGGAAATTGACCCGATTTAGGATAACTCTTCCGATAGTAATGAACAATCTGAAGAAGAAAATACCAATATCTGCTCTTGTGTATATAAACAAATAAATACAATTACTAAAGAAAAGGAAATGTTGATAGAAATATTAGGAAAAATTGAAGATACCGAAATACAAAGACACTATCTAAATAAATTAAAAGATTTAATAGTAAAAGAAAAAGAAAGTAAAAAAATAGAACCCTATAGTTTAAAAATAATTATTAATAGATTTTCCCCTAAAGAATCTAATATATCAACTCAAGATTTAAAAGAAGAAATAAAACAAATAAAAATAGATATAAAAAATTTACAAGTAGAAAATACTAAATTAAACATAAAATTTATGATGCTAGAGCAAAACGAAAATCAACTCAAAAATTTAGAAGAACTAAATCAAGAAATAGCAAATGAAGCTTTAGGAACCACAGAAGAAAATTTCCTAATTGCAATCTCTATAATAGAATTTCAAAAATGGTATATTGATATAGATTTAATCATAAACAAAGAATTCCATATAAATACTTGGGCACTAGTAGACTCAGGAGCCGACCAAAATTGTATTCAAGAAGGAATAATACCAACTCAATACTATAAAAGACCAAAGAACATTTATATGGAGCTAACAGAAATAAACTTCAGATTAATTATAAACTTTCAAATGTAAATATATGCAATAAGGGATTCTGTCTAAGAAACTCATTTATACTTGTAAAAAATTTAAATCAAAAAATAATATTAGGAACTCCTTTTATTACCCAAATCTATCCATTCAATGTGGATAATGAAGGTATAAAAACTAAAAATTTTGATACAGAAATTTGTTTCCCATTTATCCAAAAACCTCAACAGAAAGATATTGATTTATTAAAAAATTATTCCATCTCAAAAGATATTATGGTAATCCAAAAGAAAAAGCATTTACATTTTTTAACAAAAGAAATAAACTTTAAGAGAATTGAAGAAGAACTACAAAATCAGAATAATATTGAAAAAATAAAATGTTTTCAAAATCTATTTGAAAAAAAAGTATGTTCTGAACTACCAAACGCCTTTTGGAATAGGAAAAAACATATAATAGAATTATCTTATGAAAAAGATTTTAATGAAAAAAATATACCTACCAAAGCCAGACCTATACAAATGAATAAAGAATTATTAGAATACTGTAAACAAGAAATAGATACTCTATTAAAGAAAAAACTCATCAGACCAAGTAAATCTCCATGGTCTTGCGCTGCTTTCTATGTTCAAAATCAAGCAGAAATAGAAAGAGGAGCTCCAAGATTAGTAATTAATTATAAACCTTTAAATAAAGTATTACAATGGATAAGATGCCCTATACCTAATAAAAGAGATTTAATTAAAAGACTAAATGGAGCAACTATATTTTCAAATTTTGATATGAAATCAGGATTTTGGCAAATCCAAATCACTAAAAAAGATAGATATAAAACATCCTTCACCGTACCATTTGGTCATTATGAATGGAATGTAATGCCATTTGGATTAAAAAATGCACCTTCAGAATTTCAAAATATAATGAACGATATACTAAATCCATATACAAAATTCACTATTGTATACATAGATGATGTACTAGTATTCTCAAAATCTATAACAGAACATTTTAATCATTTAAACAAATTCTTAAAAATACTAAAAGAAAACGGATTGGTGGTCTCAGCTACTAAATTAAGACTATGCCAAACAAAAATCAGATTTTTAGGATTTGATATTTACCAAGAAATAATTAAACCAATAAGCAGATCAATAGAATTCACAGATAAATTTCCCGATGAAATTAAAGATAAAAAACAATTACAACTATTTTTGGGATGTCTGAATTATGTATCAGACTTTATTAAAAATCTAAGAACTACTTGTTTACCATTATATCAAAGACTGAGAAAACATCCTCCAGCATGGAATGAAAATATGACACTTATTGTTAAAAATATTAAAGAAAAAATTAAAAACCTTCCCTGTTTGGGAATCCCTAACCCTTTAGCTGATCTAATAGTAGAAACAGACGCATCTGATATCGGTTATGGAGGAATATTAAAACAAAAGGAACATGAAAAAGAACAATTAATTAGATATTGTTCAGGAATATGGATTGCTTCACAAAAGAATTATTCAACAATTAAAAAAGAAATTTTATCTATAGTATTATGCATATTTAATTTCCAAGATGACTTATTCAATAAAAAATTCTTATTAAGAATTGATTGTAAAAGTGCAAAATATATTTTAGAAAAAGATGTTCAAAATATAGTTTCTAAACAAATCTTTGCCCGATGGCAAGCTTTATTATCAAACTTTGATTTTGAAATTGAATTTATAAAAGGAGAAAATAACTCTTTACCTGATTTCTTATCTCGAGAATTTTTACAGGGAAAGATTCAATGACTTCACAAAAAGGAAAAGCAGTAATGGCAACACAAAAAGAATGCAATAGAAAAACCAAATCATCCTATGCCATGAATATACCAACTACTCCTAACAAATATGAACCACTCAGATCCAGTTCATCCAAAACTGTTAATTCACAATTAGTAACTTCAAATCCCTTTCGATTACCACAACCACCACAAAATCAAAAATATGCTCCAAATTACCTCCAAGCATTACAGGTTCAGCCTCAAAACTCCCCTGCTTCAGTAACCAGTAGACCTTCTTACACACTTCTTGGAACTCATCATACTAAACCATCCCAAACAAAATCACCACAAGGCCCAATAACTAAACCATTCGTCAAAAGTGTCAGCTATATTGAGCCAGAACATGAAAATGAACTTAAAACCATTGTATCCAATATATTTCCAAAAGACTTTCTATTCATCCCAGACTCCCTAGAAAAAACCAGAATATTTTATGAGTTCATTCTTGTAGACACAGATTCGGTTGAAATAGTTCATGTTGAAGATCCAAGATATCCTGGCAAATACTCTTATTCCAAATGTAAAATCCTAAAAGTGTTAACCTTATCTGACTGGGAATTAAATCCCTACACTGAAAAAACCTTTTCCTATCCCTTTCGGCCAACAAGATTTAATTATCATGACTACCAAAAAGCATGGCAACACGCCTTCCTATATTCAAACTACCATCACTCCTGGTTCTTTCATTTCCATAATGATATACCACAAAAAATCCCTCATTGGTTTTACCAATGGTGGAAATACTTCAGAGCATCAGAACTTGCATATCCTCCAACAGTCAGTGAAGGATTTGAAACCTTTCAAAAAAATTATCACCCTCAAACTATACCTAAATTGATGTCATTCACTCTCATGTTCAAAATACCCTAGATCATCTACTGGGATTTTGACATAGTTGACCACACTGCCACAGAACCCCCCATATTGACAAAACGATGGAAAGTAAAATGGTGGAAAAAATTTCCACAAGAACAAGCATGTAAAAACACTGTATTACACAAACTAGCAGAAACCACAATTACCAACCCTACTCATTTACCACCATCTATATTTCTCTCATCCAAAAAACAGTTACAAGCAAACCTAGCAACAGCTTCATCCAAAGATGAATACAAGAAAAAATTAAAAGAAACACTTTCTCAACTAGATGCAAACGACGCAGCATCATCAGCAACTCCTCAAAACTCTGATTCAGATTATGATCAAGACATGATGGCAGAATTATATCCAGATTTAAAATAAAATAAAAATAAATGTCTCTCCAGAGATAAAAAATAAATAAATAAAATAAATAAATAAAAAAATGAAAAACCTTACAGTAGCCGATAACAAACAAGTAACTCAGCACGCACACATATCATCTAGAGAAGACAGAAATTCAAAAAATCCTACATATGGACAAAGCAAGACAGATGGCCAGACACGTGCAGAAAACCAACTCTATCAGACAAAATAAAGACACACCTCATCAAACTGAAGCTTTATCATCAACGAAGAACGCAAGCCACATGGAAAAACATGCATCAATCAGCCAAATCTCCCAGACACCTCAGCAACCAACAAGCCAGACGAAATACAACTGCAAAGCAATATCCAAAAAAGGCGAACTTCGAAGAATGTAGAATCTGTCAACTTTTATCTCTAAACTTTGTAAAAATTTCCCTATAAATAGAGGGGTTTTCCCTCAGTTGGATCTAAACAACTATCACCTGTACAAGAATCTCTCAACGCAATAAAAGCTTAAAAGTTTCTCTTTGTAAGTTTTCCCTTTCAAAAATGTCTTTCATTTTCAAAGAATTAGCTTACTGTTTTTCTGAATTAAAAAATAATAAACTTTCTGATTTATATGAATTAAGAACAGAACTATCTTCTAAATGTGATGATATTCAAAAATCCTATATTGAAAACCTTTATAATGAAATAATGGGTGAAAGTATAATTCCAATCACTAATTCTGAAACTCCTTTATGGAATGAAGATTTAATAAAAATTGAACTTTTCACAAATATGATAGAAGCCACAAATAAAACTATTCAAACTATTATGCATACAATTAATCAGTATGAAGAAAACGTTGAGAGCCAAAAAAAGAAACAGAAGATGGAAAAGTATAAAAAATTAAAAGAAATCATCACTAATCCAACTACTACCATGAATCCAACCAACCTCACTTCAACTTCGCTTGAACTATCGCTTGAACTACCTCCAAATCTGATCTTCCCTATACGAGCAGGGTCCAACTGATAAATGATCGAAGAAACTAATAAAGTTATAAACACTCCTATCTCTCCACCTAATCAACATGAACATGAACAACCAACATGAACATGACAGAGTTGAAGATGAGGGAAGTAGTTGTTCATGTTCATGTTGATTAGGTGGAGAGATAGGAGTGTTTATAACTTTATTAGTTTCTTCGATCATTTATCAGTTGGACCCTGCTCGTATAGGGAAGATCAGATTTGGAGGTAGTTCAAGCAATAGTTCAAGCGAAGTTGAAGTGAGGTTGGTTGGATTCATGGTAGTAGTTGGATTAGTGATGATTTCTTTTAATTTTTTATACTTTTCCATCTTCTGTTTCTTTTTCTGGCTCTCAACGTTTTCTTCATACTGATTAATTGTATGCATAATAGTTTGAATAGTTTTATTTGTGGCTTCTATCATATTTGTGAAAAGTTCAATTTTTATTAAATCTTCATTCCATAAAGGAGTTTCAGAATTAGTGATTGGAATTATACTTTCACCCATTATTTCATTATAAAGGTTTTCAATATAGGATTTTTGAATATCATCACATTTAGAAGATAGTTTTGTTCTTAATTCATATAAATCAAAAAGTTTATTAGTTTTTAATTCAGAAAACAGTAAACTAATTCTTTGAAAATGAAAGTGTCGCACCCCATTTTTCGTTGAAAAATGAGTTTAAGGTTTGGGACGGATGCTTCCCATAATACAATGAAGTCGCCACCCTATTTTCTAAGGTTTAGGTAACCTAATGTCATGGCATAAAATAAAAAAACTAAAGCTTGGTCTAAACCATTGAATAAAGGTTCGAGGTCGTATTGTGGACTTTGGAAGGTGTTAGGCACCCAAGTCACACCCTTATAAGATTACCGGTAAAAAGGTGTTTGAAAACAGTTTTGATATACAAAGATTGGTTTAATGATCGAAGCATGTCAACCAATTCTTCCCACGAACTCAAGTCACTTTCCAATCATTTACATAGGCCAATGATTGAATCATGTCAACAGAGTCCGCTTACCGAATTGGGACACTTTCCGATTATTTAAACATTTTTGACGTGATTTGGCCCTCAAAGGTGACGTTACATCTTAGCATTTTCGTAGGGACATGTTATTTTCGATCGGGACACGAAGGACGGGGTTACCGTTTGTTCGTTATGCTAGAGCGGACGTTCCCCCCTTTTTATCATCGGGTCATGCATGATTAATTAATTAATTACTAAGTGATCCTAACATGGATAATACTAACATCGTATGTTTCGTGAATGCAAATAACCGTGTGGGATTTGAAGCCACCATGCTCACATATCAATATATAGCAATTAATTTCATTGTATAAAGCAAGTGATTTAAACATGTAAGCATGTGAGTTGATTTTATCATGCATACGATTTAACATTTCTAAACACTAGATGTATGAATAATATTTGCGGAAAACATTGAATAAATAAAAGAGACTTAGAATAAAGACTTACTTGCGTTGCGTGATCTTGATCTTCCTTGCAAAATGAGAGTGTTAGCAACATTTTCAAAAATAAATAAATAATAAAGAGCACATACAACATTTGTTATGACGAATAAATATTTAAATAAACATGATGAAGGAATAAGCAATTTATTTCATATGTGCACTTAAAACATGGCATAATCATTATTATCATACAAGCATTTAATTAAACATGGCATAATCATTATTATCATACAAACATTTAATTAAACATGGCCTAAACACATTATTTAAATCATACAAGTATTTAATTAACATGGCATAAACACATTATTTAAATCATGCAATAATTTAATTAAACATGGCATAAACACAACATTTACATCATGGCATACAAGCATACAAATTATTCATGACATATTAGTATGAAAATTATTCATGGCATATACGAAACAAATTATACATGGCATATACGAAACAAATTATACATGGCATATACGAAATAAATTATACATGGCATATACGAAATAAATTATACATGGCATATGCGAAATAAATTATACATACGAAATAAATTATACATGGCATATACGAAATAAATTATACATGGCATATGCGAAATAAATTATACATACGAAATAAATTATACATGGCATATACGAAATAAATTATACATGGCATATACGAAATAAATTATACGTGGCATATAAGAAATAAATTATTTATGGCATATACAAAATAAATTATACATGGCATATACGAAATAAATTATACATGGAATATACGAAATAAATTATTTATAACATGTAAGCAATTAATTAAAATAAGGCATGGCATGAACACCTCCTTTAAACCCTGCACACATTCAATTAATTAACACATGGAATGAACACATCATCTAATCATGCACTTAGATAAATTAACATATATAAGCATATCATCTAATCATGCATTTAATTAATTAAGTATCACGTAAGCATATATCATTTAATCATGCACTCTATTAATTAAGTATCACATAAGCGTATATCATTTAATCATGTACTCACTTAATTAAGTACATACACGCATACATTTAATCAAATAACACATATAAGCATACAAATTAAATAAAAACATGATGCATACGAAACAAATTATCCATGTTATATACGAAAAGGAACACGAATATTTCATACGATTTAAATAAAGCATACGGATATTTTACATAATTGACGAAAAATAAATGAACGGGTCCCACGTTGGAAATTTGGACATTAAAAAATGGGCTTGGCACAAGCCAAGCACAAATTTTAATTTTTAAAACAAGAATGGGCCAAAGCCCACCACCATTCTTTCTTTCTTACCTTTCCCGCCATCACTCACCTTCTTCCTTCTTCTTCTCCAACCAAGCCGGCCACCATGGCCAAAACTCAAGTTTTAGACTTCCACCATTCTTACCCAAAATGGATGCAATAATTAAGGTAGCAAAACAGCAAGAAAAACAAGTCCATAACGAGGGCAATTTTGCATGGAAAGACAAGTTTAATTAATACGCATATATAGTCATTAATTACTCAAAGCATCATGCAATTAAATTGAGGCAAGGAAAGCCTTACTAACATGAAAACTAAGCATATCATGCAAGTTTTTACAATTTATTCATGCATTACAATGAAAAACAAAAATTAAAGAAACTAGAGAGAGAGAGGTAGCTTACCTTTCCGGGAGAGCAATTTGCCAAGAAGGTAGTGCAAGAAATAGAGATTAAGAGGAGGATTTGGTGCCCTTGATTTGTTGGATGAAGCTTGCTATTTATAGAGAAGGAAATTTGAATGAAGTCGGTTGTGTGTGTGGTCGGGGTTGGCCGGATCGGTTGTGTGGCCGGGGTTGATTGTGTGGTTGGGTGATGAGCAAGCTAAATCATGTGGCCAAGAGTGATCAGATGGGAGGTTGTGATGATCTAAAATGAGTTGGCAGTGAGTTGGAGGATGAGAATGAATTAAATGGCATTTATGTAGAGTTTATCTCATCTTCGGGCACGAACGGGATATTTTTGGCACGAGCGAAATCGCTCGAAAATGAAAATAAATCCGAGGTGAGGGTACAACTATATGTAGAAAAATAAGGCAAGAAAACTAATATACAGTGAAGAAATGCGAAAGTTGATTTAACGTATTTATTTTCTCTTTCGGAAGTGTCAAAACGTTCGTGCGCAAAATAAATGTCCTTACGACATAAATTGAACGAAACTGAACGCGGTGGCGTGAAATAGAAAATTAGCACGTAATTATCAAATAAAGAAATAACGCGTTCGACCCTCGGTCCTGGGAAACTTACTCGGGATCGAAAGAAGTTCGCAAAAAGACAGTTAAAAATACGAAAAACTAAAAAGACACGAAATGACAAGGAATTTTAAACAAACTAGCCTGGGTCCAAGAATCAATAGGAATTTGACCTAGACGAGCTATTAAATGCGATAAACATAAATATACGTAAATGCGTTGACGAAAACCGAAAAATACGATTTTAGTCGAAAATACGAGAAAAATACGAAAAATTCAAAAGGTGTGAAATGACGTGAAACATTAAAACAAATAGTCCTTGATCAAATAATTGATTGAAATTTGACGTAAACGTGCTATTAATGTGACGTGCAATGAAACGAAAAAAGTTACGACGTAAGTCAAAATTTGGGTAGCAACAGTTGCCCCCTCTTTACTGTCTGATAAAAAATACAGTGTAACTGAAATTTTTGATTAGCAGTGAAGACGGTTGCCCCAGTTTTTTACCATGTTTTGAATTACATCATAACTGGTTGAGGTGTGAGATTATGCATGAATTGAAAGGTAATCGTTTCAAGTAATAATTATGCAGAAATGTAGAATTATGTAAAGACATGGTCTCTCAAGGAGGAGATTATGCAGAAATGTAGTCGCTCAAGGAGGAGATTTTGGTTGGCAAAAAGGTAGTCGCTCAAGGAGGAGATTTTGCAGAAATGTAGTCGCTCAAGGAGGAGATTTTGGTTGGTAGAAAGGTAGTCGCTCAAGGAGGAGATTTTGGTTGGCAAAAAGGTAGTCGCTCAAGGAGGAGATTTTGCATAAATGTAGTCGCTCAAGGAGGAGATTTTGCAGAAATGTAGGATTATATGAAGTGAGGGTAGCACTCGTACTTCATACGTTTTGACAAAAAGGTAAATGAGAGTTTGGGACGTACCTTTGGTTCAGGGCAACGTACCTTTGCTTGAGCATTCTGATGGCTTAATGTGAATTGTGGTGGTTGTCTTGGACGGCCATTCCGCTCTTCACAACTTGATTTGGACCTTGCTTTAATGAAATCGGTGGTGACGTGTGAACTGAAGTTGATTTGAATGTGAGGGAGCGTGATCCGCCACATAAATTTGACTTGGGAGTGGTAACGTTCTCCATTCGTTTGTTGATTGGATTTTAATGAAAATCCAAGGTGAGGGCATTACAACGATGTTACATCGAAGACCCAATGTTGGTGTGGTTCCATCAAAGCGTATCTGTATCTTGTAAATAGGAAGGAAGGAAACACAAAGTAGCAACAGATAGAAAAAGGAAAGAGCAATTGATAATGTGAGAAATATCATGTATTCCTACATTTAACCCATGGCTTGCCCCCAAGTTTTTGTTTGAAAATGATTTCTTTATTTTAAGAAAATAAATTCAAGCATTTGTTTTTGTTTTGGATTAAATGTTTGTCCAATTTTCGTTATATGAACATGATTGATTCAAGTCTAGATAACGTCTACGTCTTGTTCAGGAAATAACGACCTCAAGGACAAGACTTTTCCATGGCATGCAGCTGTAAGCAATCCTCACCAAATATTAGTGTTTGCGCTCACGCTCAAAAAATAAGGCTATGTATTTACACTCCTAAAAATGCAATAAACCTAGCACAAAAATTAAATTTGCAATGTCAATCCGAGTGAATAGACTTTAAATGGAGATGCACATGCATGGGTCTACTAATAATCGAAAGGACTTTGCGAGGGAGGAAAAAGGGAGGATTTTGTAGAAGAAGAGTGTTGTGTTTGTGTTTTCTTTTTGCAAAAGGCTCGTGCTCGACGACTGATTGTTATGAAGTCAAATTGTGGTGAACGATGCTCAATGATTTGATCGTGGTGAAAGCAAAGTGCACAAATTCTTGAATCTTTTCTGTAGATGTTCCTTCTGGTTTGTTTTGAGGGCTCTTTGCCCAAGTTCTTCAACATTCACGGGGAACAATCTCTTGTCTTTTTGAGATCATTTTGCCATTGATATTTGGCCGTTTTTTGTTTTGTACTTGCTTTTGCTGTTGCCTTTGTTGATTGTGTTCTTTGAACATATTTTTGTGAACACTTTTTGATTGATGGTTTTTTTTTTTTATTGATGATGATTTTTTTTGATTGAGCAAGCAAAGCAAGTACAATTTTTTATTTGGTCTGTCATCCTCTCTGTCTTTGGCAGAAGCTTCCAAGTCTTGATTTATTTGGCCTTCTCTTGATGTTGATTTGTTAGCTATCCTCTAAGGGCTCCCTTGTGATTCCCTTGCTTGATGTGTACTCCAGTTTAGCGGTCTCAGTCGAGCACTACTCACTTGGTTAGGAGAACAAGAGGCTTGGTTTTGAGTGTTTAATAGAATCGTACATGGTGTACAAAATATGTGTTTGAGGGTAAAAGGTTGAAAATAGAAAATGTGGAAGAAGAGCAAAGCAAAGTCCAATGTCATCTTACCGCTATCCCATGTCTGATTGTTCATGTACCATGGATATTATGCAAATCTAACTAGTACCTAGTTTAGCATTTACACTCATGAAAGAAACAAGGCGCGAAGGCGCAAAATACTCACAGGGATATGTTTGTGATTGCTTACGTCTAAACACGTCATGGACATAAGAGTTAACAGACAAAATCATGCATGTTTATATAATTTCTAAAGAACGCTCAAGTTCTCCGTGAATTAATAAAATGATGAATATGCTTGATCTAAGGGATGTTAAAACGTAGGATTTTTAAGCCAAGCAATATATATTTATTTTAGTTGTTGTTTTTTTCTATTTTTTTGTTTGTTTTGTTTTTTCTTGCAAAAACTAAGAATTTTAGCAGACATGTCGCACACACTCTTGTAACAACGTAAATTGTGGGAATTTAAAAAAATCGTGGAAATGTAACTTGCAAAAATTGTAAATTGCGGAAACTGAAATTGCGAAAATGTAAAAGGACAAACTTCCCTGAAAAATAAGCTTTGACATTTTTCGACACCTTCTTTTGGTCGTCACTCCACTTGCTTGCCCCCAAATTTAGAAGTCTCGTTGCACCTGAAATGTAAATTGTGAAAACATAAATTGCAAAAATGTAAAAGGACAACTTCCCTGAAAAATGAGCTTTGACATTTTTCGACACCTTCTTTTGGTCGTCACTTCACTTGCTTGCCCCCAAGTTTACAAGTCTCATTTCACCTGAAATGAAGAGACAATTAAATAGTAAATTCATAGGGAAAAGGTATCCCAAGACGTTGAATTTAACGAAAAAGAGAATTATTGAAAAGAACACGTGGGTTGCCTCCTACAAAACGCCCTTGTTTAAAGTCGTAGGCTCGACTATGGTGAAGCTTCCTTTTATGCATGTGATCAGGATTGACGGAAGTAGGGGTGTGAACCGCTTCGCCCAAGTTTAGTTATCGACATCTCTGACAGCTCCATCATAGCATCTTGAAGAATAGCCATTAAGTTCTTGAATAGTGTTCTAGATGAGAATGACCTCTCCATCATCCTTGCTCGTGTGTATGGAGAAAAACTCATCATGTTGAAACATGTGTGAACGCACACACCTATCATTGTACCTATAAAACTTTGCATTGGGTTAATGGGGTTAGTCAAAATGCGGTTCTTGTGACCCTAACTACTCCTAGGTCCGGCTGACACCACACAAAAGGTTTGACACGTAATTTATTTTTCAAAAAGGTTCTCATTTTTTGTTTCATTTTTCTATTTTTTTTTTAGCCGAAGGGGAACACGAGTTCCTATAAAAGGCAACAAGACATGAATATATTGTTTATATATATATATTTTTTTGTTTTTTTTATCTTTTTTAACCGAAGGGGAACGCAAGTTCCTATAAAAGACAACAAAACATACGTATATATTTTGTTTTTTTTTTGTTTGTTTTATATATAAATTTTTTAACCGAAGGGGAACACAAGTTCCTATAAAAGACAACAAAACATGCATATATATATTTTTACAAGTGGATATCGAGAAGCGTGATGGCGATCCAATGGCGCACGGGTCCTCCAAACTTTTTCACGAAAATGGCCGAGTCTTAAGACGATGCTTCTTATCTGAGTGTGCAGACATGGAAATCCGGGACTATGCCGACCGCGGTTGAATCCGAGTTGACAATTTCGGCCGCATCGCCTTCGGTTACGGGTTCTTTTAGTCCTTGGGTCTTTTCCTCTACCTCATCGGGAATCAATGGGCCTTTCCCTTTGGCTAGCCTTTGTTTCTCAACCTCTTCCGAAAATGTAGCAACTCCCGATATGAGTCATGCCCCCAATGTTAAATGTTTCGGTTGTCGATGTAGCGAAAGGAGGAGTTGTGATGACCGTGTACTCGTAGTCGAATGGGATGGTGTGCAAGTCTTGGCTAGGAGTGTTCTGAGCGAACTTGAAGACTAGCTTGAGTGGCGTTGCAATGGGTGCCTCGGCTTGAGCTACACATTTGAAGGTATATGGGGTGGGAGGTCCATTCTCAATGGTGCCGATTTCCTTTATTTCGCTGGTGCTCTTTTCAACTTGGATCACCCAGAAATTCACGAGTTGTTTCAATTTTTCCATGAAGAATTTGCAATCTTGGATTTCGTGACTGTTTGCCTGTTGGCAAAATAGGCAAGTGCCCCCACCTCCTTGAGAGTGTGGTAGGTAATTACTTTCGACTAGTGCGGCGAAGAGCCTTTCTCGAGGTAACTCCAAGATGAGAGGGAGGGGATCTTTAACCTTTTCTACGGAGAGGGCGCTCACCCCTTCGCTCCCCTGGGTATGGTTTGGGAGAGGGTTGGTGGGGGTGTTAGGCCCTTTGGCCAATCTTTCGAAGGAGACCCATCCACCTTTGACCAATTGTTGTACCTTTATTTTGAAGGCGTAGCAATTATCCATCGTGTGACCGGGAGCTCCTGCGTGGTATTCACATTTTGCATTGGGGTCATACCACTTGGGGTAAGGAGGTAGCCTCGGTTGGGGATGAATTGGCACAATTTGTCCAACTGTCAGGAGATGCTTGTAAATTTCCCCCGCGGGGAGAGGAAGAGGCGGTAGTGGTTCCCGACTCCAACGATTAACTTTAGCAGCTAGGTTACTAGGGTTCTTTGGTGGGTTGTATGGTCTAGGTTGTGCGGGTTGCGGCATTTGTGGGGTGGGATATGGGTAAAGTGAAAATGGCATGGGGTATGGTGGAGGCGCGAAGGGTGGCTGCATGGGATTGACAGAAGAAGGCCGAATTCCCGTGGGATCGAGAACTATGATTTGAATAGAGTGGCCCTGAGGTAGGTGAAAGCTCTGGGATTCCTGAGGAATTAGATTTTGACCAGGGTCTAAGGAGAGGTTAACCAAAGAATGTTGTAGGGTTGTAGCAGTTTCTCCACCTGTGTTAACTATAGGATTTGTGGTGATAGGCACAAAAGAAGGATCCGTCCATTTCCATTGACCTCTGGGACTAAGGAAGGATTGAGGAATTGAAGACCCAGCGATGACAGATGAAGTAGGTCCTGTCATCTGTTTAGGGTCGAAGCCAGGTGGGAACTCAGAGATTGCTTCATCTCGCTCTTTTTCGGCCTGAGCGGCCCTTCCTGTAGTAACCCTAACTTATTCCTCTAGTTCTGCTACTTTAGCAGCCAATATCTCTTCTGCCTTGTTTTGTTCGGCCATTTTTCGCGCTTGAAGTCTAGTTATGGGGGGCCTTGGCGGAGTAGCTTTCTTTCGAGGAGCTATCATTATCCTGAAAAGAAAACAAGTGAAGAGAAATAAGTATAAGCGATAATGTGCGTATTATGTGCAACCTCGAGGCTTCCCTGCTGCTTTGATCAATCTTCCGGCCACTCTTTCACTTGATACTTTCGGGGGGGAACAAAAAGACGACACATCTTGGGTTAGCGTTTCCAGTGGAGATGCGAAGGGAGCTTTCATTCATTCCAACGACATAGCATGATCTTGGGTGTTATCAATGAAAACCCTTGAAGCGACCACGAGTAAGTAGCTAAAGTCATCATGCTCAGAAAATCTCTAAATTGTTTGCGAGAGATCCGTCACCCCGAAAACTTTGATTTTTGGCATGAGCATACCTCAATCTGTTATCAACATCTTTCATGTTTTGGCCGAGCTGAAATTCTGAGTCCATCATATCCGTATTGGCCCAGGTAAACGATCGCGCGGTTGCGACTGAGAAAACCGTCATCCTCACGTCAAATTTTTTTTGCGAGCGATGTGCTGCTCGGAAAAATCCCATTTTTGGTATGGTAAATACTCAATGTGTTGTGAATGACTTTTGTGTTTTGTCCGAGAGGAAACTCTGAGCAAATCATCTCTATTTTGCCCATGAAAAAAAATTGCACGGCTGAGGCCGAGTAGAGAAGTCATCCTCACGCCTAAATTATTTTCGAGAGATGGATCACCCAGAATGCTCTGACATTTGGTGTGGGCAGACTTCAATCTGTTATGAACAACTTTCATGTTTTGGCCAAGTGGAAATTATGAGTCCATCGTGTTGCTATCAGCCAAAACAAATGAGAGCACGACTGAACGGATGATTTTGGAAGCCTAAAAATGATTTTGGAGCCGAGGCTAGCGGCATGCTGCTAAGGGCTAGGTGGCATGCCGCCAGAGATGGATTTTCGTGGGCCTTGCTTTTGGCTGAGGTGCACTGCTCCGAAAATTCTAAAATTTGGTAGGGACACACTTCAATGTGTTACGAACATCTTTCGTGTTTTGACCGAAAGGAAATTCGGAGCAAAATATCTCCATTTTGGCCACGACAAAAGATTGCGCAGCTGAGGTCGAGAAAACTGTCCTCCTTATGTCCAAATTATTTGGGAGAGATGCGCTACATCTTTCGTGTTTTGACCGAACATCTTTTGTGTTTTGACCGAAAGGAGAAAATGAACTTGAAGGGATTTGGAGCCGAAGATAGCGACATGCCGCTAGGGGCCAGGCGGCATGCCGCTAGAGATGGCCTTTCGTGGGCCTTACTTTTGACTGAGGTGCACTGCTCCAAAAAGTCTGAAATTTGGTAGGGGAGACCTTTAATGTGTTACGAATGTCTTTTGTGTTTTAATCGAGAGGAAATTATGAGTAAATCATCTCCAGTTTGGTCATAGCAAAAGATCGCGTAGCTGAAGCCGAGAGAACTGTCCTCCTTATGTCCAAATTATTTGCGAGAGATACGCTACTTGAAAAAATCCCATTTTAGGCATGAAAAATCTTCATTGTGTTATGAACATCTTTAGTGTTTTGGCTAAGGGAAATTTCTAGCTGATCGTGTTGATATTGGCCAAAATAAAAGAACGCGCAACTGAGACTGAGTAGAGAAGTCATCCTCACGCCTAAATTATTTGCGAGAGATGTGTCACCCAGAATGCTCTGTAATTTGGTAGGGACGAACTTTAATATGTTGAGAACATCTTTCGTGTTTTGGCTGAACTGAAATTCTGAGGTCATCGTGTTGATATGAGCCAAAACAAACGAGTGCGCAGCCGAAACCACTTGGAGAAAATGAACTTGAAGGGATTTGGAGCCGAAGATAGCGACATGCCGCTAGGGGCCAGGCGACATGCCGCCAGAGATGGCCTTTCGTGGGCCTTGCTTTAGGCTGAGGTGCACTGCTCCAAAAATTCTGAAATTTGGATGGGGAGACCTTTAATGTGTTACGAACGTCTTTCGTGTTTTAATCGAGGGGAAATTCTGAGTAAATAATCTTCATTTTGGTCATGGCAAAAGATCGCGCAGCTGAAGCCGAGAGAATTGTCCACCTTATGTCCAAATTATTTTCGAGAGATGTGCTACTCGAAAAAATCCCATTTTTGGCATGGAAAAGGTCAAACGTGTTATGAACATCTTTCGTGTTTTGGCCAAGCAGAACTTCCTAGCTGATTGTGTTGATATTGGCCAAAATAAAAGAACGCGCAACTGAGACCGAGTAGAGCTTGCATCCTCACACCTAAATTATTTACGAGAGATGTGTCATCCATAATGCTCTGTAATTTGGTACGGACACACTTTAATGTGTTGCAAACACCTTTCGTGTTTTGGCCGAACGGAAATTCTGAGCCCATCGTGTTGATATCAGCCAAAACAAACGAGTGCGCAGCCGAAACTGCTTGGAGAAAATGAACTTGAAGGGATTTGGAGCCGAAGCTAGCGACATGCCGCTAGGGGCCAGGCGGCATGCCGCCAGAGATGGCCTTTCGTGGGCCTTGCTTTTAGCTGAGGTGAACTGCTCCAAAAATTCTGAAATTTGGTAGGGGAGACCTCTAATGTGTTACGAACGTCTTTCTTGTTTTAATGGAGAGGAAATTCTGAGTAAATCATCTCCATTTTGGTCATGGAAAAAGATCGCGCAGCTGAAGCCGAGAGAACTGTCCTCCTTATGTCCAAATTATTTGGGTGAGATGCGCTACTTGAAAAAATCCAATTTTTTGTTTGGAAAATCTTCAATGTGTTATGAACATCTTTAGTGTTTTGGCCAAGGGAAATTTCTAGCTGATCGTATTGATATTGGCCAAAACAAAAGAACGCGCAGCTGAGACTGAGTAGAGAAGTCATCCTCACGCCTAAATTATTTGCGAGAGATGTGTGGCCCAGAATGCTCTGTAATTTGGTAGGGATGAACTTTAATGTGTTGCGAACATCTTTCGTGTTTTGGCCGAACGGAAATTCTGAGGTCATCATGTTGATATCAGCCAAAACAAACGAGTGCGCAGCCGAAACCGCTTGGAGAAAATGAACTTGAAGGGATTTGGAGCTGAAGATAGCGATATGCAGCTAGGGGCCAGGCGGCATGGCGCCAGAGATGGCCTTTCGTGGGCCTTGCTTTTGGCTGAGGTGAACTGCTCCAAAAATTCTGAAATTTGGTAGGGGAGACCTTTAATGTGTTACGAACGTCTTTCGTGTTTTAATCGAGAGGAAATTCTGAGTAAATCATCTCCATTTTGGTCATGGAAAAAGATCGCGCAGCTGAAGCCGAGAGAACTGTCCTCCTTATGTCCAAATTATTTTTGAGAGATGTGCTACTCTAAAAAATCCCATTTGTGGCATGGAAAAGATCCAACGTGTTATGAACATCTTTCGTGTTTTAGCCAAGCGGAACTTCCTAGCTGATTGTGTTGATATTGGCCAAAATAAAAGAACGCGCAACTGTGACCGAGTAGAACTTGCATCCTCACACCTAAATTATTTACGAGAGATGTGTCATCCATAATGCTCTGTAATTTGGTACGGACACACTTTAATGTGTTGCAAACACCTTTCATGTTTTGGCCGAACGGAAATTCTGAGCCCATCGTGTTGATATCAGCCAAAACAAACGAGTGCGCAGCCGAAACTGCTTGGAGAAAATGAACTTGAAGGGATTTGGAGCCAAAGCTAGCGACATTCCGCTAGAGGCCAGGAGGCATGCCGCCAGAGATGGCCTTTCGTGGGCCTTGCTTTTGGCTGAGGTGAACTGCTCCAAAAATTCTGAAATTTAGTAGGGGAGACCTCTAATGTGTTACGAACGTCTTTCTTGTTTTAATCGAGAGGAAATTCTGAGTAAATCATCTCCATTTTGGTCATGGGAAAAGATCGCGCAGCTAAAGTCGAGAGAACTGTCCTCCTTATGTCCAAATTATTTGGGAGAGATTCGCTACTTGAAAAAATCCCATTTTTGGCATGGAAAATCTTCAATGTGTTATGAACATCTTTAGTGTTTTGGCCAAGGGAAATTTCTAGCTGATCGTGTTGATATTTGCCAAAATAAAAGAACGCGCAGCTGAGACTGAGTAGAGAAGTCATCCTAACGCCTAAATAATTTGCGAGAGATGTGTCATCTAGAATGCTCTGTAATTTGGTAGGGACGAACTTTAATGTGTTGCGAACATCTTTCATGTTTTGGCCGAACGGAAATTCTGAGCTCATCGTGTTGATATCAGCCAAAACAAACGAGTGCGCAGCCGAAACCGCTTGGAGAAAATGAACTTGAAGGGATTTGGAGCCAAAGCTAGTGACATGCCGCTAGGGGCAAGGCGGCATGCCGCCAGAGATGGCCTTTCGTGGGCCTTGCTTTTGGCTGAGTTGCACTGCTCCAAAAATTCTGAAATTTGGTAGGGGAGACCTTTAATGTGTTACGAACGTCTTTCGTGTTTTAATCGAGAGGAAATTCTGAGTACATCATCTCCAATTTGGACATGGCAAAAGATCGCGCAGCTGAAGCCGAGAGAACTGTCCTCCTTATGTCCAAATTATTTGGGAGAGATATGCTACTTGAAAAAATCCCATTATTGGTATGAAAAATATTCATTGTGTTATGAATATCTTTAGTGTTTTGGCCAAGCGGAAATTCCTAGCTGATCGTGTTGATATTGGCCAAAACAAAGGAACGCGCAGCTGAGACTGAGTAGAGAAGTCATCCTCACGCCTAAATTATTTACGAGAGATGTGTCACCCAGAATTCTCTGTAACTTGGTAGGGACATACTTTAATGTGTTACGAACATCTTTCGTGTTTTGGCCGAATGGAAATTCTGAGGCCATCGCGTTGATATCAGCCGAAACAAACGAGTGTGCAGCCGGAACCGCTTGGAGAAAATGAACTTGAAGGGATTTGGAGCCGAAGCTAGCGACATGCCGCTAGGGGCCAGGCGGCATGCCGCCAGATATGGCCTTTCATGGGCCTTGCTTTTGGCTGAGGTTCACTGCTCTAAAAATTCTTAAATTTGGCAGGGGAGACCTTTAATGTGTTACGAACATCTTTCGTGTTTTAATCGAGAGGCAATTCTGAGTAAATCATCTCCATTTTGGTCACGGAAAAAGATCGCTGAAGTCGAGAGAACTGTCCGCCTTATGTCCAAATTATTTACGAGAGATGCGCTACTTGAAAAAATCCCATTTTTGGCATGGAAAATCTTTAATGTGTTATGAACATCTTTAGTGTTTTGTCCAAAGGGAGGTTCCGAGTCCATCATATTGATATTGGCCAAAACAAAAGAACGCGCAGCTGGGGCCGAGTAGAGCAACTATCCTCGAGTTTAGAATTTTTTGCAAGAGATTGGCTTCCCAGAACTTTCTGAAATTTGTCATGGGTGAACTTCAACATGCTGGGAACATCTTTCGTGTTTTGTCCGAGTGGAAATTCCTAGTAAATCACGTTGATATTGGCAAAAACAAAAGATCGCGCAGCTGAGCGGATGATTTTGGAGGCCAAAAAAATGATTTTGATGGGATTTGGAGCGAAGCTAGCGGCATGCCGCCAGAGACAGGTTTGGGAGCCGATTGCGGCCTCCTTGGATGGAGCTACGCTGCTCCGAAAAATCTAAAATTTGGTATGGATGAACTTCAACATGTTGGAAACATCTTTCGTGTTTTGGCCAAGTAGAAATTCCGAGTAAATCACGTTGATATTGGCCAAAATAAAAGAACGCGCAGCTGAGACCGAGGAGCATCTGCCCCTGCGTTCTAAATTTTTTTGTGAGAGATGTGCTGTTCCAAAAATTAAGAAATTTGGTAAGGGTGGAGTCTTATGTGTTACGAACATTTTTCGTGCTTTGGTAAAGTGAAAATTCCTAGCCAATTGCGTTCATATTGTCCAAGATAAAAGAGTGTCCAGCTGAACCCAAAACAACTACTTCTTGAATTCCAAATTTTTTGTGAGCGTGTTTTTTTTTCCAAGGTCAGTCCTTCGTGTGTTTGTTTTTTGGTGGGCTTTATATGTGGTTAATTCTGGGGGGGAGGTTGACTTGATTGTAGGCGATGGTCGTTCGATGTCTTTTGGATGTGTGAGAGAGAAAAACGCAGTTCGTAATTATCCGAATAACTACGAGTTTTGTCATTTGATATTTTTTCGTCCAAAAAGGGGTTACAACCATTACAAGTTGATTTAACTATCTAGATTTATCTAAAGGCTAGTAGACGAAGTCTAGGAACATTGTTACATGGGGTAAAAGGAAAAAATCTAAGCAACAGATGCTTGATTCTGAAGGCGTCAATCTTGGAAGTCGGGATCCGTTTGCTCATAAAAAATATTCTAATGATGTAATCTTTCCTTTTTGCAACACCGCTTCCTCTATCCAATCTTGGCCATAATATCGGGAATGAAACCGGATTTCAACATGTCCCCTAGCGCAGCTTGATTATCAAAACTTCTTCCCCGAAAGTATCAAGTGAGAGTAATGCGGGGCACTGTCATTTTGAACAAGTAGGATGGGTCTTTGGGAAAGATAAAACAGAGTTCCAGTATTAGTAATTTGCACAAAATGCGTTACTAGGTTCTTTACATGCATTACTAAAAATGGTGCGGAAGGGGGAAAAATGTAGAAAACGTGGTAAACCAAGCCACGACAAAACAAGTATGATGCACATGATGGGGGCTTTTGACGTCGACTAAAGTTCTAACGGCCTGAAAGTTCCCGACGATACCATAGAATGGTCCAAAAAGTGTCATAGAGCGACTACCAATTCCTTCCCACGAATCCAGGCCACTTTCCAACCATTTACATAGGCAAATGGTTGAATCATGTCGGCTGAATCCGCAAATGATTGAATCACGTCCGGCTAGCTTTAACGGTTCGAGCGGGTTGGGTTTTGTGAACATTACCCAGGACTTGAGTCCCAGGGTGTCATTAATCCCCGACCTAAACTTATTTGGTATGGCGGCCTCTGGGGTGTAGGGCCTATGCATGCAATGCGTGTGACAGTTGATCAAAGCAATAACAAATAGTTACGAAAACAGTTTATTAAAGTAAGTAAATAAAAAAACAAACACCTTAAAAAAAAACCGGCTTCGACCCTACTAGTCCCTAGTGAAGTCGCCAAACTGTCGCACCCCCTTTTTCGTTGAAAAACGAGTTTAAGGTTTGGGACGGATGCTAAGCATAAATGGATGCTTCGCATAATACAATGAAGTCGCCACCCTATTTTCTAAGGTTTAGGGAACCTAATGTCATGGCATAAAATAAAAAAACTAAGGCTTGGTCTAAACCATTGAACAAAGGTTCGAGGTCGTATTGTGGACTTGGGAAGGTGTTAGGCACCCAAGTCACACCGTTAAAAGGTTACCGGTAAAAAGGTGTTTGAAAACAGTTTTGATATACAAAGATTTGTTTAATGATCGAAGCATGTCAACCAATTCTTCCCACGAACTCAAGTCACTTTCCAATCATTTACATAGGCCAATGATTGAATCATGTCAACAGAGTCCGCTTACCGAATTGGGACACTTTCCGATTATTTAAACATTTTTGACGTGATTTGGCCCTCAAAGGTGACGTTACATCTTAGCATTTTTGTAGGGACATGTTATTTCTGATCGGGACACGAAGGACGGGGTTACCGTTTGTTCGTTACGCTAGAGCGGACGTTCCCCCATTTTTATCATCGGGTCATGCATGATTAATTAATTAATTACTAAGTGATCCTAACATGGATAATACTAACATCGTACGTTTTCGTGAATGCAAATAACCGTGTGGGATTTGAAGCCACCATGCTCACATATCAATATATAGCAATTAATTTCATGGTATAAAGCAAGTGATTTAAACATGTAAGCATGTGAGTTGATTTTATCATGCATACGATTTAACATTTCTAAACACTAGATGTACGAATAATATTTGCGGAAAACATTGAATAAATAAAAGAGACTTAGAATAAAGACTTACTTGCGTTGCGTGATCTTGATCTTCCTTGCAAAATGAGAGTGTTAACAACGTTTTCAAAAATAAATAAATAATAAAAAGCACATGCAACATTTGTTATGACGAATAAATATTTAAATAAACATGATGAAGGAATAAGCAATTTATTTCATATGTGCACTTAAAACATGGCATAATCATTATTATCATACAAGCATTTAATTAAACATGGCATAATCATTATTATTGATAACAATCAAGATAACCTTCACGGTGCTACTACACTTGCGACTCCTACCGGGACGGATTCCTATAAGTCCTATAGTATATCTTCATATCGCCCAAGGATCAGTGAAGGATTCCTAGGATGGTCGACATCAGCGGAGGGGGGACTCACGTGTCTCTATACGCACGACGCCATCCCATCCTAGGGAACTGCGAGGTTATCGCTCTCGGCAGCCTAGTTAGATACCGCTCATGACGTCACCTACTGGCATCGCTCGTGACGTCATCATTAGACATCGCCTGGATTGTTATCGCCAGGTATCGCCAACGAGGCCTATAAATATCCTTACTTTTTCGAACAAAAGGTATGATCGAGAGGACCCAGCAGAACCTCTTGTTAATTTGTATCCCCGAACTGATTTAAGCATCGGAGTGTCTACGCCGGAGCCCCCCCTCCGGCGCTTTGCAGGTACATCCGATGACCGACCGCCGCCGTTCCGATCAGACACGACCTCGAATCTTATCAAATGGTGCTTTCATTGAGAGCTTTGGTATATTAAGTGAGCGTCCTTAATAGCCAAGCTCCGTTTAGTCAGAAGATTGGAACGGTCATGACCGCAGGATCGGAGCCGATCCGATCATCATCCTCTAATATCCCTTTCTCAATCCGCAGGCAATTATTCCCTTTTGCTACTGCTGATCTCTCTATGACAGTCGTTTCGTCATCTCAGACAGCGGGATCCGATTTCTCCACTCCTCTTTCGGGGGGATCTATACTTAATCATGAACATCCTTTTGCAATGGAAATAGCGGCCCTTCATTCTCGGTTGGAATATTTGACTGAAATGGCCGCAAGAATCACGCCTGGTGCTTCTGGATCTAGTCTCCCTCCCCGCGTCATGTTCACACCATCTATTGTCGCTGATCGACCTTTATCACCGTTGTTTCCAGAAAACTTCCAGATGCCTTTGTCCGTGGGAGATCCTCCAGTTAGTGTTGTGCAGCTCACTCAAGGAAGAGTAGAGGCTTACGTACCACAGATGCCGCAAGGTCTCCTCCCGCAGGGAGATAGGCAAGTAGAGGGGGTTAGGAACCGGTGGGACGGACGGAGGGAAGGAGCCAACAGGAGTTTGTCTCCCGAGTACAGTGAAAGATCTAGTAGTCGAAGGTATCGAAGTCGATCACCCAAGAGTCACAGTCGATCTCCTAGGCGACATCTTACGCCAGAACCGCGAAATAGGGGGCGTCAGGCTGAAATATCTCCCCCGCGTCATGCGCGTGAAATTCTTGATGATACATCGGGCCACCCGGTTAGACACCGTATAAGGTGTCATAGGGTCAGTCGACGCGTGAAGCTTCCCACTGATACTTATGATGGCACCAAGGATCCCATCTCGTATATCAATAAAGTGAAAGATTTTGTTCAGTTTCAGACCCACAGTGATGCGGCGTTGTGCCAAATATTTGTTATGACATTGTCGGGTGTTGCGCGTCTCTGGTTTGAAGGTCTCCCTGGTGGATCCATTAATAACTTCTCACAGTTAGAATCTAAATTCCGGAGCAGATTTAGCACGGCGATTCCAATCAGGAAATCTACCGCCACGTTATTTGACATACAACGAATGCCTCAAGAAACCTTAAAGGAATTTCTCAGCCGCTTCGATTTAGAAATGTCATTAACACCGGGCGTCACTATTGATTTTGCTATAGAAGCCCTGAAAAGGAACTGCCGCTACGGAAAACTGAAAGACCCACTCATGGTGGACCCTCCAGTGACTTTAGACGCGTTGAGACTTAAAGCCCATAATTATGCGAAAATGGAAGAAGAAGAAAACAGAGATAGGACGTATAACGTGCCGCACGGGACATCTCAAATTACCGCTACTCCCGCGAAGCCCTTTCTTGACGATCATTTTATCGATGATTACGCCAGGCGGAAGGATCATATCCCCAAAGCCTCCAATAGACAAAAGGGTCATCCTTCGAAGGGAAAGACTGGTGTATCCCCCACTCAACGTCAAGGGGATTCTTATAAAAATCGGACATACGACCCAAATTTTCCTTCCCTTAATGTACCAAGGGCAGAGATTTTAGCGATAGCAGAGCAGCAAAATCTTCCCATCCGTTACCCTGCGCCTACAAAACCAGGAGTCCTTCTAGGGAGAAGGGAAAATGCTTATTGTAAATTCCACAAAGCCAGGGGACATTCCACAGAAGCGTGCAGAGAATTAAAATTGGCAATAGAACGTCTGGTGGAAGAAGGATATTTAGGAGAATTCGCCACCCAAGTAAGAGAAGACGCCAGAAATAACCCCCTGAAAAGGACGGCAGATGAACGACCAGTTCCTCCTCGCGTTCTGCAGAAGGATAATGCTCCCGGAGGAAAGGATAGAGAAACTCTTACGGTTGACGACGAGTACATCCCTATAATTAACATCATTGCGGGAGGAACCCCTTATATGGACGAATCAGAGCAACCGACAGTCGTGAAAGGAGAAAAATGCACACGGGATGGCACGATAAAAAAAGGAGGCGCGATAGGCATTTTAGATCGAATGATATTATCCTTTTCCGAAGAAGATGAGAAAGGCGTTGTCTATCCGCACAATGATGCACTGGTGGTTACGCCCGTCATCGCCAGTCATGGAATCAGAAGAACCCTTATTGATAACGGGAGCGCGGTGAACCTCTTTTCGCTGGAAGCGTAAAATCTCATGAAACGCCCTGACAACGAGCTAACGCCTAGCAAACGGCCTATAGTCGGTGTTGATGGGGTTCCAATCCCTATCACGGGGTTAATTACTTTGCCCATATATTTTCGAGAAGACACCTATAAATGATCAGAGAACTTGTTGTTCCTTGTCGTGGATTTAAATTTGCCCTACAATGTTGTACTCAGGCGACCTTTTCTCTACCGCTTCGGAGCGGTGATATCTCAGAAGCATCTAAAAATGAAATACCCCTCCTGGGATAGGGTAGTATCCATAAAGGGCGACCAAAAGCTGGCGGCGGAATGCTACTCGCTCATGACTCAAAGGAGCTGCGATAGGTATGTGTGTATAGCAGCGGACCCCTACGAGTAGGGTGATGAGAAGCGCGCTCAACCTTTGGACAAAATGGTACCCATCCCAGTAATCGGCATAAAGGAAGCAAGCTTCCTAATCAGCGAAAAACTCAGCCCAGCGGAAAATCTTCAACTGGCCCAGCTACTGAACAAATATCGAGGAGATTTCACGTGGAAACCTGAAGACATGCCAGGTATATCACGCGAAATAGCCGAGCATCGGCTCAATGTGGACCCAGACGCCCGGCCGGTTCAACAAAAGCGGCGCGCGTTCTCTAGTGAAAAGGTGTCGGCTGTGGACAAGGAGGTAACAAAGCTTCTTGACGCAGGATTCATCCGCGAAGTTCAATATCCCACCTGGCTAGCGAACCCTGTCCTTGTTCCTAAGCCCAATGGGGATTGGCGCATGTGTATCGACTTTACTGATTTGAATGATGCCTGCCCTAAGGATTGCTACCCGCTCCCTCGTATAGATCAGTTAGTTGATCAGACCGTCGGGTACGCTTATTTAAGTTCACTGGACGCCAACTCTGGATACCATCAGATCCCCATGGCCTTGGAAGATGAAGAAAAGACTGCGTTCCTCACTCCAAAGGCCACGTACTGTTATACGACGATGCCGTTTGGGCTGAAGAATGCTGGGGCCACGTTCCAACGTATGGCAAACAAGATATTCGAAGAACAAATAGGGAGAAATGTGGAAGCATACGTTGACGATATATTGGTAAAGAGCGCGAACTTTCAAGATCACCTGCGGGACTTAAAGGAAGTCTTTGACGTAATGAAAAAGTATCGCATGAAGTTAAACCCTCGAAAATACATGTTCGCATTTCAGGCGGGAAAATTCTTGGGCTACGTGGTCAGCCAAAAAGGTATCCAACCTAACCCTTCAAAGGTTAAGGCTATACAAGACATGATATCGCCAAGAACCATCAAAGAGGTACAAAGGTTAACTGGGCGAGTTATCGCCCTCGGGCGATTCATTTCCAAGCAAGGAGAGAAGTGTCTTCCTTTTTTCAAAGTCATACGCAAGAAAGCCTCATTCGGGTGGACCCCGGAATGTGAGGAGGCATTTATCGGCCTGAAGGATTACCTATCGTCTGACCTACTGTTGACAAGACCCGAGGCAGGAGATACCTTATATTTGTAACTTGGCGCTGCGGACGAAGTGGTCAGTGCCGTCCTCGTTCGCGACGATAACCACTCTCATCGCCCGGACTATTTTGTGAGTCACGTTTTGAAAGATGCGGAGTTGCGATACGCCCGAATTGAAAAAATAGCGTTCGCTCTTATTCAGGCTACCCGCAAAATGGACCGATATTTCCAGTCCTATTCCGTTATCGTGCTTACGGACCAACCTCTGAAAAGAATATTTCGAAAGCCTGAATCTTCAGGAAGAATGTTGATCTGGGCGCTTGAACTAGAACAGTATGGATTGAGGTATCAGTCTCGACCGTCCGTAAAGGCTCAGATCTTGGCTGATTTCATAGCGGAATGTACCTTTACAGAGGATCCTTTGGCCGGCATACCTAAAGCAGAATGGGGCGATATGGATCTCCCGTTTCCAGAAACCTATACGGACCTTTGGATCATCCATGTGGATGGGGCCAAAAACCAAGAGCTGGCGGGAGCTGGAATCTTCATAAATGGGCCGCACGACATGCAAATACGATACGCCATTCGAATCCTACAGCCGTTATCTAATAACGCGGCAGAGTATGAGGCGTTGCTAGCCGGGCTCAGAATAGGGAAAGGACTTTCTTCTAAAGGGAGGCACGATACTGGAAGAACAGGAGACCTGCGTCTAAAGATCTGTGGTGATTCCAAGTTGATAATTGACCAGGTCTTGGGGTACTCTCAGGCCCGGGAACCCATCATGATTCAATATCTCGCCAAAGTAAAGCGAGAATTATTGGAGATAAAGAAAGAGGGCATGCAAGTCAGCTTCGAGCATGTTCCCAGGGAGGAAAATGCTGAAGCTGACAATCTAGCCAAATTGGCCGCGAATCCGGAAGCGTCCATACCCAAAGGCGTGTATTATCGTGAGCTATCAGTACCATCCTTCATGGAAGAGCAAGCATCTTTATGTGTGGAAGAGCATGAGAGCGACTGGCAAATTCCCGTAATCAAATACTTGAAACATGAGGAACTGCCGGAAGACACCGTTGAAAAGAAGAAGGTGCTGAAACAGGCAGCTCGTTGTACGTACTATGACGGGGATTTGATTCGGAGATGTTTTTCTCACCCAACCGCCAAATGTATAACTGAAATCCATGAAGGGGTATGTGGTATGCACGTATCAGGTGGCACTCTGGCTGCACAAGTCTTCAGATCCGGATTCTACTGGCCCACCATCCGGAGAGATTGCTACAACTATGTGCAAACTTGCCCTAAGTGCCAAGAGTTTGCCAAAATTCCTCGGCGACCTGCTGCTGAAATATCTGAAATTATCGCCCCTTGTCCTTTTGCTAAATGGGGGATCGATATCCTAGGCCCATTCCCAAAGGCAAGGTCCCAACTGAAGTTTGTGATAGTGGCAGTAGACTATTTCACTAAGTGGGCGGAAGCTGAAGTGGTCGCCGCAATCACTGCAGAAAAAACTTGGCGCTTCTTCAAATATCAAGTTATCATGAGGTTTGGCGTACCTCGCGTCCTTGTCAGCGATAACCGAACGCAGTTCACCAGCCAATTCTTCAAAGACCAGTGCTCAGAGTTCGGGATCGAGCAACAATTTTCCTCCGTGGCTCATCCGCAAACTAATGGACAGGCGGAAGTAACCAATCGGAGTATCCTCAGCGGTATCAAGAAAAACTTAGAAGGGTCTAAAAAGAAGTGGGCTGATGAGCTGCCATACGTGATGTGGGCGTACCGCATGACTGTTAAGACTAGCACCGGAGAAACACCCTTCGCGTTGGCCTTCGAAACCGAAGCTGTTACACCGGTGGAAATTGGAACCATGAGCCTACGGGTGGCTCACTTTCGAGAGGAACTGAATGAGGAAAGGTTACGAGCTAACCTGGACGCGTTACCAGAAGTCCGAGAAGAAATCCTTCTGAAAACGCAGCATTACAAACAAAAGATGGCCCGTTATCATAATAGGCGTGTCGAGGAGCGGTTGCTGAAAGCCGGTGACCTGGTGCTCAGAGACAAGCGAGCGGCAGGACAACGTATGGGAAAACTCAGTCCAAACTGGGATGGACCATATCGTGTCACCCACGTTGTCGGGAAAGGAGCCTATCATCTGGAGACACTCGATGGTACACCCTTATCCAACTCTTGGAATATCGCTCGTTTGAAATTATATTACCCTAGAATTTAATTTTATCTGCACCTTTGATTTATGTCAACCCTAACCATGACTAACGCTCAATGAGAGAGCTTTCGTGGGTGTTTGTGGTTGCCTTTGTGCAGATAAAAAAGGGGGTATCTTGGGAAGTGAAAAGTCCTATCCTTGTGATGGCCGGTCTTGATCAGATGGCCCACTAAGTGAGGGTACAACCCAACATACCTTGAATTAGCATCGGATTGAAAGATCCTGGACGCCCCCAGAGGTGAAAAGTCCTATCCTTGTGATGACCGATCTTGATCAGATGGCTCATTAAGTGAGGGCACTACCCGGTATCTTTGGGAGTGAACAGTCCTTCTCTTGTACTGACCGTTCTCGTGGAGACGGCCCATCAAGACGAGGCACGCCCCAAAGAAATAGAAACTCCGTCTAGAAACAAGAATCCTATCTTAACGGCTGGGCTGTTGCAGCCAGGCCATTAAGTAAGGACACGGTTCTAGACGCGAGGACAACGCCCAAAAGTGAAAATTCCCCAGCCTTGTGATAGCCGTCCCGATCCGACAACTCACTAAGATGAGGCACTTTTCGGGCCGATCGCGAAAGGAGGGAAACGCGGAGAATCGCGAAATTCCAGCTAGTAACCAGATGTGTAACCCCTGGTGAAGTATAGAGCTGATAGTGAAAGCGATTCACGCGGGTTCCATGGTAACGCCCTATGATGGCAGTGGAAAGGCTCCTACGGGTAATTAGTATCCCTCGTAACGTGTTTTTGTTACTGATGGTTTACAATTAGGAATGTGCAGAATACTTTTCGGGTAGAGGAAGGAGTGATGATCTCGTAAGCAGTGATATCGTAAGGCTTACCAGGAAAGCTAACTCGATACCGACTTTAGTAATTTTGATGGGACTACTAAGGATCTGCTCGAAAAAGTAAACGCATCGTGATAACAGGGCGAAGATAACGCCAAAGGAGCTCATAAGGAAACAACTAAAGGGAAGATAGCGATAGAAGTTGTCTGAATACATCAAAATGTTTTAAAGGGCTACAAACTTCAGTGGTCAAAATAATGACAAAAATCTAGTGACGCTCGATTGCTAAGGAAAGGGCGGCAAAGCCTTGAGGCACGTCAACCTTCGGAGTTCCTCCATTTCCAGCCTGCCGCTTTAGCTTGGCGAAAACCCTCCTCATTAAGATGGGCAGATTTTCGCTTGAAAGCCGCCGTGACCTCATCAGGTTTGTACGCATCGACCCCATGGACTTCCTCAAAGCAATTGACTAAAATAGCGGCAGTCTGCTCGACATGCCACAGACTCATATCGGCCGACTCTCCCTCCAGGGTAGCTTTCTCCTTGGCCAAAGATGATTTCTCATTTTCCAAGACAGTATTTTTGGCCCTTTCCGCTGGCAAGACCTCAGAATGTTCTTTCTTCAGCTCCTGATGAGCCAGTAATAGTTGCGTACGCTCCTCCAGCAACTTCTTCTTCTCATTCCGCTCTCGCGATAATTCCTCCAAGGAGGAGGAAAGAGAGGCAGCCTGACGCTGCATCTCCTCCGCCCAATAATGGAATTTCATCATATTAGTAAAAAGATTAGAGCGTAATGATTTCACTCTATCAACCTCGGTCATGGAAAGGAAAGCCTCCCGTTTTGCCGCAGACGCCAATATTTGAGAAGCCAGCAAAGCCGAAACTTCATCCGAGCCATCACCCCCCAATGCTGCCAAACCAGTGTTACGGAGATCGTACAGTCCAACTTGATGGGTCATAGTGCCACCCCCACTTATCGGACTGAGATCCGCCATAAAGTTGAAGGTGGCACCTCCTTCGTCATAACGGTGCAACAGGGGGAAGCTCGAAGGAACGAACGCTAGAGGAATAGGAGGGTGAACCTGTGTGGACGAACCCCCTGGAGCAAGATAAGCACCATGAGGCTGATAGCCAAAAAAATCCTACAAGCCCTCTTGATATCCCAGATTGGAGGAGTATGCATGAACATGACCTCCAAAAGAATTGGGCGAAACCCCGAAAGTCTCGCTTGTTCCCAAGTTTGCCAAAAAATTCGAGGAATGTCCTCCCTGGGGAGCAGCCGTGGAGTCGAAAACGTCCTCAGTTCTGTTCTCCATCCCGGTGGATGAGGAAGATGGATTTCCCCCCTCACCTTTCAGCCGCTGTCTCTTCTTAGAACCAGTCAGCATGTAACCCAAATTCATATCGCCTGAGGGAGGAGCGGAGGTAGCGACAACGGTAGTGTCCTGCCAAGAACGCAATATGAAATATAGAAAAGAGAAACCAAACGACGACAAACATTGAAATGTAGCATATCGTGGCTAAAAGGCACCCTTACTGTAACAGTAGTGGAAGGAGGTGCTTCTGAAGAACCTGCCGCGTCCGGAGAAGGTGTAAGAGCGGCAACGCTTCTTGTTTTTCTCTTCTTTTTTCCTTTGGCAATGGCCTTAGGAGCCTGGGAAGAAGAAGGCTGGGCAGGAAGAGCAGCAACGGTCACGATGGGAACGCATGAAGGAATATCAGTATTCCCCTCACCAACTGAAGAAGAGGATACTTGAGCAAGACTCGCGGAAGTAGCCGGCAGTTCCGTGGGTTTATCAGTAGCTTCCATGGAGGTAGCTTTCTCCTTTTCTTCTCTTTCTTGAGCCCTCTTCAGGCGTCTCCTTACGCTTTCAGGCTTATAGTTGGGATCCGTCGCTGCGAGATCACAAAATAACGTCAGCATTAGTATCAGCGATAACAAAAAAGGGAGTAACGCGACACTCACGTTTAACACAAGAACGAATGTCCATTCTACAAGCCACTTGACGAATGTGAACACTGATTTCCAGTTTGAGCAATTTGTTTAACCAGTCTTGTTCACATTGAGGAAGGGTCCCTGGTTGACTCCAGACGTTATCATCGACATTTTGGTTAAACCCAGATCGCCACCAGGAACCAGGATCTTCAGGAAGATCTATCACAAAGAACTCCTTTTTCCAAGCATCAACGGAAGACTCGATGTGGAAGAGTTTCCAAGTAAAGGACTTGAGAGAGTCATCGTCGAAGCGGGGCGATATCGTTATCACTCCCCGACACTTCATCAGCTTAAAAAGAGATTTGAGCAGTAGAAGGGAAGGGGAAGTGATCCCTTTGTATTTACAAAGTTCCAGAAAAGCATAAACACAACAATACGCATTTGGGGATAATTGGGCCGGATTCAGATTGCCGGCAACAAGCAAGTCTTTTACAAAAGAGTCGATGGGAAGCCGGAAACCATAACGGAACATTTGCGCATACAAGACCCAACGATTGCCCGTCAAAATGCTGTTCAAATGTATGGACTCAGGGGCAACAATGGCCTTATAATCGTCAGGGATAACAGCATTATGGGCGGCCAAATGCTCACGGAGAGCGGCCTCAGATGTGATAACACTAGCAGTAATATCCATCCTTTTCTCATCGGCAGATTTCGACTCAGAACGGTGAGTCTTAGCCATGGCAGAATTAAAGAAGTAAAAATGAAGAAGACGATGGAGGAGAAAGGAAATACCTTTAGAGAAAAAGCACTTCGAAGAACCTTGAATAGTGGGAAGAAAACAAGGCGGCTAAAAGAAAATATGAGAAGGTGGGATGATAAAAGAAAAGGAAAAGAATAAATATTGGGTTTTATAACCCTAGTAATCGAATGAAACGGCAGAGGCCACAATCGTTGCGTGGAAGCGACATGAGGAACAGACTCAGGCAATGAGTGCAATTCTAGATAAGTGCTACAAAGCTTCGATTTCAGTAAAGTTCTCGAGCACGCTAGCCCACAGCGCCAGAAGAAATGGACACATGTGCCTGCACAATCGCGACTTTTCTAATGAGAAGATAGCAAGCATTAAATGCTCTGAAAAGCAGGTACCATTTCTTGGAGAAAACAAGAGTGATATCGCAAGAAAGGAGATAACGCAAGACGGCGTTAATTAAAAAGGCAGCTTTCGAGCTAACGCGAAAAAGCGGAATAAAAAATCAAACAACAGTAAAATACGGATATTGTCGCACAACAAGGCGTTATTACAAGACAAAGAAACAAATAAACAGAAGAATCCTCTAAATGGAGCAACCTCGATTAATCATGGGCCCTCGCGGACATCGCAGTCACCATTCCCTCGCTCTTCTCTAGAAGAAGGAAGATCTCCCTTACCTTCGCCTAGATCCTTCATTCTCTTGGAAGCATAATCAGCCAGCACTGACGAATTGACAGTTCCCTGGCGATGGAGACTCATAAATTCAGCGATACAAACCTCCATGGTCTTGTTCTTCCACCAGGCTATCTTTGAAGGTACTTTGGCCAAATCCGCATCACGAGACGCTATCTCTTCGCGAAGGAAGATATTCTTTTTGTCAGCCACCACCAATTCCTCCTCCAGAAGATCTATCTTAGCCTTCCCTTTCAATTTTTCTCGAGCAAGCTCAGCACGACAATCGTTCAACTCCGCCTGGGTTCGCTCCTGAAGCTGCGATAGCTCCGCTACCTTCCCTAAGGCAGCGCTTAGTTCTCCCTTCAAATCAAGAGAAGGCCGAACCTTGTCACGCTGATCTTCAAAAAAGTAATTTAGCTCGCGGAAACTTGCCAGCATGTCAGTCAGAAGGCGTGAATGTCGTGCTTCAGGAGGATGCCGTAAGAACTCTTCTTTATCCTTCGAAGAAGTAAACATTTGCCCCACTATTGGACCCACCAGCTCTTCTCGCGATAGTGGGTCCGATATCCCTAAAGCGCGAAGACCGTCGGTACCAAGGGAAGACAAGTCCAACTGATATGTGGTGAGGCCTTGAAAACTTTGAGGGGAAAGATTGGCGATATAAGGAGGAGAATAACTTTTTGCGGAATCACCAATGCCTGAGATCGAAGAAAGGAACAAAGGCTGAGGTTTCTGTAGAGGAGGGTTAGGAGGAGCGATCGGATTCGAAACCGATAAGTTCACATCCGGAATAAAGGAGCGGATAGGAGAGATAGGACCACTAGACGACAAGGGAGAGCCCACCGCTGCTGAAGCCTCGTTAACTTTGGGAGGAATGGCAGAGGGCACCTTGACCACTTCCTCCACCGGCAAGGCATCCGCGACATGTGAAGTGTTAACTCCCTCGGAGGGAACCGCGTTGACTTCCTCCACGGGAGGAATTGGTAGGTCAGACTTCTCTTTACAAACTCTCTTTATGAGACGCTCCGTCTCGGCGGCCATTTCGTCGCTATCGTCCTCAGTTGACTCCGCTGCGGGTACACTCTTTCTCGACCTAAGTTTCATCTGTTGGGTAAGGGTGGCATGACGCAGCTCGGAACCGGTATCCATGCTTTCGCTATCGCTGTCAACCTCTTCAATCACAGGGTTACTCGGAGCCACTCCCTTACCACGAGACGATAGCCAATTCTCAAGGAAACGGGAAGGTCGAGCGGATGCGCTGCGTGTCGTGACGGTTTTGTTTCTCTTTCCTCGTGGCGGAATAGGTGGACGACTTGAGCCTTCAGGTGGAGGAGAAGGAGGTAACGTCTGAAGCGGCACCACGTTCAGAGGAGCGTCACTTTCACCGGAAGAGTGACCCTCAGTGTTACCTGCCAATAAAATATTTTAGTATGGCAAGAAAATCGAAGCGATAAGGTGACAAAAGAAAAACTCACGAACGACACACTCTGGCAAAGGCCTGAACCGAGCGAATTCCCGAATGAGGAAGGGCCCTTCTATTTCTAACAGGGCGGTAACATTAGACACATCCATACTAGACAACACATCTGGTTTTCGTCAAGCGGCACTGGTAATCTCTCGGTTGAAACCACCGCGCCAAAACTGAGAAGGCAAGCGAAGGGTGAAGAAGCCATTTTTCCAGTTGTCCACGTTCTCTTTGAAACCTTGAAAGTTCCGCCAGAAGAACCGAACAAGGGTATCATTCCAATTGGGGGTAATATCCACCAAGCAGCTGCGACACCTCAAAGTGAAAAATGTACGGAACAGATCGAGCGATGGAGCAAAAATATGCTTCATCTCACACGAACGAAGAAAGGCGTAAAGCCCACACCAGGAAGGTGGAGTTATTTGAATAGGATTGAGATCGTAATGGTTTAGCAGCTTCATCAGAGAAGTATGAAGTGGGAAACGAAATCCGTAGGTAAACATCTTGAAATAAACCAGCCAGAACGTCCCCCACATGGCATCAGTGAGCCGAGTATCCTTCAAAGGGACAAAGGGGCGATATCCCGTGGGAAAAGTGATACCGTTCTCCTCTAACTCAGCCTTCAAAACCTCATTACAATCAAAGACACTACGAGCTCTCCTAACTTCAGGATCTAGGGGATTTTCGATAACTGCAGAGGATCTAGCGCGAGACATAATGAACTGGAAAAGTAAAGCTATGGCGATAGAGAAACAAAATACCTGGAGCAAAGAGCTAGTAAACAGGCCGTCGGCACCGGCGAGCAATTGCAGCAAAACCCTTGGGAAGAAAGAAGCACAGAAGAGAGAAAATACGAAGAATTCAAAGTATTAGCAAAAGTACTAAAAGAGAAGAGCGAATTCCTTATAAAGGTTAAACCTAAAAAAGAAACAGCCTGTAAAAACAAAACACGTGCAAAGTAGAAAGGACGCGTGGGCAGTCATCAGTGTCTTTTGGAGAAGACAGTTACTGATTGAAAACCGAAAGGCAGTTGCACCCAGCGAAAGGCACACTTCCGCGATAACCCTGGAAACCTGAAAAAATAAAGGGAGAAAAGCGGCAGGAGAGCGAAAAGAAAATAAAGCGTCATTTTATTATTTTGGGAAAGCCATACGGCATCTACAAAGAGGCATGGTATGCACAACTATTCGCCGTCAGACCAGGAGATGCCATAGCAGTAGACCGCGTCATCATCATCATCACCTAAAAGCGATGGATCCTCGCTAGTGAGAGGGAAAGGTTCCTCAATCCTCCTCCCTGCACGAATTGTCGATTGATCTGACTCCTCCTTAACAGCTGGCGATATCGTTTCAACGGCCGAGCAGGCAGAGGGAGTCCTTTGTGGTGACTCGCTAGGAAGGAAAGACGTTCCTTCCCCCTTCGTAGAGAGAGAAGCAAGAGAATCAAAGAATGATCTAGAGGCCTTCGCAGCATCCTTCCTCCACCTCTTGCGACACCATCGGCGAACAGGCGGCCTCCAAGGAGGCGACGGAGGAGGATTATTCGAATCAGGAGAAGTCGGAGGAGTTGGTGGAGAATCTCGTGCGGTCGTATCTAAAAAATGAGAATCAACCATGAGATCGCAGATTACTTATCAAAGGAAAAATGAACAAGGAGGTGAATAAAAACGAGGGAAAGAGGATCCCTTTAAATAGCTAGAAAATCGGGAAAAAAGGATCTTCGATCTTCCAACCCGACCCTTGAGGGTGGACACGTGTACAGCCTGAAGTATGAGTAAGGATTTGAAGTCACGCCTGTTGAAATCTTACTTGAATCAAGGAAAACCGCAAAATCGCCCAATCAGTTGCCAGGATAGCAGCGGCGTGGATTTAATGCAGAACAGCCAACCAGAAAACCACCCAGTGGCTGAATCGTTTTCAGTTGGGCTAAGAATACCCCCAATGGAAAAAAGACAAAGGGCGCATTAAAGAAGAAGAACAGTTGCAAAGTGGCATAATAAAAACAGTTTATTTATTATGGCCTAATGGCCGAAAAGTACAGTAGCATGACAAGAGGGAAAGTAAAAAGGGCTCAAAGGGAGCCACTGATATCAGGCGTCAGAGCCAGCGTCTTTAGGTACTTCGGGACGGTCTCTCAGGGAATCCATGACCAGAATTAGATCATGGGAGGTGGCACTCATCCCCTTTAGGCAGCACCCCAGCATATCCTTGCGCTGCTGCAGCATGGTGATCACCACTTGAATCCGAGCGATGGAGGCAGCCAGCTTCGACACGCTCTCTAAAGGACTGAAATCCTCCAGAAACGTGGCTCCCAGCCTGGAATGGAGTGGGGTTAGCATCCCCTGCAGCTTCAGGATGTCCTCAGAAGTCTTGACCAGCATGTTCTCCAGGAACCCAACGTCACCATCATTGAGGTTCTTGAGAGAGTGGCCCTTGGAAAGGAGAAAATTTTTAGTCAAATGATCCATAATGCAAGTTGCCAAAGATGATGAGAACGTGGGTGGAAAAAGCTCCCCGATTTATATGCTCCGAGAGAAGGGCCTTGGAAAAGAAAAGAAGGTCCTCAAAAGGCGAGCCGTCCCGTTACCCTCGAGGGCCGATGGACCCGAAGCGGAAGCAAAGGTCAGTGTTCGTGAACTATCCGCGATACAGATGCTCGGAGGGGTACGAGATAGAATATGGAAAAGCGCCGAAAGGCACGATATTATGGGTAGTCGTAAAAGCCATACGGTTACTGGTATCTACAGTGTAAAGCCGCGTTGATGTCACAGGTAGCCCTAGATGCATAAAACCTCGCCGACCTCACAGGTATCTAGTGGTATAAAGCCATGTTAATCGAAGGCAGCTGATGGCGTAAAACCGCGTCAATATCGTTGTTCCCTTAAGCGGAGAAGAAAGGCAAGACCTGTGTGATCTCAAAATCCCTGTAAGTACAAAGTTTGCTAAATTATCTATAAGTACCTATCACCTCTATGTGTTTGCAGTACACTTAAAAGGATGATGGACCGGAACATAGGCAAGCCTACGGAATGACTCGTCTGCAGTCCTTGGCGACATCGCAAGTGGCCTGTCAGCAGCTCTCCTGCGACAGGAGTAAAGTTGCAATTTTCTAAGTCCTGCCCAAGGGATCAGGCTGAATAATATCGCTAGGTGAAAGCAATCTCCTAATAATTACGAACAAGACGGCAGCGTCTCCTGTGGATTTCTTAACGCCTCCAGAGGACGAGGTATGAGACAAAAATGAAGGCCGGGATCTGATTGCTCGGAGGAAAATCTTCAAATCTGAGCTCTAGCCCATCGTTTAGACCCACCTGTCTCAAGCTAAAGGAGACAAGGAAGCTCGGATATCCTAGGAGCCTATCGCCTTATGAAAGAACAAATCATCACCTAAGATTCCAGACATGGACAGGGAGTGACAGCCCTTGGTAAACACTCGGGCTCGTTTTCAGTTGGGCTTATGATAACAATCAAGATAACCTTCACGGTGCTACTACACTTGCGACTCCTGCCGGGACGGATTCCTATAAGTCCCATAGTATATCTTCATATCGCCCAGGGATCAGCGAAGGATTCCTAGGATGGTCGACATCAGCGGAGGGGGGACTCACGCGTCTCTATACGCACGGCGCCATCCCATCCTAGGGAACTGCGAGGTTATCGCTCCCGGCAGCCCAGTTAGATACCGCTCATGACGTCACCTACTGGCATCGCTCGTGACGTCATCATCAGACATCGCCTGGATTGTTATCGCCAGGTATCGCCATCGAGGCCTATAAATATCCTTACTTTTTCGAACAAAAGGTATGATCGAGAGGACCCAGCAGAACCTCTTGTTAATTTGTACCCCGAACTGACTTAAGCATCGGAGTGTCTACGCCAGAGCCCCCCTCCGGCGCTTTGCAGGTACATCCGACGACCGACCGCCACCGTTCTGATCAGACACGACCTCGAATCTTATCAATTATCATACAAGCATTTAATTAAACATGGCCTAAACACATTATTTAAATCATACAAGTATTTAATTAACATGGCATAAACACATTATTTAAATCATGCAATAATTTAATTAAACATGGCATAAACACAACATTTACATCATGGCATACAAGCTTACAAATTATTCATGACATATTAGTATGAAAATTATTCATGGCATATACGAAACAAATTATACATGGCATATACGAAATAAATTATACATGGCATATACGAAATAAATTATACATGGCATATACGAAATAAATTATACGTGGCATATACGAAATAAATTATACATACGAAATAAATTATACATGGCATATACGAAATAAATTATACATGGCATATACGAAATAAATTATACGTGGCATATACGAAATAAATTATTTATGGCATATACGAAATAAATTATACATGGCATATACGAAATAAATTATTTATAACATGTAAGCAATTAATTAAAATAAGGCATGGCATGAACACCTCCTTTAAACCCTGCACACATTCAATTAATTAACACATGGCATGAACACGTCATCTAATCATGGACTTAGATAAATTAACATATATAAGCATATCATCTAATCATGCATTTAATTAATTAAGTATCACGTAAGCATATATCATTTAATCATGCACTCTATTAATTAGGTATCACATAAGCGTATATCATTTAATCATGTACTCACTTAATTAAGTACATACAAGCATACATTTAATCAAATAACACATATAAACATACAAATTAAATAAAAACATGATGCATACGAAACAAATTATCCATGTTATATACGAAAAGGAACACGAATATTTCATACGATTTAAATAAAGCATACGAATATTTTACATAATTGACGAAAAATAAATGAACAGGTCCCACGTTGGAAATTTGGACATTAAAAAATGGGCTTGGCACAAGTCAAGCACAAATTTTAATTTTTAAAACAAGAATGGGCCAAAGCCCACCACCTTTTCTTTCTTTCTTACCTTTCCCGCCATCACTCACCTTCTTCCTTCTTCTTCTCCAACCAAGCCGGGCACCATGGCTAAAACTCAAGTTTTAGACTTCCACCATTCTTACCCAAAATGGTTGCAATAATTAAGGTAGCAAAACAGAAAATAAAAACCACAAAAACAGCAAGAAAAACAAGTCCATAACGAGGGCAATTTTGCATGGAAAGACAAGTTTAATTAATACGCATATATAGTCATTAATTACTCAAAGAATCATGCAATTAAATTGAGGCAAGGAAAGCCTTACTAACATGAAAACTAAGCATATCATGCAAATTTTTACAGTTTATTCATGCATTACAATGAAAAACGAAAATTAAAGAAACTAGAGAGAGAGAGGTAGCTTACCTTTCCGGGAGAGCAATTTGCCAAGAAGGTAGTGCAAGAAATAGAGATTAAGAGGAGGATTTGGTTCCCTTGATTTGTTGGATGAAGGTTGCTATTTATAGAGAAGGAAATTTGAATGAAGTCGGTTGTGTGTGTGGTCGGGGTTGGCCGGATCGGTTGTGTGGCCGGGGTTGATTGTGTGGTTGGGTGATGAGCAAGCTAAATCATGTGGCCAAGAGTGATCAGATGAGAGGTTGTGATGATCTAAAATGAGTTGGCAGTGAGTTGGAGGATGAGAATGAATTAAATGGCATTTATGTAGAGTTTATCTCATCTTCGGGCACGAACGGGATATTTTTGGCACGAGCGAAATCGCTCAAAAATGAAAATAAATATGAGCCGAGGGTACAACTATGTGTAGAAAAATAAGGCAAGAAAACTAATATACAGTGAAGAAATGCGAAAGTTGATTTAACGTATTTATTTTGTCTTTTGGAAGTGTCAAAACGTTCGTGCGCAAAATAAATGTCCTTACGATATAAATTGAACGAAACTAAACGTGGTGGCGTGAAAGAGAAAATTAGCACGTAATTATCAAATAAAGAAATAACGCGTTCGACCCTCGGTCCCGGGAAACTTACTCGGGATCAAAAGAAGTTCGCAAAAAGACAGGAAATGATAAGGAATTTTAAACAAACTAGCCTGGGACCAAGAATCAACAGGAATTTGACCTAGACGAGCTATTAAATGCGATAAACATAAATATACATAAATGCGTTGACGAAAACCAAAAAATACGATTTTAGTCGAAAATACGAGAAAAATACGAAAAATTCAAAAAGCGTGAAATGACGTGAAACATTAAAAAATAGTCCTTGATCAAAAAATCGATTGAAATTTGACATAAACGTGCTATTAATGTGACGTGTAATGAAACGAAAAAAGTTGCGACGTAAGTCAAAATTCGGGTAGCAACAGAAAGACATTTTTGAAAGGGAAAACTTACATAGAGAAACTTTTAAGCTTTTATTGCGTTGAGAGATTCTTGTACAGGTGATAGTTGCTTACATCCAACTGAGGGAAAACCCTTCTATTTATAGGGAAAGTTTTACAAAGTTTAGAGATAAAAGTTGGCAGATTCTACATTCTTCGAAGTTCGTCTTTTTCGGATATTGCTTTGCAGCTGTATTTCGTCTGGCTTGTTGGTTGCTGAGGTGTCTGGGAGATTTGGCTGATTGATGCATGTTTTTCCATGTGGCTTGCGTTCTCCGTTGATGATAAAGCTTCAGTTTGATGAGGTGTGTCTTTATTTTGTCTGATAGAGTTGGTTTTATGCACGTATCTGGCCATCTGTCTTACTTTGTCCATATGTAGGATTTTTTGAATTTCTATCTTCTCTAGATGATATGTGTGCGTGCTGAGTTACTTGTTTGTTGTCGGCTACTGTAAGGTTTTTCATTTTATTTATTTATTTTATTTATTTTTTATCTCTGGAGAGACATTTATTTTTATTTTATTTTAAATCTGGATATAATTCTGCCATCATGTCTTGATCATAATCTGGATCAGAGTTTTGAGGAGTTGCTGATGATGCTGCGTCGTCTGCATCTAGTTGAGAAAGTGTTTCTTTTAATTTTTTCTTGTATTCATCTTTGGATGAAGTTGTTGCTAGGTTTGCTTGTAACTGTTTTTTGGATGAGAGAAATATAGATGGTGGTAAAGGAGTAGGGTTGGTAATTGTGGTTTCTGCTAGTTTGTGTAATACAGTGTTTTTACATGCTTGTTCTTGTGGAAAACTTTTCCACCATTTTACTTTCCATCGTTTTGTCAATATGGGGGGTTCTGTGGCAGTGTGGTCAACTATGTCAAAATTCCAGTAGATGATCTAGGGTATTTTGAACATGAGAGTGAATGACATCAATTTAGGTATAGTTTGAGGGTGATAATTTTTTTGAAAGGTTTCAAATCCTTCACTAACTGTTGGAGGATATGCAAGTTCTGATGCTCTGAAGTATTTCCACCATTGGTAAAACCAATGAGGGAATTTTCGTGGTATATCATTATGGAAATGAAAGAACCAGGAGTGATGGTAGTTTGAATATAGGAAGGCGTGTTGCCATGCTTTTTGGTAGTCATGATAATTAAATCCTGTTGGCCGAAAGGGATAGTGTCGCGCCTCGGAAATTTAAAAAAAATTCGCGAGTGTGCAACGAAATTTGAGACCTTCAGATGCTCGGCGTAAAAGGGACGCCTAGCAGCATGCAATGAAGTCGCCACCCTAATTTTGTTGCTAGGCTTAGGGAACCCTAATCGTCATGGCATAGGAAATATAATAAGTAAAAAGCTAAAGGCACAAAAAAAGGGGTCTGGACCCCAGACAAAGGTTCGGGGTCGTATTATGGTCTCGGGAAGGTGTTAGGCACCCGAGACACATCCAAAAATGGTTACCGGTTGATGAGAGAGGTGTTTAAAAAGGTATTTGAGAAATGCGTTTTGAAAAAAGGGGCCCTCAGAGGAATCGTCACTTTAGTCTTTATTATGATCGTGATGGGACTGAATTTTCCGTAAGACTGAATGAGCGCCCTCTTTTTTCATCATCGGGCCATGCATGATTAACTTAATTACTACGTGATCCTAACATGGATTGCTAACAGAGTACCAATTTAAATGAATGATTTTAAAGTGAAAAACTGAAGTGGGATCGAAAGTCCCCATGTACATGCAGTCATTACAAGCGAGAATTTAAAATCATATGAACATGGCATTTTAAGCAACTCTTTAAACATGTTGTTCATGTGGGTTGATTTTAATTCTAGCAGTTCTATATATCATGCATGCAGTTGATATTTGCGAAAAGCATCGAATAAATAAAAGGGACTTGTGAGGCGTACTTTCGAGCGAAGCTTGAAATTAACCTACAAAACGAGAGTGTTAGTGATAGCTTGAGAAATAACTGAGCAATGAAAATTTTAAATGACAATTGATTGTACACGTAAAATGATGGATTGTACGCATACGAGAATTAAACGCTGAGCTTGATGAGTGCATGAAAATAAATGGCGACAATTGATTGCATGCGAGAAATGATGAATTTTACGCATACGAAAATGAGATACTGAGTTGATTGCGTGCGAAAAATGATTGATTTTAAGCACACGAGAATTTAAAGGCTGTGTTGATTGCATGCGAAAAATGATTGATTTTACGCATACGAGAATTTAAATGCTAGGTTGATTGCATGCGAAAAATGATTGATTTTACGCATACGAGAATTTAAATGCTGGGTTGATTGCATGCGAAAAATGATGGATTTTACGCATACGAGAATTTAAATGCTGGGTTGATTGCATGCGAAAAATGATGGATTTTACGCATACGAGAATTTAAGTGCTAGGTTGATTGCATGCGAAAAATGATTGATTTTACGCATACGAGAATTTAAATGCTGTTTTGATAAGTGCAGAAAAATTAAATGCTAGGGGCGATTTACAGGGAATAAAAAGTTTGGTGATTGGCAGAAAATAAAACAGGTTGATAATGTAGAGAATGAGCAGTTGGATATTTGCAGAAAATAAACAGTTGATATTTGCAGAAAATAAACAGTTGATAGATTGCGGAAGGATTTCCAGCAGTGTGCGAAAAATTAAAGCAGTTGAATATTTACGAGAATTAAAATGCGACCGACCATGTAGGCGGTATTGAATTTAAATTGCTGAAATTTAAAGTGCGGAAAAATAAAGTGCGGAAAAGTAAACAGTTGATAAGTGCGACTGACCATGTAGGCGGTATTGAATTTAAATTACTGAAATTTAAAGTGCGGAAAAGTAAACAGTTGATAAGTGCGACCGACCATGTAGGCGGTATTGAATTTAAATTGCTGAAAGTAAATTGCGGAAAATTAAAGTGCGGAAAATTAAACAGTTGATAAGTTGCGGAAGGATTTCCAGCAGTTTTGCGAAAAATTAAAGCAGTTGATATTGCGACCGACCATGTAGGCGGTATTGAATTTAAATTGCTGAAAGTAAATTGCTGAAATTTAAAGTGCGGGAAATTAAGCAGTTGATAATTTGCGGAAGGATTTCCAGCAGTTTTGCGAAAAATTAAAGCAGTTGATAAATTGCGAAAATTAAAATGCGACCGACCATGTAGGCGGTATAATAAATAATTGAATTTAAATGGTTAGATATAAATGACTGAGGTTAGATAACATGAAAGTAAATATCACGATAAGAAATGAGCAATTCACGTATAAAACAATTCAAGAAACAACTTGTTAAAAAATAAGCATACGAAATATTTTACGAAAAAAGGGAATTAAATAATTCATGTATAAAACATACGAAAAATAGCACGTATCATGAAAAATAAATATATGAAACATGTTAGCATTTTACGTAAAAAATGACGGAACGAGGACTCGGAAAAATAGAAATGGGCTAGGCCCTACTTAAAATTCAGAGAAATGGGCCAGGAACAGTTCCTGGCCCATGGAAATTAATTTAAATGGTGATGGGCCAAGCCCATCACCTTTCCCTCATGTCGCACGAAGGGCCGAATGGCCCAAGGAGATTATCTCCTTCAACCTCTCGTCACTGGCGCCACTGCCGGCGACGGAGGTGAAGAACCAGGCGACGGATTCGCCTGGTTCTTGGTCCAAAATACTCGTCTCCCTTCCAGCAGTACAAACAGAGAATCACAGCAAGAAAGCGGACACGAAAACAGCAAGTTTTTTAAAGGAAACGACGAGATGCATTTTGACGTTAATTAACGAAACAAATAAACTAAGCAACGATAATTAAAACTGATGTTAGCATGATTAAATTAGGCTCAAAACAGAAGGATGGCAGCAAGTTCCGGTGATTAATTAATTACCTAAGCTTTAAACGAAAATTTAAAAGAAAACAAAGGAAAGAAAGCTTACAGTGCGGCGGCTGCTATGTGCGACGACGAGGAACGGGAATGAGACTTGAGGTTGCTTGAATTGGTCCAGGAAAATGGAGAGGGAGAGTGTTGTTTTTTTTTTTTTTGTAAAATTTCCGGACCCTCGCGAAGGGAAATGGTGACGGCTATTTATAGCCGAAGGGAGCCGCGTGGAGGCCGGACGCGGGCTGCGCGTGGAGGAGCTAGAGGCGTGATGATGGCGGAGCTAGGGAGCTACGGCTAGGGGCTCGGACGAAGACGTGGCTGAGAAGGAGAGCAGGTGGCTCGGGCGCGGGCTCGTGGCTGAGAATTTCCTTGCACTGTGCATGTGCATTATGCACAATAAATCAAGGGCCATTGATCTGGTTGACTTTCCTTGGTTGACCAGATCAATGGCCATGATCAAATGGCCTTTCATTTGATTTAAATAGCCTCGAGCCGGATCCGTCGAGCAAACGTTCCGACTTTTCGAGCCGAAGGCGCCGGCGCGTAGAAAAAAATACAACGGTTTTAACCGTCTACAGCGAACGATGAGAACTTCTCGTTTAACGCGTTTATTTTAGTGTTCAAAGGCGCGAAACGCGGGAACGAAAAAAATAAAGCGTTACACCGAAAATTACACGAAACGCTGTAGACCGTTGCGACCGGAAAAAAATCTAGCAACTAGTTGATGGAAAACATTTTAAAGTCGAGTTATTTTCCGAGCGAACTTACTCGGGTCCAATAAAAGCTCGAACGAAAATAATAATAAAAAAATAAAAATACTAAAAAATGTGCGAAAATATAAAAAATCCTAAAATTCGTGTGATGACCTAAAACGAAGAATAATTTAAGAAACGGCTGCCGGATAATTAAAAATGTGATTTTTAAGGCTAAAAATAATAATGATAATAATAATGAAAATACTTGACGAAAAATAAAAAATGCGACTTTGAAAGCTGACGATGCTAACGATGATGCTAAAATGCAACGAAACACCTAAAAATGCTAGCGACATTAAATCAACTGAAAATGACTGTAAATTGGCTGAATAATAGAAATGCTAAAATTAAATAAAAATGGCGTCAAAATTCGGGTATCAACAGTTGCCCCCTCTTTACTGTCTTATCGAAGTATTTGATAAGTAGTAAAGACAGTTGCCCCTATATCCGAATTTTGACGACACAGCGGGTCTTACCTCAAACTTACAGTGATGATGTCGCTCTGGGGGGGAGGTATGCTTTAAATTCTAGTCTAGGCGAGGCTATCGCATTGCTAGATGCTGGCATGAAAAAAATGAGGTTGCATGTCCGTGCGAGGCTATCGCTCTTCGGATGCTGATCTGGAAATGAGAAGGGAGGTCCGTGCGAGGCTATCGCTCTTCGGATGTCGGCGTGGCAATGGGGATGAAGGTCCGTGCGAGGCTATCGCTCTCCGAACGTTGACATGGCCATGTGAATGAAGGTCCGTGCGAGGCTATCGCTCTCCTGATGTTGACGTGGCAATGTGAATGAAGGTCCGTGCGAGGCTATCGCTCTCCGGATGCTGGTGCTGAAAATGTAACTTCACGACTGTGCGAACGCTGGTGCTGAAGATGTAACTACACGACCGTGCGAGGCTATCGCTCTCCGGACGCTGGTGCTGAAGATGTAACGACACGACCGTGCGAGGCTATCGCTCTCCGGACGCTGGTGCTGAAGATGTAACTACACGACCGTGCGAGGCTATCGCTCTCCGGACACTGGTGTTGAAGATGTAACTACACGACCGTGCGAGGCTATCGCTCTCCGGACGCTGGTGCTGAAGATGTAACTACACGACCGTGCGAGGCTATCGCTCTCCGGACGCTGGTGTTGAAGATGTAACTACACGACCGTGCGAGGCTATCGCTCTCCGGACGCTGGTGCTGAAGATGTAACTACACGACCGTGCGAGGCTATCGCTCTCCGGACGCTGGTGCTGAAGATGTAACTACACGACCGTGCGAGGCTATCGCTCTCCGGACGCTGGTGCTGAAGATGTAACTACACGACCGTGCGAGGCTATCGCTCTCCGGACGCTGGTGCTGAAGATGTAACTACACGACCGTGCGAGGCTATCGCTCTCCGGACGCTGGTGCTGAAGATGTCACTACACGACCGTGCGAGGCTATCGCTCTCCGGACGCTGGTGCTGAAGATGTAACTACACGACCGTGCGAGGCTATCGCTCTCCGGACGCTGGTGCTGAAGATGTAACTACACGACCGTGCGAGGCTATCGCTCTCCGAACGCTGGTGCTGAAGATGTAACTACACGACCGTGCGAGGCTATCGCTCTCCGGACGCTGGTGCTGAAAATGTTGTCACTCAAGGAGGAGTTATTTAGACATGCAGAAAAGTAGTCGCTCAAGGAGGAGTAATAATTATGCCGAAATGTAGAATTATGTGAATGAGAGTGGTAACATACCTTCGCTCAGATATTGATTGACGGTAACATACCTTTGCTTTGATGTTGATTCGATGACTATTTATGAATTTTTGGGAGACGTGACCGTATGAATCCATTGGATTTTGATGAAAATTCCAGATGACGAGGGCTTTACAACGATGTTGTCATCGAAGACCCATGATTGAGGAGTCACCGGAGCATATCTGTGTCCTGCAAATTGGAAGGAAGCAAATACAAAGTAGCAATAAAATAGAAAAAGGAGAGAGCAATTGACCTGTGAGAAATATCAAATATTCCTACCTTTAACCCACGGCTTGCCCCCAAGTTTTTTTGTTTGGAATGAAAATGATTTCTTTGTTTAAGAAAATAAATTCAAGCCTTTTTCTCTTTTTGGATAAAATGTGCGTTCAGTTTTCATTATATGAACATGATTGATTCAAGTCTAGATAACGTCTACGTCTTGTTCAAGAAATAACGACCTCAAGGACAAGACTTTCCCACAACTTGCAGCCGTAAGCAATCCTCACCTGATATTAGTGTTTGCACTCACGCTCTGGAACAAGGCTAAGTGTTTTACACTCATAAAGATGCAACTAACATGATACATAATTTACAGTTCGCAATGTCAATCCGAGTGAATATACTTCGAATGAAGATGCACATGCATGGGCGTTCTAATAATCGATGGGACTTTTACGGAAAAGAATGAAAGGACATGAAAAGTCCGGAAAGGAGTTTGTTTTGGGAAATATTGCTTTGTTGAGGAGTTGGAAGGCTTTTGATGAGTGATGCTTTGCTAATTGGCCAGGATGAGGGCGAGGTGCGCGAGTCTTTTCGCTTTTTGCTGGGGATGCTTGCTTGACAGAGTGCGTGAGCTCTGGGATCCTTGTTGGGGGTGCTTTCCCTTTGGCCAGGGGCCCTTTTCTTGAGTCTTCATTGGGGAGCGTCGTCGCTGTTCATTTTGCGACTTACTACTTGAGTTGGCATGGGGCCCCTTTCTCTTCTCGGGTTCTCACTAGGGATGCTTGCTTTGAGGTTTCTTGAGTTGGCCTTGGGCCTCTTTTGCTTGACTTTACTGGGGGAAGACTGCTTTGAGATTTCTCGAGTTGGCCTTGGGCCTTTCTACTCGAGTTTACTGGGGAAAGTTTTCTTCGAGATTTTCTCGAATTGAGTTGTCCCCGGGCTGTGATTGCTTTGGCTCTTCGATTTTTTGTATTCGTCGAAGGTCTCTGAGCACTTTTCTTTTCTTTTCCCTTTTTCCCCTCTCTCCTTTTTCTTTTTTTTCCTCTCCTTTTCCCTTTTTATTTTATTTTTTTATTTTATATATATATATATCCCTCCCCTTTTTGATTTGATTTGAAAATGCAACAGAGCAGAGCAAGCACAACATTTGTCTTGATCTCTTCCCCTTCTGTCTTGAGGCCTCGGCCTTCGTCGTTGCTGCTTCTTCAGTGATGGTCCTTAGCGATCTCCTGGTGACCTTTTCCGTCTCTTTCATCGTGCTCTTGGACTTGACGTGCTTTTACTTCCGGCTGACGATTTTAGCTGAAACTGCTCTTTGGCTCCCGGGGTATGAGTGATATTGACGGTTTGGGGAGTGATGGCATATATGGTGGAAAGAGGGAAAAAATGAAAAAAGTGGAGAAAATCGTAAAAGTCCCATGTCACTTTATAGCTATCCCATGTCTAATGGCGCATGTACCCTGGATATTATGCGAATTCAACTAGTATCTAGTCAGGCACTTACACTCATGAAAGAAACAAAGCGTGAAGCCCCAAAATACTCACAGGGATATATTTTGTGATTGCTTATGTCTAGACGTGCCATGGATATAAGAGCTAACAGACAAAATCATGTATGTTTCATATAATTTCTAATGAACGCACAAGTCATCCATGTCGTGATAAAGTATGCTTGAAAAAAAAGAAAAAAATTTCAAAACGTGAAATTTTTGTTTTCATCCTCTCCCTCCTCTTTTTTTTTCTTTTTAGCCCAAGTTGCACATGTATAAAGACAATTTTTTTGCGAACACTAAGGATTTTAGCCAACATGACGCACGCACCCTTGCAATCAATGTAAATAGCGGAAAAATTGTGAAAATGTAAATTGCGAATATATAAATTACGGAAACAGAAATTGCGGAAACGGAAATTGCAAAAATGTAAAAGGACAACTTCCTTGAAAAATGAGCTCGGACATTTTTTCTCCTTCTTTTGGTCGTCGCTTCACCTGCTTGCCCCCAAGTTTACAAGTCTCGTTGCACCTTCCTTCGGTTGTCACTTCATTCGCTTGCCCCCATATTTACAAGTCTCGCTGCACCTGAAATGAAGAGACAGTCAAATAATAAATTCATAGGGAAAAGGTACCCCAAGATGTTGAATTTAAAATTAACGAAAGAGAATAATTGAAAAGAACACGTGGGTTGCCTCCCACGAAGTGCCCTTATTTAAAGTCGTAGGCTCGACTATGGTGTGCGTTTGAGCCTTGTGCTTTTGGATCAACATCCCTTTGAACTTCATTGCTTGCCACCAAGACTTTTCCTGATGAGGGACTATCTCCTTTTCCGCCCTTTCTCTTAAATGGACCGATTTGCATGGAATCCCGGCCTCATTCTTAATTGTGGTGATACTTTCTTTATCGCTAAAGACATAGGGTTTATCAAAACCCACTGAATCAACATTCATCCTGAAACGCGAATAGTACAAGACGCTCGAAGAGGGGGTTAAATATATTTATTTATTTTTAAACCAAAGGGGAACGCAAGTCCCTATAAACAAGACATGCACACATATTACAAAGAGACATCAGGAAGCGTGGCGGCGGTCTAATTACGCAGAGGCCCCCCCCCCCTCAGACTTCTTCACGCAAATGGTCGAGCCCTATATCATCCTTCCACTACCCAAAGTATGATTTGGAATAGGGTTGATGGTCATGCTAGAACCTTCGAAAGAGATGCATTTGTTCTTGATCAAGCGATCAACCTTTCCTCTAAGGGCAGAGCAGTCTTCTATGGCGTGGCCTTGAGCTCCAGCGTGGTACGTGCATCTAGCAATAGGGTTGTACCACTTCGGATAAGGAGGTTGTATAGGCTGAATCGGGATTGGCGCAATTTGCCCGGCTGCCAAGAGATGCTCGTAAATTTCCTCTAAAGGAATGGGAAGAGGTGGTAGCGGTTTCCTGTTCCAATGGGTGTGTTGGTTCTTTTGTGGGATATGTGGTGGAGGCGATGGGGAAGGTCGCCGGTTGCTAGGTCCCGAGGAGACAAAGATGACATCTTCCTTCATGATGGGTGCTCCTTTAAGCGTTTCTTCTGGTGTGGAAGCGGTGATCCTCCCAGATTTAATTCCTTGTTCAACTCTCTCAGCCACCGTGACTATGTCAGAAAAGTTATTTGATGGATTGGATATAAGATAGGTGTAGTAGGGAGCCTTGAAAGTGTTTATGAAAATTGACGAGAGTTCTTTGTCATTTAGCGGAGGAGAAATTCTAGATGCTAGCCCTCTCCACCTCTGAGCGTAAGTCTTCACCGATTCGTCGGTCCTCTTCTCTAGATCCTGTAGATCAGAACGGTCTGGTGCAACTTCCAAGTTGAATTTGTATTGCCTGTAGAAGGCATCGGACAGGTCTCTCCATGTCCTGATCCTGGCTCTGTCTAGGCCCATATACCAAGTTAGAGCGTGCTTGGTCAAGCTTTCTCGGAATAGATGTATCAACAACGGCTCGTTGTGGATCATCTCGGCCATCTTATTGCAGTATGCTCTGAGGTGGGTCTTTGGGCACTCTTCCCCAGTAAACTTTTCGAAGTCAGGGATCTTGTACTTCGGAGGTATAACGATCCCGGGGACCATACACATATCGGCGGGACCAGTGGGATCAAATGGATCGGCCCCTTCGATTGCTCCGAGTCTTTCCTCGAGAAGATTCAGTCTGTCACTTTTTGGTTCTTCGGTTCTGATGGGGTTAGAACCGAAAGGTAGCGTAGGTTCTGATGAGAACTGAGGATGTGTTGGGTTGAAAGTGAGGAGCTGAGTTCCAATAGGTCCGGGAACCGTGCTCGGAAGAATAGGAGGGAGATACAGGTCCTCTGGGTGGGCCTGGCTCTTGCTGGGGTCCCCAGCAGGGTTGATTGAAAGGTACTGAAGCGACGGGGAGATCTCTTCACCTGCCTTAGCTGTAGGATTTGTAGTGATGGGTACTGTGAAGGGATTATCCCATCTCCAATGGCCCGGGGGACCAGAAAGTGGCGGGAGTACGGAAGGTCCTGCGACGGTGAGCGAAGAGTGAGGTCCTTTTGTTTGAGGGAGATCAAAACCCGGTGGTACTTCGGCGACAGCTTCATCTATTTCCTTTTCGGCCCTGGTGGCTCTTTCTGTAGTGATCCTAACTTGCTCCTCTAACTCCGTGATTCTAGCCATTAGTGCTTCATCGGTCTTGGCCGGTTCAGTCATTTTTCATTTTTGAAGTCTAGTTAGGGGGAGCCTGTGCGGAGTAGCTTGCTTCCGAGGAGCTATTGTGAACCTGAAAAAAGGAAAAAAAACAAAAAAACACAAAAAGAGTGAGTACAAGTTATACACAGGTGATGTGCAATCCCGAGGCCTCCACGTTTGCTCAATCGCTTTCCGGCTACACTTTCATTTGATATTTTCAGGGCGGTTGGAGAGGTGTGATCTCCTGGTCGTTGATGATATGCGAAGGGAGCCTCTATTCATTCCAGCGATATGAAGCAGACTGAGATGCTATCTATGAAACTCAAATTAGCAGGGGCAAACCCATGCCCCCATGCTAGGAAGATCTCTTTTACTCTGTGCTTTCAAATGACATAAGGCCTGATGCCTGATGAACCCATCTGGGGGGAGGGACGATGATCTATGCTATGACCTTGGAGTTTCTTGTGATATGCTAAGAGGACATGGCCCTGAGTGAGCAGTACTCGGCTTTTTCGAATGTTTGGTCTAATTTTTCGGTTTTTTGGTGAAACGATTGTGTTTATCCCGGAGGGATTTTCTTTTCCTATTTTTACGATGGTCTTTTGAGTTGCTTTGGATAGGTAATTGATAAGGAAAAGTTGAGGCAATTTAATAAACATCCGAAAGAGTACGACCTTATTAAAAAGTGTTTACAAAATATGGTAAACTGGCTAACTACCTAAATTTATGAAATCAAGGGTCCTAGTTACATGAGAAAAATGAAGGTTTGCTGATATTCGAGTCTCCTCATGAAGGTATCAACCCTAGACGTCAGAGTTCTCATGCTCCTGCCAAAGGTATTCCATCGAAGCCACCCCCCTTTTCTGTATCTCTATCCCAGCCTCTAAAGCAGTGATTCGGCTCTGCGGAGTTTGATCGTCGAAACTTCATTCCCCGAAAATATCAAGTGAAAGTAGTGTAGGTGCCGATACATTGAATGAGCAAAACGGGTCCTGTGGGACAAACATAAAATAAAATTTTAAATGCAAAGTAACCTGCACGTGTAAGAAATCCGCAGTTCGTATAACAGAAAAATCATGTCAATATGCCAACAAGACAAATGGAGCCACGACAAACAGTTATAATCATGATGCACGTGCTGGGGCTCTGATTCTGACATTTCTAACTGGCTTGAACGGTCCCCGGATGATACCATGAAAAGGTCCCTAAAGTGTCGTCCAGTTTCCCGATTCCTTGCGAAATCGCGTTACCTTTCGACTGGCTTTAGGGGTTCATCCGAGTTGGGTTTGGTGAACACTACCTAGGACACGTGTCCTAGGGCGTCACTACTACCCTCCTATTTTGGTAATTGTCCCCTGGGTGTAGGGCGCTATGAAATGCTTATGACAATTGATAAAGCAAATAAATAAACAGACCAGCAATTGATCAAAGCAAATAAATAAATAAACAAATAAACACTTCTCTTAAAAAGATAAAACCGGCTCCGACCCTAATATCCCCAGTGAAGTCGCCAAACTGTCGCGCCTCGGAAATTTAAAAAAAATTCGCGAGTGTGCAACGAAATTTGAGACCTTCAGATGCTCGGCGTAAAAGGGACGCCTAGCAGCATGCAATGAAGTCGCCACCCTAATTTGGTTGCTAGGCTTAGGGAACCCTAATCGTCATGGCATAGGAAATATAATAAGTAAAAAACTAAAGGCACAAAAAAAGGGGTCTGGACCCCAGACAAAGGTTCGGGGTCGTATTATGGTCTCGGGAAGGTGTTAGGCACCCGAGACACATCCGAAAACGGTTACCGGTTGATGAGAGAGGTGTTTAAAAAGGTATTTGAGAAATGCGTTTTGAAAAAGGGGGCCCTCAGAGGAATCGTCACTTTAGTCTTTATTATGATCGTGATGGGACTGAATTTTCCGTAAGACTGAATGAGCGCCCTCTTTTTTCATCATCGGGCCATGCATGATTAACTTAATTACTACGTGATCCTAACATGGATTGCTAACAGAGTACCAATTTAAATGATTGATTTTAAAGTGAAAAACTGAAGTGGGATCGAAAGTCTCCATGTACATGCAGTCAATACAAGCGAGAATTTAAAATCATATGAACATGGCATTTTAAGCAACTCTTTAAACACGTTGTTCATGTGGGTTGATTTTAATTCTAGCAGTTCTATATATCATGCATGCAGTTGTGAGCGAAGCTTGAAATTAACCTACAAAACGAGAGTGTTAGTGATAGCTTGAGAAATAACTGAGCAATGAAAATTTTAAATGACAATTGATTGTACACGTAAAATGATGGATTGTACGCATACGAGAATTAAACGCTGAGCTTGATGAGTGCATGAAAATAAATGGCGACAATTGATTTCATGCGAGAAATGATAAATTTTACGCATATGAAAATGAGATACTGAGTTGATTGCGTGCGAAAAATGATTGATTTTAAGCACACGAGAATTTAAAGGTTGTGTTGATTGCATGCGAAAAATGATTGATTTTACGCATACGAGAATTTAAATGCTAGGTTGATTGCATGCGAAAAATGATTGATTTTACGCATACGAGAATTTAAATGTTGGGTTGATTGCATGCGAAAAATGATGGATTTTACACATACGAGAATTTAAATGCTGGGTTGATTGCATGCGAAAAATGATGGATTTTACGCATACGAGAATTTAAGTGCTAGGTTGATTGCATGCGAAAAATGATTGATTTTACGCATACGAGAATTTAAATGCTGTTTTGATAAGTGCAGAAAAATTAAATGCTAGGGGCGATTTACAGGGAATAAAAAGTTTGGTGATTGGCAGAAAATAAAACAGGTTGATAATGTAGAGAATGAGCAGTTGGATATTTGCAGAAAATAAACAGTTGATATTTGCAGAAAATAAACAGTTGATAGATTGCGGAAGGATTTCCAGCAGTGTGCGAAAAATTAAAGCAGTTGAATATTTACGAGAATTAAAATGCGACCGACCATGTAGGCGGTATTGAATTTAAATTGCTGAAATTTAAAGTGCGGAAAAATAAAGTGCGGAAAAGTAAACAGTTGATAAGTGCGACCGACCATGTAGGCGGTATTGAATTTAAATTACTGAAATTTAAAGTGCGGAAAAGTAAACAGTTGATAAGTGCGACAGACCATGTAGGCGGTATTGAATTTAAATTGCTGAAAGTAAATTGCGGAAAATTAAAGTGCGGAAAATTAAACAGTTGATAAGTTGCGGAAGGATTTCCAGCAGTTTTGCGAAAAATTAAAGCAGTTGATATTGCGACCGACCATGGAGGCGGTATTGAATTTAAATTGCTGAAAGTAAATTGCTGAAATTTAAAGTGCGGGAAATTAAGCAGTTGATAATTTGCGGAAGGATTTCCAGCAGTTTTGCGAAAAATTAAAGCAGTTGATAAATTGCGAAAATTAAAATGCGACCGACCATGTAGGCGGTATAATAAATAATTGAATTTAAATGGTTAGATATAAATGACTGAGGTTAGATAACATGAAAGTAAATATCACGATAAGAAATGAGCAATTCACGTATAAAACAATTCAAGAAACAACTTGTTAAAAAATAAGCATACGAAATATTTTACGAAAAAAGGGAATTAAATAATTCATGTATAAAACATACGAAAAATAGCACGTATCATGAAAAATAAATATATGAAACATGTTAGCATTTTACGTAAAAAATGACGGAACGAGGACTCGGAAAAATAGAAATGGGCTAGGCCCTACTTAAAATTCAGAGAAATGGGCCAGGAACAGTTCCTGGCCCATGGAAATTAATTTAAATGGTGATGGGCCAAGCCCATCACCTTTCCCTCATGTCGCACGAAGGGCCGAATGGCCCAAGGAGATTATCTCCTTCAACCTCTCGTCACCGGCGCCACTGCCGGCGACGGAGGTGAAGAACCAGGCGACGGATTCGCCTGGTTCTTGGTCCAAAATACTCGTCTCCCTTCCAGCAGTACAAACAGAGAATCACAGCAAGAAAGCGGACACGAAAACAGCAAGTTTTTTAAAGGAAACGACGAGATGCATTTTGACGTTAATTAACGAAACAAATAAACTAAGCAACGATAATTAAAACTGATGTTAGCATGATTAAATTAGGCTCAAAACAGAAGGATGGCAGCAAGTTCCGGTGATTAATTAATTACCTAAGCTTTAAACGAAAATTTAAAAGAAAACAAAGGAAAGAAAGCTTACAGTGCGGCGGCTGCTATGTGCGACGACGAGGAACGGGAATGAGACTTGAGGTTGCTTGAATTGGTCCAGGAAAATGGAGAGGGAGAGTGTTGTTTTTTTTTTTTTTGTAAAATTTCCGGACCCTCGCGAAGGGAAATGGTGACGGCTATTTATAGCCGAAGGGAGCCGCGTGGAGGCCGGACGCGGGCTGCGCGTGGAGGAGCTAGAGGCGTGATGATGGCGGAGCTAGGGAGCTACGGCTAGGGGCTCGGACGAAGACGTGGCTGAGAAGGAGAGCAGGTGGCTCGGGCGCGGGCTCGTGGCTGAGAATTTCCTTGCACTGTGCATGTGCATTATGCACAATAAATCAAGGGCCATTGATCTGGTTGACTTTCCTTGGTTGACCAGATCAATGGCCATGATCAAATGGCATTTCATTTTATTTAAATAGCCTCGAGCCGGATCCGTCGAGCAAACGTTCCGACTTTTCGAGCCGAAGGCACCGGCGCGTAGAAACAAATACAACGGTTTTAACCGTCTACAGCGAACGATGAGAACTTCTCGTTTAACGCGTTTATTTTAGTGTTCAAAGGCGCGAAACGCGGGAACGAAAAAAATAAAGCGTTACACCGAAAATTACACGAAACGCTGTAGACCGTTGCGACCGGAAAAAAATCTAGCAACTAGTTGATGGAAAACATTTTAAAGTCGAGTTATTTTCCGAGCGAACTTACTCGGGTCCAATAAAAGCTCGAACGAAAATAATAATAAAAAAATAAAAATACTAAAAAATGTGCGAAAATATAAAAAATCCTAAAATTCGTGTGATGACCTAAAACGAAGAATAATTTAAGAAACGGCTGCCGGATAATTAAAAATGTGATTTTTAAGGCTAAAAATAATAATGATAATAATAATGAAAATACTTGACGAAAAATAAAAAATGCGACTTCGAAAGCTGACGATGCTAACGATGATGCTAAAATGCAACGAAACACCTAAAAATGCTAGCGACATTAAATCAACTGAAAATGACTGTAAATTGGCTGAATAACAGAAATGCTAAAATTAAATAAAAATGGCGTCAAAATTCGGGTATCAACAGATAGGAAAAGGTTTTTTCAGTGTAGGGATTTAATTCCCAGTCAGATAAGGTTAACACTTTTAGGATTTTACATTTGGAATAAGAGTATTTGCCAGGATATCTTGGATCTTCAACATGAACTAGTTCAACCGAATCTATGTCTACAAGAATGAACTAATAGAATATTCTGATTTTTTCTAGGGAGTCTGGGATGAATAGAAAGTCTCTTGGAAATATATTGGATACAATGGTTTTAAGTTCATTTCCGTGTTCTGGCTCAATATAACTGACACTTTTGACGAATGGTTTAGTTATTGGGCCTTGTGGTGATTTTGTTTGGGATGGTTTAGTATGATGAGTTCCAAGAAGTGTGTAAGAAGGTCTACTGGTTACTGAAGCAGGGGAGTTTTGTGGCTGAACCTATAATGCTTGGAGGTAATTTGGAGCATATTTTTGATTTTGTGGTGGTTGTGGTAATCGAAAGGGATTTGAAGTTACTAATTGTGAATTAACAGTTTTGGATGAACTGGATCTGAGTGGTTCATATTTGTTAGGAGTAGTTGGTATATTCATGGCATAGGATGATTTGGTTTTTCTATTGCATTCTTTTTGTGTTGCCATTACTTCTTTTCCTTTTTGTGAAGTCATTGAATCTTTCCCTGTAAAAATTCTCGAGATAAGAAATCAGGTAAAGAGTTATTTTCTCCTTTTATAAATTCAATTTCAAAATCAAAGTTTGATAATAAAGCTTGCCATCGGGCAAAAATTTGTTTAGAAACTATATTTTGAACATCATTTTCTAAAATATATTTTGCACTTTTACAATCAATTCTTAATAAGAATTTTTTATTGAATAAGTCATCTTGGAAATTAAATATGCATAATACTATAGATAAAATTTCTTTTTTAATTGTTGAATAATTCTTTTGTGAAGCAATCCATATTCCTGAACAATATCTAATTAATTGTTCTTTTTCATGTTCCTTTTGTTTTAATATTCCTCCATAACCGATATCAGATGCGTCTGTTTCTACTATTAGATCAGCAAAAGGGTTAGGGATTCCCAAATAGGGAAGGTTTTTAATTTTTTCTTTAATATTTTTAACAATAAGTGTCATATTTTTATTCCATGCTGGAGGATGTTTCCTAAGTCTTTGATATAATGGTAAACAAGTAGTTCTTAGATTTTTAATAAAGTCTGATACATAATTCAGACATCCCAAAAATCGTTGTAATTGTTTTTTATCTTTAATTTCATCGGGAAATTTATCTGTGAATTCTATTGATCTGCTTATTGGTTTAATTGTTTCTTGGTAAATATCAAATCCTAAAAATCTGATTTTTGTTTGGCATAGTCTTAATTTAGTAGCTGAGACCACCAATCCGTTTTCTTTTAGTATTTTTAAGAATTTGTTTAAATGATTAAAATATTCTGTTATAGATTTTGAGAATACTAGTACATCATCTATGTATACAATAGTGAATTTTGTATATGGATTTAGTATATCGCTCATTATATTTTGAAATTCTGAAGGTGCATTTTTTAATCCAAATGGCATTACATTCCATTCATAATGACCAAATGGTACGGTGAAGGCTGTTTTATATCTATCTTTTTCAGTGATTTGGATTTGCCAAAATCCTGATTTCATATCAAATTTTGAAAATATAGTTGCTCCATTTAGTCTTTTGATTAAATCTCTTTTATTAGGTATAGGGTATCTTATCCATTGTAATACTTTATTTAAAGGTTTATAATTAATTACTAATCTTGGAGCTCCTCTTTCTATTTCTGTTTGATTTTGAACATAGAAAGCAGCGCAAGACCATGGAGATTTACTTGGTCTGATGAGTTTTTTCTTTAATAGAGTATCTATTTCTTGTTTACAGTATTCTAATAATTCTTTATTCATTTGTATAGGTCTGGCTTTGGTAGGTATATTTTTTTCATTAAATTTTTTTTCATAAGGTAATTCTATTATATGTTTTTTCCTATTCCAAAAGGTGTTTGGTAGTTCAGAACATACTTCTTTTTCAAATAGATTTTGAAAACATTTTATTTTTTCAATATTATTCTCATTTTGTAGTTCTTCTTCAATTCTCTTAAAGTTTATTTCTTTTGTTAAAAAATGTAAATGCTTTTTCTTTTGGATTACCATAATATCTTTTGAGATGGAATAATTTTTTAATAAATCAATATCTTTCTGTTGAGGTTTTTGGATAAATGGGAAACAAATTTCTGTATCAAATTTTTTAGTTTTTATACCTTCACTATCCACATTGAATGGATAGATTTGGGTAATAAAAGGAGTTCCTAATATTATTTTTTGATTTAAATTTTTTCCAAGTATAAATGAGTTTCTTAGACAGAATCCCTTATTGGATATATTTACATTGAAAAGTTTATAATTAATCTGAAGTTTATTTCTGTTAGCTCCATATAAATGTTCTTTGGTCTTTTCATAGTATTGAGTTGGTATTATTCCTTCTTGAATACAATTTTGGTCGGCTCCTGAGTCTACTAGTGCCTAAGTAATTATATGGAATTCTTTGTTTATGATTAAATCTATATCAATATACCATTTTTGAAATTATATTCCAGAGATTTCATTTTGGAAATTTTCTTCTGTGATTCCTAAAGCTCCATTTGCTATTTCTTGATTTAGTTCTTCTAAATTTTTGAGTTGATTTTCGTTTTGCTCTAGCATCATAAATTTTATGTTTAATTTAGTATTTTCTACTTGTAAATTTTTTATATCTATTTTTATTTGTTTTATTTCTTCTTTTAAATCTTGAGTTGATATATTAGATTCTTTAGGGGAAAATCTATTAATAATTGTTTTTAAACTATAGGGTTCTATTTTTTTACTTTCTTTTTCTTTTATTATTAAATCTTTTAATTTATTTAGATAGTCTCTTTGTATTTCGGGATCTTCAATTTTTCCTAATATTTCTATCAACATTTCCTTTTCTTTAGTAATTGTATTTATTTGTTTATATACACAAGAGCAGATATTGGTATTTTCTTCTTCAGATTGTTCATTACTATCGGAAGAGTTATCCTGAATCGGGTCAATTTCCAATTCTTCACTACTAGTATTTTCTAGGTTTGAATTATCATCATCAGTGCTAGAATTTAATAGTTGTATCATTTGGTTTTTATGTTCTTCATCAATTTGAAGTTCCTGGATTTTCTATTTCATTCTGCAATTATTTTTATAATGTCCTTTTTGTCCACACTTAAAACAGGTAGGGATTTTATTTTGGTTATTGGGTCTAAATTTATTAAATCATTTTTTATAATATTTTCTTTGGTAATTTTTATTAGGTCTTTCCTAATATCTAGGGGGTTTATAATTTTTCCTTATTGATTTTCTTTGTTTTTTATATTTTCTTGAAGGAGGTATTATTGTTTCATATCCATATTGAGCACAGAATGATCCTAATTCTTTTCTACTTTGATGAAGTTCATTTTTCATTTTGGCTTTTAGTTTTAAATCAGTGCTGAGCGCTAGTCCTTCATTATTAATATGTGCTATAATTTCATCATAGGCTAATATTGAATAAGGAATTATTCCACTATAGAGATTTTTAATTCTAGTTTTTACTTTTTCTGCGAATAGTTTTGGTAGTCCTGAGATAAATTTTTCTTTCTAGAAGGAATGATTACAATCTTCTTTCATGAATATTTTTGTTAGAAACATATCCTTATACCATCTGAAATCTTGTAGTTTTGGACAGGTTAAATTAACTAGTATTTCTGTTGTTTTTTCTTGGAATTGACTTGGTTCTCCCACAAAATGTTTTAGTATAGTATATGCTAATACATTAGTGGCGTCCTCTTTGGATTCATCATTTTCTGTTTTTTCCGCATTTATTATTTCTAATTTTTCTTCTAGAGTTAGATAATTATCCCACCAACTTTTTAGTTGTCCTGTAAATCCTGAAATAATTATCTGGGCTACATATTTATCTGAATTTCCTCTTGTTTTATATGCGGTAGCTGCCATCATCATATTTTCTGGCATGGTTATTATGTTATGCTCACTTTGTCCATCTAAATTCCATTCTAAAATACTTTGACCATCATAGTTATATTGAGTTCTAGTATTATCTTCTGATTGTACATCAGGAAAGGTTGGTCTAGGATAAAAGTGTTTTATTCTAGGTTTTTGGTAATTTTTAGTTCTTAATTTATTAATTTCTAATTCCTGAAATTGTTCTGAGATATCTTTTATATCTTTTTCTTCAATTTCTTCTGTTAATACTGAAATTTGATTTTTAGATTTCATATTTATTTTATCAAATTTTTTATTTATTATATCTAAATATTCATCTTCTTTTTTAAATTTAAAATTCATTATTTCAGAATTAGTCATTTCAATTGGTTTGAATAAAGGTTGAGTAAGAATGTTCATTTTTTCTTGTTTCTTACTGGTTTCTGCTCCTACGGTAGTACTTTTAAATTGAATAGTTGGAGGAAGATTTTCTTCTACAGTCGTTATTTGTGTTGCTAAAGTATTTAGCATGAGATTTGTATAATTATTTTGAGTTTGAATGTTTTTAATATCCTTTAGATTTATTTCTCTGGCTTCTTCAAGAATGTGTTTAAATGGTGAAGCTGAAATGATGTTATTATGATGTGTTATATGTACTTCTTCTAATGGAGGATATACAGATTCTACTTTTGTGTCTAAGGCAGTTTTCCATATCTGTTTTGCAAATTTTATTACGTTGATGTTTTTCATATCATGTAAATTTGATTGTTTTTTAAACCAAGTAAAAAATGGAATATGAATTTGTAATTCTTCTAGATCTTTATAAAATCTTTCCTGAATATAATCTTTTTCTTCTTTAGTAAAGGTTTTAAAAAAATGTTTTCTTAGTTCAATTTTTGAAGGATCATAAAATTCTTTTCTTAATCTTTCTTTATCTATTTTATATTTATCAGTCTTAATCATATTTAGTTGATTTAAATATCTCATGTCACTATGAGTAGGAGATGGTGATCTTATAATTTCTTGTTCGTTATTTTGATCTATATTTTGATAATATGGTCGTGGAATATTTTTGTTAAAATCAACACCTCTCAGTATTGATCCTGATAAAGATCTGGATAAAATTGGTCTTTTGATATTACTTACTGATCTTCTAAAACTAGTTGTGTTTAAAGGTTCAAGATGTGATTCAAATATTAATCTTATATTTCCATATTCATCTTCTTCTGTTTTTACTGGTTGTGTTCGTGGTATTATGGCTTGTGATTCGTTTGCTTTAGATAAAATACATTCATTGGGTAAAGTAACTTGGTTCCATTGTAATAATTTTGGCGTTTGTATCATAGCATGTTCCGTATTAGCTTCGATTAAAAGTGTTCCATTCATTGGGTAAAGTAACTTGGTTCCATTTTATAGCTTTAGGGTTTATATTAGTTGTCATTACCTTGTAATATATTCTGTATATTAATGCTATATTTCTAGAGTCTTTAACCATGTTATCTGGAGTTTTAATATTTAAAGTTAAAGTTTTTAAAATGTTTGGATCAAATAGAGATATTGAAAAGTTTGGATAACAATTAAAATAGACTGGTTCTTTAACCAAGTTTGATTGAAAAACGGCTAATAGGGAATCATTGAATTTTTGAAATCTCGCGTCCCTTAGGGACATTAATATCGGGGAATCTAAACCTTGTCGATGTAAAGGTTTTACGGCTATTTGTATTAACCCAATATGCAAAAATTTATATTTTTGCTTAACAGTTTCTACATGATGAGATTCGATTAATTCAATAGTCTTAATTTGAGGATTTATTGGTATAGTTTGTTCTGTAGTTTCTATTAAATAATCTTGAAATAAATCTAGTGTTCCTATTTGATATATTTTCTTTTTTGGTTCTTTAGGTATGGTCCAATTTTGCAATTGTTGTTCAATTTTTGCTATGTGATATTCTTGTCTGTTATATTCTTCTAAATTGTTGTCTAATATATTTTCTTTGAAATGATTATTGGATCTTACAAGGAATTTTGCGATACGCTTCATGGTAAAACGGATTTTATTTAGGTATCTTACAGGGAAATAGAGATAACAGTATTAATTAGTAATATTATTTCTTGCTTCCGAGATTACACCTTTTTGGTTGGGACCACCACCGGGACCACCCTTCCTGTGGGCTGACCAACGGATTTACTGGTTGACCATGCACCCAAATTGGCTTCTTCTCCGATGTAAGAAATAATATTCCAATCAATATTCTTACCTCTACCGCCGCCGGAAGTGCGGAGAATGGTTGCGATGATCAAATTCAAAACATGAAGGATTTGACCATGTTTGAATTTTGAATTTGCAGTCGAGGGCCATGTAGGGCATAAATATCGTTGTAGCACAGAGTCAGAATGCATTAAGTATGTGGATTGGAACCCCTGGAGGACACACATCTATCATTGTTATATTTCTTTCCCCGGATGAGACACTGCTTGTAATGGCACTTGGTGATAGTAATATCTTGATGGTGAGGATTCCCGAGGAGGATCGCTCAAAAGTTGATAGGAGGTGCACCTGCTACAACGATGATCTGAAGATAGACGTAACGAGCTTTTTATGGTGAATTACCGCTCCATATGCCTTGCCCCCCGGTAAAAATGTGCTTAATCTTTGCTGCTCTCTAGCACCTTCTTCTGGTCGTAATTCCAATTACTTACCCCCCAGTTTACAAGTCTTATTGCACCTGAAATAAAAGGGGAATTAAATAGTAAGTTTGGAGGGAAGGATATCCCAAAATTCAGAATTAAAAATTAAAATTGACAATAATAGAGATATTTGAGAAGAATATGTGGGTTGCCTCTCATAGAGCGCCCTTGTTTATAGTCGTAGGCTCGACTATGGTGAAGTCCTTTTTATGCCTTCGTTCTGTAAGAAAGGAAACTAATCATTAGCATCCAGAATAGACTGAAAATCAGAATGATGATTTAATAAATCAGAAAAGTAAAACGTGGATAATAATGGTAATAAATTTTTTTTGCAAACATGGAGAATTACGGAAATAGTTGAGACAAAATTAGAAACATGGATAAATCGCGAAAGAATTTGCATCGGAAAAATTGTGGGAAATTTTTGCATAAATGGAAAATTATAGAAGAATTTACACATGGATAAATTTTTGGAAAATTTTATCATTGTGAAAAATTGCGGAAAAAGTTATACCCGTGGACCAATTTGCGGAGAAATTGCATACATGGAAAAATTGCGGAAAAAGATTTGGCACATGTGGAAAATGTGTGGAAAAATTTGAAAATATGGAAAAAATTTGTAACCATGGAAAAATTGCGAAAACAGTTGCAAATGTGGAAAAATTTGAGAAATCATGCGAAAAATGTGGAATTTTTTGAGAAATCGGTTGTGAAATGTGGAAAATTTGAGAAATCAGTTGTAAAATGAAACACAGTCACAATATATGCATTTTAATATGATGCGCATGCTGGGGTGACACCAACTATTGCTAAACTGGCTAAAGAAATACAGCAGTTTATCAAAGCAAATAAATACTTGAAAAACAATAATCATGTATAAAGAATTAAGTGACAACACAACAATTTATCACATCAAATACATGAAAAATAAATAATCATGTACAAATTTAACAATTTATTGAAAAAAAAGCAAACACCTCAAAAATAATTCCGGCTCCAACCCTATTAGTCCCCAGTGAAGTCGCCAAACTGTCGCACCCCTTTTTTTGATTTTTCCTAATGCAACGCGGGTATGGGACGGGATGTGAGATGAAATCTGGGCTCATCTCACAGAATGCGATGAAGTCGCTACCGTAATTTGTTTCTAGGTTTAGGGAACCTATTTGTCATGCATAAAAATAAAAAGCTAAGGTAGAGTGGGTCTGAACCAGTGAACTGCGGTTCGGGGTCGTATTATGGACTCGGGAAGGTGTTAGGCACCCGAGTCACATCCTAAAAAGGTTACCGGAGAAAGAGGTGTTTTAAGAATAAAAAGTCCTAAATTAGTGATCATGCCCAACAAATGAATTTAAAATTTAAACATCATGCACACGAATATATATGCGAAAAGCGCGCAATAAATAAAAGGGTAAGAAACGTTTACTTGTGAAGGGTATCGGTCATTTAACCCCTTTTTTGATTGAGTTTATTTTGGCACGAAGAGAGGATAACGTTGAACGATTAAATATTTGCCAATTGCTGCACGCGAATGAAAATAATTAATTTGGATGAACATTTATCTAAGCATGCATAGCGGGCAAAAATAAATGAGCATACAAACATACAAGCATATAAAAATAAATAAACAGTACAAGTGCGGAAATAAATAAACAGTACAAGCATACGAAAGATCGGTACGAAAAATAAATGTGATGGGTTGAAAAATTGGACTAGGCCCAGTGGGCCTAGAAATTGGTCATTAGCAGCCCAACCCTTTTTCTTTGCATTTGGGCTTGGCATGATCAATTAAATGAAAAGTGGTACAACCCAAGCCCGCTTGTCCTTCATCTTCCTTGCTTCATCTCCTTCCTTGAGCCAAACAAGAACCAGCAGCGTAGCAGAGTGATGGAGCCACAACAGCGGACCAGCAGCAGTGGCAGCAGCTCGTCTTCATCCTCCAGTGCCGGCGAGGCAGTAGCAACTCCGGCATACAACAACGGTGAGGCAGCTTCTCGGCAGCAGTGTCGCGCTTCCTTGGCCGCGAGAAAACATAGAAAAAATGCAGAAAAATAAATAGAGGAAGGAAAAATGGAGGATAGAGTTCATGAGCTCTTCACTTGGCTCTTCTATCCCCCCAAATCAATGGTATGGGATGTGTATTTATAGGGAATTTGAGTCGGTTGAGGGCGAGGATGATGTCGGCATTGATGGCGTCGGATTGATGAGCTGGTTCGGTTGTGTGGCTGAGGACGCTCGGAAGCTTCAAGAGATTTGCTGAGGGAGGATGGATGAGTAGGGAGGAAGTAGGCTTTTTGAAAAATGGAGAGGGAGAGGTTGAGTGATCATGTCTAGTTGTCTCCGTGCATGAACCAAATGAAGAAATGCATGCTTACTTGGTAATTACCTCAACCACTTGATATTGTTTGACTTTCAAAGTCAACTAGATCAATGGTGGAGATGAATGGCTTGATTTATTATTTAATTATTCAGTTTAACAGATGGTACGAGTAATTTTGCCTGAAAATGAATATAAACTCGAACCGAAAATGTTAAAACATAGAACAAAATAAACTAATATAAATAGCATACAGTGAGTGATGAAAAGTTCGCTGAATAGTTTGATAAAAATTCGTATATAAGTAATAAAATATTCGAGCGTAAGAAAATGCTAAAAATATAAATTGGGTGAAATGCAATAAAATGGTGCGAGTTAAAATAATAATAAAAGCTAAGTAGCTAATGAGTGAAATTGTCCGACCCTCGATTTCGAGAATTTGACTCGGAACCGATACGGGTGGGTTCGAACGGAAAAGTGATAAAAAATGCGAAAAAGTACGAAATAAAATTTAAACGATATGAAGTGCAAAAATAAACATCAGATTGACGAAAATAAACAAGTGTATGATTTTTGAAAAATTGATGATAAAAATGCGACAAATGAAAATTTTAAAATCCAAAATTGGGTAGCAACACCTATATAAAACTGAAATGTTTATTTTGTGGTACATGCACACTGATTAGAAAGTTAATATGGGTATTGGCTAGCCAAGTAGTTTGGTGCTTCCAAAAATAAAATGATTTTAGGAAGTCTGATTACCATGCTTGCCTATAAATCAGAACACCTCAATTATGCCACTACTAAAATCCTTGAAGTTAATGCCCATAAACTGCTTAACATTAAAGCCCTTGACCAAATGGGATTCTTCCATTTAGAGAAAGGAGTTGTTTGCTATAATATAAGATGCACACCAAAGGCTGAGAGTGTTTTTGGAGGAACCACACAGGGCCATACCAGTTTGCACCCTTGAAGTTCCAATCAGGACCAGAAGGTAGCCAAGGAAGAATTGAACCAGCAGCTGAGCATCAAATTGACCAAGATACTGGTCTTGACCAAGACCAACAGCAGCAGGCTGACCCTTCCTCTACACCAGAGCCTACACAGAGTAATATACAAGCAATTCTAACTGCCTTGAACTAGAACAACCAACTCCTCACAACCATGCAATAAACACTCCTTAGACTGCAACAAGACCAGAAGGACGCTTTGACCATTATGATGAAATTCCTGAATGGTCTCCTCATCATGGACAAGGCCATAGCCTGCCTCCATAATAAGCTTGATTCATGGGTCGAATCTCCACTGACTTAGAGTTAGAGTCTAAATGATATTGCCTAGGTCAGTTCTTTCCATTTCTTTCGTGTATATATTTATTTAATTTTGTTTTTTACTTTTTTGTTCATGTTACTTACCTTTCTCACACATTGAGGACAATGTGTCCACTAAGTTTTGGGGAGGGGTTTTATATTGTTATGTGTGATTTTATTTTTGACGTGAATTTATTATTCTGAGTGTTGTGAGTGTCTTTCAAATTTTTAGGTCAGTTTTAAATTTTTCTGCATGATCTTCCTTTGATTTTTGTGTGTTTTTAGATAGATTGCATGTTTTGTATTGTTTTCAAGAATCAGAAGCCATCTTGTCTTTAAAAATCTTGTCCACTCGCATAGGAAGTAAGAATGCTTTATTTCATGACTCCATACCATACTGCCAGGGCAATAAATTGGGTTAACATTTCTAATACCTGTAAGAGTACGACTTCTGGTACTCTTTAAACATCCCTCAACTACATAGATTCATGATTTTGGTGCTTAACACCAGAATCTGCAAATTAAATGTTCATAACTGTTTTGTCTCACCTTGTAAATCCTTGACACATAGAACTGCCATCCAATTGTTAGATGAGCCCTTGAAAAGACTAAAATGCTCTGGTATTCTTGCCTCACCAAGTAGGAGTATCCAGAGAACTATCCTAGTAAAAGAACAAAATTTTGCAGCAACATATAAAAGGAAAGCAATTTTTCCTCGTATTCTTGCCTCACAAAGTAGGAGCACCCAGGAAACTACTCAATGAATCAAAGATTCATGTGAAATGCTGGTAAAAAGTAAGGCTTAAAAATGCAGGTAAATATGGGAATAATTTAGGTAGAATAGGAAGAAAAGGAAGACATAATAGTTTATTGTGTTTCAGTTGCATGGTTTTGTCATGGAGCTCTTGAATTATGACTATGTATATGCAGGATGTTTGGGGTATTGGTTAGGCCTTAGTAATACGGTCTTGGAGTTATGGATTAAAGTGTTTGAGCATTCTATATGATGAGATGGATGGTTAACCACAGGAGTCTTCTGATTTTTATCTATTTGTTTTGTTTTGTTTTGTTTTGTTATAGAGTCAGTATACTTGGGGGCAAACATTAGACTAAGTGTGGGGGGATTTGATTGAGCCTTAATTGTAGTAATTTTTACCACTAGTTCTCTTGCAATTTCGAATGATATGCTACTGATATCAACATGAATCATTCGATTGTTGTAGGAAATAGTTTTGGAGAGGAAAAGAGCAGAAGGAGGGGAATTAAGCTGATTCTGGGCAAATTGGGAGCAGTAGGATTCTTGGCTGATTTCTGGACAAAGACTGGGAAGTCATCTCTCTTGATCAAGATAGACTCGCTTGGCCAATCCACTACCTTGGAGAAATCTACGGAGCAGATAACGGATTAAGGGCACTGGCAGATGATTCTTTCCTACCCTGACGATTGAATAACATTAATCATGGATGGATTGTAGATGCGCCCCGCTATTTTCGTTCTGATAGGATTATTTTGTGAGGAAAAAGAGAAATTCAAATCCCTTTCAGAGTTGATTAAGATTTTATTTTCATTTATTTTCGTTGTTAGCTATTTTCTAGGAAGATAGGACTACTTATGCTCTTCCTAGGGTTTTTAGAAAGGGATTCTGTCATCGTCGGGTTTGAATCTCTTCTCTGATTTTCTATCGCCATTTAATATACACTTTGCTCCTTCAGCAACGAAGGATTTTTCATTATCATAATTTATTGTTTATTTTGCTTTCAATCATGAGTATGAGTAGCTAAGTTCATCCTTCTTAGTAGAGGCAGTTGAAGCATGAGCATCAGTACGCATGAGAATTAATCGATCTTATCATTCTTTAATTCAGCATTCAATCAATCTCACAATTATTTATAACGTATTTTTTATTTGATATTAGACTTGATCAATCTAGGATTGAGTAGATCACGCAACTGTCATTCTTCTTGGCCATGGATTATTGACTAAGAGGATCGAAGTAGACACTTACGCGCTAGCGGAACATCCACGAAACGGTAGGGAGAAAGGTTAATCAGACCCAGTCCCGATTGACGCCCGAGGATACTAGTCTGGAGCTGTCTTCCCCTAGTCATTCCTCAACCAACTCAGTAAACCCTTTAACCAGCAAGATGCTAGTTGGTTAGGCATCATCTCTAAGCGTACCTGAGGTGGTGTTGAAACAGGAGGGAAATAGGGATCATAAGTGTACCTTAATCCTATAGCAACTCTGTAGATTGAAGATGAATACCCCCGCGTCGATGATTGTAACTCATGTCTCATAGCTGTCAGCCTCAACTAGGAATTTTCCTCCTATTTGATATATGTTTCATTGATCTACTATCTTGACCAAGAATATCATTCTTGGCCAAGACAGTTGCCTATTTTATTTACTTTCTAGTTTAAATTTAAAACACAAAAAATCCTAATTCAACTAGGTCAAGGCTGGCGTTAGTAAAAAGTGCAGAGATAAATCAAGATCTAGCATGATATAGTTTTAAACGAGCGATATTCTAGGAGTTAGACAAGGGGGTACCGTCGAGTGTCTCCAGATGGTACGCTCCTCTCCCGACGATACGGGTAACGCGGTATGGCCCTTCCCAGTTTGGACTGAGCTTTCCCCGGCGTTGACCAGTTGCTCATTGATCCCTGAGTACTAGATCACCTTCTTTTAGGAGTCGTTCTTTGACGCGCCTGTTATAATAACGCACCATCTTTTGCTTATAGTGCGTCATCTTCAGAAGAGCTTCCTCTTGTAATTCAGGCAGTGCGTCAAGATTCACACGTAACCTTTCCTCATTCAGCTCTTCTCTGAAGTAAGCCACCCGTAGGCTCATGGTACCAATCTCCACAGGCGTAACGGCCTCAATGCTGAAAGCCAGTGCAAATGGTGTCTCTCCTGTGCTGGTTTTCGCGGTCATGCGATATGCCCACATCACATACGGCAGTTCATCTGTCCACTTCTTTTTAGATCCCTCTAGGTTCTTCTTAACACCGTTCAGGATGGCCCGGTTTGTCACCTCAGCCTGACCATTAGTCTGCAGATGAGCCACGGAAGGGAATCTTTGCTCGATTCCAAACTCCACACATTGGTCTCTAAAGAATTGGTTGGTGAATTGTGTCCCGTTATCTCTGACTAGCACGCGGGGAACTCCGAAACGCATGATAACTTGGTGTTTGAAGAAACGCCAGATTTTTTCTGTCGTGATGTTGGCAACCGCCTCAGCTTCCGCCCATTTGGTAAAGTAGTCTACCGCCACAACCACAAACTTTAACTGTGACCTTGCCTTTGGAAATGGTCCAAGGATGTCAATTCCCCATTTCGCAAAAGGGCAAGGAGGGATGATGTCATAAATTTGTGTGGCAGGTTGGCGAGGAATCTTGGAGAATTCCTGACACTTTTGGCAAGTTCGCACGTAATTATGGCAGTCTTTCCGGATAGTAGGCCAGTAAAACCCCGATCGAAAGACCTGCGCAACTAGGGTTCCGCCGGATGCATGCATGCCACAAATTCCTTTATGGATTTCACGGAGAGTATGAAGGCCTTCTTGTTATGTTATGCATCTGGCGGCCGGATGAGAGAAACATCTCCGCATCAACTCCCCGTTAAAGTATGTACACCGTGCCGCTTGCTTTAGTACTTTCTTCCTCTCAGCGTTATCTGCTGGCAGCTCATCATGTTTCAAGTATTTTATGACGGGAATTCTCCAGTCATTTTCACTTTCTTCCATACAGAGCGTCGCTTGTTCTTCCATAAAGGAAGGTACGGGTAACTCCAGGTAGTACACCTCTTTTGGTATGGACGCTTCTGGGTTTGCCATGACTTTAGCGAGGTTATCTGCCTCAGCGTTATCCTCTCGAGGAATATGCTCGAAGCTAACCTGTATGCCACATTTCTTTATTTCTATCAACTCGCGCTTCACTTTAGCAAGGTATTGTACCATGATGGGCTCTCTAGCTTGAGAGTGTCCCAGCACTTGGTCTATTATGAGCTTGGAGTCTCCGCAGACTTTCAGCCGCAAGTCTCCCAACCTCCCTGAGTCATGTATTCCCTTGATGGAAATACTCTTTCCTATCCTGAGCCCGGCTAATAGCGCTTCATATTCTGCGGCGTTATTGGACAACGACTGCAGGATTCGGATGGCATATCGCACATGGATGCCGTGAGGCCCACTCATGAAAATTCCAGCCCCGGTAAGCTCTTGATTTTTGGCGCCATCTACGTGGATAACCCATAGGTCGGTGTAGGTTTCAGGGAAGGGAAGATCCAATTCTTCTTTTTCCTTTTCTGTTAGCTCTGTCAACTGATCCGGTGTGAAGGTGCATTCGGCGATAAAGTCTGCTAGAATTTGAGCCTTCATAGACGGTCGGGATCGATAGTGCAAGCCATATTGTTCAAGCTCAATAGCCCATATCAGCATTCTCTCCGAAGACTCGGGCTTTCGGAATATCCTTTTTAAAGGTTGATCTGTAAGCACAATGACGGTGTGAGCTTGAAAATATCGATCCATTTTCCGCGTGGCTTGCACCAATGCGAATGCTATTTTCTCAATTCGGGCATATCTTAGCTCGGCATCCTTCAGTTTGTGGCTTACAAAGTATACCGGGCAGTGCATATGATCGTCATCTCGCACAAGGACCGCACTGACCACTTCGTCAGCAACCCTGAGGTATAAGTACAGGATATCGCCAGGCTCTGGCCTTGTCAATACCAAGTTAGACGATAGGTAAGCTTTCAAGCTTGGGAAAGCTTCTTCGCATTCTGCCGTCCATCCGAAAGTGGCTTTCTTGCGTTATAACTTTGAAGAAAGGGAGACCTTTCTCCTTGCTTAGAGATAAACCGTCCCAGCTCGGTAACTCGGCCCGTTAGCTTTTGTATCTCTTTTGTAGTTCGAGGGGATATCATGTCTTGAATGGCTTTGACTTTTGACGGGTTGGACCGAATGCCCTTTTGGCTGACCACGTAACCCAAAAATTTACCCGTTTGAAAGGCGAACATGCACTTTCGAGGGTTCAGCTTCATCTGATATTGCTTCATTACTTCAAAGACTTCCGTCAGGTCAGACAAGTGATCTTTGAAACTTAGGCTTTTGATCAGTATGTCATCGACATATGCCTCTACGTTTCACCCGATCTGCTTTTCAAAGACTTGATTCACCATTCGCTGGAAGGTGGCTCCAGCATTTTTCAACCCGAAAGGCATCACTGTGTAGCAATAAGTGGCCTTCGGAGTGATGAAAGTAGTCTTCTCTTCATCCTCTTTGACCATGGGATCTAGCGAGCTCAAGTATGCATACCCGGCAGCTTGATCAACCAGCTGATCAATTCGGGGAAGTGGGTAATAATCTTTGGAGCAGGCGTCGTTCAAATCTATGAAGTCAATGCACATGTGCCACTCTCCGCTGGGCTTGGGAACTAGGACAGGGTTAGCCAACCAGGTGGGATATTGCACTTCTCGAATAAAGCCAGCGTCGAGGAGCTTGGCAACTTCCTTTTCGACCGCCATTGCTTTTTCAGCAGAGAAAGCACGTCGTTTCTGTTGGACTGGTCTTGCATCAGGGTTGACATTGAGTTGATGTTCTGCCACCTTCCGCAAGATACCAGGCATGTCGGAGGGTTTCCATGCAAACTCTCCTTTGCATTTATTCAACAGCTGGGCTAACTGAAAGTTTTCCTCTAGGCTGAGGTTATCGCTGACCAGAAATACGGCCCCGTCTATTCTATTAACTGGGATGTGAGTCATTTTATCCACGGGCTGAGTGCGTTTTTCTTCATTTTGTTCATAAGGGTCCACCGTCACGCACACGTACCTATCGCAACTCTTCTGAGTCATGAGCAGGTAGCATTCAGCCGCTAATTTCTAATTTCCTCGGATCGAGACCACACCATCCCAGGACGGGTATTTCAGCTTCAGGTGTGATAACAATCAAGACAGCCCTAACGGTGCTACCACGCTTGCCGCTCCCACTGGGACGATTTCCCATAAGACCCGTAAGATATCTTCATATCGCCCGAGAGTCAGCGAAGGATTCCTAGGATGGTCGACATCAGCGGGGGGCGGGAGGGGGGGGGGACTCACGCGACTCTATAAGCACGGCACCATCCCATCCTAGGGACCCACGAGCTTATCGCTCCCGGCAGCCCGTCCGATATCGCTCATGACGTCATCCGTCGGTATCGCTTGTAACGTCACCATCAGACATCGCCTGGATTGTTATCGCCAGGTATCGCCGAATAGGCCTATAAATACCCCTACTTTTCCAATCTGAAGGTAAGATCGAGATCACTCAGACGAACCTCTGTTATTTTTGAAACCTGAACTGACTTAAGCATCAGAGTGTCTACGCCGGAGTCCCCCCTCCGGCGCTTTGCAGGTACATCCGGCATCGACCGCCACCGTTCCTATCAGGCACGACTCCGAATCTTACAAGATCGACATTGAATCATATCAAATGGTGCTTTCATTGAGAGCTTTGGTATATTAAGTGAGCGTCCTTAATAGCCAAGCTCCGTCTAGTCAGAAGATTGGAACGGTCATGATCACGGGATCGGAGCCGATCCGATCATCATCCTCTAATATCCCTTTCTCAATCCGCAGATAGTTATTCTCTTTTGCTACTGCTGATCTCTCTATGACGACACAACCAATTATTTCGGGATCTTTGGACCTCTCGGCTGGAATTGCTGGGGGACTGGCCTCCTCGCAGACGGACATCTTGTCATCTCAGATAGCGGGATCTGATTTCTCCACTCCTCTTTCGGGGGGATCGGTGCTCAACCGTGAACATCCCTTTGCAATGGAAATAGCGGCCCTTCGTTCTCGGCTGGAATATTTGACTGAAATGGCTGCAAGAGTCACGCCTGGTGCTTCTGGATCTAGTCTCCCTCCCCGCGTCATGTTCACGCCATCTATTGTCGCTGATCGACCTTTATCACCGTTGTTTCCAGAAAACCTCCAGATGCCTTTATCCGCGGGAAATCCTCCGATTAGTGTTGAGCAGTTTACTCAGGGAAGAGTAGAGACTTACGTACCACAAATGCCGCAAGGTCTCCTCCTGCCAAGGGACAGGCAACTTGAGGGGGTTAGGAACCGGTGGGACGGACGGAGAGAAGGAGCCAACAGAAGTTTGTCTCCCGAGTACAGTGAAAGATCCAGTAGTCGAAGGTATCGAAATCGTTCGCACAGGAGCCGCAGTCGATCTCCTAGACGACATCTTACGCCAGAACCACGAAATAGGGGGCGTCAGGCTGAAATGTCTCCTCCGCATCAGGCGCGTGAAATTCTTGATGATACATCGGGCCACCCATTTAGCCGCCGTATAAGGCGTCACAGGGTCAGTCGGCGCGTGAAGCTTCCCACTGATACTTATGATGGCACCAAGGATCCCATCTCCCACATTAATAAAGTGAAGGATTTTGTTCAGTTCCAGACCCACAGTGATGCGGCGTTATGCCAAATATTTGTTATGACATTATCGGGTGTTGCGCGTCTCTGGTTTGAGGGTCTCTCTGGTGGATCCATTAATAATTTCTCACAATTAGAATCTAAATTCCGGAGCAGATTTAGCACGGCAATTCCAATCAGGAAATCTGCCGCCGCATTATTTGACATACAACGAAGGCCTCAAGAAACCTTAAAGGAATTTCTTAGTCGCTTCGATTTGGAAATGTCCTTAACGCCGGGCGTTACTATTGATTTTGCTATAGAAGCTCTGAAAAGGAACTGCCGCTATGGAAAGCTGAAAGACGTGCTCATGGTGGATCCTCCAGTGACTTTAGATACGTTGAGGATTAAAGCCCACAATTACGCAAAAATGGAAGAGGAAGAAAATAGAGATAAGACGTATAACGCGCCGCATGGGACATCTCAAATTACTACTGCTCCCGCGAAGCTACTACCTGACGACCATTTTATCAACGATTACGCCAGGCGGAAGGACCATATCCCCAAGGCCTCCAACAAACAGAAGGGTCATTTTTTGAAGGGAAAAACCGGTGGTTCCCCCTCTCAACGTCACGGGGATTCTTATAAGAATCGGACGTACGACCCAAATTTTCCTTCTCTTAACGTACCAAGGGCAGAGATTTTAGCGATAGCGGAACAGCGAAATCTTCCCATCCTCTACCCCGCTCCTACGAAACTGGGAGTGCTTCTAGGGAGAAGGGAGAATGCTTATTGTAAATTCCACAAAGCCAGGGGTCATTCCACAGAAGCGTGCAGAGAGTTAAGATCGGCAATAGAACGTTTGGTGGAAGAAGGATATTTAGGAGAATTTGCCACCCAGATAAGAGAAGATGCCAGAAATAATCTCATGAAAAGGACAGCAGGCGAATCACCGGTTCCTCCTTGCGTGCCGCAGAAGGATGATGCTCCCAGAGGTAAAGACAGGGAAACTCTTACAGTTGATGACGAATATATCCCTATGATTAACATTATCGCGGGAGGAACCCCTTATATGGACTAATCAGAGCATCTGACAGCCGCGAAAGGAGACAAGCGCACACGTGATGACATGACAAAAAAAGGAGATGCGATAGGCATATTGGATCGAATGATATTATCCTTTTCCGAAGAGGATGAGAAAGGTGTCGTCTATCCGCACAATGATGCATTGGTGGTTACGCCCGTCATCGCCAGTCATGGAATCAGAAGAACCCTTATTGATAACGGGAGCGCGGTGAACCTCTTTTCGCTGGAAGCATACAATCTCATGAAGTGACCTGATAATGAGCTAACGCCTAGCAAACGGCCTATAGTTGGCATTGATGGGGTTCCAATCCCTGTCACGGGGGTGATTACTTTGCCCATATACTTCCGAGAAGACACCTATAAACGATCAGAGAACCTGTTGTTCTTTGTCGTGGATCTGAATTTGCCTTACAATGTCGTGCTCGGACGACCTTTCCTCAACCGCTTTGGAGCGGTGATATCTCAGAAGCATCTAAAGATGAAGTACCCCTCCTGGGATGGGGTAGTATCCATAAAGGGTGATCAAAAGCTAGCGGCGGAGTGCTACTCGCTCATGACTCAAAAGAGTTGTGATAGGTACGTGTGTATAGCAGCGGACCCCTATGAGCAGAGTGATGAGAAGCGTGCTCAACCTCTGGACAAAATGGTACCCATTCCGGCAATTGTTATAGAGGAAGCAAGTTTCCTGATCAGTGAAAAACTCAGCCTAGCGGAAAACCTTCAACTGGCCATACTGCTGAACAAATGCCAAGGAGATTTCACGTGGAAACCCTCCGACATGCCAGGTATTTTGCGGGAAATAGCTGAACATCGGCTCAATGTGGACCCAGATGCCAGGCCGGTACAGAAAAAGCGACGCGCGTTCTCTAACGAAAAAGCGTTAGCTGTAGATAAGGAGGTAGCAAAGCTTCTTGACGCAGGGTTTATCCGCGAAGTTCAATATCCCACCTGGCTAGCGAACCCTGTCCTTGTTCCTAAGCCCAATGGGGATTGGCGCATGTGCATCGACTTTACAGATTTAAATGATGCCTGCCCTAAGGATTGCTACCCGCTTCCTCGTATAGATCAGTTAGTTGATCAGACCGCTGGATACGCTTATCTAAGCTCACTAGACGCCAACTCTGGATATCATCAGATCCCCATGGCCCGGGAAGATGAAGAAAAGACTGCGTTTCTCACTCCAAAGGCCACCTACTGTTATACGGCGATGCCGTTTGGGCTGAAGAACGTCGGGGCTACGTTCCAACGTATGGCCAACAAGATATTCGAAGAGCAAATAGGGAGGAATGTGGAAGCATACGTTGACGATATATTGGTGAAGAGCGCAAGCTTTCAAGATCACCTACGAGACTTAAAGGAAGTCTTTGACGTAATGAAAAGGTATCGCATGAAGTTAAATCCCCGAAAATGCATGTTTGCATTTCAAACAGGAAAATTCTTGGGCTACGTGGTCAGCCAAAAAGGCATCCTGCCTAACCCCTCAAAGGTTAAGGTCATACAAGACATGATATCGCCAAGAACCATCAAAGAGGTGCAAAGGCTAACAGGGCGAGTCATTGCCCTTGGGCGATTCATTTCCAAGCAAGGAGAAAAGTGTCTCCCTTTTTTCAAAGTCATACGTAAGAAAGCCTCGTTCGGGTGGACCCCGGAATGTGAGGAGGCATTTATCGGGTTAAAGGATTACCTATCGTCTGACTTATTATTGACGAGACCCGAACTAGGCGACACCTTATATCTGTATCTTGGCGCCGCAGATGAAGTGGTCAGTGCCGTCCTCGTTCACGACGATAACCACTCTCATCGCCCGGTGTATTTTGTGAGCCACGTCCTAAAGGATGCGGAGTTGCGATTCCCCCGAATCGAAAAGATAGCGTTCGCTCTTATACAAGCCACCCGCAAAATGGATCGATATTTTTAGTCTTATTCCGTTATCGTGCTCACGGACTAGCCTCTGAAAAGAATATTTCGAAAGCCTGAATCTTCCGGGAGAATGTTGATTTGGGCACTCGAATTAGAATAGTACGGATTGAGGTATCAGTCTCGACCGTCCGTAAAGGCTCAAATCCTAGCTGATTTCATAGTGGAATGTACCTTTATAGAAGATCCTTTGGACGGCGTACCTGAAGCGGAATGGGGCGATATGGATCTCCCGTTCCCGGAAACCTACACGGACCTCTAGATCGTCCATGTGGATGGAGCCAAAAACCAAGAGCTGGCTGGAGCTGGAATCTTTATAAATGGGCCGCCCGATATGCAAATACGATACGCCATTCGAATCCTACAGTCGTTATCTAATAACCCGGCAGAGTATGAGGCGTTGCTAGCCGGGCTCAGAATAGGGAAAGGACTTTCCTCTAAAGGGAGGCACGATACCGGAAGAATAGGAGACCTGCGTCTAAAAATCTGTGGTGATTCCAAGTTGATAATTGACCAGGTCTTGGGGCACTCTCAGGCCCGGGAACCCATCATGATTCAATATCTCGCCAAAGTAAAGCGAGAATTGTTGGAAATAAAGAAAAAGGGCATGCAAATCAGCTTCGAGCATATCCCAGGGAGGAAAACGCTGAAGCTGACAACCTAGCCAAAATGGCCGCGAATCCGGAAGCATCCATACCCAAAGGCATATATTATCGTGAGCTATCGGTACCATCCTTCATGGAAGAGCAAGCGTCTTTATGTGTGGAGGAGCGTGAGAGCGACTGGTGAATTCCCGTAATCAAATTCTTGAAACACGAGGAACTGCCTGAGGATACCGCTGAAAAGAAGAAGGTACTGAGACAGGCAGCTCGCTGTACGTACTATGACGGGGATCTGATTCGAAGGTGTTTTTCTCACCCTGCCGCCAAATGTATAACTGAACAAGAGGGACTTCACACCTTGCGCGAAATCCATGAAGGGGTATGTGGTATGCACATGTCAGGCGGTACCTTAGCGACACAAGTTTTCCGATCCAGATTCTACTGGCCCACCATCCGAAGAGATTGCCACAACTATGTGCAAACCTGCCCTAAGTGCCAGTAGTTTGCCAAGATTCCTCGGCGGCCTGCCACTGAAATATCTAAAATTATTGCCCCTTGTCCTTTTGCTAGATGGGGGATCGATATCCTAGGCCCATTCCCAAAGGCAAGGTCTCAACTGAAATTTGTGATAGTGGCGGTAGACTATTTCACTAAGTGGTCAGAAGCTGAAGCGGTCGCCACAATCACGGCAGAAAAAACTTGGCGTTTCCTCAAATATCAAGTTATCATGAGGTTTGGCGTACCTCGTATCCTTGTCAGCGATAATGGGACGCAGTTCACCAGCTAGTTCTTCAAAGACCAGTGCTCAGAATTTGGAATCGAGCAACGTTTTTCCTCCGTGGCTCATCCGCAAACTAATGGACAAGCGGAAGTAACCAATCAGAGCATCCTTAGCGACATCAAGAAAACCTAGAAGGGTCTAAAAAGAAATGGGCTGATGAGCTACCATACATGATGTGGGCGTACCGCATGACCGTTAAGACTACCACCGGAGAAACACCTTTCGCGTTGGCCTTTGGGACCGAAGCTGTTACACCGGTGGAAATTGGAACCATGAGCCTATGGGTGGCTCACTTTCGGGAGGAACTGAATGAGGAAAGGTTACGAGCTAACCTAGACGCGTTACCAGAAGTCCGAGAGGAAATCCTTCTGAAAACGCAGCATTACAAACGAAAGATGGCCCGTTATCATAACAGGCGCGTCAAAGAACGGTTGCTGAAAGCCGGTGACCTTGTGCTTAGAGACAAGCGTGCGGCAGGGCAACGCATGGGAAAACTCAGTCCAAACTGGGATGGACCATATCGCGTCACCCACGTTGTCGGGAAAGGAGCCTATCATCTGGAGACTCTCGATGGTACACCCTTATCCAACTCTTGGAATATCACTCGCTTGAAGTTATATTACTCTAGAATTTGATTTTATCTGCACCTTTGATTTATGTCAACCCTAACCCTGACTAACGCTCGATGAGAGTGCTTTCGTGGAAGTTTGTGGTTGGCTTTGTGCAGATAAAAAAGAGGGTATTTTGGGGAAGTGAAAAGTCTTATCCTTGTGATGGCCGGTCTTGATCAGATGGCCCATTAAGTGAGGGCACTACCCACCATACCTTGAATTAGCGTCGGATTGAAAGATCCTGGACGCCCTCGGGGGTGAAAAGTTCTATCCTTGTGATGACCGATCTTGATCAGATGGCTCATTAAGTGAGGGCACCACCCGGTATCTTTGGGAGTGAAAAGTCCTTTTCTTGTACTGACCGTTCTCGTGGAGACGACCCAGCAAGACGAGGTACGCCCCAAAGAAATAGAAACTCCATTCTAGAAATAAGAATCCTATATTAACGAATGGGCTGCTGCAACTAGGTCATTAAGTAAGGACACGGTTCTAGACGCGAGGGCAACGCCCAAAAGTGAAAATCCCTAGCCTTGTGATAGTCATCCCGATCCGACAGCTCACTAAGACGAGGCACTTTAAGGGCCGATCGTGAAAATAGGGAAACGCGGAGAATCGTGAAATCCCGGCTAGTAACCAGATGTGTAATCCCTGGTGAAGTATAGAGCTGATAGCGAAAGCGATTCCCACGGGTTCTAGGGTAACGCCCTATGATGGCAACGAAAAGGCTCCTACGGGTAATTAGTATCCCTCGTAACGTGTTTTTGTTACTGATGATTTACAATTGAGAATGCGCAGAATACTTTTCGGGCAGCGGAAGGAGTGAGGATCTCGTAAGCAGAGATATCGCTAGGCTTACCGAGAGAGTTAACCCAATACCAAATTCTGTAATTTTGGTGGGAACGCTAAGAATCTGTTCGGAAAAGTAAGCGCATTGGGAAAACATGGCGAAGATAACGCCAAAGGAGTTTGCAAAGAGGCGACTAAATAAAGGAAAGACAGCAATAAAAGTGGCTTGAACACATCGAAATGTTTAGAGGGGGCTACAAACTTTGGTTGTCAAAATAATAAACAAAAATTTAGTGACGCTTGATCACTAAGGAAAGAGCGGTAAAGCCTCGAAGCACGTCAACCTTCGGGGTGCCTCCGTTTCCAGCCTGCCGCTTTAGCTTGGCGAAAGCCCTCCTCATTAAGATGGCCAGATCTTCATTTGAAAGTGGCAGTGACCTCATCGGGTTTGTACGCATCAACCCCGTGGACTTCTTCAAAGCAATCGACCAAAATAGCGGCAGTCTGCTCGACGTGCCACAGGCTCCTATCGGCTAACTCTTCCTCCAGGGCAGCTTTCTCCTTGGCCAGGGATGACTTCTCATTCTCCAAGGCAGTAACTTTGGCCCTCTCCGCTGCCAAGGCGACAGATTGTTCTTCTTTCAGCTTCTGATGAGCCAACAATAAGTTTGTACGCTCCTCCAGCAACTTTTTCTTCTCATTTCGCTCTCGTGCTAATTCTTCCAAAGAGGAGGAAAGAGAAGCAGCCTGATGCTGCGCTTCCTCCGCCCAGTAATGGAACTACATCATATTTGTAAAAAGGTTGGAGCGTAATGAGTTCACCCTGTTAACTACGGGCCTGGAAACGAAGGCTTCCCGTTCTGTCGCAGACGCCAGTACTTGGGAAGCCAGTAAAGCCGTAACCTCATCCGAGCCATCACCCCCCAGTGCCGCCAGACCAGTGTTACGCAGATCGTACAGTGCAACTTGATGGGTCACAGTAACGGCCCCACTTAGCGGACTAAGATCGGCCACAAAGTTAAAGGTGGTACCTCCTTCGCCATAACGGGCATGCAGGGGGATGCTTGAAGGAACGAAGGCCAGAGGAAAAGGAGAGCGAGCCTGTGTGGACGAACGCCCTGGAGCAAAATAAGCGCCATGAGGCTGATAGCCTGAAAAATCTGGCATAACCTCCTGATATCCCATGTTGGAGGAATAGGCGTGAACAGGACCACCAAAAGAATTGGGCGAAACCCCGAAAGTCTCGTCCGTGCCTAAATTCTCCAGAAATCCTAACGGATTCCCTCCTTGGGGAACAGCCGTAGAATCAAACCCGTCCGCAGATCTGTTCTCCATCTCGGCGGTAGAGGAAGATGGATTTCTGCCCTCCTCTCCCAACCGCTGTCTCTTCTTTGAGCCAGTCAGCGCATAATCCAAATCCATATCGCCTGAGGAAAGAGCGGAGGTAGCGACAACAATAGTGTCCTGCCAAAAACGCGATATGAAATAAAGAAAAGAAAGAAATCAAACAACGATAGACATAGAAAGGTAGTATATCGTGGCTAAAAGGCACCCTCACCATATCAACGTTGGGAGGAGGTGCTTCTGAAGAGCCTGCCGCGTCCAAAGAAGGTGTAAGAGCGGTGACACTTCTCATTTTTCTCTTCTTTTTTCCTTTGGCAATGGCCTTAGGAGCCTTAGAAGAAGAAGAAGGCTGGGCAGGAGGAGCAACGATGGTCACAAGGGGAACGCCTGAACGAATGTCAGGATCCCCCACACCGGCCGAAGAAGAGGAAACTTGAACAAGAGTAGCGGAAGTAGCCGGAAGATCGGTGGGGTTATCAGTTGCTTCCGTGGAAGTAGCTCTCTCTTTTTCTTCTCTCTCTTGAGCCCTTTTCAAGCGTCTCCTTACGCTCTCAGGTTTATAGTTGGGATCCGTCGCTGCGAAAGCACAAAATAACGTCAGCATTAGTATCAGCGATAACAAAGAAAGGAGTAACGCGACACTCACGTTTAACACAAGATCGAATGTCCATTCTACAAGCCACTTGACGAATGTGAACGCTGATTTCCAGTTTGAGCAATGTGTTTAACCAGTCTTGCTCACGTTTCGGAAGGGTCCCTGGTCGGCTCCAAACGTTGTCATCCACGTTTTGGTTAAACCCAGATCGCCACCAGGAACCAAGATCTCCAGGAAGATCTATCACAAAAAACTCCTTTTTCCAGGCATCAACGGAAGACTCGATATGGAGGAGTTTCCAAGTAAAAGACTTTAGAGAGTCATCGTCAAAACGGGGCGATATCGTTATCACCCCCCGGCATTTCATCAGCTTAAAAAGAGATTTAAGCAGTAGAAGGGAAGGGGAAGTAATCCCTTTGTATTTGCAAAGTTCCAGAAAAGCATAAACACAACAATATGCATTTGGGGATAGTTGGGCCGGAGTCAGATCGCCGACAACAAGCAATTCTTTGACAAAAGAGTCAATGGGAAGCCGAAAGCCATAACGGAACATTTGCGCATACATGACCCTACGATTGCCCATCAAAATGCTGTTCAAACGTAGTGACTCAGGGGCAACAGTGGTTTTATATTCATCAGGAATATCAGCATTATGGGCGGCCAAATGCTCACGGAGAGCGGCCTCAGATGTGATAACACTAGCCGTAATATCCATCCTTTTCTCATCGGCAGATTTCGACTCAGTACGGCGAGTCTTAGCCATGGCAGAATTAAAGAATTAAAAGATGAAGAAGATGATGGAGGAGAAAGGAAATACCTTCAGAGAAAAGCACTTCAAAGAGCCTTGAATAGTGGGGAGAAAATAAGACGGCTAAAAGAAAATATGATAAAGCGGGATGATAAAAGAAAAGGGAAAAGAATAAATATTGGGTTTTATAACCCTAATGATCGAACGAAATGACAAATGCTACAGTCGTTGCGTGGAAGCGGCAAAAGGAACAGATTCAGGTAATGAGTGCAATCCTAGAAAAGTGCTACAACGCCTCGATTTAGGCAAAGTTCTCAAGCACGCTAGCCCGTGGCGCTGGAAGAAATAGACACGTGTGCCTGCACAATCACGACTTTTCTAAGGAAAGGATAGCAAGCATTAAATGCTCTGAAAAGTAGGTACTATCTCTTGGGAAAAACAAGAGCGATATCGCAAGAAAGGAGATAACGCAAGATGGCGTTGATTAAAAGAATAGCGTTGGGTTAACGCGAAAACGCGGAATGAAAATCAAATAGCAATCAAATACAAGTATTGTTGCACAACAAGGCGTTATTACAAGACAAAGAAACAAATAAGCGGAAAATCTTCTAAATAGAGCAACCTCGATTAATCATGGGCCCTCGCGAGCATCGCGATCACCATTCCTCCGCTTTTCTCCAGAAGAAAATAGATCTCTCTCACCTTCGCCCAAATCCTTCAGTCTCTTGGAAGCGCAATCGGTCAGCACTGACGAGTCAACAGTTCCCTGGCGATAGAGACTCATAAATTCAGCGATACAAATATCCATGGTCTTGTTCTTCCACCAGGCTATCTTTGAAGGCACTTTGGCCAAATCCGCATCACGAGATGCTATCTCTTCGCGAAGGAAGATATTCTTTCTGTCATCTACCACCAATTCCGCCTCTAGAAGGTCTATCTTAGCCTTCCCTTTTGATCTTTCTCGAGCAAGCTCAGCGCGACAGTCGTCCAACTCCGCCCGGGTCCGCTCCTGAAGCTGTGACAACTCCGTTACCTTCCCTAAGGCAGCATCTAGTTCTCCCTTTAAATCAAGAGAAGGTTGAACCTTGTCACGATGATCCTCGAAAAAGTAGTTTAACTCTCGGAAGTAGGCCAGCATGTCAGTCAGAAGACGTGAATGGCGTACGTCGGGAGGACGCTGCAAGAACTCTTCTTTGTCCTTCGAAGAAGTAAACATTTGCCCCACTATCGGGCCCACTGGTTCCTCTCGCGATGACGGGTCCGATACCCCTAAAGCACAGAGACCGTCGGTACCAAGGGAAGACAAGTTCAACTGATAAGCAATGGGGCCTTGAAGACCTTGAGGGGAAAGGTTGGCGATATAAGGAGGAGAGCAATTTTTTGCAGTATCACCAATGCCCGAAATCGAAGAAAGAAACAAAGGCTGAGGCTACCGTGGGGGAGGAGCGATGGGATTCGGAGTTGGTAAGCTCACATCTGGAATAAAGGAGCGAATAGGGGAGCTGGGACTGCCAGACACCGAGGGAGAGCCCACCACTGCCGAAGCCTCGTTAACCTTGGGAGGAATGGCAGAGGGCACCTTGGTAACTTCCGTCACTGGCAAGGGACCCGTAACGTGCGAGGCGTCAACCTCCTCGGAAGGAACCCCATTGATTTCCTCCACGGAAGGAACTGGTGGGTCAGATTTCTCTTTGCGAACTCTCTTTATGAGACGCTCTGTTTCGGCAGCGATCTCTTCGCTATCGTCCTCGGTTGACTCCACTGCAGGATCACCTTTTCTGGACCTAAGTTTCATTCGTTGGGCAAGGGTGGCATGACGCAGCTCGGAACCAGTATCCATGCTTCCGCTATCACTATCAACCTCTTCAATCACGGGATTACTTGGGGCCACTCCCTTACAGCGAGACGGTAGCCAATTCTCAAGGAAACGGGAAGGTCGGGCAGATATGTTGCGTGTCGTGACGGTTTTGTTTCTCCTTCCTCGCGGCGGAACAGGCGGACAACTAGAGCCTTCGGGTGGAGGAGAAGGAGGTAATGTCTGAAGCTACACCACGTTTAGAGGAGTGTCACTTTCCTAGGAGGATCGACCCTCAGCGTTACCTGCCGATAAAATATTTTAATATGACAAGAAAGTCGAAGCGATAAGGCGATAAAAGAAAAGACTCACCAACGACACACTCTGACAAAGGCCTGAACCGAGCAAATTCCCGAATGCGGAAAGGCCCTTCTATTTCTAATAAGGCGTTAACATTGGATACATCCATACTAGACAGCACATCTGGTTCTCGCCAAGCAGCACTAGTAATCTCTCGGTTGAAACCACTGTGCCAATACCGAGAGGGCAAGCGAAGGGTGAAGAAGCCATTTTTCCAGTTGTCCACATTCTCTTCGAAACCTTGAAAATTCCGCCAGAAAAACCGGACAAGAGCACTATTCCATCTTGGGGTAATATCCACTAAGCAGTTGTGACACCTCAAAGTGAAAAACGTGCGGAACAGATCGAGCGATGGAGCGAAAATATGCTTCATCTCACACGAGCGAAGAAAGGCGTAAAGCCCACACCAGGAAGGTAGAGTTATTTGAATGGGATTGAGATCGTAATGGTTTAGCAGTTTCATCAGAGAAGTATGAAGCGGGAGACGAAACCCGTAGGTAAACATCTTGAAATAAACCAACTGGAACGTCCCCCACATGGCATCAGTGAGCCGAGTATCTTTCAATGGGACAAAGGGGCGATATCCCGTGGGAAAAGTGATACCGTTCTCCTCTAACTCAGCCCTCAAAACCTCATTACAATCAAAAACACTACGAGCTCTCCTGACTTCGGGATCTAGAGGATTTTCGATAATTGCAGAGGGCCTAATGCGAGACATAATGGAATGGAAAGTAAAGCTATGGCAATAGAGAAGCAAAATACTTGGAACAGAGAACCAGTGAATCGGCCGTCGGCACCGGCGAGCAATTGCAGTAAAATCCTTTGAGAAGAAAGAAGCACAGAAGAAAGGAAATACGAAGAATTTCAAAATATTAGCAAAAAATACTAAAAGAGAAGAGTAAACTCCTTATAAAGGTTAAACCTAAAAAAGTAACAACCTGTGAAAATAAAACACGTGCAGAGTGGAAAAGGACGCGTGGACAGTCATCAATATCTTTTGGGAGAAGACAGTTACTGACTGAAAACTGAAAGGCGGTTGCGTCAAGCGAAAGACCTCAGATCCTCCTTCCTTCATTTTATCCCGAGTAGAAATACTGGCAATAGTGGAGCAGCGAAACCTGCCCATCCGTTATCCTGCCCTTGTAAGACCGGGGGTAATCCTTGGACGAAGAGAAAATGCCTGTTGCAAATTTCACAAAGCCAAAGGACACTCAACCGAAGCGTGTCGAGAACTCAAAGCGGCGATAGAACATCTGGTGGAGGAAGTCTATCTGGGAGAATTTGCCGTGAAAATACGAGAAGAAGCCAAAAGTAACCCAACAAATAGAGTAGCTGACGGCAGGGCGACACCCTCCCGCCCCCCAGGCTATGACACTGGTCCTGCGGGAGGAGGCCGGGAAACGCTCACAATTGATGATGAGGATGTCCCCATCATCAACATCATCACTGGAGGCACGCCTTATCTGGATGAAACCGCACAGCTGATACCCGCTCCAGGGGATAAGCGGAAGCAGACTGGCATGACAATAAAGAGTGAAGCGATAAGTGCCTTGGATCGTATGGTATTATCCTTTTCTGAAGAGGACGAGAAGGGTGCGGTATATCCACACAACGATGCGTTAGTAGTTACACCTATTATCGCTAGCCATGGAGTTAGAAGAACTCTGGTTGACAACGGAAGTGCCGTAAACTTGTTCTCGTTGGAAGCTTACAATCTCCTGAAGCGTCTAGATAACGAGCTTACGCCCTGTAAAAAACCTATTATTGGGGTAGACGGAGTCCCCATCCCAGTAACTGGAGTGACTACCTTGCCAGTACATTTCAAGGAAGATACCTCCAAACGGTCCAAGAAGCTTTTATTCTTGGTGGTGGATCTAAATCTGCCTTATAACGCCATATTGGGGCGGTCATTCCTCAACCGTTTTGGAGCGGCGATATCGCAAAAGCACCTTGATATGATTCAATGTCGATCTTGTAAGATTCAGAGTCGTGCCTGATCAGAACGGTGGCGGTCGGTGCCGGATGTACCTGCAAAGCGCCGGAGGGGGGGCTCCGGCGTAGACACTCCGATGCTTAAGTCAGTTCGGGTTTCAAAAATAACAGAGGTTCGTCTGAGTGATCTCGATCTTACCTTCAGATTGGAAAAGTAGGGGTATTTATAGGCCTATTCGGCGATACCTGGCGATAACAATCCAGGCGATGTCTGATGGTGACGTTACAAGCGATACCGACGGATGACGTCATGAGCGATATCGGACGGGCTGCCGGGAGCGATAAGCTCGTGGGTCCCTAGGATGGGATGGTGCCGTGTGTATAGAGTCGCGTGAGTCCCCCCCCCCCCCCCCCCGCTGATGTCGACCATCCTAGGAATCCTTCGCTGACTCTATGGCGATATGAAGATATCTTACGGGTCTTATGGGAAATCGTCCCGGCGGGAGCGGCAAACGTGGTAGCACCATTAGGGCTGTCTTAATTGTTATCATAAGCCCAACTGAAAATGAGCCCGAGTGTTTACCAAGGGCTATCCATGTCTGAAATCTTAGATGAAACTTGTTCTTTCGTGGGGCGGTATGTCTGCAGGATCTCTGAGTTTCTCTGACTGCTCAACGTTAACCGTGTTACGTGATGAGCTGGAACTTAGTTCTGAAGCTTTCCAGTGAACAAGCGGATTCCGTCCTTCATTCTTATTTAGAGACCTATTTTTCTGAGGCGTTAAGAGGTCCACGAGAGACGCTGCTATTACGCTCGTGATCATAAGGGCATTGCTTTTGCCCAACGATGTTAGTCTGTTTGGCCTCTTGTTAGGGCTTACGGAGTCTCAACTTTATTCATGTCATAGAAGGGTTGCTGATGAGTCACTTGTGATACCGCCAAGGACTGCAACCAGGTCATGTCGTGGATTTTCATTCATTCCGGGTCCATCATCCTTTCAAGTGTACTGCAAACACACGGAGGAGATAGGCATTTATAGAGAAGTTAGTAAACTTTGTACTTACAGGGGTTTGAGGTCACGCGGGCCCCGTTCTCCCCGTTCTCCTCTTTCGCTTAAGGAAACAACGATATCGACGCGGCTTTATGCCATCAGCTGCCTTCGATTATCGCGACTTTATACCACCAGATGCTTGCGATGTCGACGAGGTTTTACGCATCTAGGGCTACCTGCGACATCAACGCGGCCTTACACTGTGGATACCGGTAACCATATGGCTTTTATGTCATGGCTACCCGTGATATCGTGCCTTCTGGCGTTTTTCCATACTTTATCTCGCTTCCTTTCGAACATCCATGTCGCGGATAGCATACGAGCATCAACCTTTGATTCTGCTTTAGGCTTATTAGTCCTTAAGGGTGACGAGACGGCTCGCCTTTTGAGGACCTCTTTGTTCTTTCCAAGGCCTCTCTTTGGGGCCTATAAATTGGGGAACTTTCTCCACCCACGTTCTCCTCATCTCTGGCAATTCACATCATGGATCACTTGACTAAGAATTTCCTCCTTTCCAAGGGCCATTCTCTCAAGAACCTCAATGACGGCGACGTCGGGTTCCTGGAGAACATGCTAATCAAGACCTTTGAGGACATCCTGGAGCTGCAAGGAATGTTGACCCCTCTTCATTCCAGGCTGGGAGCCACGTCTCTGGAGGATTTCAGTCCTTTGGAGAGCGTGTCAAAGCTGGCTGCCTCCATCGCTCGGATTCAAGTGGTGATTGCCATGCTGCAGCAGCGCAAGGATATGCTGGGGTGCTGCCTGAAGGGGATGAGAGCCACCTCCCATGATCTGATTCTGGTCATGGATTCTCTGAGAGACCTTCCCGAAGTGCATGAGGATGCTGGCTCTGACGCCTGATAGCGATGGCTCCCTTTGGGCCTTTTCTCTTTTCCTCCTGGCATGTAAATGTACTTTCCGGCCCCTATGCCATAATAAATAAACTGGTTTTAGTACGCCATTTTGCAACTGTTCTTCTTCTTTAATGCGCCCTTTGTCTTTTTTTCTTAGAGATATTCTTAGCCCAACTGAAAATGGTTCAGCCACTGGGTGGTTTTCTGATTGGTTGTTCAGTATTAAATCTACGTCGCTGTTGTCCTGGCAACTGATTGGGCGATTTTGCGGTTTTCCTCGATCAGGGGAAAATCTCAACAGGCGTGATTGTAAATCCATATCTGCACTTCAGGCTGTACACGTGTCTTCTCTCAAGAGTCGGGTTGGAAGATCGAAGATCCTTTTTCCCAATTTTCTGGCTATTTAAGGGATCTTCTTCCCCTCGTTATTCTTCGTCTCCTTGCTGTTTTTTCCTTTTATTAATATTCTGTGATCTTATGGCTGATTCTCACTTTTTAGATACGTTCACCTGAGATTCTCCACCAACTCCTCCAACTTCTCTTGACTCAGATAATCCTCCTCCGTCGCCTCCCTGGAGGCCGCCTGTTCGCCGACGGTGCCGCAAGAGGCGGAGGAAAGATGCTGCGAAGGCATCTAAATCGTTTTTTGATTTTCTTGCTTCTTTCTCTTCGAAGGGGAAAGAAACGTCTTTCCTTTCTAACGAGTCACCGCCAAGGGCTCCTTCCGCCTGTTCAGCTGTTAAAGCGGTGTCACCGTCTGTCAAGGAGGAGTCGGATCGATCATCCACACGCGTGGGGGAGAAGGTTAAGGAACCTTTCCCTTTCCCTGGCGAGGATCCATCGCTTTTAGGTGAAGATGATGATGATGTGGTCTACTGCTACGGCATCTCCTGGTCTGACGGTGAATAGTTGGGCATACCATGCCTCTTTGTAGATGCCGTATGGCTTTTCTAAATAATAAAATGACGTTTTTATTTCTTTTCGCTCTTCTGCCGCTTTTCTTCCTTTATGTTTCCAGGATTATCACGGGAGTAGGCCTTTCGCTTGACGCAACCGCCTTTCAGTTTTCAGTCAGTAACTGTCTTCTCCCAAAAGATATTGATGACTGTCCACGCGTCCTTTTCCACTCTGCACGTGTTTTATTTTCGCAGGCTGTTACTTTTTTAGGTTTAACCTTTATAAGGAGTTTACTCTTCTCTTTTAGTATTTTTTGCTAATATTTCGAAATTCTTCGTATTTCCTTTCTTCTGTGCTTTTTTCTTCTCAAGGGATTTTACTGCAATTGCTCGCCGGTGCCGACGGCCGATTCACTGGTTCTCTGTTCCAGGTATTTTGCTTCTCTATTGCCATAGCTTTACTTTCCATTCCATTATGTCTCGTGTTAGGCCCTCTGCAATTATCGAAAATCCTCTAGATCCCGAAGTCAGGAGAGCTCGTAGTATTTTTGATTGTAATGAGGTTTTGAGGGCTGAGTTAGAGGAGAACGGTATCACTTTTCCCACGGGATATCGCCCCTTTGTCCCATTGAAAGATACTCGGCTCACTGATGCCATGTGGGGGACGTTCCAGTTGGTTTATTTCAAGATGTTTACCTACGGGTTTCGTCTCCCGCTTCATACTTCTCTGATGAAACTGCTAAACCATTACGATCTCAATCCCATTCAAATAACTCTACCTTCCTGGTGTGGGCTTTACGCCTTTCTTCGCTCGTGTGAGATGAATATTTTCGCTCCATCGCTCGATCTGTTCCGCACGTTTTTCACTTTGAGGTGTCACAACTGCTTAGTGGATATTACCCCAAGATGGAATGGTGCTCTTGTCCGGTTTTTCTGGCGGAATTTTCAAGGTTTCGAAGAGAATGTGGACAACTGGAAAAATGGCTTCTTCACCCTTCGCTTGCCCTCTCGGTATTGGCACGGTGGTTTCAACCGAGAGATTACTAGTGCCGCTTGGCGAGAACCAGATGTGCTGTCTAGTATGGATGTATCCAATGTTAACGCCTTATTAGAAATAGAAGGGCTTTTCCGCATTCGGGAATTTGCTCGGTTCAGGCCTTTGTCAGAGTGTGTCGTTGGTGAGTCTTTTCTTTTATCACCTTATCACTTCGACTTTCTTGTCATATTAAAATATTTTATCGGCAGGTAACGCTTAGGGTCGATCCTCCTAGGAAAGTGACACTCCTCTAAACGTGGTGCAGCTTCAGACATTACCTCCTTCTCCTCCACCCGAAGGCTCTAGTCGTCCGCCTATTCCGCCGCGAGGAAGGAGAAACAAAACCGTCACGACACGCAACACATCTGCCCGACCTTCCCGTTTCCTTGAGAATTGGCTACCGTCTCGCTGTAAGGGAGTAGCCCCAAGTAATCCCGTGATTGAAGAGGTTGACAGTGATAGCGGAAGCATGGATACTGGTTCCGAGCTGCGTCATGCCACCCTTGCCCAACGAATGAAACTTAGGTCCAGAAAAGGTGATCCTGCAGTGGAGTCAACCGAGGACGATAGCGAAGAGATCGCTGCCGAAACGGAGCGTCTCGTAAAGAGAGTTCGCAAAGAGAAATCTGACCCACCAGTTCCTTCCGTGGAGGAAATCAATGGGGTTCCTTCCGAGGAGGTTGACGCCTCGCACGTTACGGGTCCCTTGCCAGTGACGGAAGTTACCAAGGTGCCCTCTGCCATTCCTCCCAAGGTTAACGAGGCTTCGGCAGCGGTGGGCTCTCCCTCGGTGTCTGGCGGTCCCAGCTCCCCTATTCGCTCCTTTATTCCAGATGTGAGCTTACCAACTCTGAATCCCATCGCTCCTCCCCCACGGTAGCCTCAACCTTTGTTTCTTTCTTCGATTTCGGGCATTGGTGATACTGCAAAAAATTGCTCTCCTCCTTATATCGCCAACCTTTCCCCTCAAGGTCTTCAAGGCCCCATTGCTTATCAGTTGGACTTGTCTTCCCTTCGTACCGAAGGTCTCCGTGCTTTAGGGGTATCGGACCCCATCGCGAGAGGAACCAGTGGGCCCGATAGTGGGGCAAATGTTTACTTCTTCGAAGGACAAAGAAGAGTTCTTGCGGCGTCCTCCCGACGTACGCCATTCACGTCTTCTGATTGACATGCTGGCCTGCTTCCGCGAGTTAAACTACTTTTTCGAGGATCATCGTGACAAGGTTCAGCCTTCTCTTGATTTAAAGGGAGAACTAGATGCTGCTTTAGGGAAGGTAACGGAGTTGTCGCAGCTTCAAGAGCGGACCCGGGCGGAGTTGGACGACTGTCGCGCTGAGCTTGCTCGAGAAAGATCAAAAGGGAAGGCTAAGATAGACCTTCTGGAGGCGGAATTGGTGGTAGCTGACAGAAAGAATATCTTCCTTCGCGAAGAGATAGCATCTCGTGATGAGGATTTGGACAAAGTGCCTTCAAAGATAGCCTGGTGGAAGAACAAGACCATGGATATTTGTATCGCTAAATTTATGAGTCTCTATCGCCAGGGAACTGTTGACTCGTCAGTGCTGACCGATTACGCTTCCAAGAGACTGAAGGATTTGGGCGAAGGTGAGAGAGATCTATTTTCTTCTGGAGAAAAGCGGAGGAATGGTGATCGCGATGCTCGCGAGGGCCCATGATTAATCGAGGTTGCTCTATTTAGAAGATTTTCCGCTTATTTGTTTCTTTGTCTTGTAATAACGCCTTGTTGTGCGACAATACTTGTATTTGATTGCTATTTGATTTTTATTCCGCCTTTTCGCGTTAACCCAACGCTATTCTTTTAATCAACGCCATCTTGCGTTATCTCCTTTCTTGCGATATCGCTCTTGTTTTTCCCAAGAGATAGTACCTACTTTTCAGAGCATTTAATGCTTGCTATCCTTTCCTTAGAAAAGTTGTGATTGTGCAGGCACACGTGTCTATTTCTTCCAGCGCCACGGGCTAGCGTGCTTGAGAACTTTGCCTAAATCGAGGCGTTGTAGCACTTTTCTAGGATTGCACTCATTACCTGAGTCTGTTCCTTATGCCGCTTCCACGCAATGACTGTAGCATTCGTCGTTTCGTTCGATCATTAGGGTTATAAAACCCAATATTTATTCTTTTCCCTTTTCTTTTATCATCCCGCTTTATCATATTTTCTTTTAGCCGTCTTATTTTCTCCCCACTATTCAAGGCTCTTTGAAGTGCTTTTCTCTGAAGGTATTTCCTTTCTCCTCCATCAACTTCTTCATCTTTTAATTCTTTAATTCTGCCATGGCTAAGACTCGCCGTACTGAGTCGAAATCTGCCGATGAGAAAAGGATGGATATTACGGCTAGTGTTATCACATCTGAGGCCGCTCTCCGTGAGCATTTAGCCGCCTATAATGCTGATATTCCTGATGATTATAAAACCACTATTGCCCCTGAGTCACTACGTTTGAACAGCGTTTTGATGGGCAATCGTAGGGTCATGTATGCGCAAATGTTCCGTTATGGCTTTCGGCTTCCCATTGACTCTTTTGTCAAAGAATTGCTTGTTGCCGACGATCTGACTCCGGCCCAACTATCCCCAAATGCATATTGTTGTGTTTATGCTTTTCTGGAACTTTGCAAATACAAAGGGATTACTTCCCCTTCCCTTCTACTGCTTAAATCTCTTTTTAAGCTGATGAAATGCCGGGGGGTGATAACGATATCGCCCCGTTTTGACGATGACTCTCTAAAATCTTTTACTTGGAAACTCCTCCATATCGAGTCTTCCGTTGATGCCTGGAAAAAGGAGTTTTTTTGTGATAGATCTTCCTGGAAATCTTGGTTCCTGATGGCGATCTGGGTTTAACCAAAACGTGGATGACAACGTTTGGAGCCGACCAGGGACCCTTCCGAAACGTGAGCAAGACTAGTTAAACACATTGCTCAAACTGGAAATCAGCGTTCACATTCGTCAAGTGGCTTGTAGAATGGACATTCGATCTTGTGTTAAACGTGAGTGTCGCGTTACTCCTTTCTTTGTTATCGCTGATACTAATGCTGACGTTATTTTGTGCTTTCGCAGCGACGGATCCCAACTATAAACCTGAGAGCGTAAGGAGACGCTTGAAAAGGGCTCAAGAGAGAGAAGAAAAAGAAAGAGCTACTTCCACGGAAGCAACTGATAACCCCACCGATCTTCCGGCTACTTCCGCTACTCTTGTTCAAGTTTCCTCTTCTTCGGCCGGTGTGGGGGATCCTGACATTCCTTCAGGCGTTCCCCTTGTGACCATCGTTGCTCCTCCTGCCCAGCCTTCTTCTTCTTCTAAGGCTCCTAAGGCCATTGCCAAAGGAAAAAAGAAGAGAAAAATGAGAAGTGTCGCCACTCTTACACCTTCTTTGGACGCGGCAGGCTCTTCAGAAGCACCTCCTCCCAACGTTGATATGGTGAGGGTGCCTTTTAGCCACGATATACTACCTTTCTATGTCTGTCGTTGTTTGATTTCTTTCTTTTCTTTATTTCATATCGCGTTTTTGGCAGGACACTATTGTTGCCGCTACCTCCGCTCTTCCCTCAGGCGATATGGATTTGGATTATGCGCTGACTGGCTCAAAGAAGAAACAGCGGTTGGGAGAGGAGGGCAGAAATCCATCTTCCTCTACCGCCGAGATGGAGAACAGATCTGCGGACGGGTTTGATTCTACGGCTGTTCCCCAAGGAGGGAATCCGTTAGGATTTCTGGAGAATTTAGGCACAGGCGAGACTTTCAGGGTTTCGCCCAATTCTTTTGGTGGTCCTGTTCACGCCTATTCCTCCAACATGGGATATCAGGAGGTTATGCCAGATTTTTCAGGCTATCAGCCTCATGGCGCTTATTTTGCTCCAGGGCGTTCATCCACACAGGCTCGCTCTCCTTTTCCTCTGGCCTTCGTTCCTTCAACCATCCCCCTACAGGCCCGTTATGGCGAAGGAGGTACCACCTTTAACTTTGTGGCGGATCTTAGTCCGCTAAGTGAGGCCGTTACTGTGACCCATCAAGTTGCACTGTACGATCTGCGTAACACTGGTCTGGCGGCACTGGGGGGTGACGGCTCGGATGAGGTTACAGCTTTACTGGCTTCCCAAGTACTGGCGTCTGCGACAGAACGGGAAGCCTTCCTTTCCAGGCCCGTAGTTAACAGGGTGAACTCATTACGCTCCAACCTTTTTACAAATATGATGCAGTTCCATTACTGGGCGGAGGAAGCGCAGCATCAGGCTGCTTCTCTTTCCTCCTCTTTGGAAGAATTAGCACGAGAGCGAAATGAGAAGAAAAAGTTGCTAGAGGAGCGTACAAACTTATTGTTGGCTCATCAGAAGCTGAAAGAAGAACAATCTGTCGCCTTGGCAGCGGAGAGGGCCAAAGTTACTGCCTTGGAGAATGAGAAGTCATCCCTGGCCAAGGAGAAAGCTGCCCTGGAGGAAGAGTTAGCCAATAGGAGCCTGTGGCACGTCGAGCAGACTGCCGCTATTTTGGTCGATTGCTTTGAAGAAGTCCACAGGGTTGACGCGTACAAACCCGATGAGGTCACTGCCGCTTTCAAACGAAGATCTGGCCATCTTAATGAGGAGGGCTTTCGCCAAGCTAAAGCGGCAGGCTGGAAACGGAGGCACCCCGAAGGTTGACGTGCTTCGAGGCTTTACCGCTCTTTCCTTAGTGATCAAGCGTCACTAAATTTTTGTTTATTATTTTGACCACCAAAGTTTGTAGCCCCCTCTAAACATTTCGATGTGTTCAAGCCACTTTTATTGCTGACTTTCCTTTATTTAGTCGCCTCTTTGCAAACTCCTTTGGCGTTATCTTCGCCATGTTTTCCCAATGCGCTTACTTTTCCGAACAGATTCTTAGCGTTCCCACCAAAATTACAGAATTTGGTATTGGATTAACTCTCTCGGTAAGCCTAGCGATATCTCTGCTTACGAGATCCTCACTCCTTCCGCTGCCCGAAAAGTATTCTGCGTATTCTCAATTGTAAATCATCAGTAACAAAAACACGTTACGAGGGATACTAAATACCCGTAGGAGCCTTTTCGTTGCCATCATAGGGCGTTACCCTAGAACCCGCGGGAATCGCTTTCGCTATCAGCTCTATACTTCTCCAGAGATTACACATCTGGTTACTAGCCGGGATTTCACGATTCTCCGCGTTTCCCTATTTTCACGATCGGCCCTTAAAGTGCCTCATCTTAGTGAGCTGTCGGATCGGGACGGCTATCACAAGGCTAGGGAATTTTCACTTTTGGGCGTTCCCTCGCGTCTAGAACCGTGTCCTTACTTAATGACCTAGCTGCAGCAGCCCAGTCGTTAATATAGGATTCTTGTTTCTAGAACGGAGTTTCTATTTCTTTGGGGCGTGCCTCGTCTTGCTGGGCCGTCTCCACGAGAACGGTCAGTACAAGAAAAGGACTTTTCACTCCCAAAGATACCGGGTGGTGCCCTCACTTAATGAGCCATCTGATCAAGATCGGTCATCACAAGGATAGGACTTTTCACCCCCGGGGGCGTCCAGGATCTTTCAATCCGACGCTAATTCAAGGTATGGTGGGTAGTGCCCTCACTTAATGGGCCATCTGATCAAGACCGGCCATCACAAGGATAAGACTTTTCACTTCCCCAAAATACCCCCTTTTTTATCTGTACAAAGCCAACCACAAACTTCCACGAAAGCTCTCTCATCGAGCGTTAGTCATGGTTAGGGTTGACATAAATCAAAGGTGTAGATAAAATCAAATTCTATAGTAATATAACTTCAAGCGAGTGATATTCCAAGAGTTGGATAAGGGTGTACCATCGAGAGTCTCCAGATGATAGGCTCCTTTCCCGACAACGTGGGTGACGCGATATGGTCCATCCCAGTTTGGACTGAGTTTTCCCATGCGTTGCCCTGCCGCTCGCTTGTCTCTGAGCACAAGGTCACCAGCTTTCAGCAACCGTTTTTGACGCGCCTGTTATGATAACGGGCCATCTTTTGTTTATAATGCTGCGTTTTCAGAAGGATTTCCTCTCGGACTTCTGGTAAAGCGTCCAGGTTAGCTCGTAACCTTTCCTCATTCAGTTCCTCCCGAAAGTGAGCCACCCGTAGGCTCATGGTTCCAATTTCCACCGGTGTAACAGCTTCGGTCCCAAAGGCCAACGCGAAAGGTGTTTCTCCGGTGGTAGTCTTAACGGTCATGCGGTACGCCCACATCATGTATGGTAGCTCATCAGCCCATTTCTTTTTAGACCCTTCTAGGTTTTTCTTGATGCCGCTAAGGATGCTCCGATTGGTTACTTCCGCTTGTCCATTAGTTTGCGGATGAGCCACGGAGGAAAAACGTTGCTCGATTCCAAATTCTGAGCACTGGTCTTTGAAGAACTGGCTGGTGAACTGCGTCCCATTATCGCTGACAAGGATACGAGGTACGCCAAACCTCATGATAACTTGATATTTGAGGAAACGCCAAGTTTTTTTGCCGTGATTGTGGCGACCGCTTCAGCTTCTGACCACTTAGTGAAATAGTCTACCGCCACTATCACAAATTTCAGTTGAGACCTTGCCTTTGGGAATGGGCCTAGGATATCGATCCCCCATCTAGCAAAAGGACAAGGGGCAATAATTTCAGATATTTCAGTGGCAGGCCGCCGAGGAATCTTGGCAAACTCCTGGCACTTAGGGCAGGTTTGCACATAGTTGTGGCAATCTCTTCGGATGGTGGGCCAGTAGAATCCGGATCGAAAAACTTGTGCCACTAAGGTACCGCCTGACACGTGCATACCACATACCCCTTCATGGATTTCGCGCAAGGTGTGAAGTCCCTCTTGTTCAGTTATACATTTGGCGGCAGGGTGAGAAAAAAACCTTCGAATCAGATCCCCGTCATAGTACGTACAGCGAGCTGCCTGTCTCAGTACCTTCTTCTTTTCAGCGGTATCCTCAGGCAGTTCCTCGTGTTTCAAGAATTTGATTACGGGAATTCACCAGTCGCTCTCACGCTCCTCCACACATAAAGACGCTTGCTCTTCCATGAAGGATGGTACCGATAGCTCACGATAATATATGCCTTTGGGTATGGATGCTTCCGGATTCGCGGCCATTTTGGCTAGGTTGTCAGCTTCAGCGTTTTCCTCCCTGGGATATGCTCGAAGCTGATTTGCATGCCCTTTTTCTTTATTTCCAACAATTCTCGCTTTACTTTGGCGAGATATTGAATCATGATGGGTTCCCGGGCCTGAGAGTGCCCCAAGACCTGGTCAATTATCAACTTGGAATCACCACAGATTTTTAGACGCAGGTCTCCTATTCTTCCGGTATCGTGCCTCCCTTTAGAGGAAAGTCCTTTCCCTATTCTGAGCCCGGCTAGCAACGCCTCATACTCTGCCGGGTTATTAGATAACGACTGTAGGATTCGAATGGCGTATCGTATTTGCATATCGGGCGGCCCATTTATAAAGATTCCAGCTCCAGCCAGCTCTTGGTTTTTGGCTCCATCCACATGGACGATCTAGAGGTCCGTGTAGGTTTCCGGGAACGGGAGATCCATATCGCCCCATTCCGCTTCAGGTACGCCGTCCAAAGGATCTTCTATAAAGGTACATTCCACTATGAAATCAGCTAGGATTTGAACCTTTACGGACGGTCGAGACTGATACCTCAATCCGTACTATTCTAATTCGAGTGCCCAAATCAACATTCTCCCGGAAGATTCAGGCTTTTGAAATATTCTTTTCAGAGGCTAGTCCGTGAGCACGATAACGGAATAAGACTAAAAATATCGATCCATTTTGCGGGTGGCTTGTATAAGAGTGAACACTATCTTTTCGATTCGGGCGAATCGCAACTCCGCATCCTTTAGGACGTGGCTCACAAAATACACCGGGCGATGAGAGTGGTTATCGTCACGAACGAGGACGGCACTGACCACTTCATCTGCGGCGCCAAGATACAGATATAAGGTGTCGCCTAGTTCGGGTCTCGTCAATAATAAGTCAGACGATAGGTAATCCTTTAACCCGATAAATGCCTCCTCACATTCCGGGGTCCACCCGAACGAGGCTTTCTTACGTATGACTTTGAAAAAAGGGAGACACTTTTCTCCTTGCTTGGAAATGAATCGCCCAAGGGCAATGACTCGCCCTGTTAGCCTTTACACCTCTTTGATGGTTCTTGGCGATATCATGTCTTGTATGACCTTAACCTTTGAGGGGTTAGGCAGGATGCCTTTTTGGCTGACCACGTAGCCCAAGAATTTTCCTGTTTGAAATGCAAACATGCATTTTCGGGGATTTAACTTCATGCGATACCTTTTCATTACGTCAAAGACTTCCTTTAAGTCTCGTAGGTGATCTTGAAAGCTTGCGCTCTTCACCAATATATCGTCAACGTATGCTTCCATATTCCTCCCTATTTGCTCTTCGAATATCTTGTTGGCCATACGTTGGAACGTAGCCCCGGCGTTCTTCAGCCCAAACGGCATCGCCGTATAACAGTAGGTGGCCTTTGGAGTGAGAAACGCAGTCTTTTCTTCATCTTCCCGGGCCATGGGGATCTGATGGTATCCAGAGTTGGCGTCTAGTGAGCTTAGATAAGCGTATCCAGCGGTCTGATCAACTAACTGATCTATACGAGGAAGCGGGTAGCAATCCTTAGGGCAGGCATCATTTAAATCTGTGAAGTCGATGCACATGCGCCAATCCCCATTGGGCTTAGGAACAAGAACAGGGTTCGCTAGCCAGGTGGGATATTGAACTTCGCGGATAAACCCTGCGTCAAGAAGCTTTGCTACCTCCTTATCTATAGCTAACGCTTTTTCGTTAGAGAACGCGCGTCGCTTTTGCTGTACCGGCCTGGCATCTGGGTCCACATTGAGCAGATGTTCGGCTATTTCCCGCAAAATACCTGGCATGTCGGAGGGTTTCCACGCGAAATCTCCTTGGCATTTGGTCAGCAGTCAGGCCAGTTGAAGGTTTTCCGCTAGGCTGAGTTTTTCACTGATCAGGAAACTTGCTTCCTCTATACCAATTGCCGGAATGGGTACCATTTTGTCCAGAGGTTGAGCACGCTTCTCATCACTCTGCTCATAGGGGTCCGCTGCTATACACGCGTACCTATCACAGCTCCTTTGAGTAATGACCGAGTAGCACTCCGCCGCTAGCTTTTGATCGCCCTTTATGGATACTACCCCATCCCAGGAGGGGTACTTCATCTTTAGATGCTTCTGAGATATCACCGCTCCAAAGCGGTTGAGGAAAGGTCGTCCGAGCACGACATTGTAAGGCAAATTCAGATCCACGACAAGGAACAACAGGTTCTCTGATCGTTTGTAGGTGTCTTCTCGGAAGTATATGGGCAAAGTAATCACCCCCGTGACAGGGATTGGAACCCCATCAATGCCAACTATAGGCCATTTTCTAGGCGTTAACTCATTATCAGGTCACTTCATGAGATTGTATGCTTCCAGCGAAAAGAGGTTCACCGCGCTCCTGTTATCAATAAGGGTTCTTCTGATTCCATGACTGGCGATGACGGGTGTAACCACCAATGCATCATTGTGCGGATAGACGACACCTTTCTCATCCTCTTCGGAAAAGGATAATATCATTCGATCCAATATGCCTATCGCATCTCCTTTTTTTGTCATGTCATCACGTGTGCGCTTGTCTCCTTTCGCGGCTGTCAGATGCTCTGATTAGTCCATATAAGGGGTTCCTCCCGCGATAATGTTAATCATAGGGATATATTCGTCATCAACTGTAAGATTTTCCCTGTCTTTACCTCTGGGAGCATCATCCTTCTGCGGCACGCAAGGAGGAACCGGTGATTCGTCTGCTGTCCTTTTCATGAGATTATTTCTAGCATCTTCTCTTATCTGGGTGGCAAATTCTCCTAAATATCCTTCTTCCACCAAACGTTCTATTGCCGATCTTAACTCTATGCACGCTTCTGTGGAATGGCCCCTGGCTTTGTGGAATTTACAATAAGCATTCTCCCTTCTCCCTAGAAGCACTCCCGGTTTCGTAGGAGCGGGGTAGCGGATGGGAAGATTTCGCTGTTCCGCTATCGCTAAAATCTCTGCCCTTGGTACGTTAAGAGAAGGAAAATTTGGGTCGTACGTCCAATTCTTATAAGAATCCCCGTGACGTCGAGAGGGGGAACCACCGGTTTTTCCCTTCAAAAAATGACCCTTCTGTTTGTTGGAGGCCTTGGGGATATGGTCCTTCCGCCTGGCGTAATCGTTGATAAAATGGTCGTCAGGTAGTAGCTTCGCGGGAGCAGTAGTAATTTGAGATGTCCCATGCGGCGCGTTATACGTCTTATCTCTATTTTCTTCCTCTTCCATTTTTGCGTAATTGTGGGCTTTAATCCTCAACGTATCTAAAGTCACTGGAGGATCCACCATGAGCACGTCTTTCAGCTTTCCATAGCGGCAGTTCCTTTTCAGAGCTTCTATAGCAAAATCAATAGTAACGCCCGGCGTTAAGGACATTTCCAAATCGAAGCGACTAAGAAATTCCTTTAAGGTTTCTTGAGGCCTTCGTTGTATGTCAAATAACGCGGCGGCAGATTTCCTGATTGGAATTGCCGTGCTAAATCTGCTCCGGAATTTAGATTCTAATTGTGAGAAATTATTAATGGATCCACCAGAGAGACCCTCAAACCAGAGACGCGCAACACCCGATAATGTCATAACAAATATTTGGCATAACGCCGCATCACTGTGGGTCTGGAACTGAAAAAAATCCTTCACTTTATTAATGTGGGAGATGGGATCCTTGGTGCCATCATAAGTATCAGTGGGAAGCTTCACGCGCTGACTGACCCTATCACGCCTTATACGGCGGCTAAATGGGTGGCCCGATGTATCATCAAAAATTTCACGCGCCTTACGCGGAGGAGACATTTCGGCCTGACGCCCCCTTTTTCGTGGTTCTGGCGTAAGATGTCGTCTAGGAGATCAACTGCGGCTCCTGTGTGAACGATTTTGATACCTTCGACTACTGGATCTTTCACTGTACTCGAGAGACAAACTTCTGTTGGCTCCTTCTCTCCGTCCGTCCCACCGGTTCCTAACCCCCTCAATTTGCCTGTCCCTTGGCAGGAGGAGACCTTGCGGCATTTGTGGTACGTAAGTCCCTACTCTTCCCTGAGTAAACTGCTCAACACTAATCGGAGGATTTCCCGCGGATAAAAGCATCTGGAGGTTTTCTGGAAACAACGGTGATAAAGGTCGATCAGCGACAATAGATGGCGTGAACATGACACGGGGAGGGAGACTAGATCCAGAAGCACCAGGCGTGACTCTTGCAGCCATTTCAGTCAAATATTCCAGCCGAGAACGAAGGGCCGCTATTTCCATTACAAAGGGATGTTCACAGTTGAGCACCGATCCCCCCGAAAGAGGAGTGGAGAAATCAGATCCCGCTATCTGAGATGACAACATTTCTCTATCAGGTAGGTGATGATTCAATGATATTTTCAATACTTAGGATTGTCAATCTAGTTTACCTCTTCTGGGCATTTTGATGGTGGAACCTCAATCAATTTTTGTTCGAGAAGTTGATAATGTTAGAGACCTTTGATTTAGAGAAGGGATATTTCTTCTTTTTATGTTCTTTCAGAGTTATTCTTTGAGATTTAAAAGGCTTATATTCTGTCTTAACGGACTTTGCCTCTTGTTTCTTTTGAGTATCCTTGAAGGATATTTTTACGGGTGTAGTGGTAACTGCCATGCTTTTTTTTTTCTTTGCTTGCATCTTTCTTCACTTCTCTCTTGATTTCTTTATTTTCACGAGGGTCATTTCGCAAGTAACGTCCATGCCTTTGGATTTGGATCTCCATGTCATGAGCTCTAGTTGCAAGTTTCTTGAATATGCGTGGCATATTTGCCTGCAGATTGTAGAGATCTCCCCAATGCATTCCTTGGACACACATGTCAATTAAAGATGCTCTAGTAGACCAACAATTCTTCTGATGCTATAGAAACGAGTTAAGAAATCTCTTTCTAGTTGGTCCCAACTGTCAATTGACCTAGACTTTATGTTAGTGTAACATTCAAACACTTGCCTTTTAACGACTAAACAAATTGCTTCGCCATCAAGTCTTCTTAGGTTCCCGCATTGTTGCATGTTTCTATGAAATAAGCAATGTGTTACTTCGGGTTCACTTTCCCTTCAAATTGCTGGAATTTTGGTGGCTGATATCCAACATGCAATAACAGCTCATCTATGCGCCTTGAGTATGGTTTTGTATAACCGAGAGAGGATTGTGAAGTCCCTCCATACCGAGCACGGATTGTGTTAGCAATCATCATCTGGAGTTGTTGGAATGTTAAATTTACAATAGGTGTTGTGGTGTTGTTGCTATTATTGTTTAGATTATTCACCACAATAGTGTCTTCTTGGTTCTTTCTCTGACGCTCTCACTCAACATGATCATCACCAGTAGACCTTCTGTTAGAGTTCAAATGGGTTGATGAACTTGGTGGAGGTTGACTTGCCAACTTAGCTATGAAAAAAGCTATTTGGGCATCATTTTCTTCCATAGTTGTTGTCAGATTCCCAATAACTACGGACATCTCTTGGAAGTGTGTCTTAGCATTTTGAGTAGCTTCGATGACCATTGTCGCAATAAATGATTCAAAAGATTCCAAGCTATAGTCTGCCCATCTTATTGATGAATTATTTAAGAGCCTTGAAGTGCTTCGGGACAAGAATCGTTGGTCTGACTTGAAGTCATTGTTGGATCTTGATTTTAGAAAGAATGTGATTCAAAAGATGAGAGGAGAGTAATGTTCCACTCGGCATGCCTAGAAATTTGTGCATACAAATTTCTTCCCGAGCAAGAGAAAATTACACGTGTCTAATTACAATAATGAATGAATGTAAAATAAAATGGTTATTCTCTTGTTTCTTCTGATTAATGAATCGATCTTTACTCCTTATTTGGGTTTTGTCTTAAGTTTGAAGGATGATGGACTAACCTTGAATCAACTTGTAGTTCATGATTGATTTGAGAAGAAACAGACATTGATAACAATTGGTGAAACACCAAGGGTATATCCGTCTTCTTACCTCAAGTCAGAGCCATAACGCTGAAGACCTTAACTGGCGATGGCACCCGGCTGTTGCCCCCGATAGACAGAGGATCTTAGGATGGTCGACATCAGCGGAGGGGGGACCCACACGACGTCATCCCATCCCAGGATATCCCAGCAACCGCTCATTGGCGATATCTCGACAGCGGTATCGCATGCTGACGTCATCCTCGATAAACCAGGATGACGTGTGCTGACGTCACCCTGGGCGATATCTCTCCTAGATAACGCCCACCCCTAGGGGTAACGACCTTTCCTTCTTCGGCTATAAATACCACATATTTCTAAATCGAGAGTAAGATCTGATTTTCTACCAAAATCTCTGCCAAATTCTACAGTCATACTAACTTAAGCATCGGAGCGTCTACGCTGGAGCCCCGCTTCGGCGCTTTGCAGGTACGATGGACTGCTACAACAGTGATTTCAGACAGCCATAACCTTGACCGTACTTCCCCAACAGTCCGAATCTTATCAAATTGGTGCTTTCATTGAGAGCTTTGGTTTTAATTAAGTGAGCATCCTTAATAGCCAAGCTCTGTTCTTCTAGGAATTGGAAGATTATGGCTTCTGATTCAGATCCGCCGTTGACTCAGTCCTCTAGCCTTCCATTCGATACCCGCAGGTGACTTTTCACCTTCGCCACTTCTGATGCTCCCACCTTGGTGCAAGTTCTCCCAGGAACATGAGATTTGTCCCTTGAACAAACAATTGGAACATTTGTGTCCCAGCCATATACTCCTTTGTCTCAAATAGTGGGATCCAGTCATTTTACTCCCCAGTCAAGGGGATCCGTGATAGACAGCGTGAATAACCCTTTCGCGAGTTCGATTTCAGCCCTCCGTGCCCAGTTGGACCATTTTACGGAACTGGCTACTAGATTCACACCTAGTGCTTCTGGATCAGGCGTCCCATCCCAGTTTATTTTCACTCCACCTATTATTACAGAATGACCACTATCGTCCCCATTGCCTGTGAACGTCCCTTTGACGCTGCCTATGTTGAGTGCGCCAGTCAGTCTTGTACAGTTTGCTCATAGGGCAGTGGAGCCGTACGTACCACAGACGCCTTTACTTCCTATTCCCCAAGTGGAGCAGCAATGGCGTGACGAGGACAGAGGTCGTTGGGATGGCAGAAGGAATGAAAATGATAGAGAAATGTCTCCGGGAGGGAGTGAAAGATCTAGCAGTAGGAGACATCGGACTCGCTCACCAAGGAGTCGCAGTCCGACTCCCAGGCGACATCATATTAGAGATCCACGGGATCGTAGGCGTCATTTGGAGGTATCCCCGCCTCGGCAGGCCCGGGAAATCCTTGATGATACTTCTAGCCACCACTTTAGCCTGCGCATAAGGCGTCACAGGGTCAGTAGACACGTAAAGCTCCCCTCAGAATCCTATGATGGCACTAGAGATCCCATCTCTCACCTTAATAAGGTGAAGGATTTTGTGCAATTCCAGACCCACAATGATGCTGCTCTGTGTCAAATATTTGTAATGACCCTGTCAGGGGTTGCACGTTTGTGGTTTGAAGGTCTTCCGGGAGGGTCTATTGACAGTTTCTCGCAGCTGGAATCTAAATTCAGGAGTTGATTTAGTACTGCAGTCCCTATCAGGAAGTCAGCTGCTGCCTTGTTCGACTTACACAGGAAACCTCAGGAATCTTTGAGGAGCTTCCTCCATTATTTCAACACTGAGATGTCGCTAACGCTAGGTGTAACGGTTGATTTCGCCATTGAAGCCTTAAAGTGAAACTGTTGTTATGGAAAGCTCAGAGATGCTTTAATGGTTGACCCACCAGCGACTTTAGATGCGTTAAGGTTAAAAGCCCATAACTATGCGAGGATGGAAGAGGAAAAGAATAGGGACATAATTCAGAACATGTCGCCCGCCATGCCTCCAGCCCCTAACGCTCCAATTCTAGCTACTTCTGAAGATCGGTTCGTTGATGATTACGCGCAGCGAAAGGATCACATTCCCAAGACATTTAATCAGAGAAGAGGCAATCCCTCAAAGGGAAAATCTGGTGACTCCTCCACCCAACGGTAGAGTGATCCTCCTAAGGGACGAGTTTATGACTCAGATCCTCCTTCCTTCATTTTACCCCGAGTAGAAATACTGGCAATAGTGGAGCAGCGAAACCTGCCCATCCGTTATCCTGCCCTTGTAAGACCGGGGGTAATCCTTGGACGAAGAGAAAATGCCTGTTGCAAATTTCACAAAGCCAAAGGACACTCAACCGAAGCGTGTCGAGAACTCAAAGCGGCGATAGAACGTCTGGTGGACGAAGGCTATCTGGGAAAATTTGTCGTGAAAATACGAGAAGAAGCCAAAAGTAACCCAACAAACAGAGTAGCTGACGGCAGGGCGACACCCTCCCGCCCCCCAGGCTATGACACTGGTCCTGCGGGAGGAGGCCGGTAAACGCTCACAATTGATGATGAGGATGTCCCCATCATCAACATCATCGCTGGAGGCACGCCTTATCTGGATGAAACCGCACAGCTGATACCCGCTCCAGGGGATAAGCGGAAGCGGACTGGCATGACAATAAAGAGTGAAGCGATAAGTGCCTTGGATCGTATGGTATTATCCTTTTCTGAAGAGGACGAGAAGGGTGTGGTATATCCACACAACGATGCGTTAGTAGTTACACCTATTATCGCTAGCCATGGAGTTAGAAGAACTCTGGTTGACAACGGAAGTGCCGTAAACTTGTTCTCGTTGGAAGCTTACAATCTCCTGAAGCGTCCAGATAACGAGCTTACGCCTTGTAAAAAACCTATTATTGGGGTAGACGGAGTCCCCATCCCAGTAACTGGAGTGACTACCTTGCCAGTACATTTCAAGGAAGATACCTCCAAACGGTCCGAGAAGCTTTTATTCTTGGTGGTGGATCTAAATCTGCCTTATAACGCCATATTGGGGCGGCCATTCCTCAACCGTTTTGGAGCGGCGATATCGCAAAAGCACCTTGATATGATTCAATGTCGATCTTGTAAGATTCGGAGTCGTGCCTGATCGGAACGGTGGCGGTCGATGCCGGATGTATCTGCAAAGCGCCGGAGGGGGGCTCCGGCGTAGACACTCCGATGCTTAAGTCAGTTCGGGTTTCAAAAATAACAGAGGTTCGTCTGAGTGATCTCGATCTTACCTTCAGATTGGAAAAGTAGGGGTATTTATAGGCCTATTCAGCGATACCTGGCGATAACAATCCAGGCGATGTCTGATGGTGACGTTACAAGCGATACCGACGGATGACGTCATGAGCGATATCGGACGGGCTGCCGGGAGCGATAAGCTCGTGGGTCCCTAGGATGGGATGGTGCCGTGCGTATAGAGTCGCATGAGTCCCCCCCCCCCCCCCCCCCCCCCCCCCGCTGATGTCGACCATCCTAGGAATCCTTCGCTGACTCTCGGGCGATATGAAGATATCTTACGGGTCTTATGGGAAATCGTCCCGGCGGGAGCGGCAAGCGTGGTAGCACCGTTCGGGCTGTCTTAATTGTTATCATAAGCCCAACTGAAAATGAGCCCGAGTGTTTACCAAGGGTTATCCATGTCTGAAATCTTAGATGAAACTTGTTCTTTCGTGGGGCGGTATGTCTGCAGGATCTCTGAGTTTCTCTGACTGCTCGACGTTAACCGTGTTACGTGATGAGCTGGAACTTAGTTCTGAAGCTTTCCAGCGAACAAGCAGATTCCGTCCTTCATTCTTATTTAGAGACCTGTTTTTCTGAGGCGTTAAGAGGTCCACGAGAGACGCTGCTATTACACTCGTGATCATAAGGGCATTGCTTTCACCCAGCGATGTTAGTCTGTTTGGCCTCTTGTCAGGGCTTATGGAGCCTCAACTTTATTCATGTCATAGAAGGGTTGCTGATGGGTCACTTGTGATACCGCCAAGGACTGCAACCAGGTCATGTCGTGGATTTTCATTCATTCCGGGTCCATCATCCTTTCAAGTGTACTGCAAACACACGGAGGAGATAGGCATTTATAGAGAAGTTAGTAAACTTTGTACTTACAGGGGTTTGAGGTCACGCGGGCCCCGTTCTCCTCTTTCGCTTAAGGAAACAACGATATCGACGTGGCTTTATGCCATCAGCTGCCTTCGATTATCGCGGCTTTATACCACCAGATGCCTGCGATGCCGACGAGGTTTTACGCATCTAGGGCTACCTGCGACATCAACGCGGCCTTACACTGTGGATACCGGTAACCATATGGCTTTTATGTCATGGCTACCCGTGATATCGTGCCTTCTGGCATTTTTCCATACTTTATCTCGCTTCCTTTCGAACATCCATGTCGTGGATAGCATACGAGCATCAACCTTTGATTCTGCTTTAGGCTTATCAGTCCTTAAGGGTGACGAGACGGCTCGCCTTTTGAGGACCTCTTTGTTCTTTCCAAGGCCTCTCTTTGGGGCCTATAAATTGGGGAACTTTCTCCACCCACGTTCTCCTCATCTCTGGCAATTCACATCATGGATCACTTGACTAAGAATTTCCTCCTTTCCAAGGGCCATTCTCTCAAGAACCTCAATGATGGCGACGTCGGGTTCCTGGAGAACATGCTAGTCAAGACCTCTGAGGGCATCCTGGAGCTGCAAGGAATGCTGACCCCTCTTCATTCCAGGCTGGGAGCCACGTCTCTGGAAGATTTCAGTCCTTTGGAGAGCGTGTCAAAGTTGGCTGCCTCCATCGCTCGGATTCAAGTGGTGATTGTCATGCTGCAGCAGCGCAAGGATATGCTGGGGTGCTGCCTGAAGGGGATGAGAGCCACCTCCCATGATCTGATTCTGGTCATGGATTCTCTGAGAGACCTTCCCGAAGTGCCTGAGGACGCTGGCTCTGATGCCTGATAGCGATGGCTCCCTTTGGGCCTTTTCTCTTTTCCTCCTGGCATGTAAATGTACTTTCCGGCCCCTATGCCATAATAAATAAACTGGTTTTAGTACGCCGTTTTGCAACTGTTCTTCTTCTTTAATGCGCCCTTTGTCTTTTTTTCTTGGAGATATTCTTAGCCCAACTGAAAACGGTTCAGCCACTGGGTGGTTTTCTGATTGGTTGTTCAGTATTAAATCTACGCCGCTGTTGTCCTGGCAACTGATTGGGCGATTTTGCGGTTTTCCTCGATCAGGGGAAAATCTCAACATGCGTGATTGTAAATCCATATCTGCACTTCAGGCTATACACGTGTCTTCTCTCAAGAGTCGGGTTGGAAGATCGAAGATCCTTTTTCCCAATTTTCTGGCTATTTAAGGGATCTTCTTCCCCTCGTTATTCTTCGTCTCCTTGCTGTTTTTTCCTTTTATTAATATTCTGTGATCTTATGGCTGATTCTCACTTTTTAGATACGTTCACCTGAGATTCTCCACCAACTCCTCCAACTTCTCCTGACTCAGATAATCCTCCTCCGTCGCCTCCCTGGAGGTCGCCTGTTCGCCGACGGTGCCACAAGAGGCGGAGGAAAGATGCTGCGAAGGCATCTAAATCGTTTTTTGATTCTCTTGCTTCTTTCTCTTCGAAGGGGAAAGAAACGTCTTTCCTTTCTAACGAGTCACCGCCAAGGGCTCCTTCCGCCTATTCAGCTGTTAAAGCGGTGTCACTGTCTGTCAAGGAGGAGTCAGATCGATCATCCACACGTGTGGGGGAGAAGGTTAAGGAACCTTTCCCTTTCGCTGGCGAGGATCCATCGCTTTTAGGTGAAGATGATGATGATGTGGTCTACTGCTACGGCATCTCCTGGTCTGACGATGAATAGTTGGGCATACCATGCCTCTTTGTAGATGCTGTATGGCTTTTCCAAATAATAAAATGACGTTTTTATTTCTTTTCGCTCTTCTACCGCTTTTCTTCCTTTATGTTTCCAGGATTATCGCGGGAGTAAGTCATAAACTCGTCCCTTAGGAGGATCACTCTGCCGTTGGGTGGAGGAGTCACCAGATTTTACCTTTGAGGGATTGCCTCTTCTCCGATTAAATGTCTTGGGAATGTGATCCTTTCGCTGCGCGTAATCATCAACGAACCGATCTTCAGAAGTAGCTAGAATTGGAGCGTTAGGGGCTGGAGGCATGGCGGGCGACACGTTCTGAATTATGTCCCTATTCTCTTCCTCTTCCATCCTCGCATAGTTATGGGCTTTTAACCTTAACGCATCTAAAGTCGTTGGTGGGTCAACCATTAAAGCATCTCTGAGTTTTCCATAACAACAGTTTCACTTTAAGGCTTCAATGGCGAAATCAACCGTTACACCTAGCGTTAGCGACATCTCAGTGTTGAAATAATGGAGGAAGCTCCTCAAAGATTCCTGAGGTTTCCTGTGTAAGTCGAACAAGGCAGCAGCTGACTTCCTGATAGGGACTGCAGTACTAAATCAACTCCTGAATTTAGATTCCAGCTGCGAGAAACTGTCAATAGACCCGCCCGGAAGACCTTCAAACCACAAACGTGCGACCCCTGACAGGGTCATTACAAATATTTGACACAGAGCAGCATCATTGTGGGTCTGGAATTGCACAAAATCCTTCACCTTATTAAGGTGAGAGATGGGATCTCTAGTGCCATCATAGGATTCTGAGGGGAGCTTTACGTGTCTACTGACCCTGTGACGCCTTATGCGCAGGCTAAAGTGGTGGCTAGAAGTATCATCAAGGATTTCCCGGGCCTGCCGAGGCGGGGATACCTCCAAATGACGCCTACGATCCCGTGGATCTCTAATATGATGTCGCCTGGGAGTCGGACTGCGACTCCTTGGTGAGCGAGTCTGATATCTCCTACTGCTAGATCTTTCACTCCCTCCCGGAGACATTTCTCTATCATTTTCATTCCTTCTGCCATCCCAACGACCTCTGTCCTCGTCACGCCATTGCTGCTCCACTTGGGGAATAGGAAGTAAAGGCGTCTGTGGTACGTACGGCTCCACTGCCTTATGAGCAAACTGTACAAGACTGACTGGCGCACTCAACATAGGCAGCGTCAAAGGGACATTCACAGGCAATGGGGACGATAGTGGTCGTTCTGTAATAATAGGTGGAGTGAAAATAAACTGGGATGGGACGCCTGATCCAGAAGCACTAGGTGTGAATCTAGTAGCCAGTTCCGTAAAATGGTCCAACTGGGCACGGAGGGCTGAAATCGAACTCGCGAAAGGGTTATTCACGCTGTCTATCACGGATCCCCTTGACTGAGGAGTAAAATGACTGGATCCCGCTATTTGAGACAAAGGAGTATATGGCTGGGACACAAATGTTCCAACTGTTTGTTCAAGGGACAGATCTCATGTTCCTGGGAGAACTTGCACCGAGGTGGGAGCATTAGAAGTGGCGAAGGTGAAAAGTCACCTGCGGGTATCGAATGGAAGGCTAGAGGACTGAGTCAACGGCGGATCTGAATCAGAAGCCATAATCTTCCAATTCCTAGAAGAACAGAGCTTGGCTATTAAGGATGCTCACTTAATTAAAACCAAAGCTCTCAATGAAAGCACCAATTTGATAAGATTCGGACTGTTGGGGAAGTACGGTCAAGGTTATGGCTGTCTGAAATCACTGTTGTAGCAGTCCATCGTACCTGCAAAGCGCCGGAGCGGGGCTCCAGCGTAGACGCTCCGATGCTTAAGTTAGTATGACTGTAGAATTTGGCAGAGATTTTGGTAGAAAATCAGATCTTACTCTCGATTTAGAAATATGTGGTATTTATAGCCGAAGAAGGAAAGGTCGTTACCCCTAGGGGTGGGCGTTATCTAGGAGAGATATCGCCCAGGGTGACGTCAGCACACGTCATCCTGGTCTATCGAGGATGACGTCAGCATGCGATACCGCTGTCAAGATATCGCCAATGAGCGGTTGCTGGGATATCCTGGGATGGGATGACGTCGTGTGGGTCCCCCCTCCGCTGATGTCGACCATCCTAAGATCCTCTGTCTATCGGGGGCAACAGCCGGGTGCCATCGCCAGTTAAGGTCTTCAGCGTTATGGCTCTGACTTGAGGTAAGAAGACGGATATACCCCTGGTGTTTCACCAATTGTTATCAATGTCGGTTTCTTCTCAAATCAATCATGAACTACAAGTTGATTCAAGGTTAGTCCATCATCCTTAAAACTTAAGACAAAACCCAAATAAGGAGTAAAGATCGATTCATTAATCAGAAGAAACAAGAGAATAACCATTTTATTTTACATTCATTCATTATTGTAATTAGACACGTGTAATTTTCTCTTGCTCGGGAAGAAATTTGTATGCACAAATTTCTGGGCATGCCGAGTGGAACATTACTCTCCTCTCATCTTTTGAATCACATTCTTTCTAAAATCAAGATCCAACAATGACTTCAAGTCAGACCAACGATTCTTGTCCCGAAGCACTTCAAGGCTCTTAAATATTTCATCAATAAGATGGGCAGACTATAGCTTGGAATCTTTTGAATCATTTATTGCGACAATGGTCATCGAAGCTACTCAAAATGCTAAGACACACTTCCAAGAGATGTCCGTAGTTATTGGGAATCTGACAACAACTATGGAAGAAAATGATGCCCAAATAGCTTTTTTCATAGCTAAGTTGGCAAGTCAACCTCCACCAAGTTCATCAAGCCATTTGAACTCTAACAGAAGGTCTACTGGTGATGATCATGTTGAGTGAGAGCGTCAGAGAAAGAACCAAGAAGACACTATTGTGGTGAATAATCTAAACAATAATAGCAACAACACCACAACACCTATTGTAAATTTAACATTCCAACAACTCCAGATGATGATTGCTAACACAATCCGTGCTCGGTATGGAGGGACTTCACAATCCTCTCTCGGTTATACAAAACCATACTCAAGGCGCATAGATGAGCTGTTATTGCATGTTGGATATCAGCCACCAAAATTCCAGCAATTTGAAGGGAAAGTGAACCCGAAGTAACACATTGCTTATTTCATAGAAACATGCAACAATGCGGGAACCTAAGAAGACTTGATGGCGAAGCAATTTGTTTAGTCGTTAAAAGGCAAGTGTTTGAATGTTACACTAACATAAAGTCTAGGTCAATTGACAGTTGGGACCAACTAGAAAGAGATTTCTTAACTCGTTTCTATAGCATCAGAAGAATTGTTGGTCTACTAGAGCATCTTTAATTGACATGTGTATCCAAGGAATGCATTGGGGACTTCTCTACAATCTGCAGGCAAATATGCCACGCATATTCAAGAAACTTGCAACTAGAGCTCATGACATGGAGATCCAAATCCAAAGGCATGGACGTTACTTGCGAAATGACCCTCGTGAAAATAAAGAAATCAAGAGAGAAGTGAAGAAAGATGCAAGCAAAGAAAAAAAAAAGCATGGCAGTTACCACTACACCCGTAAAAATATCCTTCAAGGATACTCAAAAGAAACAAGAGGCAAAGTCCGTTAAGACAGAATATAATCCTTTTAAATCTCAAAGAATAACTCTGAAAGAACATAAAAAGAAGAAATATCCCTTCTCTAAATCAAAGGTCTCTAACATTATCAACTTCTCGAACAAAAATTGATTGAGGTTCCACCATCAAAATGCCCAGAAGAGGTAAACTAGATTGACAATCCTAAGTATTGAAAATATCATTGAATCATCACCTACATGATAGAGAAATGTTTTATCCTTAAGCATCTCATTGTTCGTTTAAATAAAGAAGGAAAATTAAAGCTTGATGATGGAAGAATGTGTTGGGCTATTGTCAAGTCTCGTAAGAAAAAATATTGGAAGGTCTCCCATTCATATGTTGGGAAGACTAAAACAAACACCTTATAAAGCTTATGAGAAATCAAGGTCCAGGAAAGGGAGGAACCAAGTTCCTAAACATTCAACATTTGGGTCTGATGTCTCTCCATTTTGTCCAAGAAGGGTAGTAACTCTTAGAGAGTATTTCTCAGAAGAACAATCTTTTGAAGATTGTGTATCAGTCCACATGGTCAGCATTGAGCAAACTGAAGAGTTTGACTAAGATGGTGATGGTGATATCAAAAAGCTGAGAGAGGTTCCATTAAATGTTACTCTAGCCGAAACCCTTGATCTTCCTTCAAAAGTCAGAATGTCACTAGTACAAGCACTTGTAGATTCAACCAAATATAAGGAAAGATTGCTTAAAGCTATTAATCGACCATCTTATGTCGAATGTTTTAATGCAAACACATTCAGAGATGATGATTTATTGCTAGGATCTCGCTTGCACAATAGGCCTCTTTATGTTGCAAGTTACATTCAAGAGAAAAAGGTTAGAAGGATACTTGTGGATCAAGGATCAGCCGTCAGTATCATGCCCATCAACACAATGAAGAAACTTGGAATCGCCATGTTTGAGCTTTCCAAAAGCAAATTGGTGATCCAAGGTTTCAATCCGAGTGAAATCTGAGTGAAACTAAAAATTGAAGAATTAGTGTCCTCTGTCCTTTTTTTCATGTAATTGATTGAAGAATATCTTATCAGTTGCTCCTTAGAAGGATATGGTTACATGAGAATGAGGTCAACCCTTCAAGCTGGCACCAATGCCTCAAGTACGTTTGCGACGAAGAAGTAAAATGAATCAAGGGAGAAACAAAGCCATTTAAAGAGGAAGAGACACATTTTGCAGATGCAAAATTCTTTTCAGAGGAAAAGATTCTGTAGAAGCTTTCCTCATCTTTGCACCAAAATTTGGGAGGAATGAAGAAGAGTCATCTTCTTCTACGAAGGCAACCCTCTTTTACATGAAAGCGTCGCTTTCTAAATCACCATTCCTATTAACAAAGCCATCACTGAAGAAGTAAAATTATTAAAGGAAATTATGACCTTCCCCATTCCTATGATTTCTAGATTAGTCCCAGAAGTGTCTAAGCTAGAAGGTCCTCAGAAGATAAAATCTAAGAATGTATAGTGCGATTGATGAACTAACTCCAAACTTCCTAAGTGCTTTACTAAGCCTAGAAGAAGAAAAGTACGTGGAACTCTTGAAAGAATTCAAGGATGTGTTTGCATGGTCTTATAGAGAGATGCTTGGACTATATCCTAAAGTTACAGTGCATTATCTTACAGTGAGGCATGGTGTTAGACCTAATAAACAAACTCAAAAGAAATTTCACCCACACCTAATTCCATCAATTGAAGCTAAAGTGAATAAACTCATTGAGGTTGGATTTATTCGAGAAGTCAAGTACCCTACTTGGATAACCAATATCGTACCAGTAAAGAAGAAGAATGGTCAAATCCAAGTTTGTGAAGACTTTAATGATCTAAGAAAACTTATCCTCAGGACGAATTTCCTCTCCCAATCACTAAGTTAATGGTTGGTGCAATAACATGTTACGAAGCTTTGTCTTTCATGGATGGCTCCTCCGGATCAACCAAATCCGCATTAATCTAAAAGATGAAGAACTCACAACATTTAGAACACCTAAAGGCATATTCTGTTATAAAGTAATGCCATTTCATTTGAAGAACGTTGGTGCCACCTACCAACAAGCAATGTAAAAGATTTTTGATTACATGATGCATAAAAAGGTGAAGTGCTATGTCAATGATTTAATGGTTAAAACTAAATCAAGGCAAGTTCATGTGGAGGATTTGAGGGTCGTCTTTGAAAGGCTTCGGTGATATCAGCTTAAGATGAACCCTTTGAAGTGTGCCTTTAGAGTTACCCCTGGGAAGTTTCTTGGCTTTATTGTTAGACATTGTGGTATTAAAGTTGACTAAATAAAGATTAATGCTATACTCAACATGCTCGAGCCTATAAACATCCATGAATTGAAAAACTTACAAGGAAGATTGACTTACATAAAGAGATTCATCTCTAATCTGGTTGGACATTGTCATCCATATAGTAGATTGATGAAAAAGGACATACCATTTGAATGGGATGAAGCATGTCACAAGTCCTTTGAAAGCATCAAAATGTATTTACTTCACCCCTAATCCTCGCAGCTCTTATTCCTGGAAAACCTTTGGTTCTCTACATATCTGCTCAAGAGCAATCTCTAGGGGCAGTGCTTGCTCAACTAAATAAGAGTGGCAAAGAAAGTGCACTTTATTACTTGAGAGTGAAACTTGTAGGAGTCTGATGTGCTGTCGAGACACTAAAAAATAATTACAACTTCTCACATGCAATAAAAATGATTGAAGACAGTGGCAAGAGGTTCAATCCACAGAGAATGGTGAAGACATACACTAGACAAGGCCAGATACAAAGTAAAATAATAAAAGAAACAATAGGGGGGTTTGGTTGGTTAATCTAGTTAACCAAGATAGAGATAACTGCTAACAAAACAATTAATTAAAAGCAAATATCAAGGGCAGGAAAATAAAGAGTAATCAGGGGCAAGACATGCAAATAAAAATCAAGGGCAAGACATGCAAACAGAAATCAAGTAAAGAAATAAAGTCAAAAGAGAAAAGATCTTAGCAAAGGACATTCTTGGGTTATGTTTAGGGCTAGATAATCATCGGCTCAAGGATATTCTATTCCTATGTCATAGACATGCTATAGGGGCCAAGTTTCCACTTAAACTCCCTACTTACCCTCTTAAGAGAAGCTACCCCCGTTTACACATATGAGGTAGCCTTGACGTTTCGTCGTCCCCCCAGGCATGAATCCGAGGAGGCAATACTGAAAATGCCCATAAAATAGAGGTAAAACATGTTAGGGCGCAACCTCTCAGCTTGTCAGACTCGCGACAACGCCCTAGTTGACTGTTTTCCCTAGATGGAAGACTCTATCGCGATGACTTCACTAGGCGTCTACTACTCCTAACAACCTTACGTTGACCTTATCGCTGTTAGGATGACAGTAATCATCTAGGACTAGTTATTAGTTGGCCAGACTACTATCTTACCCTAGACGAATTAACCATAAATTGACAAACAAACAAATACAACAATAAGAATATATAAAGAATGATTTGGCTTCTTAACTATCCTTATGCAACCCTCAAAATACCTTTGCTTAGAATGCAGAATCTAGCTACTCATACCACAAAACAAATAAATAAAATAAGAACAGAAAGATTTCATAAAAGAAGAAGAATAAGAAGAAGGAAAACTATTAAATGTTACCAGCCGGAGCAAAGCTCCGGTTAAATACAGTAGCTGCTAGATGAAAAAGTCTCAGCCAAAAAAAGAGGCGGCTCCCAAAAGAAGAAAGTAGAAATTATTTACAAAATGTCCTAAAACCCTAGAAACTAGAGGTTTAAATACCCTCTTGCCCACAAGAGGACAAAATCTAGCTAAGGGACTACAAAATGACAAAATCTAGCTAAGGAGATGCAAAACCACAGAGGAAGGCTCTTTGGTTTGAAAAGGGAATATTCTGGAAATATTCTAGAAGTGCACGTCGTCGAGGGCAAGATGACAAAATCAGCATCTAGGGCATGACGATATGATCAGCAGCTAGGGAATATTCTAGGTGCGCATGGAATCTTCTAGAAGCCCTTAGTACTTTCTAGAGACGCAAGGAATCCCGTGCGAATCTTTGGGGATTCTCCTCTTTGGCTTTTGATTAAGAACTGATGCAGAAGTGTCGTAGGCAATAGAGTGCTCTCTGGTCTGGTTAGCGTCGAGGGCACGACGACACTTTGATCTTCTAGGCCTTGATGTTTTGAGGTCCTAAGAAATCCATCCAAAATCGCATATTTTCGTTCATTTCTTCCTTTTGGCACTGATCTGCAATAAAGATGGAAATAGAGGCAATTCAGCAGTATCATGCCCAAGAAAAGGCCAAAAATAAGGAGAAAAACATGCTCAAGACAAACACTATCAAACATCCCCACACTGCCCAATGCTCGCCCTCGAGCATTCACAAAACTAAAAGCACCCCAAGAAATGAACAACACCCATTCAAGCATGACACAAGAATAAACAAACCAGTCAACAAGCTAGGCCTTGACAAAGTCGATCCTGCCTAGATAACACCTGTATCAAATTAAAAGGATAACGACCCTAAAGATGAGACTTTCCCACATCAGGCCCAGACACAAGTAATCCTCACAAGATAAGTGTTTGTGCTCCCATTCACAAACAAGGCTAGGTGTTTAATCACTCAAAACTAAATACAACTAGCGCAGCACAAAACTAGACTTGCACATCAATCCGAGTACGTAGTACACATACATGGGCAATCAATCAATCGGAAAGAACTTCGCATCAGCAAAATGAAAGAAAAGGGAAAGGCTTGGCTTAGAGAAAGAAGGAAAAAGAAGAAGAAAAGGGTAGGAAAAGAATAAAACAGAAGGAAGAGAAAGAAGAGAGACAACCAACTCAAACCTTGATGGATTCCTTGGCTAGGAAAAAGGCAAGGTTGGTAAGACAACGCTCGTCGAGGGCATGATGATGCATTTAAGGGCTAGACAAAGGATTTCTTCTTCTTGGGCAGGAAGTTCTTCTCTTAATGCGATACTAGTAGCAGGTTCTTTTGTTCGCGTTTTACCCCATTATTTTATTTTATTTTTTTGATATTTTATGAATATTTTATGAATATTTTTTTTTAAGAAGGGGCACGAACCTTTCTAGCTTTGATTCAACTAGGGCAGAAGACTTTTGAGTTCTCTTTTGTGTCTTGCCCTAGATCTGCTTCCAGCATTGATGTTTGACTTCTTCGGCTTCCCCACACTTAGGCTTTTCTAAGAGGGGAGTTCGAATCTTTCTTGAATAGGCTAGGGTTGAAGAATTTTTTTGTTGTCTTGCCCTAGCTCTTTGCTTTCTGCGCTTAAGTCTTAACTTTCTCTACTTCCCCACACTTGTGTCTTTCTGCACGTCCTTTTGGATGTCTAGCCCTCGACGCTACCCTCAACAATTGCTGCTTACTTGCCAAAGAAAGAATCAAGAAAATAAGCTTAAGTGGTCAGGAAAAAGAAATAAAAGAGAGGGTAGATGAGTGTCTAGGGCAAGATGGAAGAAAATGAGAGAAAAAGGGAGAAAAAAAAAGAAAAAAAAGAAAAAAGACATTGATGTGAAGACTTTCATCATTTTGTTGCTTTCCCATGTCTAATGGTGCTTATACCCAGGGATATCATGCAAACCTAGTTAGTGCCTAGCTAAGCATTCAATCACACATATCAAAAAAAGGCATGGAGGCTCAATATGCTCACAAGGTGTTGTTTTGACTACTAGAGTCTAGGCCTAGATGTGGATATAAGGGTTAACAAGCATAGTTTGACTAATTAGGGCTTGACATGCCAAAGGGCAGTTTTGTTCATTGTGCCCAAGTCAAAAGTGTATGTCCATACATGGGAGTTTTAAAATCGGGCAGTGCACATTCACAAAAATATTAACAAAATCTAAAGATTAAAAATCCTAAAAATTTAAATTTTTAGCAACAAAACAAGCAATCATGCAACAAGCAGAAAAATAAACATGCAGTCAAGCAATAATAAAATAACAAGCGCAAACATAATAGATAAATCCCTCCCCACATTTAGACTTCGCATTGTCCTCAATGCGAGAAGGCCACACACAAGAAAGTTCTGAAAAATAAAGAGTGAAGTAGAAATAAAAAGGGAAAGGAATGTGGGTTGCCTCCCACAAAGCGCCTTAGTTATCATCGAGGGCACGACATTGGCTGTTCCAACTTTTCGATCCTCTTAGTTTGATGTGAATTATCGCATGAAGTGGATGGTCCAGTAGCAAAGCATCCTGCAGGCAACCATAATATGATTCAAATGTTAATTTGGGTTCCCGCAAAACAAAGAGGAAAAAATTGTTATGAGTGAAAGGTGATTCAAGAAAAGGATCAATATAATCAGAAAGTTTAGAAATCTCCCTATCACACATAATGACTTTAAAGCTCAAATCTTGGATTATCTCTTCCTCAATCGCTCTTAAATCCTCATTCTCAATCCCCCCCGGTTTGAATTCTGCGTCTAGGGCAAGACGACTGTCGCAATATTTGATGTGGTGAAAAGCCTCAAAAACCTCAATTCCTTGGCCCACCAAAGTGTCAGAATAATTCTGGAGTTGACTTGGAAAATTTGGCTGAACGCTCTTTATGACGAGCGTTCTGCCTCTAATTCTGCGTCTAGGGCAGGACGTTTGTCATAAAAATCTGGCAGATTTGCGTCACTCAACATTGTGACTGCACTGGCCTTGAACTCCACGTTGGCTCCTAGTGCTGAAGGAAGACATCCTGGACCCTCTAATTTTAGCTCATCTGTGGGCATGAAAAGGTCCTCTATCCCATAAGACTCATCATCTTGGTCATGATGCTCAGATGGCAACTCCCATAGTATGGCGGTTGATAAATTTTGTTCACTTAAATAGTCGTCACTATCTAAGTGCTGCAAATGTTGTTTTATGGGGGTGATAGGGTGACTCGTGGTGTGACTGGCCAGAAGTGTTGGAGCTAAAAAATTTGGTCCAGGTGTAGGGGCAACATTTAGGGCAAGATGGGTAGGTTCAATGATACGATCCTCACTATTCGTGAATCGTTTCTCCTTAAGCGATCGTTGTCCAAGAGTGGATTCGTGTGGAAATAGTAACTCAATCTTACGCTGACCCTGTTGGACGTGATTATCCAACCAACCCAGCTATGCAATCAAGGATTTTGCTCGAATTTCTAACCCTCTAACCCTTGGTGAGGTTAGCAACCTAGATAGGTGAACAATAGAATGAACTTTCGATTTACTTGAGTTGTTCTTCGAGTGTTCGGACTCAAAGGATTCAAGGTTTTTAATGAGATCAATTAACGCAAGTGTTTGGCTGAAAAGATCTGGATTTTATTAAGCCAAGCGGCTGCCCTTAAATAGGCGCAAATACACAAATACAAATCCTCGTAGGGATTGAACTTCTACTAAGTATTAAACTCTACTAGCTAATTTAATTAATTAATTAAATACTAATACTAATACTAAGTAAATTAGTACTTAATAAAATAAAGAAGTCCTTCGCTTGAGAGAACTTCAAAGGACACGTCTTCTTTCTCAAGTCGGAGTCCTAAGCGCATTAGGACTTGCGCGTTGGACGTTCGCCTCGAGCCATCTTCCAAATGGCTCGAGCCCTTCCTCTGAGACTTTGCCAACTTCTTCTAGACACTCCCAGCTGTCTTGTATTTCGTTGGAGGCTCAGGAAATAGTGTTAGATTCTGACTTGGCTCGGGCGTCCATTTCGTGTGCGCTAGGTGCGATCAATAATGTGACTATCCTCGGCTCTTGTGTGCGCAAGGCCGAGTCTTCGATCAAGGACTCGCGCTGAATCTCTTCTTGCATAAATAATGAGAGCTGACTTGAAAGCCTCTTCGAACCTTGGCGTTTCATCGGGCCAAGTGGTGGCAAGGGCACTCTCGCGGGTGCGCTACGCGCATTAGGGTTTGCGGTAGGTGTGCATTAGGGTTTGAACCGCTTTTTACTTCTTTCTCGTCTTCACTAATCTTCTTAGAAATCTCCCACTCTGCATGGGCTTTCTCAAGCCATTGTTGATCTTTGAATACTTGCTTTCGAGTCAAAGGTGCAAGTGAATACTTTTTGCCACCTTTGAACAACTTATACTTGTTCGTTCTTCCATCATGTACTGCTGATGTATCAAATTGCCACGGCCTCCCTATCAAGATGTGGCTCGCATGCATAGGAACTATGTCACAAAGGACCTCATCCTTGTACCTCCCAATCGCAAGTGCGACTAGTGTTTGTTGACTCACTTTAATGGCGTTGCCATTGTTCATCCATTGTAGTGCGTATGGCCTTGGATGTCGAATAGTTTTTAGCCCTAGCTTGTGGACCAATATAGTACTCACACAATTGGTGCAGCTACCGTTGTCTATGATGATAGAACAACTGATTTTGTTGACGATGCCTCGAGTATGGAATAAATTCTCTCGTTGCTCATCCTCTTGCGCTTCTTGCTCTTTAACTTGCGCACTTAGGTTGTGCCTTGTTACCATGGCCAAAGAATGGATGACACTTTCATCTGAATCACTATCTTCATGTGTAGCCTCAGCTTCTTCAACCTTTTCTTGTTCATCATCTGATGCTAACTCGCCATCGTTACGGATTAAGAGAAACCGTTTGTTGGGACACTCGGATTGCTTGTGTCCTCTTCCCGCACATTTGAAGCAAATGATGTCCTTAGTCACCGGCCTACTAGAGGTTTTATTAGGGTTGAGGTTAGGTGCTCTCGGTGGATTAGGGTTGCTGCTTGGGCCCTTGTATTCCAACGGTAAAACCCTAGGTGGTGCGCGACCTCCTTTCTCTTCTTTATTCCACGGCAGCTTCTTCCATCCTTGTGCCCTAGTGGCTGTTTGACTAGAGTAAGTAACCCTAGCCTTGGTTTGTCTCTCTATCTTCACAGCCATATGAAGCATCTCTTCCAAGGATCGGTAATACACCAAATCCAACTTGCTTGCGATCTCGCGGTTAAGTCCATTGAAGAAACAAGCCATGGTGGCCTCTTCTTCCTCTTCGATTTGAGCCCTTGATATAGCGATCTCTAGCTCATTGAAGTACTCACTAACCGATCTAGTCCCTTGAGTCATGGCTTGCAAGCTCTGGTATAAATCCCTTTGGAAATAAGAAGGGATGAAACGCCTTCTCATCTCTCGCTTCATCTCTTCCTATGTTCGTACGGGTGGTGCGTTTTCCCTACACTTCAACTTGTGGAGTTGTTCCCACCAATGCACGGCATAACCATTGAATTCCACGGCTGCCAATAGGACCTTCTTGTCCTTAGAATAATTATGGAGCAAGAAGATCGATTCGACCCTTTTCTCCCATGTGAAATATGCGTCGGGGTCGTCTGTCCCATCAAAAGGTGGTATTCGTAGCTTGATGCTATGGAGATTAGCATCAACTCGGTCTTCCTCTCTAGGCCGCCGCTCATTAGCTCGGTCGAGCCTAAAGACGTGAGGCTCCTCTTCCTCATATGCATCATTCTAGTGCGTTCGGGCTGGTTGACGCCACTGCTCTTCCTCTCGCGTGAAGTCCCATCGCGGTGCGCCCTCGGTGCGCTGTGCAGTTTGCCTATGCGCACGGCGTGCTAGGCGCTCGGCCTCAATGCGTTGGTCTTGCGCTGAAGTGCGGTGTGGTCCTTCCTCATCTTTGCCCAATACGAAACGACGCTCCTCATTCTTTTCCCCATTAAAACCCTTAGGAAAATCTGCAAGCGGATCCGGTTTGTACTCCTCTCCCTCTTCATCATAAAGGTGAGCGGCTTGTTGTGGATTTAGGGTTTGAGTGATGTGAGGAATAGGTGCGGTCTTCTCCTTGTTTTTTCCTTCATTCACCTCGGAGCTGTTCTCTGATTGGAAGGCCTACATCTTGTCCATTCGTGCCATTAATTGCATGAGTAGATCACATATGCTGGGATTGTCAACCCCGTCGGTCTTCTCCGATTCCTTCTCAATTCCGATCCCTAAATCTTGAGACATACTTTCTTTTCTTTTGTTTTTTTTTTTTGACTCTTTTTTGAAACGTAAATACAAAAAGATGGATGAAGGTGATTTGACTCCGGACTAGAGTTAAATCAACACAAAGGAATAACAATAACGATATTGAAATAAATGAACTAAAAGTTACCAAACTTAGAGGGCCTTTTGCTCCGCTACCAACTGATATGATCCTCACTATTTGTGAATCATTTCTCCTTAAGAGATCGTTGTCCAAGAGTGGATTCGTGCGGAAATAGTAACTCAATCTTGCGCTGACCCTGTTGGACGTGATTATCCAACCAACCCAGCTACGCAATCAAGGATCTTGCTCGAACTTCTAACCCTCTAACCCTTGGTGAGGTTAGCAACCTAGATAGGCGAACAATAAAATGAACTTTCGATTAACTTGAGTTGTTCTTCGAGTGTTCGGACTCAAAGGATTCAAGGTTCTTAATGAGATCAATTAACGCAAGTGTTTGGCTGAAAAGATCTGGATTTTATTAAGCCAAGCGGCTGCCCTTAAATAGGCGCAAATACACAAATACAAATCCTCGTAGGGATTGAACTTCTACTAAGTATTAAACTCTACTAGCTAATTTAATTAATTAATTAAATACTAATACTAATACTAAGTAAATTAGTACATAATAAAATAAAGAAGTCATTCACTTGAGAGAACTTCAAAGGACGCGTCTTCTTTCTCAAGTCGGAGTCCTAAGCGCATTAGGACTTGCGCGTTGGACGTTCGCCTCGAGCCATCTTCCAAATGGCTCGAGCCCTTCCTCTGAGACTTTGCCAACTTCTTCTAGACACTCCCAGCTGTCTTGTATTTCGTTGGAGGCTCAGGAAATAGTGTTAGATTCTGACTTGGCTCGGGCGTCCATTTCGTGTGCGCTAGGTGCGATCAATAATGTGACTATCCTCGGCTCTTGTGTGCGCAAGGCCGAGTCTTCGATCAAGGACTCGCGCTGAATCTCTTCTTGCATAAATAATGAGAGCTGACTTGAAAGCCTCTTCGAACCTTGGCGTTTCATCGGGCCAAGTGGTGGCTAGGGCACTCTCGCGGGTGCGCTACGCGCATTAGGGTTTGCGGTAGGTGTGCATTAGGGTTTGAACCGCTTTTTACTTCTTTCTCGTCTTCACTAATCTTCTTAGAAATCTCCCACTCTGCATGGGCTTTCTCAAGCCATTGTTGATCTTTGAATACTTGCTTTCGAGTCAAAGGTGCAAGTGAATACTTTTTGCCACCTTTGAACAACTTATACTTGTTCGTTCTTCCATCATGTACTGCTGATGTATCAAATTGCCACGGCCTCCCTATCAAGATGTGGCTCGCATGCATAGGAACTATGTCACAAAGGACCTCATCTTTGTACCTCCCAATCGCAAGTGCGACTAGTGTTTGTTGACTCACTTTAATGGCGTTGCCATTGTTCATCCATTGTAGTGCGTATGGCCTTGGATGTCGAATAGTTTTTAGCCCTAGCTTGTGGACCAATATAGTACTCACACAATTGGTGCAGCTACCGTTGTCTATGATGATAGAACAACTGATTTTGTTGACGATGCCTCGAGTATGGAATAAATTCTCTCGTTGCTCATCCTCTTGCGCTTCTTGCTCTTTAACTTGCGCACTTAGGTTGTGCCTTGTTACCATGGCCAAAGAATGGATGACACTTTCATCTGAATCACTATCTTCATGTGTAGCCTCAGCTTCTTCAACCTTTTCTTGTTCATCATCTGATGCTAACTCGCCATCGTTACGGATTAAGAGAAACCGTTTGTTGGGACACTCGGATTGCTTGTGTCCTCTTCCCGCACATTTGAAGCAAATGATGTCCTTAGTCACCGGCCTACTAGAGGTTTTATTAGGGTTGAGGTTAGGTGCTCTCGGTGGATTAGGGTTGGTGCTTGGGCCCTTGTATTCCAACGGTAAAACCCTAGGTGGTGCGCGACCTCCTTTCTCTTCTTTATTCCACGGCAGCTTCTTCCATCCTTGTGCCCTAGTGGCTGTTTGACTAGAGTAAGTAACCCTAGCCTTGGTTTGTCTCTCTATCTTCACAGCCATATGAAGCATCTCTTCCAAGGATCGGTAATACACCAAATCCAACTTGCTTGCGATCTCGCGGTTAAGTCCATTGAAGAAACAAGCCATGGTGGCCTCTTCTTCCTCTTCGATTTGAGCCCTTGATATAGCGATCTCTAGCTCATTGAAGTACTCACTAACCGATCTAGTCCCTTGAGTCATGGCTTGCAAGCTCTGGTATAAATCCCTTTGGAAATAAGAAGGGATGAAACGCCTTCTCATCTCTCGCTTCATCTCTTCCTATGTTCGTACGGGTGGTGCGTTTTCCCTACACTTCAACTTGTGGAGTTGTTCCCACCAATGCACGGCATAACCATTGAATTCCACGGCTGCCAATAGGACCTTCTTGTCCTTAGAATAATTATGGAGCAAGAAGATCGATTCGACCCTTTTCTCCCATGTGAAATATGCGTCGGGGTCGTCTGTCCCATCAAAAGGTGGTATTCGTAGCTTGATGCTATGGAGATTAGCATCAACTCGGTCTTCCTCTCTAGGCCGCCGCTCATTAGCTCGGTCGAGCCTAAAGACGTGAGGCTCCTCTTCCTCATATGCATCATTCTAGTGCGTTTGGGCTGGTTGACGCCACTGCTCTTCCTCTCGCGTGAAGTCCCATCGCGGTGCGCCCTCGGTGCGCTGTGCAGTTTGCCTATGCGCACGGCGTGCTAGGCGCTCGGCCTCAATGCGTTGGTCTTGCGCTGAAGTGCGGTGTGGTCCTTCCTCATCTTTGCCCAATACGAAACGACGCTCCTCATTCTTTTCCCCATTAAAACCCTTAGGAAAATCTGCAAGCGGATCCGGTTTGTACTCCTCTCCCTCTTCATCATAAAGGTGAGCGGCTTGTTGTGGATTTAGGGTTTGAGTGATGTGAGGAATAGGTGCGGTCTTCTCCTTGTTTTTTCCTTCATTCACCTCGGAGCTGTTCTCTGATTGGAAGGCCTACATCTTGTCCATTCGTGCCATTAATTGCATGAGTAGATCACATATGCTGGGATTGTCAACCCCGTCGGTCTTCTCCGATTCCTTCTCAATTCCGATCCCTAAATCTTGAGACATACTTTCTTTTCTTTTGTTTTTTTTTTTTGACTCTTTTTTGAAACGTAAATACAAAAAGATGGATGAAGGTGATTTGACTCCGGACTAGAGTTAAATCAACACAAAGGAATAACAATAACGATATTGAAATAAATGAACTAAAAGTTACCAAACTTAGAGGGCCTTTTGCTCCGCTACCAACTGATATGATCCTCACTATTTGTGAATCATTTCTCCTTAAGAGATCGTTGTCCAAGAGTGGATTCGTGCGGAAATAGTAACTCAATCTTGCGCTGACCCTGTTGGACGTGATTATCCAACCAACCCAGCTACGCAATCAAGGATCTTGCTCGAACTTCTAACCCTCTAACCCTTGGTGAGGTTAGCAACCTAGATAGGCGAACAATAAAATGAACTTTCGATTAACTTGAGTTGTTCTTCGAGTGTTCGGACTCAAAGGATTCAAGGTTCTTAATGAGATCAATTAACGCAAGTGTTTGGCTGAAAAGATCTGGATTTTATTAAGCCAAGCGGCTGCCCTTAAATAGGCGCAAATACACAAATACAAATCCTCGTAGGGATTGAACTTCTACTAAGTATTAAACTCTACTAGCTAATTTAATTAATTAATTAAATACTAATACTAATACTAAGTAAATTAGTACATAATAAAATAAAGAAGTCATTCACTTGAGAGAACTTCAAAGGACGCGTCTTCTTTCTCAAGTCGGAGTCCTAAGCGCATTAGGACTTGCGCGTTGGACGTTCGCCTCGAGCCATCTTCCAAATGGCTCGAGCCCTTCCTCTGAGACTTTGCCAACTTCTTCTAGACACTCCCAGCTGTCTTGTATTTCATTAGAGGCTCGGGAAATAGTGTTAGATTCTGACTTGGCTCGGGCGTCCATTTTGTGTGCGCTAGGTGCGATCAATAATGTGACTATCCTCGGCTCTTGTGTGCGCAAAGCCGAGTCTTCGATCAAGGAATCGCGCTGAATCTCTTCTTGCATAAATAATGAGAGATGACTTGAAAGCCTCTTCGAACCTTGGCGTGTCATCGGGCCAAGTGGTGGCAAGGGCACTCTCGCGGGTGCGCTACGCGCATTAGGGTTTGCGGTAGGTGTGCGATACGTACTACGGTTCGCATCATTCAGGTGGTCCAACGTCGGGGGCAAGATGCTCAGGTAGGCATGCAAAGTTTGCTTCAATGGCCTCTTGGCGCCTTTGCTCCTTAAGCTTCTTCAAGGTCTCTACAACTTGATTCACTAAGTCGGCTAATGCCTCTAGGCGTCTCTGCATCTTAAGCTTCTGCAAGGTTAATTGAATCTCCTTAAGTTGGTTCTCCATGTTAGCTATTGTAGCTAGGTTTTTTTGAGACAACCCTTTGTCTTGTGGAGGTTGTGGAGGTGGGTAATATTGATAGCTAGGTTCGGCTTGCACTCCATAGTTGAAATTTCCTTGATTCCACCACAGGGGGTTAGGAGTAAAATACTAAGGAAAAGATGGTGAGTAAGAATAAGAATTAAAATAAGACATTGCAGAAATAAATTAATTAATTAAAAAAAATTAAAAAAAAATATCTGGAACTGTCTAGGGCATGACTTAACACCACTCCCCGGCAACAAAGCCAAAATTTGACGTGTTGTCGAGACACTAAAAAATAATTACAACTTATCACATGCAACAAAAAAGATTGAAGACAGTGGCAAGAGGTTCGATCCATAGAGAATGGTGAACACATACACTAGACAAGGGCAGATACAAAGTAAAACAATAAAAGAAACAATAGGGGGGTTTGGTTGGTTAATCTAGTTAACCAAGATAGAGATAACTGCTAATAAAATAATTAATTAAAAGAAAATATCAAGGGCAGTAAAATAAAGAGTAATCAGGGGCAAGATATGCAAATAAAAATCAAGGGCAAGACATGCAAATAGAAATCAAGTAAAGAAATAAAGTCAGAAGAGAAGAGATCTTAGCAAAGGACATTCTTGGGTTGCGTTTAGGGCTAGATAATCATCGGCTCAAGGATATTCTATTCCTATGTCATAGACATGCTATAGGGGCCAAGTTTCCACTTAAACCCCCTACTTACCCTCTTAAGAGAAGCTACCCCCCGTTTCCACATATGAGGTAGCCTCGACATTTCGTCGTCCCCCTAGGCACGAATGCGGGGAGGCAATACTCAAAATGGCCATAAAGCAGAGGTAAGACATGTCTAGGGCACGACCTCTCAGCTTGTCAGACTTGCGACAACGCCTTAGTCGACTATTTGCCTTAGAAGGAAGACTCTATCCCGATGACTCCACTAGGCGTCTACTACTCCTAATAGCCTTACGTTGACGTTATCGCTGTTAGGATGACAGCAATCATCTAGGACTAGTTATTAGTTGGCCAGACTACTATCTTGCCCTAGACGAATTAATAAGAAATCGACAAACAAACAAATACAACAATAAGAATATATAAAGAATGATTTGGCCTCTTAACTATCCTTATGCAACCCTCAAAATACCTTTGCTAAGAATGCAGAATCTAGCTACTCATACCACAAAACAAATAAACAAAATAAGAAAAGAAAGATTTCATAAAAGAAGAAGAACAAGAAGAAGGAAAACTATTAGCAAATTTTTTTTAAAAATGCTAACTAATTAGTACGATAAACAAGTTAGTGGACGAAACTGATTAACTAATTATTACAACAAGTTGAAATAATTAACTAACAATTTTACAAAATAATAAACTAATTGTTACAACAACCAAGATAAATAATTTATCAATTTAAACAGAATATTAATACAAACATGCAATTTAAAATGAATAGTTTAAATAAAATAATCATGGCATACAAACGATTTAAATATTCATGGCATACGACAATTAAATAATGCACAAAATAATGCAGTGGCCTTCTCGGAATAGTATCCTAACAGGCCTCGAATTCCAGCCCACTATCCAAAATAGACCCAAGTTGTTCCTTGATAGGCCAGGGACAACCCCAACCCTTGACCCTTCTTATTTCCATTTGGGCTTAGGACAAGCCAAGCCCATGACCAACATTTAAATTAAAACAGCCAGCCCAAGCTCGTGGCTCCTTCCCTTCCATTTTCAAACAGTATCATCTTCTTCCTTGGCTCGCTGGCGCCACTGTCGGTGACCAAGGACAACACCAAGCAACAAAAATAGACAATTGATTGAGAAAAATAGACCCAATAAGAGCAGCTCAATTAATTCAAAACAGCATGTAATTTTGATGAAATAAAAGCAAGCAAATTAAATCAAATGAAGCTTCAAAAGTAAACTAAATCAACAAAATTAACTTGAAACAGAGGCAGCAATTTGATTGAATTGAAAGAACAATTGATTGAAAGTAAAAAAGAGGCAATTGATTAATTAAAAACAGTTGGCGTAAATGCAATATTTAAATAAATTGACAGCAATTAATTGGATAAAAGCAATAAAATTGAACCTTGATGATAAGCTAATGAAGAGTGAGAATTTAGAGGGAGAGAACTTGTGAATTGGTCCTCCATTTTGTTGGAGAAAGTTGGGTCGGTTTGGAGCCATGAGCTGGACGTCGGCGAGGCGCAATGACGAGGCCGGTGATGATGAAAAAGCATCGGCGAGGCAGATGGTTGTCAAGTGCATTGTTGGTCGCATTAATGAGATGGTAAGGGTTAATGTTAGGTGGTCGACGATGGCGGGAGTGTGATGATCAAAATGCGTTGGTGAGGCGTAATGGTGAAGGTATGCATTAATGGTTGCATTAATGCACATTAATGCTGGATAATATTTGAAGAAGATATTTTTGGTATGAGCCGACGATACGAGAAATCTCGCTTGAGACCGAACCGAAATATCCTAAAGTACAGAATAAAATGAAATGACGCGAGGTAAAATAAATAAAAATAACTAATAAAAGGTAAATAATAATAGTAATAATAGATAAAATTGTGATTGATATTTAAAAGGTTTAAATAAAGGATGAAGGATAAAAATGTGGATAGGATGTGACAAAAATGTCAAAAGTCGGGTAGCAACAGTTGCCCCCTCTTTACTGTCTGATCAAAAATATAGTGTAACTGAGATTTTTGATGAGTAGTAAAGACGGTTGCCCCAACTACCATAAATGTTTTGATCGCAACCTTCCCTGATAATAGGGTGAACGTAAATGACAGGAATGTACATGCGACTTCCCTGATAGCGGAGTGAATGCAAATGACGAAGATGTGAATCTGGTAGGGCGAAGGTAGCACTCGCAATCCGTACGTTGGTGCAGAAATGTAAATCAGGTAGGGCAAGGGTAGCACTCATAATCCATACATTGGTGCAGAAATGTAAATCAGGTAGGGTGAGGGTAGCACTCGTAGTCCATACGCTTTGTTCGGATGTTGAGGGAAATGTTGGTCTTCTTGGATATCGAGGAAAGATGTAAATTGCAGAAAAGTAAATGATGACTTAATTCGGATGTTGGTTAGCGAATGGGGGTGTGAATCACCATACAAAATAGATTGGGAAGTGGGGGTGTCAACCGCCGCACGAGTTTTAAGATATGGTATGGGGGCTTGACCGCTAAAGATTTTTAAGACATGGTGAGGGGACGTGACCAATCACAATATTAATAGACAAGATGTGGGGACGTGACCAATCACAACATTAAAAGACACGAGATGGGGACGTGACCAATCACAACATTAAAAAACACGATGTGGGGACGTGACCTATCACAACATTAAAAGACAAGATGTGGGGACGTGACCAATCACAACATTAAACAGGCAAGATGTGGGGACGTCACCAATCACAACATTTAACAAGCAAGATGTGGAGACGTGACCAATCACAACATTAAATGACAAGATGTGGGGACGTGACCTATCACAACATTTAAAGACAAGATATGGAGACGTGACCAATCACAACATTAAACAGGCAAGATGGGGGGACGTGACCAATCACAACATTTAACAAGCAAGATATGGGGACGTGACCAATCACAACATTAACAGACAAGATGTGGGGACGTGACCTATCACAACATTAAAAGACAAGAGATGGGGAAGTGACCAATCACAACATTAAAAGACAAGATGTGGGGACGTGACCAATCACAACATTTAACAAGCAAGATGTGGGGACGTGACCAATCACAACATTAAACAGGCAAAGTGGAAGTGGTAATGTACATTCATTCGGATGTACATGGCTCCATTTGGATACCTAATTTGGGCTTGTTGGCGGAAATTCAAGATGAGGGCAAGACGACAATCTTTCTCCCTGAAACCCATCTGACTGTGTGAAATTTCCCCGAAGCTCTCTTCTACATCTGTATTCTGCAAGTAGGGAGGAAGCAAACACGAAGTAGCAACATCTAAACCATAATGGGAAAAAGGAGAGATTAAATCATACATGAATGAAATATTCCCACACTACCCCGATGCTTGCCCCCAAGCATTGCACTAAGATAAAAACAACATGAACTTCCTTATCAGGAGAAAATTCAAACAATTCAAGCATTTGGAAAACATGTCATCCAATTCTTGTTATATAAGCAAACTTGGCACAAGCCTAGAAGAGCATCTACATCTTGCTCAGGAGATAACGACCTAAGGGACAAGACTTTCCCATAACTTGCAGCCGTAAGCAGTCCACACCGGATGTGTGTATGTTTTCACGCTCAAAAGCAGGGCTAAGTGTTTACACTCATAAAAATGCAACAAACATAGCATAGAAATTAAATTCGCAATGTGAATCCGAGTGAAAGATGCACATACATGGGCATTCTAATAATCAAGAGGACTTTGTAAGAAAAAAGTGGTATAGTGTAAAAAGGAAAGGGAGAGTCTGTTTAGAAATGAGAAAGTCCTTAGCAGAATGAAGAAAAAAAGGGGTTTAGTGAGCAGTACTCGATGACTGGTTGCAGCGAGGGCAAAATTCGCAAGTTCTTCAATCTTTGCTAGGAATGCTCCTTCTTAAGATCATCTTTTGTTGACTCTAGACCAATTTCTGTATAGTGATGTTCTTTGAACACTTTCATTCTTTTGATTCTTTTTCTCTCTTTTTTTCTTTTGCTTTCTAAACTCTTTTTTTTTCTTTTTTTTTCTCAGTCAAATGTAAATATAAGTAGCAAGCAAAGCAAGTACGGTGTCCGTCTTTTCTTTTCTCAATTCTGATCTTGGGCAGCGGCCTTGAATTCTTGATTTCCTTGTCCTTCTTCCAGCACAGATCACCATTGATCCTTAAGGGTTTCTTTTTCATCCCCACTCATTTTGCAAACCGAACTCAATACGCATCCTCGATTCTAGTTGGCAACTTCAATCGAGTACTACTCACTTGGGAAGGAGGAGCTTTAGATCAAAATAAAAGAGGCTTTCAAGTGGTTTATAAGAAATGTAGGATGGTGTGCGAAGATGAGCGTTGTGGGCTGATGTTTGGAAAATTAGAACATAATGAAAAAAAGGAGAAAAGTCCAATGTAATTTTATCGTTATCCCATGTCTAATGGTGCATATACCCTGGATATTATGCAAATTTAACTAATGTCAGTTAATGAATTTGTGCTCATAAAAGAAATAAAGCATGAAGGTTCGAAGTGCTCACATGGATACGCTTGTGATTGCTTATGGCTAAAGCACGTTGTGGGCAACACTCGCAGTCCTGGACGGGATAAGTTGGAAAGTGGGGGTCGGAACCACTGCACAAAATAAGATTGAAAAGTGGGGGTTTTAACCACCGCAATTGGTGAAAGTAGGGGTTTGAACCACCGCAATAGGTGAAAGTAGGGGTTTGAACCGTCGCACGAGATAGATTGAGAGTAGGGGTATGTACCGCCGCACAAGATAGATAAAAGTGGGGGTGTGAATCGCCGCACAAGAGAGATGAGAGTGGGGGTGTGAACAGTCGCACAAGATAGATAAGAGTGCGGGTGTGAACCACTGCACAAGATAGATGAAAGTGGGGGTGTGAACCGCCGCACAAGATAGATGAAAAAGTGGGGGTTTGAACAACCGCACAAGATAGATGAAAGTGGGGGTGTGAACCGCCGCGTAAGATAGATGAGAGTGGGGGTATGAACCGCCACACAAGATAAATGAAAGTGGGGGTTGGAACCACCGCACAAGATAGATGAAAGTGGGGGTGTGAACCGCCGCACAAGATAGATGAGAGTGGGGCTGTGAACCACCGTACAAGATAGACAAAAGTGGGGGTGTGAACCGCCACACAAGATAGATGGCAGTGGGGTTATGAACTGCTACACAAGATAGATGAAAGTGGGGGTTTGAACCGCCACACAAGATAGGTGAAAATGCAGGTTTGAACTGCCACACAAGATGGATGAAAGTGGGGGTTTGAACCGCCGCACAAGATAAATGAAAGTAGGCGTGTGAACTGCCGCACAAGATAGATGAGAGTAGGAAGTGTGAACCGCCCCATAAGATAGATGAAAGTGGGAGTTTGAACCACCGTACAAGATACATGAAAGTGGCGGTCGAACCGCCGCACAAGATGGACCGGATGGTGAGGGAACTAAGCCGCCACACGAGATGGACCCAAAAATGGGAGAACTGAGCCGCCACACGAGATGGACCTCACTCAGATGCCTTCCAAATTTGGCCCCACTGGGACACTGATAATTCCGCTCGAATGTCCTTAGAAACAACCGAATCACTTTTGGATTTGATCAAATAACCAGGGAAAGATGAGCTCAAAATGAAACTTGAGACTGGTTGTTCGCAATGCAGGATGTGTTGGTCTTTTTGCAGAGAGACCAGCTCGATTTAGATGGTCCTCACATTACATTACCAGGGAGAAACAATCTTAAAATCTTTCCTGATTCGCTCTTTGACTGCCCTGGACAAGGAGAAACCTTCTAGGCTAGCAATAGCCAATTGCTGACTGGACGATTTGTCCAAGAAGTATGGCTTGAACATCATTTTGAGTGATGAAAGAGAATCCTTGCTTAGCTGGAGATTTAGATTGCCACTATGGAGAGCTAACTAGTTGTTTCTTTACAGAGAAAACTCCAACACTTCAGCTTTTGTAGCAAGGGATTGCGGATAAAACAAATGAATGCAATCACGATTTAAAGTTAGCACTTAGTGGACCACCAATTAGAGGACAGATCTTTACAGTAGGATCATCGTGCACGTACACAGAGAGCTTGCCGAGAATGTTTGTACGTTGTCAAATTCAAATCATGAAAGATTTGACCATGGTTGAATTTGAATTTGCAGTTGGGAGACATGTAAGGTGTAAATGTCGTTATATCACAGAACAAGAATGCATTAAGTATGTTGATTGTGATTCTTGCTGCAGTGATGATCTAAATGTAAAGAGCTCGTTATCGTGAATTAGCATAAAGTGTTACGTTCGTCGTTTGATCGACATGTCTTTGATTTTCATCGCTTGCCCCCAAGTTCATCCTTTCAACTCCTCTTGATGAGGGACTATCTCCTTCTCCAAACTTTCTATTTAAACGGACCAAGTCGTGTGGAATCCCAACCTCATCCTCAGTTGCACGCGATAATTTCTTCACCATCAAAGACATAGGGTATATCAAGACAAACCGATTTATTATTTACCAAAAGACTTTTGCCAATCTTGGGAAAAAAACAACAACAACAAAACAACAAAAAATGTGTAATAGGGAGACATCTGGAAGCACGACGGCGGTTCAGTTGTACGTGAGCTCTCCAGACTCTTTCACAAAAATGAACGAGCTCTATATCCCTCCTCTATTACCCAGGGCGTGGTTTGGAAGAGGGTTGATGGTCATGTTAGATCCTTCGGAAGTGATCCATCCGCTCTTGATCAAGTGATTAACCTTTCCTTTAAGGGAAGAGCAGTTTTCTAGAGTGTGGCCATGAGCTCCGGCATGGTACGTGCACCTAGCATTGGGATCGTACCACTTTGGGTAAGGAGGTCGTATAGGTTGGATCAGGGTTGGTGCAATTTGCCCAGCCGCCAAGAGATGCTCGTAAATTTCCTCCAAAGGAACGGGAAGAGGTGGTAGTGGCTCCCGATTTCAATGGGTGTTTTGGTTCTTTTGTGAGATTTGTGGTAGAGGTGGCGGGTAAGGTGGAAATGGTGCGGGGTATTGAGGAGCCACGTTAGCAATGGGCATTGATGGTGAAGGAAAATAGGCGGGTTGATATGGTGAAGGGTATGACGGTGGTGGAAAATAAGGTGGCTCGTTGCTAGGCTGGTAAGAGATAAAGCTGACCTCTTCTTTTAAGATAGGCGCCATTTTAGGTGTTACCTCCGGTGTGGAAATAACAATCCTTCCATACTTGATTCCCTGCTCAAATCTCTCTGCTACGAGGACCTTGTCAGAAAAGCTACTCAACGAATTGGAGATGAGATAGGTGTAGTAAGGAGCTTTGAATGTATTCACAAAAATTGATATTAGCTCCTTGTCGTTTAAAGGAGGAGAAATTCTGGTAGCTAGTTCTCTCCACCTCTGGGCGTAAGCTTTCATTGATTCGTTGGTCCTTTTCTCCAGATCCTGCAGATCAGAACGGTCCGGTGCTACTTCTATGTTGAACTTGTATTGTTTAAAGAAGGTGTTAGACATGTCTCTCCAAGTCTTGATTCTAAATCTGTCTAGACTCATGTACCAGGTCAAGGCATGCTTGGCCAGACTCACCCTGAACAAGTGGATCAACAAAGGTTCATAATGTATTACCTCGGACATTTTGTTACAATAGATTTTGAGGTGAGTTCTGAGGCACTCAATTCCAGTGTACTTTTTGAATTTTGGAATCTTAAATTTTTGAGGCATTGTGATTCCCGGCACCATGCACATATCGGCAGGACCCATAGGGTCGAAGGGATCAGTTCCTTTGACATCCCTCAGTCTTTCTTCCAATAGGCTCAACCTGTCGATATTCGGCCCCTTTGTTTTAATGGCGTTAAGACCAGCGGCCGACGGATATCCAAAAGATGACTGAAGATGAGTTCCGGAAGGTCCGGGATTTGTGACTTGAGTAGCATGGCCCTGAGACGGGTGGAAATATTGGGATTTCGGATGGACCTTGTTCCTGCCAAACTCAAATGTAGGTCTAGTCAGAGGAGGAATAAAAGATATATCACCCTGTCCGATCGTGTCAACTGCAGCGGGTGTAGTGAGTGGAAGGGGGTTGGAACTAATGAAGGGATCCGACCACTTGCATGGAGCTCCAACAATGTAAGATGGTTAGGTCGATGAAGGACCTACTGCAACGGACGGCGATGTAGACCCTATTATCTGGGCGGCTGAGGGATAGAAGTCGAGGGGAAAATCAGTGGTCGTCTCATTTCGTTCCTTTTCAGCTATTACAACCCTTTCCATAGCGGTCCGAACTTGTTCCTTTAGTTCCACTATTTTTGCTTCTAATGCCTCCCGCGTTTCATCTTATTCAGACATTCTCTGTGTTTGACGCCTGGTTATGGGGAGCCTGTGCGGAATAGTTCACTTTTTGGGAGCTGTTTTCAACCTACGTGAAAATAAAGAAAAGAGATAGATGTAAGTCTGGCCATAAACGATAATCGTAATGTATGCATGTGTGTATCTCACTTATGATCTAGCTATCCTAATTTGTTCCTGAATTTATTTTAATTCATGATGGGTTAGTTATCTTCAACGATTAGCCGTGTTTACTATATGATATTTCCAAGCTGGGCAGTTGAGTGCCTCGGAAGTGATACGATCCTAGTTGCCTAGGATGCGCTTGAATGATGATCTAGTTGGAAGGTTTGAGATTGATGCAGAATTTGGTGGATATACTCACTTGGGGACCTTTGACGGACTGTTAGTCAGCCTAGTTGTCGCCTAATGAGGTTATTGTTTGTATTAGGTTCATCCCTGTGACCCTAAGGAACAAACAATGGTCGCAATTTCGGTTTTACTTTCCTTAGCCCTAGCTTGCGAAACTTAAGGAAAAGCACAAGGTTCGAGTCCATGAACAACAAGAGTAAATACTCTCAAGACAGTCTCAGTATCAATTTGGGAAAAAATAGCCTGATTTATTAATGAAGCCAACCGGCTATATATAGGCAAAGCCTATTACAAGTTTTAGTAAAACTACAAGTTCTAATTCTAATCAAACAAGGAGTTCTAACTAAGAAATAACTCTAACTTAGCTATAATTACATAAGTAAATAGAGATAAGTCCAGAAGCTTCTCATAAGCTTCGCTCAGCTGGCCGCACCTTGGCTAGCCCTTGACCTAGTCGCACTTGACCATGGCTCGATCAATGCGTACTAAAATGTGCACTCAAGCCATCTATCTATTCCCTTATGCGTTTGGCCTGAAACTTGGCCCAAACCTTCCTAACATGTCAAAATACATGTTACAAGTCTAGTCGCTTGAAGAAACCTCACCCGATCACACTTGGTCCTCTTGAACGCGCCTGTTGCGCTTATACACACCCTTGGTGCATGCGATTAGGTCACTCCAAGCCAACTTGCAATCTACCTGTGTGATTGGGCCCAATCTTGGAGACAACTCTCCAAAGATCCCAAACGGTCTTGTATCTATGCTAGAGTCATGATAAAGGCTCGTCTTCCATGTTTTGGCTCGGACAGTCTTCTTAGGGGCATCCGTTGGCATGTGCGCATGCGCTATACGCATCCTTTGTGCTTCAGCTCAGTCTGATCGTGCCTTGGCCCTTGTTTCCATGTGTGAGGTCCATCTTAATGTCTCTTGAGTCCTCTCTACATCCTTGGCACGCTCCCTTGCCCTCATTGGCTCTAGTCGCTTGGGGCGCGTATGGCATGCGACGAATTAGGGATTGTGCGAGGATTTGCATCATACCCTCCCCCTTGGAAAGGATTCGCCCTCGAATCCTCTTTAGGATCCAAAATAGTACCTATAACACAATACCTTAAGTTAGCACGAACAAAAGGCACATAACTAGTTTCGAGATTACCCAAGATATCCGATCCGTCATTGGTGTCTAAGCGCTTGGCAACGAGTTGGGTTTATCCATCGCCCAAATCAGTAGCTATCTCCTCAGATTGAGTAGGCAACCATTTCTGGTGTAAGCACATCCTATCCCAATCAAGAACCTTGAAGAACAAGTGAAGTCCTCTATTGTAGCCATGGTCCGCTTGTGACACGCCCATGCGCTCCATATGAGCCACGACTTGCTCCTTTGGTATCTTGGCCATCACCAAATCCTTGTAATTCCCTAAACTTGCATAGTAACTCAAAGACAAAGGATTTAGCGGCACCACAAGTATAAATCCATAAGCGAATTTGTTAGAAATATATAAAAGTGAAAAGTCCTCAACAAATTCAAACTTACAAACCAACGAATACCAAACAGGTCCAAGACTTCATTCTTCTTTCTTTGGCTGTCTCTCGAGTTGTGCTAAGTAATATGCCTTCATCACGCTTGAGGTTCTCCACAACTCTCGATCTAGGCCTCTCAAAGGCTCCTTTAAGCGCTTGCTAACTTTACCTAGCGACAATCCATACAAAGGCAAGACTCGCTCCAAACTCAAGTTAGCAATATTAGTTGTGCAAAATCGACCCAAAGTATATTCGCATTCTGCGCTAGACACAACTAACTCTTCCTTAGACTCAATCGACCTTTTATTAATTTTGCGACTTAGCAAATAATCCTCAAAGGTAAGTGATCACTGTCTATAGCTCTTGAATACTTACACCATTAAATAAATTAATACGAGTAGTATTATAAAGATCAATGGTGTCAAAGTACTCACTCAAATCAGACCTAAGAAACGAAAGGCTCAACAAACCTTTGCGACTAGGGTTAGCCGCACTAGTCTCACTCTCGACGCATACCCTTTGCGTTTCCTTGGCAGTAGCATATTGTTCCTCTCTTCTGGAGTTAATCCATCAATTTCCTGCACATCAGAAGGAATAATAGAAATAGAGAAGGCAAACGAATTAGGGTTAGGGTTAGAAGGTACAAATTCAAACTGTTTTAGGTGGCTTGTGCCAAAACTATTTTTGACCAATGCTTTCGTCTCTTCTTTTCCCTTGGCATCATCACTTGTCTCTCTTTTTCTATAGATGCCACTCTCTACATGCTCACTCTTTTCATGCATGTGTTTTCCTCTCGCAAGCTCCCTATTTTCTTGCGGGATGTTTTTCTCACAAATTCTCTCCACATGCTCTCTATTTTCATGTGAGCTGTTTTTCTCTCCTTTCTTTTCTCTCTTTTCGACACTCAACTTTTCTTTTTCCTTTTCTCTCTGAAAATCATAATAAGACTCAATGAGCCACTTTTGATCCTCATATACTTGTGTTGGTATCGATGGCGCAAGGGTGAACTTTCGCCCATCTCAACTATCTCGCAACAGTTACTCTTGCCCTTAGGAACCATTTGCCTATTGAATGGCCACGGGCTGTCCTCACTCCTCTCATTGAAATATTTGCCAACACACTTACTCCCTTGAGTTAGATTCTGTAATTTTTGACGAGAATCTCCTTGAAAGTTGGCGGGAACATATTATCATCTCATCAACATCTTCATGTCAACCCAAGTACTAATGGGGCCGACTCCAACTCTCACCCTAGCTGCATTCAATTGATCCCACCACTGAATGGTGTACCCTTTGAATTTAGTCGATGCCAACTTCACCTTCTCCTCATTGGAATATTGTGACAAAGGAAAATAGATTGCACTTCCCTTTCCCACACGAAGTACATATCCGGATTATTAAACCCATCAAAAGGTGGTATTTTGGCGCTCACTAAGTTGGAGTTAAGTCTTTCTTCTTGCCTATGACGTTTGTCGTCAAATCTGCCTCTTCATTCATAAATGTAGTCATCATCGTCATTGTCTTCAACCCTTCGCGCATGGTGCGCTTGGTACTCATAGGCTGGACGATCGCGTGCTGCTAGGCGTGTGCGCGCTACTGGGCGCTCGTGCGCTATAGCGCACCTGCAGGGCTCGCGCCGTAGTGCGCGTCTAAAGGCTAGCTCCTGCCTAACGACTTCCTCGTCATCCTCCTCTTCACTCGCGGTCATACCATCGACAAGATGTTTTCTTTGGTCTATCTTCAACCCTCCAGATGAGTGCGAACTATTTGCAACATTGTGGTTTGTTGTAAAATTCGCAAGAGGCACACCTAGTTGCGGATTGACAACTCCGACCGGGGCAACTTGTACACGTCTCTATTGCTTCAAGTTGTGCCATGATCACCTCTAGCATCCGCTCAACCTTTGATTCACCTCTTCCTCCCGATTGATCAGACATTGTGTAATTCCTGAAACGTCAAAACACTAAAACAAGAAAACGTAAAATTTCCCTAGAAAATACTAGCACTCCCTCACGTGTTTTGTTCTCGTGTTTAACTCTCTATTGAACTCACAATACTCACTTATTTTGTCTCAAAGTACTTGTTGTTCCTGCACTCAAACCGTTAAGAAAGACTCAAAAATTTGAAGAAACGCTTCCAAGGAAATTTCTAAGACAACTCGGCTTCGAAAGAATTTAGATGCTCAACAAGTAATTTAGTTGCAAAGATCAACCAACTAAATAATTTCTAGGCTGGAATAGAAAGTATTTATGGGCTGGAATCAAGGAAATAGCTCAAGATCAAATAGGAAGACTCAAATAAATTCACAAATCGTGAATGGTGTGTGTGTGCGCATCACTTGTCCCTCCTGCTCCAACTTTTGATTCCGGTGTCCGATTACGATGATTCTTGTTGCTATGGAAAGCTAACACCTTTAAGTTTCTTGTATTTTATTTTTCTCTTAGTTTCTAATACTACTCTTTTCTGTATTCGAAATCATTTCTCTTTTGAAATAACTCTTTCTTCTTCTTTTTTTGACTCTTTTGAACGAAATCAAATAACAACTAGACTAATGGGAACTTTGGATTTTTATGACTCTTTTTGACTCAAAACAGTACTGAAATTAAAGAAACTTTGGGGACTGTTTTTGTTTTTAAAAGACGCTTACAAATTGTAATCAATTTATACACACAAGACGCAAACAATGATCTAGAACCCTAGATCGACTCAACACACTAACACACTTTGGCTACAAGGAGATTGATTAGAAAGGGTAGAACAAAAATCAATCTCAAAAATTGATAAATAAAAATAAAAAGGATAGTAAGGATATAAATCAAACCTTGAACGCCTAGAGCTCCGCTACCAACTGATACGATCCTAGTTCCCTAGGATGCGCTTGAATGATGATCTAGTTCGAAGGTTTGAGATTCACGCAGAATTTGGTGGATATACTCACTTGGGGACCTTTGACAGACTGTTAGTCAGCCTAGTTGTCACCTAATGAGGTTATTGTTTGTATTAGGTTCAGCCCTGTGACCCTAAGGAACAAACAATAGTCGCAACTTCAGTTTTACTTGCCTTAGCCTTAGCTTGTGAAACTGAAGGAAAAGCACAAGGTTCGAGTCCACGAACAACAAGAGTAAATACTCTCCAAGACAGTCTCAGTATCAATTTGGGAAAAAATAGCCTGATTTATTAATGAAGCCAACCGGCTATATATAGGCAAAGCCTATTACAAGTTTTAGTAAAACTACAAGTTCTAATTCTAATCAAACAAGGAGTTCTAACTAAGAAATAACTCTAACTTAGCTATAATTACATAAGTAAATACATATAAGTCCAGAAGCTTCTCATAAGCTTCGCTCAGCTGGCCGCACCTTGGCTAGCCCTTGACCTAGTCGCACTTGACCATGGCTCGGTCAATGCGTACTAAAATGTGCACTCAAGCCATCTATCTATTCCCTCATGCGTTTGGCCTGAAACTTGGCCCAAACCTTCCTAACATGTCAAAATACATGTTACAAGTCTAGTCGCTTGAAGAAACCTCACCCGAATTAGGGTTTGTGCGAGGATTTGCATCAGGAAGAAGGTTTTATTTACCTCTATTCCCTATAGAGGCAACTTGAACTCCGCCGCTATGAAGGGAGGAAATGATATCGCATCATTTTCTAAAATCTTAGGTTTTAATCATGTATGTATTGCAGAAACTTAAAATCCTAAATATCGTATGAATGAAATGTGATATGTGTAATGATAAAAGAAGGAGTGAAAGGTGAGTTTAATAAAAGCAATAATGAAGACAAAAATTAATGAATTGAAAGGAGTATATAAAAATCGCAAAAATGGAGAATTTATGGAAATAACGAAGCAAAATCGCAATAAACGTATATTATCATGATGCACATGTTGGGGTGACATCAACTATTTCTAACTAGCTGAAAGGCTCCCAGACGATACCCAAAAAGGGGTCCCTTAGTAAATGGATATTTGATTGCTTACCGAATCACCACGGTTTGCGGGGCGCTCAACCATTTAGGGGTTCAAGTCTGAGTTAGGGTTCATGAAAGCATACTGAGACACTAGGTCCACAGGGCTTCACTAATACCAACCAAATTCTATTTGGAAAATGGCCCGGTGGTAAGGAATTCATGCGTGAAATGCATATGAACAATTTATTAAAGCGAATAAATAAACACACAACAATTTATCAAACCAAGTAAATAAAAATAAACACCTCAAAAAACCAAAAATCAGCTTCGACCCTATGTCCCTAGTGAAGTCGCCAAACTGTCGCACCTCCCTTTGCGAGCGATTCGGATGGATGCGAGACAAATTGGATTGCCTCGTACAATGCAATGAAGTCGCCACCCTATTTATTTCTACAGGTTTAGGGAAACCTAAGGTCAAAAATAAATAAAAATAAATAAAAATTAAAGGCACAAAAAAGGGTCTAAATCCGAGAACAATGGTTCGGGGTCGATTTATGTACTCGGGAAGGTGTTAGGCACCCGAGTCATATCCTTTTAAAAGGGTTACCAGTTTATAAAGAGAGAGGTGTTAAAACATTTTAAAAGTCTAAATCCGAGAACAATGGTTCGGGGTCGATTTATGTACTCGGGAAGGTGTTAGGCACCCGAGTCACATCCTTTTAAAAGGGTTACCAGTTTATAAAGAGAGAGGTGTTAAAACATTTTAAAACAACAAGTAAATGGGCCCTCAGAGGAATCGCTGCTTTAGCATTTACGTCAGGTCGATTGATTTTTACGGAATTATAACCGCATTTCTTTATTTTTTCCAAAGCGAGTGCCCACTATCGTCACTGGGCCATGCATGGTTAATTCTTTTTATTTAAGTGATCTAAGCATGCATACTAACAGTAACGTTTTAATGATGCGTGCAGAAAACGTTTTAGTTTTAAAAAGAGTAAACCGGGGAGTGGGGACGAAGCCGCGCACCAAACACATATGCATAAATTAAACATTCATTCAATAAAGCGAGCAGTTATAACAAATTATATCATGCGAGCAATCACAACAAGTTTGTATCAGACGAGTAATTACGACAAGTTTATATCATGCAAGCAATTTATAATTCTAATGATTCTAAATGTTATACATACAAACGTACAAAAAAGCATTGAATAAATAAATGGGTGAAGGGAAGTGTACTTGATTGATGATCCCCGATCGATCCGTCCCTACAAAACCGAGATTTAACGGCACAAACAAATAATAATACAATAAACAAGCATACGAATATTTTTAGCTAATTACTCAACTAGTTATTACAACAAGTTAAAATAATTACCTAAATATTAAAAATTAGTGGACGAAACTGATTAACTAATTATTACAACAAATTGAAATAATTAACTAACAATTTTACAAAATACTAACTAAATTACAACGAACAAGATAAATAATTTATCAATTTAAATAGAATATTAATACAAACACGCAATTTAAAACGAACTATTTAAATAAGCATGGCACACGAATGATTAAATAATCATGGCATACGAACAATTTAAATAATCATGGCATACGACAATTAAATAATGCATGAAAATAATGTGGTGGGCTTCTCGGGACAGTATCCTAATAGGCCTCGAATTCCAGCCCACTACCCAAAACAGACCCAAGTTCTTCCTTGATGGGTCAGGGACAGCCCCAGCCCATGACCCTTCTTATTTTCGTTCAGGCTTGGGACAAGCCAAGCCCATGATCAATATTTAAATTAAAACAGCCAGCCTAAGCTCGTGGCTCCTTCCTTCCCTTTTTCAAGCAATATCATCTTCTTCCTTGGCTCGCCGGCGCCACTACCGGCGGCAAGCAAGGACAACACCAAGCAACAAAAATAGGCAATTAATTGAGCAAAACAGACCCAACAAGAGCAGCAATCAAACCAACCAAAAATAGCAACTCAATTAATTCAAAATAGCATGTAATTTTGACGAAATAAAAGCAAGCAAATTAAATCAAATGAAGCTTTGAAATTAAACTAAATCAACAGGCAATTGAAACAGAGGCAGCAATTTGATTGAATTGAAAGCACAATTGATTGAAAATAAAACATAGGCAATTGACTAATTAAAAACAGTTGGCGTAAATGCAATATTTAAATAAATTGACAGCAATTTATTGGATAAAAGCAATAAAATTGAACCTTAATGATAAGCAAATGCAGAGTGAGAACTTAGAGGGAGAGAGCTTGCGAATTGGTCCTCCATTTCGTTGCTTTGATCTGAGTATTTATAGAGGAAGTTGGCTCAATTTGGAGCCATGAGCTGGACGTCAACGAGGCGAGATGACGAGGCCGGTGATGATGAAAAAGCGTCGGCGAGGCAGCTGGCTGTCAGGTGCATTGATGGTCGCATTAATGAGATGGTAAGGGTTGACATTGTGTGGTCGACGATGGCGGGAGTGTGATGATCAAAACGCGTTGGCGAGGCGTAAGGGTGAAGGTATGCATTAATGGTTGCATTAATGCACATTAATGCTGGATAATATTTGAAGATATTTTTTGTTCGAGCCGACGATACGAGAAATCTCGCTTGAGACCGAACCGAAATATCCTAAAGTACAGAATAAAATGAAATGACGCGAGGTAAAATAAAAATAACTAATAAAAGGTAAATAATGATAGTAATAATAGATAAAATTATGATTGATATTTAAAAGGTTTAAATAAAGGACGAATGATAAAAATGTGGATAGGATGTGACGAAAATGTCAACAATCGGGTAGCAAAACTCGTGAAAGAAAAAATCAAGATTAGTTTACTGTGTTCAGTAAAATAATTTTGAGAGGGCACTTATAGACACCAAAAATTCAGCACAAATAAATTATTTGACCCAATTCACAAACCCCACTTATCTAAGACTCATGAAACTTATTTGACTAAGGCCCATAAAAGCCCAATGGTCAATGAGTCAGATTTCAAATCAAAGCCTATCAATAAGTTTAAGTTTGAATAGGTCAAAATTTATTTCATATTTATTTATTAATTTGATTAAATATCAAATTAATTAATATTCAAATTTAGAAATCAAATTCAAATCTAAATCAAGTTTGAACTAAAATCAAGATCAATTTTAAACCAAATTAAATATTTTTGGTTAAATATTTAACAAGAACCAATGGGATGAAGACACATGTCATCATTCAAAATTAAAGATCATCTTTTTTAGCATATAAATAAAGGTCTCATGAGAGAGAAGAAATGATTTTTTTTGGAGAGATTGCTGCGAATCTAAAGGCTTCAATTCCTCTAATTTTTCTTTGAACATGACCAATCATGTTAGAGAAATCTAAACCGTTCAATAAAATTGGACGGGTGAGATTAAAAATTCAAGTATCAACTCATTAATGACTTGAATTTTTAATCTCATCCGTCCAATTTTATTGAACAGTTCTGATTCTTCTAATATAACTGGTCATATTTAAGAAAAAATTAGAAGAGCTCAATCCAATCTCAAACACATCATCCATAAAAATCAAAGAGAAATTATAAGTCATTAAGGCCAATTTTTCTCCTAATAAATTACGAATAGATTGATTGTCTCGGTTCAATCGGCATTTTTGTGTGCTGTTTTAAATAAAATTTGACTTATAAAAAAAATTCGATTCAACTAGTACCGTAGCTGGGATTGGGCGGAACTAAAAAGTGGAACCATAGAGCTCATTACCCTAGAGTGTATGTTACATTTTTCTCAACAGTAAGAAAATTAGAACCAACCGATTTTTGTGCTTGAGGTATTTATTGATTCAAGCAAATACAAAAAAAGAAAAAAAAATATAACTCAGAAATAAAAAGTACCGTAATTAATTACCTGTTTCTATAACACCATTAGAGAGAAACCGAGAGAGTGTTTGAGAGAAACCCCCACACCTTCTACGTCTAAAATATCCACCATACTGCAAGGGAGACCTACTGTGGAAAACGTCCAGGAAATTTGGGAGAATCGTATATGGTCTGTGTGGTTCCTTTGAAACAACGTTGTCTTCAACAGTAAGACCTACAATGTTAATGAACTATTCTACCTGAGCATCTTTCGCTTTAGCAGTTGGATTGGTGCGGTTTTTGAAGATTTTCCATACGCTACGGTGGACCTAAGTTCGTCAGCGAATGGCCTGCTTCGCTAGTCTGCTATTTGAGCTTCTAGGCCTCCTTGCTCTTGGATTTCACCTTCGATAGGTAGCCTCAAATGGAACACAGATGGTTCGTTGCTAGGAAAGTCGGGACCGGCGAGAATCGGAAATGTGTTGAGAGACGATAAGGGCCACTTGCGTGGAATTTTCTCGGCTTATATCAGAGAATATGAATCCAACTTAGCAGAATTGATCGCCATTAGATTCGCTCTTGAGAAATCCATTGATCAACCGTGGATGCAAGCTTGTAATCTAATCGTCAAATCAAACTCCAAGAACGTCTTGTCTTGGATGGGATCAATTAATGATAGGCCATGGAAATTCCTTATGGAATTGGGACTGATAGATGCTCTAAGATTCCTTCAGGAGCGTCTCCTTCGTCCATACACCTAGAGAAGCTAACAGTTTGCGGACGCAGTCGCAAAACAAGGGGTGTGCATTAGGGCTCAAAATTCTTTGCGTGGTTTTAGTTGATATTGGTATGTTGTCCGTCTTCTTATATGGAGTTTCTGGTTCTTGTTTTGTCTGTTGTGTTCTACTTTCGGTTATTTCTGAACTTGTACTTTTATGACCTTGCTTTTTCATGCATTAATAATATGGCTGCTTTATATATATAACAAAAAAAAACGAATACAAAATATATAAATTAGTATATAGTTTATTGATTATCTGGTGATTAAATATTACTAAAAACTTTAACTCAAACTAAAATTTAAATTTCACATTTGTTAATAAAATAATTGAAATACAAAATGAACCAGCCGGAGTGATAAGATTACCAAAATTGACTCCGCTAATAACCCAAAACTGAAATAAGGCCGATCGACCGGTACATTTCCATCCTTCTAGAATCGAAAATACAAAGTCTACTATACTCTTATCAAATCCGTAGAATATAGAGCTAGCAAGTTAGGATTGAAATTAATGCAGGCTCTCGAGACAAATTGAACCAATCTTTTGAAGAAAGGACCCAATGAACAGATGCAAGAGAAATGCATGCCTTCGTGCAGTCGTGTGGGTTGGTCACCATTTTAACCACCCTTGAATTGTATTATTAACAGAGACTTCCTGTTTTTTTTTTTGTGATAATAACATAGACTAATTTTTTATCTTGGTACAAGGACATGCTGACGAAATGGTAAGTACTCGAGTGACTATTTTCAAAGTTTTGATTCGTGCTTTGAAGGAAGTACCTATTTTAAAATATTCAAATGATAATTACCTACTCCAACCCTTAGTAGATTTGAACAGAAACCCGTAGGAAGCTCTCATGATGAGCAGATTAATTGAGCCTAAAAAAGGACCGTGGGGACCGGGCCGGATATTGCATGCTTTCCATATTTGCCTCCAATGTTTCAAACAATTTTACATTTCCTCCTTTTATTCCGTTTTGGAACCGCCATTGGGAACCTTCTTCCAGCAATTTTGTATCGAAACTGTGCTTTGGTTTTGTGCCTCTTATTTAATAAATCCATTATGGCTTATTAAAAAAAACATTTATCTCAAATTATATTGAAGAGAGATGTTAAATTTTTTCTCTTTTACCTCTCCTTAATTATTACTTTAACTCTACTATACTGACATGTATCTAAATCTATTAAGTAAAGCAGATTTTCACAGAAAAATATATACAAAAAAACTAAGCGGGAATTCATAAAAAAAAATCTAAGTAATTGATGAAGTAGCTATTATGGATACGCGTGTATATTAAATAATATTTATTTATTATCCACTCTCACGTTTGATATTATTATATTTTTTGTAGGTTTGAAAACATAAAGATTAATTAGAGATTTCCTAAATATAGGAGCTTAATTAAGAAAAAATAATAAAGGTAGCTAGCTAGAGACAAAAAAGGTGCATGGCTAAGTCAAAATTATATAATAATTCAGATTTTTATGTAAGTGTATCTAGTTGAATTATTTAATTAATAGGCATTAAGATGTGTAAAAATCGTGATGTGGACCATACTTTAAATTAAATATAAATCATTAATTAATTAACAATACTTTAAAAAATATTTTATAATTATAAGATTCACACATATTCGTATCCTAAATTTATATGGAATTATAATTCAAATAGACATATTAACACGTCACTATAAAATTCCCTTCAAAAAAAAAAATACGTCACCGTAAAATTTCTCACTCATTTGCCCTCACTAAAAAAAATATAATCTCCGAACTTGGACAATCAATTAATCCTGTCATTTCTTGTAAAAAAATAATTAAACCTCTAGATCTCCAAAGACACTGCAAAGGAGCTAATTGGCCCAACCAGTAGCACTGCTTCTGTTTTTGTCCAAACAAAATAGGAATATATATAATTATATTGCATTTACAATTAATCCATTACTTTACGTTGGCCAATATATGTTGTTGTTAACAAGTGACAATAATGCTTATCGAGAAAACGAAACAAGTGACGATAAAGATATTGGTAAAGTATAGCTAGTAGTGAAGAACACATTATATGTTCCAAGATTGCATTATGGAATTTTTGCTTTACAATTAACCTTTTCTCTTTTAAAAAAATAATAAATAAAATATCAAACCTTAGTTTGGTTGGTAGGAATGGGTGAAGGTGGTTGGACAAGTTCATAGAAGAAAATGGCTTATCTTAAAATAATTAGATAGTAATGTGAAAAGGGGTGTAAGTGTAACAATGACTCAACTCTTTAACGAGTATTGTGATCAAGTAATAAAAAAATTATCTACCCTTAATTAAAATTTTGAGGTCGAATTTTGAAAATGGAAAAAACCATACTAAGAGAATTGTCACCCTTTAAGTCCCGACGAAACTCGAACGAGATTAGTATCAATTAAGAAGGTATCTAGGATAAAATAAAAATCAACCAAATATATGGAATACCACATCCGTGCACACTTTTCTTGTCTCATCTCATCCACCCCCATAGTCAAACACACTAGAGGTGATAGGTGTGTTTTGCTTTGGTTTGACAATTGAATTTGTAGCTTATGCAATTAGGAGTAGTGGCAATCTGGTAAATTAGTTCCTCTGCACTGTCTTTGTCAAAATTTTAGCTGTAATTATCAGGATTTTAATAAGCCAAGTATATGCTATTAATTAATTAATTAATCCTGCTGCTTCTTCTTGAAGACAAAAGCCTTAATCGATACATGTCTACTTATATATATCTTCTTCCTTTGATAACTTAGTTGCTGCAATACTTTCCTTTCTAAATATATACAATATTATGGAGGAAAAGCTTCCTCCTGGATTTAGGTTTCATCCGACCGATGAAGAGCTGATAACATATTATCTAACAAGCAAGCTTTCTGATGTTAGTTTTACATCCAAAGCTATTGTAGATGTTGATCTCAACAAGTGTGAGCCTTGGGATCTACCAGGTAATATTTTAACTGTGTTTCTTTTTCTTTTCTTTTTAAGAAAAAAAGGAAAAAAAAGAGAGGGCCTTGGCTATGTTCTTCCATCTTTTTTTCCTTTTGTTCTATAATTTACTATAAATCTAATACAAGATGCTACGCTGAAACCAAGAATAAGAACTATGCTACAATTTTTTTATTATATAACTTATTTATTCTAACAAGCTTTTTTTCTTCTAGCTGAGTATGTGGTAGATGTCTATAAGCCTGATTTCATAATAGGAAGGAAAATATCACAACATTTTTTGTTCGAGAATATGGAGATTAATTTTAGATAAGTTTTTTTTTTTTAAAAACGTTATGATAAAATCTTGCCATGAATTTCAAAATTCAGGGTTGGCTATATAGCATGAGAGGAGCCCATACGTTTCATTTTCATGGATACAATAACTATTTGAGGTAATAGCATAAAAACCCTGTACTATTTTTCAAAACAGAAACCTCCTCTGTACTTCAAAAAGTCAAATTAACCTCCCCTGTACTATCGGTCAGAAGCATTCCGTTGGTCTGTACCAGTCAAACTAACAGACTTCACTTTTTGACCGTTGACTTTGATTAAAATATTCAGAAAAATTATAAAAAATTCAAAAAAAATGTAAAAAATGTAAAAAATTTATAAAAAATTGTAAAAAATTCCAAAAAAATGTATAAATTCTATAAAAAAATTATGTAACCTAAAAATCCAGAAAAAAAATGTAAAATTAAAAAAAAATCAAAAAAAGTTAATTAATCTAAAAATTTAGGAAAAAATGTAAAATTGGATTTTTTACATTTTTTTGGAAATTTTTACAATTTTTTTGGATTTATTAATTTTTTTTTGAATTTTTACATTTCTTTGGGAATTTTTAAAATCTTTTTATAGAATTTTTACATTTTTTTGGGATTTTTTACAATTTTTTATAAATTTTTTACATTTTTTTTGGATTTTTTACAAATTTTCTGAATATTTTATTCAAAGTCAACGGTCAACACTAACGGTCTGTTAGTTTGACTGACGGAGACCAAGCAAATGTTTCTGACCGATAGTATAGGGGAGGTCAATTTGACTTTTTGAAGTACAGGGGAGGTTTCTGTTTTAAAAAATAGTACAGGGGTCTTTATGCTATTACCTCTAACTATTTTTACATTAATATTACTAAAAAAGTATTTGCTATTTGCTTCTTTTTTTTTTTTGCATAGTAGTTGAGTTTTGTTGCGTTGGTTACAGCTGCAAGAAGAAAAAAAACAAACTAAATTTTTTTTTTTTTAGAAAAAAAATTTCAAGCTAGTTTATTTTTGGGTTTTTGCTTCTATTTGAAAATATAACATAGTTAATTTATAGAAATCAAAATCGACTTCACCAATGAGCTTTTAATTCAGTAGTATTTTCGTGTGCATTAATGAGAACTCTCAAAGAACTCTCAAAGAATCAAAGTCTTTTAGCTTTGCGCAATCGGCAACAAAATTAAAAGGACTGTGAAAGAAAAGTACACACTACTTGGTGTTTGATAAAGTGTTGATGAAATAATACTTGTCTATTTATTGTTGGCAGTAAAAGCTTCCATGGGGGAGAAAGAATGGTATTTTTTCAGCTTAAGGGACCGGAAATACCCTACCGGACTTCGAACCAACCGAGCCACTGAAGCCGGGTACTGGAAAACAACGGGTAAAGATAAGGAAATTTTCCGGGCAGGAGTACTTGTTGGAATGAAGAAAACTCTCGTCTTCTATAAGGGTAGAGCTCCTAGAGGTGAAAAAAGCAACTGGGTCATGCATGAATACCGCCGAGAAAATAAGCATCCTTTCAAGTCCACCAAGGTACGTACATAATTATATATACACATGTTCTTTTGAAATTTTATTTTGTTCCACAATTGATGCCTTCCGAGTTCTACCCAACTCAAGTTTCAAGTAGTCAGTAATTGCAATTGTATGGTTTTGAGAAAGAAAAAAACGTCGATATAATATAGGTGAAATGAAGATGAATGATTTATTAATTTCAGTACTTTTAAGAATAAAGATAACATTTTTTGGAAGAAATTACTTATTTTAACTTTTATATATACTACTGATCCAATGCAAATAAAAATACATATTGTTCATACCTAATAAGGATAAGTACTTGTGTTGCAGGAGGGCGAATGGGTAGTTTGTAGGGTATTCCAGAAAAGCGCAACGACCAAGAAACCACCACAGTCATCATCCTCACTACAATCTCCAGGATCTCCATGCGATACAAATTCAATGGTCAATGAGTTTGAAGATATTGAATTACCAAACTTGAATAGCATTTCTAGTACTGGATTCCACAATATCTTTCCAGCTGCTCATCAAAGTTTTGATAATGCAAATATGAACTTGACTATGAATTGGGGTAATAATAATATTGCAGCAAGAGATGATGCAGCTCTTGCAACTTTTCCACCCCACCTTGCGTGGCCAGCATCAAGTCTCATAAGCTCCAACCTTACTATGAATTCCTTGCTGCTCAAGGCATTACACTTGAGGAATAGTTATCAACAACAAAGAGAAGTTACAACTGGGCCAAGCCCAAGCCCAAGCCCGCATGATGATTACTCATTCCTAACGCAAGGTGGGTCAACAATGTCTCAATTTGGTACAGATTTGTTAGGATCCAATTTCCAAGCTGTTGCTGCTTCTTCTTCTAGAGCTCTAGAGACATCAGTGCCACAACCACAACAGGAGCAACCATTTAATTTGGACTCCATTTGGTGAAGTTGGTTTGAAATTTAACGAAAAGAAATGGTAATTAGGGTATACCTAATTAAGCATCTTAATGAAAAACTGTATTTGTAATATTATGTATTGTATCTATTGTTAACGAAGATGTAGCGATTTAAGTGTAATTAATTAAGACGCATGCATTTGAAGCTTTCTATACACATCAGCACATGTTACTTATAGCTAAATATCACTCTTATGCTTAAGTGTCGATTAAGTTCGATTATATAAGTTCTTAATTTTGGTTTATATTTTGAATCGAATAAGGTAGAACTCTTAGATTTTATTCGGTGTCTATGAATTTTGAGCAACCCCATTATGACTATACTCGGCCAACGTTATTAAACTTTTAGTGAGAAAGAGGCAAACAGGACATTCAAAGTATATGTACTAAGTAATTAGCTTAAATTATACAGTGGGTTCTTCTATTTTGCCAAAAATGACACATTGAATTTCTCTATTTACATTCTTGACATATTGAGTCTCTTTACTCTTATTCTGATGACACTTGAAGTCTCTAATATTAATGTGACATATCACCTTACTATTAAATAATATTTTTTCCGTCACTTCATATACCATGTTACTTACCACCTTGAAATTTCAATTTCTGGAAAATTATTTTTTATTTTGTCTAATATTCAAAAAAAAAATGATGCCCCCTGCCATTTAAAATTCGGTATCGTTGGATGAATAAAATAGCCACCGTTGTTTAATCTAATTAAACTTAGTTAAGAGATTAGTTGAAAGACTCGTATCTAAAATTAGTTCCAAGTAATAATTAGTTTAATTTAATCTGATTCTTTTCGGTTTCAAACAACATGTAAATGGATGTTAGACTTAGATAGCAATTTTTTAAATGGGAGCGGGCACATCATTTTTTTAAATATTAGACAAAAAAATTCAAAAAATTTAAATTCCGATAGAGCAAGTGACGTGGTATACGAGGTGGCAAAATAATATTATTTAATAGTAAGGTGACCTACCACATCAGCATGAGGGACCTCAAGTGTCACCAAAGTAAAAGTAGAGGGACTTAATGTGTCGGGGACGTAAGTAGAGGGATCCAATGTGTCATTTTAGGCTAAGTAGAGAGACCCATAGTGTAATCTAATATAAGTAATTACTACATGAACCTCTTCGTTTTTTTAGTGCGGGCGTTATGAAATAGAAGACAATTTGAGTAACTTCCTCATTTAGACTAGATGATTGGATGATTGGAGTGGATTTGAAAGTTGATGATGAATTGGCGAGGATGAAGAGATAGAGGTAGAGAATGCTAACAATGGTTCCTAGTAGCACGAGGTAGTGGAATTAAATCAACAACTATATGAGGAAGTGACATGATGCATTTTGTGAGTATTTTCCCTTCCTTTCCTAGCCCCTTTTAGATCTTGATGCTACTAATTTGCCTTTGATGCTACTAATTTGCCCTTGTTTCCTTACTATTTGCAGATTTGGACTTTTAGAGAGGAAATATCAAAAGGATGCATTATTCGCTGGATTTTGGACAGATCTGACCAGCTAGGCCTTGCAGCTGCTTGTTCACGGGAGTTGTGGAGTCCGACGCAGAAAAGGAAAGCCCTCAACAGAAGAAAATCAGAGATTCGGCCTTTGTTCTAGATTTTCCCTAATTTTGGCAAGAAGCTGTGAGGTCTAATAGTGTTTAAAATATCTCTGGTTTGTATTTATTTGTTTAACGATTACTTGTCAATTAACCAAGGATTGTTTATGAGCTTGATCAACTAGTATCTAGGCCTATGCGATTAAAGTCATCTCTGTTGTAATAACTAACGTGAGGCTGCAAGGTAAAGTAGACAACCAGTTAGAGTAATTTGGTCGCTGATCTCGTCTAGCTAGATCAAACAAGCAATTAGGGTAGTGCCTCGAATGCACTGAGTGTCTCTCCCTAAGCGTGTCTTTCCTCCTCTTAATGGGCCTTCGAGTATTGTCTCCATAAACGGACCTTGGAGGACGGCGAAGTGTCAAGACTACTCCATAAACGTACCTTGGGGTAGTTTCTCGTATGAAGAAAAGTAGGGGACCTAAACGTACCTGGTCCCCAAAGAACATCTACCAGCCAGGGGTAGAAGATCCTTGCACCGATGACCGGCCGACTGCAAATGCAACCAGAGATAGATTTCTACCGAGAACCTTTTCTCTACTGATTTCATATTCATTTTTATTTTGCTTTATTATTGCTTTCATTAGTCGTTAATCAAACAACCTTTAAGAGTCTCCCCCTATTGTCACTTATTCGGTTTGTTGACCTTAGTCATACACATCATTGAGCGTCTACCCCTAGTCCCTGAGTTCGAACCTGTACCACTATACACAATTTTATTGTGCATCTGACTGCAGGTTTTATATATTAAATTTGACAGCTTCGACAACCAGTCAAATTTTGGTGTCGTTGCCGAGGACTTGGGTTACTGATTCTTTCTTTTATTTGTATAACCAGGGCCTCTAATCCGACTCTTGTGCCTTGTGATCCTGAGATTCATAGAATAGAGAGGTTAGCTCGAAAGTTAGCCAAACTACCTTCTACCATCTTAAGAGAAAATCCTATTCCCGACAAAAACCCCCCGAACCTAGATAACCCTGACGGTATCGAGCTACCAGACTTAGACGCCGAAAACCGTGTTCCCGAACGCCCCATCATGGCCGAAGGAACTGAAATTGTGAACAACCAGACCATAGAGGACCTAAAAGCCACTACCGAATCAACCTCCAGCTGCATAGCATGGCCCGTAGTGGAACATGACTAGGTTCTCAAGTTCTTTATCCTTCACCACTTGCCCAAGTTCCATGGAATACCCAAGGAAAGTGCACTCCGACACCTGCAAAAGCTCCACTCCATATGTGAAGCCATGAAACCTCCTAATGTGAACATCGACCACGTTAAACTAAGAGCCTTCATGTGGTCACTTAAGGACGATGCCAGAAATTGGTTTTACGACTTGCCCTCGTTGTCTATTACAAGCTGGGCCGACATGTTCAAAGCCTTTATGGACAAGTATTACCCCAGCTCCATGGCTAGTGTCACCCGAAAGCAGTTGGTATCCATCGTCCAAAAAGATAGTGAGAATCTCGGGTAGTACTATGAACGATTCAAGAAAATACAAGCCCTCTACCCTTCCTACAACCTAGTTGACCATACACTTATCCAGTACTTCTACGAAGGACTGCAAGGGCGAGACAAGGCCCTGCTAGATGCTGCCATTCGTGGTTCCCTAGCCGCCCTTACACCCGCCGAAGCCAAGGCCAGCATAGAACTCATGGCTAAGAATGCCATAACATTAGAAATAAGAAGCACCAACCTTCAGGATATTCGCTCAGCTACTATGGAGAATCAATTGGCCACCATCACGGGAATGCTCCAAAACATGGCCTCCGGATGCATGGCCAAGGTCAAGGGGTGTGAATTCTGCAATTTTGTTGATCACCCCATGGATGCATGACCCCATATTCCCGATGAAGTACAAGTCAATGCCATCGGCAATTATAACAGTGCACCAAGGAAATATGAACCATATACTCAAAACTACAACAATGACTGGCGACACCCGAACCTCAGTTATGGTAACAATCCTCAAGCGCCTGGGCCTAGTCAGCCGCAACCGGAGCACACTTTTCAGAATCAACAGCAGCCACCATTCAATTTACAGAAATTCAGGCCACGGTCGAACTACCCCAATAACCAACAGTATCAGTACCAGACTCCTCAAGGACCAGCACCTCATGCATCACCGTCCGATGAGGTAACAAAATTTATGCTTGATATTCAAAAACAGCTGAGTGTTTTGACTACAGAAATTAAGGAGGTAAAGAATGGAGGTCGATTGTCGCCCCAACCAGAAGCTAATCTGAAATATGGTACACAAATACCATCCCGCGAGCAGTCGGGCCTAGACATTGAACTGCTTGAGCCCGTACCTGACCCGAAAGAGACTAAGGCAGAAGTAGAAAAGGAAAAGCATGTGTATCACTCCAAACAACCAGGCTCACCAAAAAAGACCGACGCAAATTAAAAATTCACCGAGGAGTTCATCACGAAGGTTCTTGAACCTCATTTTCCTTAACGGTTAGTCAAAACCAAAAAGGATAAGGAGGACCGTACGATTTATGACATGTTTAGCAAAGTTCAAGTTAACATCCCTCTTTTGCAGGCTATAAAAAATGTTCCTCGCTATGCCAAATTCTTAAAATCTTTGTGCACTAATAAATATAAATTGGCAAGGGTGAATAGGATTAGCGTGGGTGTTAATGTTTCAGCCATCATCTAAAGGAGAATTCTACCAAAGTGTAAGGATCAGGGGATGCTCATCATCCCTTGTAAGATTGGTGCCACTGATATTGGGAAAGCTATGTGTGATCTTGGTGCAGGTATCAATGTAATGCTCTTGACGATATACAACAGTCTAGGCCTAGGCCCTCTCAAACCGACCCGAGTTGTCATCTAGCTGGCCGATCGCTCTGTTGTATACCCCGAGGGTATTATTGAAGATATTTTGGTGCAGGTTGGAGAATTCTTATACCCAGCCGACTTTTATGTGATCAGTACGGAAGACGAGGAGTCCACCAAGCCCTTGGACATACTCCTAGGCCGGCCTTGCCTTCGGACTACTAGGAAAAAAATAAAGGTTCATGACGCCTCTATCACTCTTGAATTCTATGCGAAAATCATTAAATTCAACATGCTTGACGCTATGCGTTACCCTTCTGAATTTTCCAGCGTTAAATTTATTGATATTATTGATCCTGACGTTGAGGAAATTTCTGACTTATACTCTATTGACCATCTGTAGCTTTCCCTAGGCATAGGAATCACACCTACAGCACTGGATAACTTGGATTCTAAATTCATAACTCTAATCGAGCCACGCGAAGTTGTTGCTGCCCTGGAGGAGAACCCTCTTATCCCTGTTGCCCTTGTTATTTCTCCCCTCCCTTGTGAACATACTAAACTATCGCCTTCTATTATGCAAGCACCCAAACTGGAGTTGAAGGTCTTGCCCTCGCACCTCAAGTATGCATATCTTGGCCCCAATAACTCCCTCCCAGTAATTATATCAAACAAGCTTGACACAGAAGAAGAGCATGAGTTAGTCACATTACTCAAGGAGTTCAAACAAGCCATTGGCTAGACCATTGCTGACATCAGAGGACTGTCTCCAGCCCTATGCACTCATCGCATCCACTTGGAAGATTCAGCAAGTCAGTCCGTCAGCCACAACGTCGTTTGAACCCCCCTTTATGATGGAGGTCGTGAAGAAGGAAATACTTAAGCTGTTGGATGCAGGAGTCATTTACCTTATCTCGGACAATACTTGGGTAAGTCCCGTCCAGGTCGTGCCGAAGAAAACAGGCATCACTATCATCACAGGGCAAAATGGTCAACCTATCCCTACCCAGATATAGAACGGATGACGCGTTTGTATTGACTACCATCGCTTGAACGCTGCCACGAGGAAAGATCACTTCCCCTTGTCTTTCATTGACAAGATGTTGGAATGCCTCGCGGGCATGACGCACTACTGTTGTCTCGACGGATATTCTAGCTTCCACTAAATCTCAGTTGCCCTAGATGATTAAGACAAAACTACCTTTACTTGTCCCTTTAGTACTTTCGCATATAGGAGGATGGCATTTGGCCTCTGTAACGCCCCTGCCACCTTCCAACGTTGTATGGTAAGCATTTTCTCGGAACTCGTTGAGAACGACATAGAGGTATTTATGGACTATTTCACCGTCTATGGCAATTCTTTTCCTGAATGCTTATCTAATTTAAAGAAGGTTTTACAGAGATATGTTGAAACTAACCTTGTGCTTAATTTTGAGAAGTGTCACTTTATGGTCGATCAAGACCTCATCTTAGGCCACATCATTTCCAGCAGGGGCATAGAAGTAGACAAGGCCAAAATTGAGGTAATAGAATCCCTACCTTATCCAACTTGTGTTCATGAAGTGCGTTCCTTTCTTAGCCATGCAGGTTTCTATAGGCGCTTCATCAAGGATTTTTTCAAGATTACCCAGCCATGTGCCAACTATTGTAGAAAGATGTGGATTTCGTGTTCGATGCGAGCTGTAAGGCCTCGTTCGACACCCTCAAGGCAAAACTTATCTCTGCCCCGATCATCCGTACCCCCGACTGGACAATTCCATTTGAGATCATGTGTGACGCCAGTGTTGATACCCGAATTTTGACGCCATTTAAATTGAATTTATCATTTCTGTTATTTTACTTAACTTACTGTCATTTTAATTAATTTATAGTCGTTAGTTCATTTTTAATTCTCGTCACATTTTATCATCGTTATTATTGTCATCAGTGTCGTAAATCGCATTTTTAATTTTTCGTCACGTATTTTCATTATTATTATTATTATTATTTTCAGCCTTAAAAATCATATTTTTAATTATCAGTTAGTCATTTGCTATTTATTTTTCCGTTTTAGGTCATCGCATAAAATTTAGGATTTTTAGTATTTTATCTTATTTTTTAGCATTTTTTATTTTATTATTATTTTTGTTCGAGCTTTTATTGGACCCGAGTAAGTTCGCTCGGACCATTGATCGAACGCGTTATTTCTTCAGTTGACAATTACCTACTCCTTTTTTCATTCACGCCAGTCAACTTCATCACGTGCAATTTTCATCGTAACGTCATTTATTTTTCATTCGAACATATTCATGTTTCCGAACGAGAAAATAAACAAGTTAAATGGAGAATTTTCTTCATTCGCTGTAGACTATTAAACTCGTCTTATTTTTCTCTACGCGCTGGCGCTTTTGGCTCAAAAATTCAAAATGTTTGTTCACAAAATGGCTCGAGACCATTTAAATAAAGTTAAATGGCCAAGTTGATCATCACCGTTGATCTGGTTGACCAAGGAAAGTCAACCAGATCAATGACTCACTATTTACATGCATAGTGCACTTAAACAGTGGCGACGAGCAGCAGCGGAGCAAGCCATCGATCTAGTCGTGCTGGCGGGGCTATGGCTAGGCGTGATGATGGCGGATGGGATAGGAAGCGACGAGCTTGGGCTAGGACGCGAGGGAGAGGGGACGAGACACTCCTCCACTCGCGAAAACACCTATAAATAGAGAGCTCCCCTCTCCATTTTTCAACACAAATTCATAGAGCAAGAGCTGCTCCTTCTCCCTCCTTGACAGATTTCTCATCTTGAGCGATAGTCACCACAGTTTTAAGCTTTTTCTGTAAGCATTTTCTTGCTCTTTTTCGGCCATTTTCGGTATTAATTATTTGGTTGTGGTTTTGATTAAATCAATTGCTTGTTTGTGTCTTATTAATTCATATGCATGCTGTAGATAATTACCATGCTTTTTATTTGTTGATTCGTTGAGTGAGAAGAGCGAATTTTAATTTTTTTGTTAATTAACATTTTTTATGTTTTCACGAAATTAAATGTGATTTTGTTGGGCCAGGAACTATTCCTGGCCCATTTCTTTTATTTTTCAAGCTGGCCCCGACCCATTTTCATTCTTTCCGAGATCTCGGATCGCGTTTTTTTTTTAAATACTCGGGCATTCTATTATGACTATTTTTCGTACCGTCGCTTTAAAATTTTGTACCTATCAACTGTTTAAATTTTTGCAATTTATTCTCCGCAACCTATCAACTATTTAAATTTTTTGCACTTTAATTTTCCAAAATTTTCTACAAATCATCAAATCTTTAGTTTTTCGCAATTATCATCATTTAAATTTTTGTATGCATCAAATCATCATTTAAATTCTCGCACTTATCAACTGTCATCATATAAATTTCTCGCATGCGTCAAATCACCATTTAAATTTTCGTACGCGTTAAATCGCCATTTTAATTTTCGTATACGTCAAATCGCCGTTTTAATTTTCGTATGTGTCAAATCGCCGTTTTAATTTTCGTATGCGTCAAATCGCCATTTTTATCTTCGTATGCATCAAACCATTATTTAATTTTTCGATATATATCAACTGTTTATTTAAATTCTCGCATTCATAAACTGCTTATTTATTTTTCAAGCTATCACTAACACTGTCATTTTATAGGTTTAAAATTTAAGCTTCGCTCGAAAGTACGCCTTTCTTTCCCTTTTATTTATTCAAAGCTTTCCGTAAATATTAATCATATGCACGATATATAGAATTTCTAGAATTAAAATCAATCCATATGAACAACTTGTTTAAATGACTCGCTTTAAATGTCGTGCTCATTTGTTTTAAATTCCGCTTATATTGACTACATGTGTTTGGTGGCTTCGATCCCACATCGGTTTATCATTTTAAAATATCTCTTATTTAAGTTTGTACTTTGTTAGCAATCCATGATAGAATCACTTAGTAATTAATTTAATCATGCATGGCCCGATGATGAAAAAGAGGGCGCTCATTTGGTCTTACGAAAAATTCAGTCCCATCACACTACGATCAGGGATAATCGATCGGTCTTGAAAACGGTAACCCCGTCCAACGATTAATTATTCCTGAACGGTCCCGATCATGGAAAAGACTAAAGTGACGATTCCTCTAAGGACCCCCTTTTAAAACGCATTTTTATCAAACATCTTTTAAACACCTCTCTTATCAACCGGTAACCGTTTTCGGATGTGACTCGGGTGCCAACACCTTTCTACAACCCCGAACCTTTGTTCTTGGGTTTAGACCCTCTTTTTTGTGCCTTTAGTTTTTTTATTTTTTTATTTTTTATGCCATGACGATTAGGTTCCCTAAGCCTAGAGACAAAAATTAGGGTGGCGACTTCATTGCATGTTGCGAGGTGTCCTTTTACGCCGAGCATCGTAAGGTCTCAGATTCGTAGTATACTCGTGAATTTTTATTTTCGGGGCGCGACAGTTTGGCGACTTCACTGAGGAATGTTTGGGTTGGAGCCGGTTTTATTTTATTTTTTTGAGGTGTTTATTTGTTTATTTACCCGCTTTGATAAATTGCTGATTTGTTTATTTATTGGCTTTGATATCAATTGTCTTATGCATTTCATAGTGCCCTACATCCCGTGGACAATTACCAAATTAGGAGGGTAGTTGTGACGCCCTAGGACACATGTCCTGGGTAGTGTTCACCAATCCCAACTCAGATGAACCCCTAAAGATAGTCTAAAGGTTGCCTGATTCCGCAAGGAATCGGTTGACACTGGACGACACTTTAGGGACCTTTTCATGGTATCATCCGGGAACCGTTCAAGCCAGTTAGAAAAGTCGGAATCAGAGCCCCAGCACATGTATCATACTTGTTTTGTCCTAATTTTGGTCGTCATGTTTCTACGTTTTTTTCTATGTATAATTTTTACGATGCATTGAAAAAAAACCTTAGTAAAATGAATCATTCAATCTACTGACACTTAAACTCTGTTTCTATTTTTCCCCAAAGACCCATCCTGCTTTGTTCAAATGACAGTGCCTACGTTACTTTCACTTGATACTTTCGGGGGTAGAAGTCTTGAGAACCAATGCACGAGGGGATATGTTGAAATCCGATTTCATTCCTGATATTACGGCCAAGATTGGGATGGAAGAAGTGGAGAGTCAGAAAGGGTAGATGGCGTCGTTGGAATATTTTTGGTATAAGCAAATGGATCCCAACTTCCAAGGTTGACGCCTTCAAAAGAAAAAGAATCGTGCATCTGCTACCTTAAATTTTGTCTTTTTGCCCAATGTAATAATATTTCTAGACTGTGTCTACTACCTTTTACTCGGTTAAACTTATGTTGGTCGTACCCCCCATTTTCAACGAAAAAAATCAATGACAAAGTTCCTAGTTATTCGGATAATTATGAAATGCGTGTTTTCCTTTTTTCGCACATCCAAAAGATATCAGTCGACTATCGCCTACAATCAAAACAACCTCCCTCAAAAATAAACCACATACAGAGCCCACACAAAAAAAACACAAAAGGCTTACCCTTGATATGAAAACACAAAAAAAAAAAAATATATAGACCAAATGATGATAACGCAGAGATAACCGTTTCTTCTCGGTTTCAGCTGCGTGCACTTTTTCCTTGGCCAATATCAAAGAGATTTGCTCGGAGTTTCCTCTCATCTAAAACACGAAAGACATTGATAACAGGCTGAAGTATTTCCACACCAAATTTCAGAATTTTCTAGGTTGCGCATCTCTCACAAAAAAATTCATAATGCAAGGACAGTTGCTCCTTCTCGGTTTCAGCTACGCGTTATTTTTCCTTGGCCAATATCAAAGCAATTTGCTTAGAGTTTCTACTTGGATAAAACACAAAAGATGTTGATAACAGGCTGAAGTCTGCCCATGCTAAATTTCAGAATTTTCTGGGTGGAGCATCTCTCACAAAAAAAAATTAGAACGCAAGGACAGTTACTTCTTCTCGGTTTCAGTTGCGCGCTCTTTTGTTGTGGCCAGCGTCCCCTCGTAGCGCCGATTCGTGGGTTTCATTGATAGCATCCAAGATCACATCTCGTCGAGTGGAATGAATAAAAGCTTCCTTCATATCTTCACCGAAGTATCATCTTCTCATTCGTCCTAAAAGTATTAAGTGGAAGTGTGGCCAAAAGAGTGAACAAGTAGCACGGAGGCTTCGGGGTTGCTTTGCCCGTACTTACTATTTTTCTTTGTCTATTTTTCAGGTTAACCATAGCTCCTCAAAGGAAAACTACTCCACCAAGGCTCCCCGTACTAGACTTCAAGCGCGAAAAATGGCCGAACAAGCCAAGACAAAAGAGATGTTGGCTGCTAGAATAGCAGAGTTGGAAGAGCAAGTCAGGGTTACTACAGAGAGGGCCGCTCAGGCCGAAAAAGAGCGAGATGAAGCAACCACTGAATTCCCACCCGGTTTCGATCCTAGTCAAATGATGGGACCTCCCTCATCCACCATCACTGGGTCATCAGGACCCCAATCACTTTCTGTCCCCAGGAGCCAATGGAAATGGACAAGTCCTTTCACTGTACCTATCACCACAAACCCTATAGTTAACACAGGTGGAGAAACTTCTACAATGCTGCAACATTCTTTGGTTAACCTTACTTTGGACCCAGGTCAAAGTCTGATTCATCAGGAATCCTAGGGCCTTCGCCCTCCTCAAGGGCACTCTACTCAAGTCGTGATTCCCGATCCTAAGGGAATTCGGCCTCCTTTTGTCAACCCGACGCAACCACCATTTACGTCAAAACCCCTACTACCCCTTGGTCTTAGCATTGTCATCACAGAAAGGCCAAACATGGATAGATTGGGCCTGTTAGAAGAAAGACTCAGAGCTATTGAAGGAACTGACCCCTTCAACCCTACGGGTCCCGCCGACATGTGCATGGTACCAGGGATCGTAATGCCTCTGAAGTTCAAAGGCCCAGAATTTGAGAAGTATACTAGAATTGAATGCCCCAAGACTCATCTCAAGATCTAATGTAACAAGATGTCTGAGATGATACATAATGAACCTCTGTTAATCTATTTGTTTAGATAGAGTTTGGCCAAACATGCCTTGACCTGGTACATGAGTCTGGATAGGGTTAGGATCAAGACTTGGAGAGATTTGTCCGACGCCTTCTTTAAACAATATAAGTTCAACTTGGAAATAGCACTGGACCGTTCTGATCTGCAGGATCTAGAGAAGAGGGCCGAGGAATGCGTGAAAACTTATGCTCAAAGATAGAGAGAATTAGCGGCCAGAATTTCTCCTCCGCTAAGTGACAAAGAGCTCTTGTCAATTTTCGTGAACACTTTCAAGGCTCCCTACTACGTCTTCCTCATCTCCAATCCATCCAGTAGCTTCTCTGACATGGTCCTAGTAGCCGAAAGAGTTGAGCAAGGAATTAGGTCTGGAAGGATCATCATTTCCATGCCAGAGGCAACATCTCCGAGAGCACCTCATTTAAAGGAAGATGTCAGCTTGGTCTCCCACCAACCTGGTCACAAATAACCTTTCACACCACCGGGCAACCCGCTAAATAAACCAAGTGATCAAAATGAACGAAGTGACCATGGGGACCAAGGGCCACAACCATTCTTTTCCGTCCCTGCAAGGGAGGTTTACGAGCATCTCTTAGCGGTTGGACAAATTACGCCCATCCCCACTCTACCAGCACAACCGCCTTACCCGAAGTGGTACGACCCTAGTGTTACATGCGAGCACCATGCAGGAGCTCAGGGACACACTCTAGAAGACTATTTGGCATTTAAAGGAAAGGTTAGGCAATTGATCAAATGCGGACGGTTCACTTTTGAAGAGCTATCCAAAGGATCTAGCACGACCGCCAACTCTACTCCTACCGGCTCTTGAAATGATCACCCTCCCACAAGGGACCTATCCTGCTTACTCATGTAGTGGCGATGCCTACAATACTTTTGTATATAGTCGAGCCTACGACTATAAACAATGGCGCTTCGTGGGAGGCAACCCACGTCTTCTTTTCAATATTTCCATTTTTCGTTAATCAACATCTCGGGATACCTTTTCCTTATGAATTTACTATTTAATTCCCTCTTCATTTCAAGTGCAACGAGACTTGTAAACTTGGAGGCAAGCAAGTGGAGTGACGACCAAAAGAAGGTGTCGAAAAATGTCAAAGCTCATTTTTCAGGGAAGTTGTCCTTTTATATTTTTGCAATTTCCGTTTCCGCAATTTATGTTTTTGCAATTTACATTTTCACGATTTTGAAAGTCCCACAATTTATGTTGTTGCAAGAGTGTGTGCGTCATATCTACTAAATTTCGTAGCTTTTGCCAAAAAAATGGTGATAAATAAATATATATTGCTTGGCTTGAAAATCCTATGTTTAACATTCCTTAAGATCAAGCATGTTCATCATTTTATCACGTCAAGGAGAACTTGAGCGTCCTTTAGAAATTATATAAACATGCATGATCTCGTCTGTTAACTTTTATGTCCATGGCATGTTTAGATGTAAGCGATCACAAACATATCCCTATGAGTATTTTGGCCCTTCACGCCTTTTTTCTTTCATGAGTGTAAATGCTAAACTAGGTGCTGGTTAGATTTTCATAATATCCAGGGTACATGAACCATCAGACATGGGATAGCGGTAAGATGACATTGGACTTTGCTTTTGCTCTTCTTCCATATTTTCATTTTTTAAAACTTTTTTGCCCTCAAAACACATACCTTGTACACCATGTACAACTCTATCAAACACTTCAAAGCCTTCTTCTAAACTCCTCACAAATGGGTAAGTGCTCAATGGAATTGGCCGACTAAAGGGCCAGAAGCATGTTAAGTTCATTTCAACGAATCAGCAAGACGAAAAGGAAACCCTCAAAGGTTGACAGTCCGCGCTAACACTCAGAGAAGCGGCAAAAAAAATCAAAGGCCACTACCCAAAAGAATCAAAACAAAGGAAATCGTACTTGCTTCACTCGCTGTTTGTATTTGTATTCCAAAAAAAAAGAAAAAAAAAGAAAAAAGGGGAAAAAAAATAACAAAAAAAGAAGAGAAAAAAGAAACAAAAAAAAAAAAAAAAGATTCAAAAAGAGGGTATCTCAAAGAACCCAAGTCAATGAAAGTAGAAGCAAGTACGAAAAAAATCATCAATCAAAATCGATCAAGATGATCACAAGAATAGCGTTCCTAGCAAAAGATGAAGAAACTTACAGAGGGTATCTCAAAGAACCCAAGTCAATGAATGTAGAAGCAAGTACGAAAAAAATCATCAATCGGAATCGATCAAGACGATCATAGGAAGAGCGTTCTTAGCGAAAGATGAAGAAACTAGTATACTTCACTTTCGCCTCAATCAAATCATCAAGCATCGTTCACCACGATTTGTCCTCATCGCAGTCAGTCGTCGAGCACAAACTCATTAAAACCTTTCATAAAAATAAAAATAAAAACAAACACAACACTTTTCCTTTCTTCTACAAATTCCTCCTTTCTTTCTCCCTCGCAAAGTCCTTTCGATTATTAGCAGACCCATGCATGTGCATCTTCATTTGAAGTCTATTCACTCGGATTGACATTGCAAATTTAATTTTCGTGCTATGTTTATTGCATTTTTAGGAGTGTAAACACATAGCCCTGTTTCCGAGCGTGAGCGCAAACACTAATATCTGGTGAGGATTGCTTACAACTGTGTGTCATGGGAAAGTCTTATTCTTGAGGTCGTTATTTCCTGAATAAGATGTAGACGTTATCTAGACTTGTATCAATCATATTTATATAACGAAATTTGGACTAACATTTTTCAAAAAATACTTGAATTGATTTTTCTTAAACAAAGAGGTCATTTTCATTCCAACAAAAGACTTGGGGGCAAGCCATGGATTAAATGTAGGAATATTTGATATTTCTCACATAGGTCATTTGCTCTCTCTTTTTCTATCTGTTGTTGTTTCGCGTTTGCTTCCTTCCTATTTGCAGGACACAGATATGCTTCAGGGGAATCAACCAACTGGTCTTCGATGACAACATCGTTGTAAAGCCCTTGCCATTGGGTCTTCGATGAAAAATCATTGTAATGCCCTCATCATGGATTTTCGTTAAAATCCAATCAACTTTCCTCATTATCAGAGAAGAGAAGATCATCATTTCCTCATTATCAGAGAAGACCATATCAACTTTCCTCATTATCAAAGAAGAGAAGATCATCATTTTTCTCATTATCAGAGAAGAGAAGATCATAATTTTCCTCATTATCAGAGAAGACCAGATCGACTTTCCTCATTATCGGAGAAGAGAAGATCATCATTATCCTCATTATTAGAGAACACCAGATCAACTTTTCTCATTATCAGAGAAGAGAAGATCATCATTTTCCTCATTATCAGAGAAGACTAGATCAACTTTCCTCATTATCAGAGAAGAGAAGATCATCATTATCCTCATTATCAGAGAAGACATCAAACCTCATTATCAGAGAAGATCATCAAACATCCTCATTATCAGAGAAGACATCAAACCTCCCTATCAGAGAAGATCATCAAATATCCTCACTATCAGAGAAGAGAAGATCATCATTATCCTCATTATCAAAGAAGACATCAAACCTCATTATCAGAGAAGATCATCAAACATCCTCATGATCAGAGAAGACATCAAACCTCATTATCAGAGAAGATCATCAAACATCCTCACTATCAGAGAAGACCACATCTCCTCATTATCAGAGAAGATCATCAACGTCCTCACTATCAAGAGACAATCGATTTCATTATCAGAGATCATCAACGTCATCACTATCAGAGACAATCGATTTCACTATCAGAGATCGTCAAACGTCCTCACTATTAGAGACAACCGATTTCAGTATCAGAGATCATCATTTCCTCATTATCAGAGAAGATCATCATTTCCTCAATATCAGAGACAACCATCCTCATTATCAGAGAGGATCATCAACGTCCTCACTATCAGAGACATTTCCCTCAAAGGTACGTTACTATCAACTAACATCAGGCTAAAGGTATGTTCTAATTCTCATTTACAATTCTGCAATTTACGTTTTTCCTCACTATCAGAGAAGTTATTTACATTTCTGCATTTCTGCATTCTCCCTCAATATCCGAGTAGTCTGCATTTATTTTCCCACAATTGGCATTATTTCTGGAGTTCCCTATATTTTTCATAATTAATACTCCTCCTTGAGCGACTACTTTCCTATCTAAAATACTCCTCCTTGAGCGACTACTTTTCTGCATAACCAAATTCTCCTCCTTGAGCGACTACTTTTCTGCATAACCAAATTCTCCTCCTTAAGTGACTACTTTTCTGCATAATCAAATTCTCCTCCTTGAGTGACATCACGCATTTCCTCCTCCCAGAGTGATCATTTGCATTTTTCTCCTCCTAGAGTGATAGCATCTACGTTTCGTCCTCCCAAAGTGACGATTAGTTTATTTCCGCACCTAACGTCTTACCCTACGGGATTGACGTCATTTAAATTTCCACATTTTTACATTTCCTCCTCCTAGAGTGACAACTTTGTATTTCCTCCTCCTAGAGTGACAGCATCAGCATTTTTCTCCTCCTAGAGTGATATCATTCACGTTTCCTCCTCCTAAAGTGACCTTAGTTTAATTTCCGCATTTCACGTCTTCTCCTACAGGATTGACGTCGTTTACATTTCCGTACTGTATTTCCTCCTCCCAGACTGACATCATCAACATTTTCCTCCTCCTAGAGTGACATCATTTGCATTTCCTCCTCCTAGAGTGACCTTAGTTTAATTTCCGCATTTCACGTCTTCTCTTACGGGATTGACGTTGTTTACATTTCCGTACTGCATTTCCTCCTCCCAGAGTGACAGCGTCTGTATTTTCCTCCTCCCAGAGTGACACCATTTGCATTTACCTCCTCCCAGAGTCACAGCGTTACATTTCCCCCTCCTAGGGTGACATTAGTTACATTTTCCTCCCAGAGTGATATCATTACGTTTCAAAACCTCGTTACATCTTCCTCCTAGAATAACACCTTTTTGCATTTACACCCCTAGTTGAGTCATCATTCACCTTTCCGTAACTCACATTTTGTTCCTGTCAAGGAAGTCGTCATTAACAATTCTACAATTTATGTTTCCCTTAATATCCGTATAGATCTAAATTTACATCTTTGCAGGACGTCCGGTCAAAGGCTTCCAAACCTATCTCCTCCCCGAGTGACATCAACAGCATACCTCCTCCCAGAGTAACATCAATGATTATCTCCTCCCAGAGCGACAACATCAAAATTATACCTCCTCCCGAATTTTGACGTCATTTAAATTGAATTTATCATTTCTGTTATTTTACTTAACTTACTGTCGTTTTAATTAATTTACTGTCATTAGTTCATTTTTAATTCTCATCACATTTTATCATCGTTATTATTGTCATCAGTGTCGTAAATGGCATTTTTAATTTTTCCTCACGTATTTTCATTATTATTATTATTAATATTTTCAGCCTTAAAAATCATATTTTTAATTATCCGTTAGTCATTTGCTATTTATTTTCCCGTTTTAGGTCATCGCATAAAATTTAGGATTTTTAGAATTTTATCATATTTTTTAGCATTTTTTATTTTATTATTATTTTTGTTTGAGCTTTTGTAGGACCCGAGTAAGTTCGCTCGAACCATTGATCGAACGCGTTATTTCTTTAGTTGATAATTACCTACTCCTTTTCTCATACACGCCAATCAACTTCGTCTCGTGCAATTTTCATCACAACGTCATTTATTTTTCATTCGAACATATTCATGTTTCCGAACGAGAAAATAAACACGTTAAACGAAGAATTTTCTTCATTCACTGTAGACTATTAAACTCGTCTTATTTTTCTCTACGCGTTGGCACTTTTGGCTCGAAAATTCGAAACGTTTGTTCATAAAAATGGCTCAAGACCATTTAAATAAAGTTAAATGGCCAAGTTGATCATCACCGTTGATCTGGTTGACCAAGGAAAGTCAACCAGATCAATGACTCACTATTTACATGCATAGTGCATTTAAACAGCGGCAGAGCAAGCCACCGAGCTGCTTGCTCCCGTCCCCTCTCCCTCGCGTCCTAGCCCAGGCCCGTCGCTTCCTGTCCCATCCGCCATCATCATGCCTAGCTATAGCCCCGCCAGCACGATGAGCCGCTCCTCCACGCGCAGCGCCGCGCCTCGCCTCCACTCGCGAAAACACCTATAAATAGAGAGCTCCCCTCTCCATTTTTCAACACAAATTCACAGAGCAAGAGTTGCTCCTTCTCCCTCCTTGACAGATTGCTCATCTTGAGCGATAGTCACCATAGTTTTAAGCTTTTTCTGTAAGCATTTTCTTGCTCTTTTTCGGCCATTTTCGGTTTTAATTATTTGGTTGTGGTTTTGATTAAATCAATTGCTTGTTTGTGTCTTATTAATTCATATGCATGCTGTATATAATTACCATGATTTTTATTTGTTGATTCGTTGAGTGAGAAGAGCGAATTTTAATTTTTTTGTTAATTAACATTTTTGACGTTTTCACGAAATTAAATGTTGTTATTGCGTGTTTCGATCCCTAGTTTTTGCATGATCATGTTGTAGAGGAGAAGAGCTTTCCTCGGAGCTTAAAACCAGGCGATTTGGCCGCCTGGTCGGTGCTCTCCGTCGCCGGCAGTGGCGCCGGTGACATGAGGAAGGCGATGAATAGTGCTTGGGTTGTTCACGCGGGAAGGAAAGAAAGGTGATGGGCTTGGCCCATCACCATAAAAATCTTATTTTGTTGGGCCAGGAACTATTCCTGGCCCATTTCTTTTATTTTTCAAGCTAGGCCCAGCCCATTTTCATTCTTTCCGAGATCTCGGATCACGTTTTTTCGTAAAAATACTCGGGCATTCCATTATGACTATTTTTTGTACTCTCGCTTTTAAATTTTGTACATATCAACTGTTTAAATTTCTGCAATTTATTCTCCGCAACCTATCAACTGTTTAAATTTTTAGCACTTTAATTTTCCTCAATTTACTTTCCGTAATTTCAGTTCAATCATTTAATTTACTGCCTATATGGTCGGTCGCATTTTTAATTGTCACAAATATCAAATGCTTTAAATTCTCGCAAATATCAACTGTTTAATTTTTCTACAAATCATCAACTGCTTTAATTTCCGCAAATCATCAACTACTTAATTTTCTGCAAATCATCGATTGTTTAAATTTTCTGTAAATCATCAACTACTTAAAATTTTCTGCAAATCATCAAATCTTTAATTTTTCGCAATTATCATCATTTAAATTTTTCTATGCATCAAATCATCATTTAAATTCTCGCACTTATCAACTGTCATCATATAAATTTCTCGCATGCGTCAAATCGCCATTTAAATTTTGTATGCCTCAAATCGTCGTTCTTATCTTCGTATGCGTCAAACCATTATTTAATTTTTTGATATATATCAACTGTTTATTTAAATTCTCGCATTCATAAACTGCTTATTTATTTTTTGAGCTATCACTAACACTCTCAATTTGTAGGTTTAAAATTTAAGCTTCGCTCGAAAGTACGTCTTTCTTTCCCTTTTATTTATTCAAAGCTTTTCGTAAATATTAATCGTATGCACAATATATAGAATTGCTAGAATTAAAATCAATCCACATGAACAACTTGTTTAAATGACTTGCTTTAAATGTCGTGCTCATTTGTTTTAAATTCCACTTATATTGACTGCATGTGTTTGGTGGCTTCGATCCCACATCGGTTTATCATTGTAAATATCTCTTATTTAAATTTGTACTCTGTTGGCAATCCATGATAGAATCACTTAGTAATTAATTTAATCATGCATGGCCCGATGATGAAAAAGAGGGCGCTCATTTGGCATTACGGAAAATTCAGTCCCATCACACTACGATCAGGGATAATCGATCGGTCTTGAAAATGGTAACCCCGTCGGAAAAGATTTTTAAAATGGTAACCCCATCCAACGATTAATTATTCCTGAACGGTCCCGATCATGGAAAAGACTAAAGTGACGATTCCTCTGAGGACCCCCTTTTAAAATGCATTTTTATCAAACATCTTTTAAACACCTCTCTTATCAACCGGTAACCATTTTTGGATGTGACTCGGGTACCTAACACCTTCCCGAGTCCATAATACGACCCCGAACCTTTGTTCTTGGGTTTAGACCCTCTTTTTTGTGCCTTTAGTTTTTTTCTTTTTTTATTTTTTATGCCATGACGATTAGGTTCCCTAAGCCTAGAGACAAAAATTAGGGTGGCGACTTCATTGCATGTTGCAAGGCGTCCTTTTACGCCAAGCATCGTAAGGTCTCAGATTCGTCGTATACTCGTGAATTTTTATTTTCGGGGTGCGACAGCCAGTAACAACGCCCTTGGAGAAGTACTGCATCAAAAGAAGGACAAAGAAGTCTATGTCATCTACTATGCCTCGAAGCTCATGGACGCAGCTCAACACAATTACACGACCACCGAAAAAGAGCTTTTAACTGTTGTATTTGCCTTAGACAAGTTTCGTCAATACCTTTTGGGTACTAAACTTACTGTTTTTCTGATCATGCAGCCCTAAGATGTCTTTTGACGAAACTCGACGCCAAGCCCCGTCTGATCAGATGGATCCTCTTGCTCCAAGAATTCGATCTGGAGATAAAGGAAAAGAAAGGGACTAAGAACTCCGTTGCTGATCATCTTAGCCGATTACCATTTCAGGAGGATGACTCCATGACGCCCATCCGCGATACCTTTCTGGATGAACATGTTTGTCTTGCCCATGCTATTCAGTTTCCATGGTTTTCTTATATCGCTAACTTTTGCGCCACAGGAGATTTCCTTGTCGATTCCACCGCTTCAGAGCAGAACCGGATCAGGAGACAAGCCAAGTACTTCTCATGGGGCAACCCTTACCTTTGGAAATAATATTCATACCAAATCATTTGACGTTGTGTGACCCTAGATGAAGTTCCTTCCATCCCTGTTGGAAGACAACACTAAAGGTTTTAGAAGCGGGTCTCTATTGGCCATCTCTGTTGAAAGACAATTACATATTTTGTGCTGCTTGGCCTCGCTGTTAGGCCACAGGTAATATAGGAGCTAGAAATCAGATGTTCCTCACAGGCATTGACTCGCCGTCGAAACGGGTCAAAAATAATATTAAAACCTGAGGCCTAGATACACAAATTAATTTGCATACAGTGGTAATAGGGTCGAACCACAGAGATTGAAAGTCGACAACTTGCCCTAGATGTATGACAAAGATAAATGCAACCAAAAAGTAACACAAGGGGGGTTTGTTGGTTAAGCTAGTTAACTGAGAGAGATCGAGGGCAGGACAGCTAACAATGACAGAAATAATAAAATTAACAGAAATAACAATCATAAACAAAATAAGAAGGGATATAAATGAGATAAAATCAAATAAGGGGGAATCTTAGCAACGGATTATCTTGGGTTGCGTCGAGGCCTAGTCAGTCATCGGCGCAGAAATATTCTATTCCTACGCCATAGACGTGCTATAGGGGCCAGGTATGTTTAGGCCCCCTGCTTTCCTTCGTAAGAGAAGCTACCCCCCGTTTTCACTGTTTATAAGGTAGCCTTAACGCTTCGCCTTCCTCTCAGGCACGGGGCGGGGAGGCAATACCCAAAGGCCCATTAAGAGGAGGAAAGGCACGTCTAGGGTGAGATACCTCTCAGCTTGTCAGACTCGCAGTGTTTCCCTAATTGGTCGCTTGCCCTAGATAGAACGGACCAAGTTAATGACAATCCATCTAGTGTCTACTCTATTCTAAGGCTTCGCATTAGTTATAACCAAAGAAATGGTTGTAATCACCTAGGTCAAGTTATTAGTTAGCTAGGCTCCTAACTTGCCCTAGACGAATTAACAATGAAAAGACAAACAATCAAATAGGACAATAAGAATATCTGAAGAACGATTTGGCCTCTTGACTACTCCTTAGCAACCCTTAAAATACCCTTGCTAAGCGGATGTGCTTAGCCACTCATGCTAATAGATAAATAAAAATATATCTAAAAAGGATAAAAGATAAAGATGCAATAAAGGAAATAAAAGCTTAATAAATACCGGCCGGAGCTAAAAGCTCTGGTTTCAAGAAGAGTTGATGGTTGGCGGCTGCTCCAGCAAAAGGGAGGAATAAATCCCAAAGAAAAACTAAAAAGGAAAATGTAAGAGGCGGCTCCCAAAAGGGAAAATATGATATGCCCCCTAAAAACCCTAAAACTAAGGCTTAAATACCCTCTTGCCCACAAGAGGACAAAATCCAGCTAAGAGGGAGTACAAAGGAGCGTGTCCTTAAGAGAATATTCTAGAATATGCTAGGAGGAATCTGCATGGAATCCCGTGCGGATCTTTTGAGAATCTTTCTATTTGGTGTCTTCTAGGGCAAGACGACTTGATCAGCAGCTAGGGCAAGACGCAGAATTTGACAGCGAGGGAATATTCTAGAAGCGCATGGAATCTTTTGGGAGCTAGCAAGGTGGACACGTGGAAGCACAGCAACGAATCTTTGACCAAGAAATATTTCCCAGGGCTCGACAAAAATAGTGGCTCGACGGCGAAATGGATGTCTTGGCCTCGCTGCTTTGAGATTCGCAGAACTCCACCCAAAAATGATGGAAATAAGGGCAAATCACAAAACTGAAAACAGCCCCAAGTCAGAACACACGGTATCAACCTCTGCACAAGAATAAACACATCACTCAACACTCTGCACCAAATCAAATACAACTCTCCCTAGACATGCATCTGCACCAAACCAGTTGGATAACAACCCTAAAGGTAAGGCTTTCCCAATCTAGGCATATTCACCAACAATCCTCACATAGATAAGTATTTACGCTCACACTCACAAAGAAGGTTAGGTGTTTAATCACTCAAGATGCAAATAACACAGCACAAAATATAGTTTTCATATCAATCCGAGTACGTAGTACACATGCGAAGGAAATCTAGCAATCAGAAAGTACTTTGCATTTTAAAGAGAGGATAAGGTATGAGTTGGGTAGAAAGAAAAGAAGGAATGGAGAATGGAAAAGAAGGAAGAAAAAGAAAGAAGAGAGAAGAAAAGGAAAGGAAAAGAAAAGACAAGAAAAGAAGAAGGACGAAGAGAACAAATTTGGAGTTGAGGGATTCCTTGGCTGGAAAAAGGAGAGGTCGGTGAGTGAACACTTGTTGGGTGCGCGACAGCGAGGGCTAGATGATGACTTCCTTTCTTTTCTATGTGGGAGATCCTCTTTTGGGCTAGAGCTGGCAATCCTTACTGCTTTTTGTGCCTGCTTTGCTTTTATTCTCTCTCTTTTTTTCTTTTTTTTTCTTTTTTTAAGATAAAGATGAAGGCATGCATAAATGTTTCTTTTCTTGACTCGCAATTTTACCATGGCTGGGAGCTGCAGCTGTTGGCTCTCTTTGTATATTTCTGCTTTTAGCTTCAAGGCCTAGCTGCCTTTACTTCCCCACACTTATTCTTTTGTGCTAGGGATGGGCGCAATAATTTTTTTGTACTGTCTTGCCCTGGCTCTACTTTCAGCATTTAGACTTTGGTTCTTCATCTCCCCCACACTTATCTTTTTCTGCTTCTAGCCCTTGCTGTTTGTTTTGAAAAGTGTTACTCACCTACCAAGGAAATATCAAGGAAATGGCTCAAATGGTTAGAAGAGAAACAGAAAAGGGGAAGGTTAAGTGTCGAGGGTAAGATAGAGAGAAAGCTAAGGGAGAGAAAGAAAAGAAAAAGAAGAAAAATATGCGAAGTCTTTCGTCATCTCGTTGCTTTCCCTTGTCTAATGGTGCCTATACCCAAGGATATCATGCAAATCTAGCTAGCGCCTAGTTAAGCATAACACTCATGAAAAATATGGCATGGAAGCTCAAAGTGCTCACAATGTGCTTTTTTTTTTTTTTGCGACTATTAGTGTCTAGGCCTAGACTGGTCATAAGTGCAAGCAGGAAAAGTTGTGTTTGTCCAGGCATAGATGCAACGAATGATAGTTTTTTCTGTGCACAAAAGGTGAAAAGTGTGTGCTCAAACAAGGGGGTTTTAAAATAGGGCAGTGCAAGCTTAGCAAAAGGGTATTTATAGAAAATCAATCCTAAAAAGTTCTAAAAATTTTGAAAAATTGCCCAAATTAAACACAAACACAAAAGTGTCCCTCCCCACACTTAGGCAACGCATTGCCCTCAATGCGAAGAAGGGACTCACATAAAGGCAAATGAGAAGAAACATAAAAACCGAAAAGGAAAAGGTAACTTACACAAGGGGATGTTAACTTGCACTTTGGTAAACATTTCAAAAATCTCATGGTCCTCATTATCCTTTTTAGACTTGACTAGTTGTTGAGGGATAGGTGGCTCAAGGATCTTATGGATGTACTCTTGAGTGAACTCTTGTGGCTTCTTTGTCTTGCTCTTTTCTAGCTTGGGCTCGGGCTCAAGCTCGGCGGTTTGTTCGACGTCGAGGCCTAGATATGCATGCTCAGGTATTTCAACGTCTAGGCCTATATGCGAATATACACGCGAGGGCAGTTAAGTGCCGCTGAGGAGTGTCATGGCATATACATTGTGATTCGGGTTGGCCTCTGTTTGCCCAGGAAGTCTGCCTTGGTTCTTCAATTCTTTCATCTCGGCAGCCATGATACTCATTTGCTTCTGCAAATCCGCGATGATTTTCCTGTCATTAGTTGCTTCATCAACTGGTGGAGCGATGAAAGTCTTACTCTAAGGGGGCTGATATTGGTACTGCTGGTTGTGGTGATATGTAGGCCTTGGCATAAAATTCTGCATATTGAAAGGTGGTAGAGATGGATTCCCATATTGATGTTGCTGTAATGGCTGACTAGGGCTAGACGATTGGGGGTTGTGTGACCGACTAAAATTGGGGTGCTTCTAGCCCTGATTGTAGTTCTGACCATACGGGACATTGTATCCTCCCACAACATTGACTTGAATCTCATCAGGAATATAGGGACAGGGGTCTGTGGCATGATCTACAAAATTACAAATCTGACAGGGCTTGCCCTGGACAGGTTGTCCTACGACCTTATTTTGTAGCATGCTCGTGATGGTTGTTAACTGGTTTTCCATAGCAGCAACGCAGACATCTTGAGTGTGATTTGTCACTTTGTCGGATGCACTAATGGTCTTGACCATAAGCTCAATGATAGCTTTGGAGGCAGCTGGGGTAAGGGCACAAAGGGAACCACCGGTTGTGGCATCCAACAAGGCCTTGCCTGTTGGCTTCAAACCTTCATAGAAATACTGAATGAGGGCATGATCGGTCAGTTTGTGCAGGGACACAAGGCCTGCATATTTTTGAAGTGCTCATGGTATTGCCCTAGACTCTCGTCATCTTTCTGGACAATGGAGACTAGCTGCTTGCGGGTGACACTTATCGTAGATGCTGGATAGTACTTATCGGTGAAAGCTTTTGACATATCGGCCCCAGAAGCAATAGATATAGGAGGAAGGTCATAGAACCAATCCTTGGCAGCTTCTTTCAAAGACCACATAAAATCTCGTAGCTTGGCCTGGTCGATATTGACATTAGTAGGCTTCATGGCCTCGCAGACTAAGTGAAGGTGCTGCAGATGGCGATGAGGATTCTCTTTAGGTAGTCCGTGGAAAGAAGGGAGATGATGTATAATGGAGGACTTGAGTGTCCAGTCGTGAGGGACAGCGGGCGAGATAATGCAACTACTAGGTGCCTCAGGAGCAGCATTGAGGTCATCAATGGTCTGATCGTTCGGTGGAGGTGGATCTTCCATAATGGCTATCTCGGGGTAGACGAATCCTGCGTCGTCAAGGTCTTGATAGAGGTAGGCTAGGTCTGGTGAAAGAGATTACCGAGATTATCCAGATCAGAGAGATTTCTATCGAGGGCAGGAGGGGAAACTTCTCTATGGTGAATAGATGGTCATTTAGCCTATCTTCGGAGTTCCCTTTCTGTTCTAGTAAGCTCGTGATCAAGGGGAAGTAGGTCTGGTGCAGATCTCCTGGTCATACAAATAAAAGAAAGAAATCAGTTCCATTCAATCCCCGGCAACGACGCCAAAATTTGACTCGCCGTAAAACAGGTCAAAAATAATATTAAAACTTGAGGCCTAGATACACAAATTAATTTGCATACATTGGTAACAGAGTCGAACCACAGAGATTGAAAGTCGACAACTTGCCCTAGATGTATGACAAAGATAAATGCAACCAAAAAGTAACTCAAATGGGGGTTTATTGGTTAAGCTAGTTAACCGAGAGAGATCGAGGGCAGGACAGCTAACAAGGGCAGAAATAATAAAATTAACAGAAATAACAATCATAAACAAAATAAGCGGGGATATAAATGAGATAAAATCAGATGAGGGGAAATCTTAGCAATGGATTATCTTGGGTTGCGTCGAGGCCTAGTCAGTCATCGACGCAGAAATATTCTATTCCTATGCCACAGACGTGCTATAGGGGTCAGGTACGTTTAGGCTCCTTGCTTTCCTTCGTAAGAGAAGTTACCCCCCGTTTTCACTGTTTATAAGGCAACCTTGACGCTTCGCCATCCTCCCAGGCACGAGGTGGGGAGGCAATACTCAAAGGCCCATTAAGAGGAGGAAAGACACGTCTAGGGCGAGATACTTCTCAGCTTGTTAGACTTACGGTACTGCCCTAATTGATCACTTGCCCTAGACAGAACGGACCAAGCTAATGACAATCCATCTAGTGTGTACTCTATTCTAAGGCTTCGCGTTTGTTATAACCAAAGAAATGACTGTAATCACCTAGGTCAAGTTATTAGTTAGCTAGGCTCCTAACTTGCCCTAGACGAATTAACAATGAAATGGAAAACAATCAAATATGACAATAAGAATATATGAAGAATAATTTGGCCTCTTGACTACTCCTTAGAAACCCTTAAAATGCCCTTGCTAAGCGGATGAGCTTAGCCGCTCATGCTAATAGATAAATAAAAATAGATCTAAAAAGGATAAAAGATAAAGATGCAATAAAGGAAATAAAAGCTTAATAAATATCGGTCGGAGCTAAAAGCTCCGGTTTGAAGAAGAGTTGATGGCTGGCGGCTGCTCTAGCAAAAGGGAGGAACAAATCCCAAAGAAAAACTAAAAAGGAAAATGTAAGAGACGACTCCTTAAAGGGAAAAGATGAGATGCCCCCTAAAAACCCTAAAACTAAGGCTTAAATACCCTTTTGGCCACAAGAGGACAAAATCCAGCTAAGAGGGAGTACAAAGGAGCGTGTCCTTAAGAGAATATTTTGGAATATGCTAGGAGGAATCTGCATGGAATCCCATTCGGATCTTTTGGGAATCTTTCTCTTTGGTGTCTTCTAGGGCAAGACGACTTGATCAGCAGCTAGGGCAAGGCGCGAAATTTGGCAGCAAGGGAATATTCTAGAAGCGCATGGAATCTTCTGGAAGCCAGCAAGGTGGACACGTGGAAGCTCAACAACGAAGCTTTGACCAGGAAATATTGCTTAGGGCTCGACGGCGAAATGGATGTCTTGGCCTCGCTGCTTTGAGATTTGTGGAATTCCACCCAAAAAGCATATGTTTTCGCATCTTTCTCTCTTTTAGCCCAGAACTGCAAAAATGATGGAAACAAGGGCAAATTAGCAGTATCATGCTAAAATGAAGAGTGAAAATGAAGAGGAAAACATATATAAAACACACGCTATCAGGCATCATTGCTTGCAAGATCTTTGATATTTGGAGCATCGATTTCATGGGTCATTTCCCTAACTCGTTTGGCAATATCTATATCCTTCTTGCCGTAGATTATGTGTCTAAATGGGTTAAGGCCAAGGCGACCAGAACTAATGATTCAAAAGTTATTGCAGCTTTCCTACGCTCTAACAGTTTTAACAGGTTTGGGACACCCCGAGCTCTTATTAGCGACAAGGGCACCCATTTTTGCAATCGTATCGTGGCCAATCTACTCAGTAAATATGGAGTTACCCACCGTATGTCTACGGCCTACCACCCGCAAACCAAAGGCCAGGCCGAGGTGTCCAATCGCGAGATTAAATCTATCCTGGAATAAACAGTCAACCAATCCCGCAAGGACTGAAGATAGATTTCTATCGAGAACCTTTTTCTCTACTGATTTCATATTCATTTTTATTTTGCTTTATTATTGCTTTCATTAGTCGTTAATCAAACAACCTTTAAAACTCTCCCCCCATTGTCACTTATTCGTATGTTGACCTTAGTCATACACAACATTGAGCGTTTACCCCTAGTCACTGAGTTCGACCCTGTACCACTATACACAATTTTATTGTGCATCTGACTACAGGTATGGAGGGTAGTGATACAAGCGTGAGATGGCCATCCCAATGCCACATGGAGCACAAGGCTGTAAAGCCAAGTGATCACGTGCTTGTCGAGGGCACGATCAAATAATTACAACTTATCACCTGCAACAAAAAAGGATTGAAGACAGTGGCAAGAGGTTCAATTCACAGAGAATGGTGAAGACATACACTAGACAAGGCCAGATACAAAGTAAAACAATAAAAGAAATAATGGGGGGGTTTGGTTGGTTAATCTAGTTAACCAAGATATGTCGAGGGCAAGACAAAACAGTTGATGAAAACAGGAATAATATTAAAGATAGGAAGACGGAATAATAAATAAATGTGTAAAATCATAAGAGAGAGAATCTTAGCAAAGGTATCATCTCGGGTTGTGTCGAGAGCAAGACAATCATCAGTGCAGAAATATTCTATTCTTATGATATAGACTTGCTATGGGGACCAGGTACGTTTAGGCCTCCTACTTTCCTCGTAAGAGAAGCTACCTCCCGTTTTCACATATGAGGCAGCCTTGACACTACGACATCCTCCCAAGCACGAAGCGGGGAGGCAATACTCACAGCGCCCATGAAGAGAAGGAAAGACACATCTAGGGGTAGATGCCTCTCAGTTTGTCAGGCTCGCAACACCACTCTAATCACTCACTTGCCCTAGACTTCGGACCAAGCTAATGACAATCTGTCTAGTGTCTACTCTATTCTAAGGATTCGTGTTAGTTATAACCAAAGAAATGACAGTAATCATCTAGGTCTAGTTATTAGCTAGTCAGACTTCTAACTTGCCCTAGACGAATTGACAAGAAACTGGTAACCAAGCAAATACAACAATAAGAATATATGAAGAACGATTTAGCCTCTTGACTACCTCTATGCAACCCTTAAAATACCTCTGCTAAGAAGGGAGAATCTAGCTACTCATGCCACAAAACAAATAAATAAAATAATAAAAGAAAGATTGCATAAAAGAAGAATAACAAGAAGAAGAAAAACTATTAAATGTTACCGGCCGGAGCAAAACTCCGGTTAATTACAACGGCTGCTACAAAAGGGGGTCTCAGCCACCACCCAAAAGGGGGAGGAGAGAAAAAGAGGCGGCTCCCCAAAGAAGAAAGTAGAAAATATTTACAACGTGTCCCAAAACCCTAAAAACTAAAGGCTTAAATACCCTCTTGCCCACAAGAGGACAAAATCCAGCTAAGAGGGAGTACAAATGAGAATATTCTGGAATATGCTAGGAGGTATCTGCATGGAATCCCGTGCGGATCTTTTAGGAATCTTTCTCTTTGGTCGTCGAGGCCTAGACGAAAACTTCTAAGGCAAGACAAGTTGATCAGCAGCTAGGGCAAGACGCAGAATTTGGCAGCGAGGGAATATTCTAGAAGCGCATAGAATCTTCTAGAAGCCAACAAGCTGGACACGTGGAAGCACAACAACCAAGCTTTGACCAGGAAATATTGCCCAGGGCTCGATGGAAATAGCAAGGGCTCGACGGCGAAATGGGTGTCTTGGCCTCGCTGCTTTGAGATTCGCAAAATTCCATCAAAAAAGTATAGGTTTTCGCATATTCCTCTCTTTTAGCCTAGATCTGCAATAAAGATGGAAACAAGGGCAAATCAGCAATATCACGCTAGGAATAAGGATAATAATGAAGAGAAAAACATGCATAAAACACACGCTATCACCAAGGTCCATGCATCGGCCACAAGGTAGCCTTGGCCACGAGCCAATATTGGCCACAAGAAGCGCACCACACTTGACGAGATGTTGGTCTAGCAATGCGCTTGCTTGCTTATGCGCTAACTTGACGAGATATTGACCACAAGAAGCACACCACACTTGACGAGATATTGGGCACAGGCCACGTTTGCCTGCTTATGCGCTAACTTGACTTGCACTGGCCTGCACAGGCTCGGGCCTGGCCGAGAGCCAGCCTTATCTATGGGCAACAAGCAGCCCTATGCGGAGCCACACTTTCACATGTGTTAGTCCCATTAAGCTCATCACTAAGCCACAAGGTCCCCATAACACACATGGCTGGCCAAGTCACTTGAGGGGGACTTTTGGAAGACTATTGTAATAGCTAGCTAGTATAAATACTAAGAGATAACACTTTAGGTTTCAAGCTTTGTTGAATTGAAAGGTTTTGAGTTTTATCTCCTCTTCACCAAAGCTACTAGATCCTTGGCTCAATCTAGGTCGGGCAAGCCTAAATGATGACTATGTAAAAAGTAGAACTTTCATTTTTTTCTCTTCTTCCAACTAGGTTACTTAAGATTTATTCTTAAGAGGGTTAGGGTTAGAAGTGAGATCCTTGTAGTACTTATAGCTAGGTTATTCAAGCTTGTATTTGAAAGGGTTGGATAAGATTACAAGTTCAATATATTATAATTTTCGCTTCTTGTTCATATTTGTAACTACTGTGTGTGTTTGTGTTCTTGCTCCTTGATTGTAAATACGCCCTCATCATGGGAACTAGATCCATCTCTCAAGTCAAGGTTTCGGCCATCTAAGCCCTTAAGCTCCTCCATATTCAAGCTTCCACACTTAGATGCTTTAATCTATCTAAACTGAGCTAAAGTTAAGCAACATTATTTGGTAGCAGAGCGCTTTGAGGGGGAGCTTAAGGGTAGCTGGACCAACATGACATGGGTAGAACTCAAGCAATTATGGATCAAGCTAATGAAGCAGACACAAAGGCTTTTAATAAGGAGCATTTTGAGGGGGGCTAGCTAATGTTAGGGCATGATGTTGTTGAGATAGTTTATTCTCAAGAGTAGATTCAATCTCAATTGTCAGAATAATCTCTTGGAATAGTAGAGGGTTGTTGTAGCTGGCGAAACGTAAATGTTTTGAAGAAGCATTAGTAAGGAAAAACTTTGTTTGGTGTTTTTGTAGGAAACTAAACGGGTTCCAGTTGATGATTTCTTTATTAATTAGTTTCGATATGGTGTAGTAGCGAGGTAAAGTGGAGTTTTGTTCTAGCAGGCAGTTGTCACTGGATGAGAATTTCGTAGCGATTTCCCCATGTGATACTTAACTTGCTAGCCCCTTTGCTTGTTCCTTGGCCCGTCGCCGAGCTACATGCATGCGCCCCTAGTATGTTAGGACCGAGAGTGACACAACACTAGGAGAGATGAGGAGGCTTGATTGCGATGTGGGACTCTAATTATTTTGAGGTTGGTTGAGTAGATAGTTGGGATATATATATATATATATATATATATATATATATATATATATATATATATACCAATCACAACAATAAATAAAAGTGAGTTTCGACTATATCTCTAAGTACAATGAAATTGAAACATTAATTTCAAATTAATTTAAGTATTTTTTAACAATTAGAATTTATGCTAAACGTCTTTTTGACATCAATATATAATTGATTAGAATTATGACCTAATTCACATTGATGAGAAATGGTTTTACATAATAAAGAAAAAAGAAACCTACTATCTACTACCAGGCGAAGTTCAACCTTTAAGGACTAATAAAAGCAAGAATGTTATTCCTAAGGTAATGTTTTTGGCAGCAGTGGCAAGGCTTATGTATAATTCTTATGGAAGTGTTTAGTTTGATGGGAAAATTGGATGTTTTCCATTGGTGACATTTGAACCAACAAAGAGAACAAGTTGTAATAAAGGTGCAGGCAAAATGGAGATAAAGCCAATAACGTCAATAACTCGAGATGTCATTAGAGATTACATGATTGATTTCATTATTCCAGCTAATAACTTGTTACCTAAGAGACTGCTCACGAGACATGAATGTAGAGTAGGTCTTGACACCGAGGTACCTGCAAAGCGTCGGGGGTTGTCCCAGCGTAGAAACTCCGACGATCAAGTTAGTTGAGAGAAAATATGTGTATAATGGTGGCTAGGGTTTAGTATTGCATGCATACCTTAGATACATATGTGTTGTATTTATAATAAAGATCAAATCCCTTAATTTGAGGAAAGATAATCCCTACCATAAATATAAGAGTCCTATATAAGTAGGAGAATAGCTACCTCATTAATTGTTCCCATAATGGCGGAGAGATAAAAATATTTTCCTTAATAAATGAGTAAATCATTCGATAATGTGACATAAAACGTCCTGTGTTGCAATGTACGTTCCACTCAAAGTCGTTCTCTTTATTAAGATCTTAACCTAGCGAGATGATATACTTTAAGAATGGAACTATCGGAGGCAAATGACTTGATCGTTCTAAAAAAGGTTATCACCGGTAATTAAGCGAAAATGGCTAAGAGATTCTATTTTTTCCCCAATTTACATTCAACAGGACAATGTCACGACTCACATTCCTCGTGATGATCCTGCCTTTAGAAAAGTTATCATGGAAAGTGGATTAAATCTTCAAATGAGGTTCCAACCTTCAAACTCTCCCGATCTTAATGTTCTGGACTTGGGTTTCTTCGCATCAATCCAATCACTTCAGTGGGAAAAGGTTTCTAAAATCAGTTGTTCAGTTAGAGGATGCAGTGCACAAAGCATTTGATGAGTTCAGTGCTTCTAACTCCAATCGTATTTTTCTCACCTTGTAGTCTTGTATGATTGAGATTTTAAAAATTAAAGGAGGGATTAATTACTCCCTCCGTCCCCAAAAGGATGACGTTTTAGCTTTTGCTTTTACTGTTTCGGCACGTATCTTAAAACGGCCGGCAGACTCACTATTTGAAATAATTTTGCCCCTAATTTTTTCTGGGAAGTACGTTAAGGATTAACGTATGTTCAAAAAAAAATCGGATTTTTTGGGTGTCAAATAGTGCCTCATCAGGCCTCCTCGATATGCGTTCCCTACTGAATATTGGGATGCGAGGAAGTCATCCTTTTGGGGACGGAGGGAGTACAATATTAAGCATTTGCGTAAAGCGGTACCGGAAAGAATTGGTTAGCTTCCTTCTCAATTGTCTTGTGACTATTAAGTGATATAGAAAGCCAAAGCATATCTAAATGGAAATTAGTGAGTGGGGAAATGCTCCTCCGTACTTTGCTGTTTTTTTTACTTGTAATGGAATTTTCATGTCTTTGTGTATCTTCACTAAGGTAGTATAAATTGCAATTCCAGAATTTGCATATTTCAGGTTTTGCGCATAACAAGGTTTACTAGTTTCTGGTTTTTCGAGACACCAGAGCAGACCTTTTTCTACCAGACAGGTATCAAGCTACACCATCTATGAGTCTAAGACAGAAAAATGAGATAAAGAAGCCCAAAAATGCAGAATATGGAATGTGCTTCTTTAGATCAAATCAACAAGACCAGTCATCAAGCTAATTGAAATTAGAATGCCAAAAACCACAAAATCAGCATGTTCACTTTTCTGCCTTGCTTTGTACAAAATGGATGGATAATGTCCACTTGTTATGGTGATTACATCACTATCCCATTTTGCAAGCACTTGGTGAACAAACCTTATTTTTATTCATGAGAAAGATTATGCCACTTTTTTTAATCGCCAAGCATGCAAAATTTCAGCAAGAAAATGGATCAATACACCACATTATGCACACTTTCTAATGCATGGTTTTACATATGTAAATAATAATTGCAAGACAAATGTATTGATGCACAAAACCAAAAGTTTTATTGATCACCAAATTCATGCCTACAAGCACATTTTCTCGAGCTTGAAATCTTGACAGGAAAAAAGCCCACTCTCATGTCTTATTGTATTCTTGTTGTGTTAGCCAATTCGATGTGCTGTTAAAACAAGCATTTTGTCCGATCTTGTGATTGTCAATCCCTTTAAGAACACAGCACCAGCTTGACAATATCACAATAGCTTTCTTATAGCTGCCCGTACAACACCTACTAAAAAAAGTTCCCAGAACAACATTTTCTATTTGTAGTACTCTGCCATAAATAGAACAACACCATGGAGACAAACTATCTGGCCAGTTTTTAAAATCAATAAGACTAGAAGATAGACAATTAAAACTATTCATTAAGTAGAAAATAAAACATAATTTCAATCGAGTCAAACTACTCTTTTCAATTTAAAATTGAACATTACAAATACCATTGATTCCATCCTACAACAAGCCTGAATGATATATTTTGAGCAACTCAATGTCATTTCCATAGTGTTCATAGGGATGCTGGTTGAGGTCCCAGTTAAACGGAGGGCATGGAAGTTTCATCGCATCTTAAAGTTCCACATAGTTGCTTTCATCTGGGAGTTTGTACAAGTCCCAATCAAAGACTTCTTTACATATGCTTCATCGATTAGTGAATCAGGATGAATTTCTTCAAACTTGGCAGAAGACTCAACACAGAGGAATCATCACAGTTGTCTTCATCAGCATAGGTATCTTCCACAATCAATTCCTGATTAGAATCAGGAACAAACTCCATCACTTCTGAGTCTTCAATGACAAAATTGTCAATTGAATATGGAGCAACCTGCATCACAACTTCTTGGCTGTCCATTTTCTGCACAGTTTTGCAGCAATTTCTTGTTTTCTTTGGTGACGGTTCTGTTGAACACTGACATGATTTCTACGCCAGACTAGTTAAATAGAATTCTGATTTCTAATTTTTTTGAATCAATCTGCGAAATTATTGTATTCCCTCCATAAATTTTCAATTGCACCAAAAGGATAGGAAGAGAAAATGAGTTGTTTATGTGGTTATTGGAAACGTAAAGTGTGTAATTAATGTGTAAACCATGCGCTAACAATTTTCAACAAAGCAATAACTTCAGATTAGGGATAATTATGTAAAAGAATCCAACTACCTTGTTGGAAACCTAAATACGACTACCATTTCACACGTTTTAGTTGTGCCAAATACAACTACTAAAAAATTTGAGAAAGAGTATTTGTTTTTATATTTTCAACAATTACAATAATTTTTTCTATCTTTTTCACTACTTTCAGATAAAAATAATTACTATTTTTGATATCTGAATTAAATTTTAAATCAATTATAAAATTCAATTAAAATCTTTGGCTAATATAATATAATTAATTAAAAATCTACGTGTTTTCAACAACAAAGATTATCCATTAGTGACAGTTGCATTCATAGTCCTACTAATATGCTCAAATCTATATTTTTTAAAAGGGAAAATACACCCTAGGGTTTTCAATATTTTATAAAAGATTCAATTGGGTCCTTAATGTATTTTGAGGTTCAATAAAATTCCTAACGTTTATGTATAAGGTTCAATTGGGTTCTTCAGTGACAAAAAATTTATGTGACAAAATATTCCATTAATATATACTTTTTAATATTTTTGGTCAAAAAAATTATTTATTTTTTCCAACATTTTTCTTTTTATCTTTTCCCTTTCTTTTTAATATTTTGATAATAATAAGTTAATTTTGGTAATAATAACCATAATAAATTATTTATTTATTAATTGTTTTATTTTTATATTATTATCCTAATTAAGTTAGTGAAATCAATAGATTGTTTGGCAATAATTACATTTTAAATTGTTTGCTACTGTTTTTCAAAATTTTCCCAATTTTTCTCATAAAAACTTTTTTTATATTAATATTTTGGGTCCATTTATTAGATAATATTAATAAAAAAATTTAATATTTAATCCTTGAGATGATTGCTACAATATTTAATCTCATAACATAAATTAACTAGTGTTGCTACTCGATTTTTAACTTTTAATTTTTCATCATCAAATATTTTTCTCATTTCAAGCATCAATTTTCTTAAAATCATAAGTCGGTTTATTTTCATCTAACTGATATTTATTTTTACGCCTCGTATTATTTAAATTTTATTTCACCACTTGTTCGCATTTTTATCACTTTTCCAGTTCGAACTCGTATCAGTTCCGAGTAAAATTCTGGAAACCAAGGGTCGAACAATTTCTCTCATTAGTTACTTATTTTCTATTATTTTTCTAACTCGCGCTATCTCTTGGCGCTTCGTTCAAATTTTTATTTTAGCATTTTTCATGTTCAAACTTTTATCATTTAGAAATGAATTTTTATCCAGCGATACGGCGAACTTTTCGTCACTTACTGTATGCTAATCATTGCAGCTTATTTTATTATACGTTTTAACATTTTTGGTTCGAGATTATATTCATTTTCTCGCAAAATTGCTCGTACCGTCGCCTGAATAATTAAATAATAATCAAACTTTTCATCTCTACCATTGATCTAGTTGACTTTTGAAAGTCAACCAAGATCAATGGCCCTCCAATTTTCCACGTAGGCATGCATGTTTTCTATTTGGTTCATGCACGAACCCATTTCGCCTCCTTTCTCCTCGTCTCTTCGCCTCGATCGTTGTCCCTAGGCTACCTACGGCTACGAAACCTCAACCACACAACTATTGCCGCACTGCTCCTCCCTTGCTCCCCAAGTTTGTCACGACCACGCGCGGCCACCGAGCCAAAAAATCACTCGCGAGCACGCCTATAGCTAGCTCCCTCCCTCGTTTTGCCCTGCCAATTCACGAACAAGCTCTCCCTCTCTAGCATTGCTCTCTATCACGAGCAACTGCCTACTTCAACCATTTGGTTGAAGTTACTCAAGTTCAAAAATTTTCTTCTTTTCAAGCGTTTTACGCGATTCTTTCAAAAATATTCTTTGTTCGTGTTTTCAATGATAAAAGGCCGTTTTGATTTCAAATAAAATATTTCTAATCTCTAGAATAATTACAATGTTTTAATTCGTTCAATCGCTGGCCAATTCGGGCCAATTTTGAGTTTTTATTTAATTAGTTTAATTCTCGTTTTTAATTATTTGGGCACTGTTTTGATCAAATCTTTCTGCTGTAATTGCTCTATTAAATTTCTGTCAAGGTGCCGTAAAGAAATTCAGGTTTCGTCGCCGGGGACTCAAGGACAGAGACGATGAACAGGGAGCAACGACTCCCTGTTTTTAAATTTTACTTGGGCCACGCCAGGCCCAAGCAAAGGAAAGCGCGCCTCGCGCGCGCGAGGCTGGAGAGAGGGAAAGCTGGGCCTTCGGCCCAGCGCATGGAGTAGAGCAGCCAGGCTGCTTCAGCCCACCAGCCCATCAGCTGGGCTGGGCTAGGCTTGGACAGCTATAGGCTGGGCCCACTTGCGGCCTAGTGGGCCTAGCCCAATTTTTCGTCCCATCATTTTTTTTATTTTTACTTTTACTCATACTGTTTATTTATTTTCGTGCATTTGTACTGTTTATTTATTTTCATGCATTTGTACTGTTTATTTATTTCCGCACCTATACTGTTTATTTAATTTTTCGTATGCTTGTACTGTTTATTTAATTTTCGTATGCCTGTACTGTTTATTTAATTTTCCGTACGCTTTTACTGTTTATTTATTTTTTCGTATACTTATTATTATTCTCGTATGCTTGCATGTTTAATTATTGTTGCATGTTTAATTATTCTGCTTACGCATAATCGTCAAAAAATAATTATATCACTTGCGTGCGATAATTTTGATTTTGATCATTCGTATGCTCACACTATTTAATTATTTTCGCATGTTGTCGAATGCTTAAATAAATTATTCCACCCATATTTAATCGCTAAAATTAATTATCTCACTCGCAATAAATATTTATCTATTTTTCAATTATCATTTTCTCAAACTAATAATCTTGACTTTGTAGGGCAAATCAATCGATGCCCTTTATAAGTACGCCTCATATTCTCAATCCAAATGGGTAAAAACCGCCCATACCCTTCTCAAGTAAACATTTCTTTCCCTTTTATTATTCAAGCTTTTTCGCATATATAATCGTATGCATAAATATTTAGAATTGTTAAAATTTAATCAATTGGCCATGATCACTAAATTAGAAACTTTTAATTTCCAAACACAATTAAACACCTCTTCATCCGGTAACCTTTTTAGGATGCGACTCGGGTGCCTAACACCTTCCCGAGTCCATAACACGATCCCGAACTGCTGTTCTCGGGTTCAGACCCATTTTGCCTTAGCTTTTTTATTTTTATGCCATGACTTTAGGTTCCCTAAACCTAGAAACAAATTAGAGTGGCGACTTCATTGCATTATGTGAGATGAGTTCGATTTTGTCTCACATCTCATCCCAAACCTGCGTAGCATTAGGAAAATCCAAAAGGGGGTGCGACAGTTTGGGGACTTCACTGGGGACTAATAGGGTCGAAGCCGAATTTTTTTTTGTGGTGTTTGTTTTTTATTGTATTTATTTGCTTCGATAAAGTGCTTAATTTTTCTCGTATGATTTCTTTTGTACATAATTGATATGATAAACTTTTGTATTATCACATGATTTTTTTTATGCATGATTATTGATTTTATTTGTTAATAAATTACTCACCTGATTCATTGTTATTTGCTTTGATAAACTGTCATCGCATATGCATATCCACGCATAATCCCTATTGTCGGGCATTTCTAAATAGGATTAGGTCGGTAGTAGTGAAGTCCTAGGGCTAACGCCCTGGTAAGCTTTCACGAACCCTCACTCGGACTTGAACCCCTAAATGGGTTGAGCACCCCAGATCCTTTTATGATTCGGTAAACGCTCTCATATCCATTTACTGAGGGACCACTTCTATGGTATCATCCGGGAGCCTTCCAGCCAGAATAGAAATAGTTGGTGTCACCCCCGCATATGCATCATTTTGAAATGCATATATTGTGACTGTGTTTCACCTTTCTCACAACTGATTTCCCGAAATTTTCCACATTTCACAACTAATTTTTAAAAAATCTCATTTACAACTGATTTCTCAAATTCTTCCACATTTTACAACTGATTTCACAATTTTTTCCATATTTATAATTTTTTCGCAAATTTTCTCGGTCTATAAATCTTTCCCGCAGTTTTTCCACATTGGAAATATTTTCTCGCAAAATGGACGCATTGATAAATTTTTCCGTAAATTTGTCACTTGCAAAAAAAAAAAAACAATTTTATGCAATGCCTCCATCTTTGCAAAAAAAAATTTCACAATATCTACAATTTTTTCCGCAACCTTTTGCGTGTACAAATTTCTTCGCGATCCTTCACGCTTTAAAGCTTTTTCCACAATTCTTCCACATGTGAAATTTTTTTCCATGGTTACAACTTTTCAGCAATTTTTCCATGGTTACAAAAAAATTCCACAAAATCTCTCCTTATGTGCGAATCTTTCCACAACTTTTACGTATCTAATTTTTCCGCAAAATTTCCACTTTAATAATTTTTTCCGCAATTTTTCACATGTGTCAATTTTCTTAGCAATTTTTCCATGTGTACAATTTCCTCGCAATTTTCCACGCGCGTGTCAATTTTTTCACAATTTTTCCACGTATGCAATAATTTCCACTATTTTTCCTCGTGTACAATTTCTCCGGGTATGACTTTTCCCGTAATTTTTCACATTAACAAATTTTTCCGAAAAATTTTCCATGTGATTTTTCTGTAATCTTTTCCATGTATGCAAAAAAAAAAAATCCGCAAGTTTTACACATACAAATTCTTTCGCGATTTTTCCATGTTTATAATTTTGTCTCAATTATTTTCGTAATTCTCCATGTTTGCGATTTTTTTATGATGCATACCTTATTGTTGTTATTGTACTTACCCCTCTCTTTCTCTCGCGGCGTGTAGACCTCGGGACGATATTTTGCATAATTAAATCCCTAGTTAAACTTATAATTATTTCCTTCGTTTATTTTTAAGGAAAATGTTGCTCCCAGAAAGCAAACTATTCCTCGCAAGATCCATGCGACTAGAAGGCAAATAGGAAAGATGACAGAGCATGGTAGAATGGAGGAGACATTAAAAGCTAAAATAACTGAGTTACAAAAAAAACAAGTTCGAGTTGTTACGGCAAGGGCTGAACAAGCTGAGAACGGGAACGGGCAACGATTGATTTTTTTTGCTCAGTTTTTACCCCTGGGGGAAGCCATCTGCTTCATCTGCGGTTGTTGTTACTTCCGTCATCTCCCAGTTCATGGTAGCCTTTTTTCCTTAATCCAAATTCCCTTCGTTTTGTCACATCGGACGCCCCGACCTTTGAAGTTGGCATCACCAAACAAGGCGGTACACCCATTGGGCCACCTCTAGCTATGCCCAAGCTCGATCTCAGGCCATTCCACTTGATTCCTAGACCATTAGAAACTCAGCCCCATGGGGGCAATCCGATACAACCACATGTATCCTTCGGGTATCCATCAGTTATTGGTTTTAGCACCAATAAAATAGAGGGGCCAAGTATCGACAAGATGAGTCTGTTAGAGGAGAGAGTGAGGGTTCCCTTCGACTCAACAACTCCTGCAGATATGTGTATGGTATCAGGGATTACCATACCTCGAAAATTTAAGATTCTAGAATTCGAAAAGTGCTCTGGGATCGAGTACCCCAAGGCTCACCTAAAAAAAAAACTACTGCAATAAGATGTCAGAGGTGGTACATAATGAACCATTGTTGATCCGTTTATTCAGGGAGAGTCTGGACAAGCACACCTTGACTGGGTACATGGGGCTGGATAAGATCAAGATCATAACTTGGGGAAGAGAACCGGCGGATCGGTGAAGGTTTATGCTCAGAAATGGAGAGAATTAGCCGTTGGGATCTCTCCTCCTTTGAACGAAAAAACTCGTGTCAATTTTTGCGAGCACTTTGTAAGCTCCTTATTACCTTTGTCTCATCTCCAATTAGTCCAGCAACTTCCCTGACATGGTCTTAGTGGAAGAAAGAGTGGAACAAGGAATCAAATCCGAAAGGACCGATATTTCCACGCCAGAGGAAACACCCAAGGGGTCGTCTATTACGGAGAGAGATGTCAGCTTTGCCGCCCACCGACCAAGTTGCAGGCAACCTTTTTCCATCGCCCCCACCACAACCCACACAATCTAAACCACAAAACTCACCAAAGGACCGTAAGAACCGGGAGCCATTGTCACTTCTTCCCGTTCCTTTGGGGGGAAATTTACAAGCATCTATTGGCAGCGGGGTAAATTATACCCATTCCACAACACCTCAACAAAATGGTACGATCCTAATGCAAGATGCGAGTGCCATGCTGAAACTCAGGACCACACAATAGAAAACTATTTCGCCTTTAAAGGAAAGGTTAATCACTTGCTTAAGAGCGGATGGATCTCTCTAGAAGAGTTAGCCGAAGGACTCTACTCGACCACCAGCTCTTGAATGAACGCTCTCCAGGCCCACGATGGACCCATTCAGCTTATTCCTTTAGCAGAAATATCCCCGATATTTTTGTGTATCAGTCGAGCCTATAACTATAAATGAGGGCGCTTCGTGGGAGGCAACCCACATGTTCTTTTCAAATATCTCTATTTTTTGTCAGTTTTAATTTTTAATTCAGAACTTTGGGATATCCTTCCCTCTAGACTTATTATTAAATTCCCTCTTTATTTCAGGGACAACGAAGCTTGTAAACTGGGGGTCAAGCAGGTGAATGACGACTAGAAAGAGTCAATAATCGAGCATATTTTCACTGGGGGGTAAGACATAGGGATCGGTAATTCGCAACAAGGAGTTCTCTACGTCCATCCTACCCTTGCCTTCGGATCATCGCTGAGGCAGGTGTAGAGGAACACTCCTCCTAACAACTCTTAAATAATTCTCCTCGGAAAAATTTACCATCAAGACATTACTGTCACCAAGTGCCCTTTGCAAACCATTCCTCATCTTGGTGAAGAAACATAATAGTGATGGATGTGTGTCCTTCAGGGACCCCAGTCAACATAATATGTTCTCGTTCCGTGCGATGATGACGTTTACGCCCATCTGTCTCTCGACTGTAAATTCAAAGTTCAACCATGATCAAACATTTCATGTTTTGAATTTGATCATCACAGACAAGATCTCCCCGTGTACAGGCATGATAATTGTATGGTAAAGATCAATCCTCCAATAAATGAGCCAGCAAGCACATGTGTTGATGGGATTGCATTCACTTGTTTTATCCTCCTCCCCGCAAAGAAACGACAGACTAGAGTCCCCAATGACCATCTGAATCTTCAGCTGACCAAGGATCTTCTATCGTCCGTCAAAATTATGATCAACTCATACTTCTTGAACAAATCATCAGCCATCGGCCATCCTCAGCATAAAAGATGTCTCCTCGCCAAGAGCAGTCAAGGAGTGAATCAGGAAAGATTTTAAAATGGTTCTTCATCTGCCACGCTGAGCTGGCCTCTTTGCAAAAATCGATGCATTTTGCAAACAACCAGTCTCAAGGTTCATCGTGAGCTCATATTTCCTTGGCGATCCGACCAAGTCCAAGAGCGATTCAGTTGTTTCTAAGAGTGGATCTACATGAAGAGATCGTGCAGTCAACTGCTAGTAAGTCATCCGATCATCTAGGAGGCGGTCCAAGCCTAGAACACTATTCAAGGACTTAACAACCATCCCTCGAGATATCGTGATTGACTATGGCGAAACCGTTGGAAATATTGGCAGCAATATTATCATCCAATTTTAGCACGGATAATGTCGGATCAGAATCATACGGTCAATCCCTTGCTGATGAACCTGTCCAATCGATAGCTGCTTGTTGCATATATCCAGAGAAGTTCACTTTTCTTCTCAGCCTTTTTAATTTTAGCCATCATACAATCATTCCGCATTCATTCCCACATTGGGAGCAACATTTTAAATTGTTCATAAACTTTTGTGAGTAGTCATGTTCTCACATTTTGTCTATAAAATCAATAAGAGTTTTAACTTTATAAACTGTGAATAAAATTCTTTGAATAAAATCCACACTACCCTCAAATTTTTCAAACCTTCCACAGATAGAGCATGTTCAACATGTTATTGCATCATGGATAACTTGTGCATCCATTTGAAATTGTATGACATGCATGATCTCGTCTGCTTGCTCTTATATCTGGAACATGCCTTAGACGTAAGCAGTTATAAACACATCCCTGTGAGCATTCCGGGCCACCATATGAGCGTAAATGCCAAACTAGGTGCTAGTTGAATTTTCATAATATCCAGGGTACATGCACCATTAGACATGGGATAACTGTAAGATGATAGGGGACTTTGCTCTTTCTCCCATTTTTTATTTTTTCAATAAGAAAATGAGCAGTGTCTGACTGAGATGGCTAACCAGAGGAAGGGTGCACAACGAACTCGGTTTGTGCAAGAAGGGACGCGAAAGCTCTAAGGATTGTTGATGGCCAGCGCTAGAAGAAGGCCGAACAAAAACAAAAGACGAAGGCCTCGACCTTAAACCAAAACTAAAGAAAGCCAACACGAAAACTGTACTTGCCTAGCTTGCTGATGTCTTTTGAGGAAAAAGAAAAAAGAAAAAAAAGAAAAAAAGAAAAAGAAGAAAAGAGAAAAAAAGGGAAAAAAAAGAAAAGAAAAGAAAAGAAAAGAAAAGAAAAATCATCAAAAGTGTTCAAAGAACACAACAAAACAAAAGCAGAAGCAAACGCAAAAAGGGAACCAGGGTCAGCTTTTAAAAAAAAAAAAATTATCAAAAAATCACCCCCATGAAGATTCAAAAACTTGGGCACAGTGCCCTCAAAGCAATCAAGAAGGGACATTCTCAAAGAACTGGAGCGCCTTGACCCTGGAAAGATAAAAAAGAAAAGCATCTCCAGTAAGGATTCAAGAATCTATGCGTTATACCCTCAAAGTGATCGCAGGAATAAGCATCCCTAGCAACAACTGAAGGACTTGTGCACTTTACCCTCGCTGTAGCTAATCAACATGCCCTGTTCATTGAGAAAAATATTCACTTCTTGATACGATCCTGGTTCCTTAGGATGCGTAGCACCAATTTTGATCTTTGTTCAAAGACGGATTTCCTGCGGAAATAGATAACTCGACGAGTACGAGCTTAGACCACTTAGTTAACCTGTGCTAAGAGCCCTAATCGATTTCAAGTCAAGGGTCTTGAATCGAGTTCTTAGGACTAGACTCAACAATGTGAGAATCACACTAAGATAAACGACACAATAATACAATTCCAAGATTTACTTGTATACGACTCAAGTATTGCGGACTCAAGAAGAACAAGGTTCAACCAACTTGAACAAGGGGCGGAGATTGAAGAGATTAACTCAATTTATCAAATAACAGCCAACTTAATAAAGTAGCCAAGTGGTTCCTTATATAGGTTACAAACAAACCCTAATAGTAAACCAAATAGGAATAGAAGTAGGACTTCCAAAATAGGAAGATAACTTAACTAATTAAAACTATCTAATTAACTAATTAAGCTAAAATAATTAAAGTCAACAACTTGAACTTCAGTCAACGCGCGCTTCTGGATACGCGAAACGGGCAGGAGCCGTTTTGAGCAATCGGCACGCGAGACAGATGAGTGAAACGACAATGGCTGAGTGAAACGGTCAAGTGCCGATTTAAGCAAAACGGACAAGAGCCGTTTTGAATGAATCGGACAAGAGCCGTTTTGGTGACAAACGGTCAAGTGCCGTTTCTGGCAGAATCATCTTCGGGCATTGTGAATGTAAGGAGATTCACAACTCTTGGTGTCTTCTCTCTAAGTGCAGCTTCCTCACTTGTCCTCTCACATTCCAGCTCCTTGTGAATGAGAGATGACAAACGGTCTTGAAGCTTTCTAGCTCTGGCTCGAGTCATTGGACCAGCTGGTGGTAACGGTAGTTGGATGCGTGGATTCGCATCATTCCCTCCCCCTTCGGAAGGATTCGCCCTCGAATCCGAATCGGCATCAGCTGAAAGTCCATACTCGTCATCTGCATCAAACAATTCTAAGTCAGAAACATTAAAGGTAGAGCTAACGGCACCATACTCACTCGGCAACGCCAGTTTATAGGCATTGTTGTTGATCTTCTCGACAATCTGGAATGGTCCATCGCCTCTAGGAGATAGCTTGTTGCGGCGTTGGGCAGGAAAGCGCTCCTTGCGCATATGCAACCAAACCCAATCGCCAACCTGGAACGTCACTAGCCGTCGGCCATCGTTCCGTTTCAGCATCAGCTTCTCATTCATGTGCTCAATGTTCTGCTTTGCCTTAGCATGCAATTGCTTGACAAAATCAGCCTTCTGGGCACCATCTAAACTTACAACATCACTCAAAGGTAAAGGAGTTAAATCCAAAACAGTTCTAGGATTAAATCCATACACTAGTTCAAACGGCGAGTAATGAGTAGTAGAATGAACAGCACGGTTGTAAGCAAATTCAATAAACGGTAAATGATCAACCCAAGTAGAAACATGCTTACGAACTAGGGTGCGTAAAAGGGAGCCAAGAGTCCGATTTACCACCTCTGTTTGACCATCCGTTTGTGGGTGATAAGATGTAGAATACAATAACTTAGTACCAAGCTTCTTCCATAAGACACGCCAAAAATGACTAAGAAACTTAGTATCTCTATCACTCACAATCGTCAAAGGAATACCATGCAAACGGACTACTTCACGAAAGAACAAATCAGCAATCTGAGTAGCATCAGAAGTAGTCGAACATGCAATAAAATGGGACATTTTTGAAAACCTGTCCACCACAACAAAAACACTATCCTTACCGTTCTGAGACCTGGGTAGTCCGACGACAAAGTCCATGGACAAATCGGTCCAAGGATGAGAAGGAACAGGTAACGGCATGTATTCTCCATGACCAGCAGATTTAGATTTGGCTCTACGACAAGTCAAACATCTAGCAATAATGCGCACGACATCACGCTTCATGTGAGGCCAATAAAAGTGATCATGTAACACATCCAAAGTTTTAGTCACGCCAAAGTGACCCATTAAGCCACCACTATGGGCTTCATGCACCAGTAATTCACGAAGAGAGCAATGAGGAATACATAAATGTTTGCCTTTAAACAAATAACCCTCATGCTTGTAGAATTTAGAACCAGAAATAGAAACGCCATGCAAATAAATATCACCAAAATCAGAATCGGTAGCATAGAGTTCGATAATGTGCGAAAATCCAAGCAATTTGGCATTTAGAGAAGTAATGAGCACGTACCTTCGAGATAGTGCATCGGCAACAACATTCTCTTTACCTTGCTTGTACTGAATGTGGTAAGGGAAGGCTTCAATGAATTCCATCCAAACGGCATGTCGCCGATTCAGCTTCCCTTGACCCTTTAGGTATTTCAAGCTCAAATGGTCTGTGTGGATGATAAACTCTCTCGGCATCAAGTAGTGTTGCCATGTTTCCAACGCTCTGACAAGAGCATAGAACTCCTTGTCATAGGTAGGATATCGGAGTTGGGCATCCTTGAGCTTTTCACTGAAATAGGCAATCGGTCGTTTCTCTTGCATCAGAACGGCGCCGATTCCTAACCCGCTGGCGTCGCACTCGATCTCAAACGCCTTGCTGAAGTCGGACAATGCTAGCACGGGAGCGGCACAGAGCCGTTCCTTGAGGGTAGCAAACGCCTCCTCCTGTTGTTGCTCCCACCTGAAAACAACATTCTTTTTTGTTAAATCATTCAATGGAACGGCAATGGTGCTAAAATCCTTTACAAAATGCCGATAGAAACTCGCTAATCCATGGAACGATCTCACATCGGTAGCGGCCTTCGGCGTCGGCCATTCCCGTATCGCGCGGATCTTCTCCTCATCCACTTTAACGCCTCCTGCACTGACAATGAAACCAAGAAAACCAACTTGTTCCAATGCAAAAGAACACTTACTAGGTTTAGCATATAATTTCTGCTCACGAAGTGTTAGAAAAACTTCCCTAAGATGTAAAGCATGCTCATCCAATGATTTGCTATAGATTAAGATGTCATCAAAATAAACTACAACAAATTTACCAATTAAGTGCCGAAGTACATGGTTCATTAACCTCATAAAGGTGCTAGGAGCATTAGTCAAGCCAAACGGCATAACCATCCATTCATATAAGCCATACTTAGTTTTAAAAGCAGTTTTCCATTCATCCCCTTCTTTCATACGAATTTGGTGGTAGCCACTCATTAAATCAATTTTAGAAAATACTATACTACCACTTAATTCATCTAACATATCATCCAATCGAGGAATAGGATGGCGATACTTTACAGTGATTTTGTTGACTGCTCGACAATCAACACACATGCGCCAAGATCCGTCCTTCTTTGGGACCAGAATGACTGGAATGGCACATGGAGACAGACTCTCCCGAACGTACCCACGCACAAGCAAATCGTCAACTTGCCGTTGCAGTTCCTTTGTCTCCTCTGGATTGGATAGGTAAGCCGGCCGATGAGGAATTGCCGATCCAGGAACAAAGTCGATCTGATGTTCTATGCCTCGAATCGGAGGTAAGCCAGGTGGCATTTCTTCGGGTAGAACATCTCCAAATTCCTGCAAGAGAGAAGATATACCAATCGGAACGGTATGGTGCCGTTCCGTTTCATTTGAGGTTAAACAATAAGAGCGAAAACGGATAAGAAGTAGAGGGCGGCTTGCGTCAAAACAATTGTTATGAGAAAGCATGGCTCTCCTTACTTCGCTCCCCTTGGCATATACACTCAATTTCTTTTTATTTACCTCTCCTTTTCTCTCAATGCCACTCTCAGCACGCTTACTCTTTTCGTGCGAATGTTTACACTCTCCCTCTGCATGCTTACTGTTTTCATGCGAATGTTTAAGGCTCACACTCTCAGTGTTTCCCTCTATATATTTCACACTCAAACCTTCTTTTTCTCTCGCAAGCTGTTTTGAAATTTCATATTCAGCATGTGACTTAACAAGCCATTGCTGATCCTCAAACACTTCAGCTTGTGTTAACGGTGCCAAGGTGAACTTCTGACCATCCTTAACCAACTTGTAGAGGTTCCTCTTCCCATCATGATTCGCTGCGCGATCAAACTGCCATGGGCGTCCAAGGAGGATATGGCTTGCTTGCATCGGCACAACATCACAGAGAACTTCATCTTGGTATTTGCCGATACGAAACTTAACAAGTACCTGTTTGGTTACCTTAATACCGTTGTCATCCGTCATCCAGTGTAGATGATATGGTTTCGGATGCTTTACCGTTGGCAAGTCCAGCTTATGAACCATCAGCGCACTGGCACAGTTTGTGCAGCTTCCGTTGTCTATGATAATGGAACAGCCCTTGTGATCAATCACCCCGCGGGTGTGGAACAGATTGGTCCGTTGCTCCTCATCACACACTTCTTCTGTGGACTGTACGCTCAGGGTCCGTCGGATTACAAGCAACCGAACATGGTCACCTCTCTGATGGTCAATATCCGAATCGGTCTGACCGTTTCCCTCAGGTTCCGTTTCCTCCTGTTCATCATCCGATTCTTCCTCGCCAGTCGGCCTGATGATGAAAACTCTTTTATTCGGGCATTCTGATTTCTTATGCCCTCGGCCGTTGCACTTGAAACAAATAATTTCCTTAGTGGCTGGCCGATCCACTGGTGGAGTATAAGGTTTGGTAGGTGCCGTTTTAGAAGGAACAACAGCACTGGCAGATCCCTTCAAAACGGCAGGGGCCGTTTTGTCATCCTTATTCCAAGACGTCTTCTTCCAAGGTGTCGACCCAGTAGACTTATAGGAACTCCTAGCTTTCCTATGTTTCTCAATCTTTTGAGCCATATGAAGCATCTCCTCCATAGTGTTATATTGAGTCAGTTCCAATGCATCGGCAACGTCTGTATTCAAACCAACAAGAAATCGAGCCATCGTTACCTCAGTTTCTTCAGTAATCTTCGCTTGAGCCAAAGCAATTTCCATCTCATTAAAGTATGCTCCAACTCCCTTGCTGCCTTGCTTCAAGGTTTGAAGCCGTTGATGAAGCTCACGGTGAAAGTGGGCAGGGACAAACCGTTGTCTCATCGCCTGCTTCATCTCTTCCCAATTAGCAATCGGACCAGCTAAGACAGCTGCCCTTTTCCGATTGAACTGCTCCCACCAATGACTAGCATACCCACAGAATTCGACTGCGGCGATCTGAACCTTTTTACCTTCCGAATAATTGTGACATAAGAAGATAACATCTACTTTCCTTTCCCAAGTTAAGTATGCATCAGGGTCGTCAGCACCCTCAAACGGAGGTATTTTCATTTTGATGCTGTTTAGATTAGCATCCAAACGGTCATCCTCCCGTTCTCTCCTACCATCACGACGGTCTTGTCTCTCCCTCCTCTGTCCATCCCTTGTATTTATCCAGCCTTCTCCCCCATCAGGTTCTCCTTCCCAATCAGAATATGGTAATTGTGGACCACGTCTGGCAAGTCGCCTAGGAGGGACCAAAGCAAGATTAGGCCGACGATTCTCATCACGTGGTCGACGGGCGTTGTCATCTTCTTCGGACAGATCAGACAAACGGCCATCACGTTGGTTATTAGCGGCTATAGGAACTGGATTAATGGTACCTAACGCTTCCACCTTAGCTAGCCTTGCATCGGCAGTTAGCTGCCGCTCATTTGCAGTTAATTGTCGTTCATTCAATGTTCGGAGCTGTTCCGTCATTATGGCTAGTATAGCCGATAGATCGGGTTGTTGTACTCCCTCTTGAGACATCCTTTACCTTTCCTGAAAGTCACAACACCAAAGAAAACATAAAATTGCACTAACCTAGCACTCCCTCACGTGTTTACTCTCGTGTTTAATCACTCTAATAATCTCACAAAATCTCTCAAAATTCCCTGCAATGTTCAAGTGTTAGTGAGACTCAAGAATCCAAAGAAAAAGCTTCCAAGAAGACTCTCAAAGAAAACTAGCACGGAAAAGAATTGTGACACTTGATATTTGAGTAATTGCAAGAACAACCAATCAAACAAATAGCAAGTAGAGTAGAAGGCAATTTCAAGGAATCAAAGAAAGCTCAAATTGACTCGAAAGGACTCAAACAAGTTCAATTTCAGTTATGATTGTAGTACCCAATCGCAGTGCAATTTAATTCCTTGATAAATCTGGTTTTTATGGAGCAAATACTTCTATATATTTTCGTATTTGCAGGATCGGATCCCTTTCTTTTCTTTGGGAAATTTCCCTGTTGTTTTTGTTTTTTTTTTTTTTTTTTGACAGCAAAACACAATTCAGTGTTTTGATCAGAACTTTTTACTCTGAACTCCGAATCGACCGATTCTTTTTGATTCGGAAGCCCAACAGATTCAGCTTTCCAACGAAACCACAATTACTAAAATCGGACTTCAGTCGCTATATATATGAATACAAGTTCGACAACTGAAGTTACTGATACTGAACAGAATTTTCTCTTGTATTTTGTGACCTTCTTGTGGGTAGAAAACGCAAGTAATTTAGCGAATTTCAACACAACAAACTGGAACGAAACACAACCAATTGTATTCAAGTAACTAACCAAGCACAGCAAAGAAATCAGTTTTGAATGGAGTAGAAAGAAATACCGATTTCAACGATGAAAACTTGAAAACAATTAAGATACTTACCAATCTTTGAACGCCTTAAGCTCCGCTACCAACTGATACGATCTTGGTTCCTTAGGATGCGTAGCACCAATTTTGATCTTTGTTCAAAGACGGATTTCCTGCGGAAATAGATAACTCGACGAGTACGAGCTTAGACCACTTAGCTAACCTGTGCTAAGAGCCCTAATCGATTTCAAGTCAAGGGTCTTGAATCGAGTTCTTAGGACTAGACTCAACAATGTGAGAATCACACTAAGATAAACGACACAATAATACAATTCCAAGATTTACTTGTATACGACTCAAGTATTGCGGACTCAAGAAGAACAAGGTTCAACCAACTTGAACAAGGGGCGGAGATTGAAGAGATTAACTCAATTTATCAAATAACAGCCAACTTAATAAAGTAGCCAAGTGGTTCCTTATATAGGTTACAAACAAACCCTAATAGTAAACCAAATAGGAATAGAAGTAGGACTTCCAAAATAGGAAGATAACTTAACTAATTAAAACTGTCTAATTAACTAATTAAGCTAAAATAATTAAAGTCAACAACTTGAACTTCAGTCAACGCGCGCTTCTGGATACGCGAAACGGGCAGGAGCCATTTTGAGCAATCGGCACGCGAGACAGATGAGTGAAACGGCAATGGCTGAGTGAAACGGTCAAGTGCCGATTTAAGCAAAACGGACAAGAGCCGTTTTGAATGAATCGGACAAGAGCCGTTTTGGTGACAAACGGTCAAGTGCCGTTTCTGGCAGAATCATCTTCGAGCATTGTGAATGTAAGGAGATTCACAACTCTTGGTGTCTTCTCTCTAAGTGCAGCTTCCTCACTTGTCCTCTCACATTCCAGCTCCTTGTGAATGAGAGATGACAAACGGTCTTGAAGCTTTCTAGCTCTGGCTCGAGTCATTGGACCAGCTGGTGGTAACGGTAGTTGGATGCGTGGATTCGCATCACTTCTCCCCCCCAGCAAAGTCCTTTCGATTATATGAAGGCCCATGCATGTGCATCTTCATCTGAAGTTTATTCACTCGGATTGACATTGCAAATCTGACTTTGTGCTATGTTTGTTGCATTTTTATGAGTATAAACACAACCTTCTTTCTGAGTGTGAGCGCAAACACCAGTATCCGGTGAGGATTGCTTACGTCTACATGTTGTAGGAAAGTCTTGTCCTTGAGGTTGTTATCTCCTGGGCAAGATGCAGATGCTTTTCTAGGCTTGTATTAAGCATGCTTATATGATAGAAAACTGGATGACATGTTCTCCAGAAATGCATAAGTTTGTTGAACCTTCTCTTGATAGGGAAGTTGTTTTCACCTTGATGAAATATTGAGGGCAAACCTTAGGGTAGTGTGGGAATACTCTCATATACAACATATATGATTTATTCTCATTTATCATTTGCTCTCTTTCTTTTCCATGCTGCTTCATGTTTGTTTCTTTCCTACTCGCAGGGTACAGGAATGGAAAGGAAATCCCGGCAAAGCCGCGCAAAATGGGTCTCGATGAGAAAATCGTCATCTTCCCCTCAAAGCCTCCAATCAAAGCACCAAGCCGTGAATCTGCGGATCAAGCCAAGCAAAGCCTCCAATCAAAGCACCAAGCCGTGAATCCACGTACATGCCAAGCAAAGCCTCCAATCAAAGCACCAAGTCGTGAATCTGCGGATCAAGCCAAGCAAAGCCTCCAATCAAAGCACCAAGCCGTGAATCTGTGGATCAAGCCAAGCAAAGCCTCCAATCAAAGCACCAAGTCGCGAATCTGCGGATCAAGCCAAGCAAAGCCTCCAATCAAAGCACCAGGCCGCGAATCCGTGCACCATCCAAGCAAAGCCTCCAATCAAAGCACCAAGCCGTGAATCTGTGGGTCAAGCCAAGCAAAGCCTCCAATCTCCAACCTCACAATCCATCGTGCAGCGGCACAGTTCCCTCACAACCAACTTCGTACGAATGGAGCACGTTACCACTCCATAATCAATTTTGTGCGGCGGATCACGCTTTCCAACCGTCCCATCGACGCCCGAATGGAGCACGTTACCACTCCACAATCAATATCGTGCGACGATTCACACCCTCATTCACCAATCAAATACCCAATTGAAGGTATGTTATCACTTCACTTCCAGCTCATTCTATGTGGTGACTTGGTCACCCACTTTCACATCCCTTTTTTTAAAATGATGTGAAAGGTCATGTCCCTCCCATCCTGTTTTTCACATTCTGTTTTTTAAATGATGTGAAAGGTCATGTCCCTCACATCTTGTTTTTAAAATGATGTGAAAGGTCATGTCCCTCACATCCTGCTTTTAAATGATGTGAAAGGTCATGTCCCTCACATCCTATATTTAAAATGGTGTAAATGTCATGTCCCTCACATCCTGTCTTTTAAAACGTTGTGGTTGGTCATGTCCTCGCAACATATCTTCAAATATCACCAACATTAGAGCAAAGGTGCGTAGCGACCAAGCAAAGGTACGTTCTAATCTTTGTTTTCTTAGATGAATTTCCTCCTCCCAGAGTGACTTTAGTACATGTCTTTTAAATGATGTGAAAGGTCACGTCCCTCACATCATGTCTTTTTAAACGTTGTGAAGGCCACGTCTCTCACATCATGTCTTTTTAAACGTTGTGAAGGTCACATCCCCACAACTTGTCTTTTAAAAGGTGTGAAAGGTCACGTCCCTCACATCATGTCTTTTTAAACGTTATGAAGGTCACGTCCCCACAACATGTCTTTTTAAATGTTGTAAGCGGTCACGTCCCCACAACATGTCTTTTTACATGTTGTAAGCGGTCACGTCCCCACAACATGTCTTTTTAAATGGTGTGAAAGGTCATGTCCCTCACATCCTGCTTTTAAATGGTGTGAAATGTCATGTACCTCACATCCTGTCTTTTAAAAATATTGTGATTGGTCATGTCCCCACAATATATCTTCAAATATCCTCCACATGCAAGCAAAGGTACGATATAATCAACCAAATATCAGCAACAACCTCCAACGTGCAGTTTCCATTTCAATTTCCACATCGATGTCTCAGGGGGCAACAACGCCCGAGCAAAGCTATATCACCATCATACTCCTCTGAATCAAACAACGTATGGGTTGCGAGTACTACCCTCGCCCTACCTGATTTCTATTTCTGCATCAAACAGCGTATGGACTGCGAGTACTACCCTCGCCCTACCTGATTTTCATTTCTGCATCAACGTCCGTGACTACGACAGCCTCGCCCGGATACCTTTCCATTTCTGCACGAAGGTATGGATTGTGAGTACTACCCTCACCCTACCTGAATTTACATCTCTACATCAGCGTCCGTGACTGCAATAGCCTCGCCCAGATATCTTTACATTTCTGCATCGTCTGTGACTGCGATAGCCTCGCCCGGATATCTTTACCTTTCTGCATCGTCCGTGACTACGATAGCCTTGCCCGGATATCTTTACATTTCTGCATCATTATCCGTGACTGCGATAGCCTCACCCGGATATCTTTACATTTCTGCATCAGCATCCGTGATTGCGATAGCCTCGCCCGGATACCTTTACTTTTCTACAACAGCGTATGGACTGCGAGTACTACTCTCGCCCTACCTGATTTACATTTCTGCAATCATATTATTTTCTCAAAATCAGAGAAGGCCCCCCTTCCTCATTATCAGAGTGACATCTTCCTCATTATCCGAGAGAAGACCATCCGATCTCACTATCCGAGATCATCATCCGTCCTCACTATCAGAGAGACATCCGATCTTATCCGAGATCATCACCATCCTCATTATCTGAGAGAGGATCACGTCCATTCTCACTATCCTCATTACCAGAGAAGACATCCCTCCTCATTATCAGAGAAGGTTAGTTCTTCATTATCCGAAAAGATATTTCTCCTCATTATCCGAGAAGGCCAAGATGTGCCTCAACATCCAGGCAAAGCAACTATCAAAACTTTTCTGCACGAAGGTATGGACTGCGAGTACTACCCTCGCCCTACCTGATTTACAAGTCATCATCTACATTTCACCCCATTATCAAGGAAGTCATCATTTATATTTCTGCCAATTTACTTTTCACCTCATTATCAGAAAAGTTGTCATTTACAGTTCTGCAATTTGCACTTCATCCCATTATCAGGGACAAATCATTTACATTTCTACATCTACTTTTCATCCCATTATCAGGTAAGTCTGCATTTAAATTCTGCATTATTTTCAAAACTATTGCTGGTTCGGTAGCAACCATCTTTACTGCTCATCAAAAATCTCGGCTACACCGGATTTTTGATAAGACAGTAAAGAGGGGGCAACTGTTGCTACCCGATTTTTGACTTTTAATTTTTCATCATCAAATATTTTTCTCATTTCAAGCATCAATTTTCTTAAAATCATAAGTCGGTTTATTTTCGTCCAACTGATATTTATTTTTACGCCACGTGTTATTTAAATTTTATTTCACCACTTGTTCGCATTTTTATCACTTTTCCAGTTCGAACTCGTATCAGTTCCGAGTAAAATTCTCGAAACCAAGCGTCGAACAATTTCTCTCATTAGCTACTTATTTTCTATTATTTTTCTAACTCGCGCTATCTCTTGGCGCTTCGTTCAAATTTTTATTTTAGCATTTTTCATGTTCGAACTTTTATCATTTAGAAATGAATTTTTATCCAGCGATACGACGAACTTTTCGTCACTTACTGTATGCTAATCATTGCAGCTTATTTTATTATACGTTTTAACATTTTATATTCATTTTCTCGCAAAATTGCTCGTACCGTCGTCTTGAACTGAATAATTAAATAATAAATCAAACTTTTCATCTCTACCATTGATCTAGTTGACTTTTGAAAGTCAACCAAGATCAATGGCCCTCCTATTTTCCACGTAGGCATGCATGTTTTCTATTTGGTTCATGCACGAACCCATTTCTCCTCCTTTCTCCTCGTCTCTTCGCCTCGATCGTCGTCCCTAGGCTACCTACGACTACGAGCAACCTCAGCCACACAACTACTGCCGCATTGCTCCTCCCTTGCTCCCCAAGTTTGTCACGACCACGCGTGGCCACCAAGCCAAAAAATCACTCTCGAGCACACCTATAAATAGCTAGCTCCCTCTCTCGTTTTGCCTTGCCAATTCATGAACAAGCTCTCCCTCTCTAGCGTTGCTCTCTATCACGAGAAATTGCCTACTTCAACCATTTGGTTGAAGTTACTCAAGTTCAAAAAATTTCTTCTTCTTTTCAAGCGTTTTACGCGATTCTTTCAAAAATATTCTTTGTTCGTGTTTTCAATGATAAAAGGCCGTTTTGATTTCAAATAAAATCTTTCTAATCTCTAGAATAATTACAATGTTTTAATTCGTTCAATCGCTGGCCAATTCGGGCCAATTTTGAGTTTTTATTTAATTAGTTTAATTCTCGTTTTTAATTATTTGGGCACTGTTTTGATCAAATCTTTCTGCTGTAATTGCTCTTATTAAATTTCTGTCAAGGTGCTGGTCATTTTGATGTAAAGAAACTCAGGTTTCGTCGCCGGCAGTCGGAACCTCGTCGCCGGCGACTCAAGGACAGAGACGCTGAACAGGGAGCAACGACTCCCTATTTTTAAATTTTACTTGGGCCACGCCAGGCCCAAGCAAAGGAAAGCGCGCCTCGCGCGCGCGAGGCTGGAGAGAGGGAAAGCTGGGCCTTCGGCCCAGCGCATGGAGAAGAGCAGCCAGGCTACTTCAGCCCACCAACCCATCAGCTGGGCTGGGTTGGGCTTGGACAACTGCAGGCTGGGCCCACTTGCGGCCCAGGGGCCTAGCCCAATTTTTCGTCCCGTCGTTTTTTTTATTTTTACTTTTATTCATACTGTTTATTTATTTTCGTGCATTTGTACAGTTTATTTATTTCCGCACCTATACTGTTTATTTAATTTTCCGTAGGCTTGTACTGTTTATTTAATTTTCATATGCCTATACTGTTTATTTAATTTTCTGTACACTTGAACTGTTTATTTATTTATTTGTATGCTTATTATTATTCTCGTATGCTTGCATGTTTAATTATTGTTGCATGTTTAATTATTCTGCTTACGCATAATCGTCAAAAAATAATTATATCACTTGCGTGCAATAATTTTGATTTTGATCATTCGTATGCTCACACTATTTAATTGTTTTCGCATGTTGTCGAATGCTTAAATAAATTATTCCACCCATATTTAATCGCTAAAATTAATTATCTCACTCGCAATAAATATTTATCTATTTTTCAATTATCATTTTCTCAAACTAATAATCTTGACTTTGTAAGGCAAATCAATCGATGCCCTTCATAAGTACGCCTCATATTCTCAATCCAAAAGGGTAAAAACCGCCCATACCCTTCTCAAGTAAACATTTCTTTCCCTTTTATTATTCAAGCTTTTTCGCATATATAATCGTATGCATAAATATTTAGAATTGTTAAAATTTAATCAATTGGGCATGATCACTAAATTAGAAACTTTTATTTTCCAAACACAATTAAACACCTCTTCATTCGGTAACCTTTTTAGGATGCGACTCGGGTGCCTAACACCTTCCCGAGTCCATAACACGATCCCGAACCGCTGTTCTCGGGTTCAGACCCATTTTGCCTTAGCTTTTTTATTTTTATGCCATGACTTTAGGTTCCTTAAACCTAGAAACAAATTAGGGTGGCGACTTCATTGCATTATATGAGATGAGTTCGATTTCGTCTCACATCTCATCCTAAACCTGCGTCGCATTAGGAAAATCCAAAAAGGGGGTGCGACAACTAGCAAACAACTTTTAAAAAATTATTAACTAAACAATTATACTATATACTACTTTTTTAGTCTCAAGAACTGGAATTTTCTTTTTAAGCTCGAGCATTCAACAATTCAGTTGCGGCTTTCTTTGCATAAACTAAAGTTTCAAGAACAGAATCTTTAAAAGCTGTCAAATAATTGAGCTTCACCTCTATATTAACCAAAACCTCACCAATCTGATGGAGATCCTCCAACGTAGGCTCCCTCTTCTTTTGGATCCTAAAATTTACAAGACTTGACTTCACTTCAACCACTCTCTCATTCGCCTTCCTCTTCTCTTCTTCCACATAACACAACATCTGCGTACACCTCTTGACAATCTTCGCACACTCCTTCGCTTGCGTTGCGACATTATCATACGATAACAACGCCATATTAACGCGAAAAGAAATAGAGAGGATACTACTCAAATAAATAAATAAAAATGATACTAATCACTAGGGTTGGCAATGGAGCGGGTATGGATAGGTATGGAGCGGGTAAGGCACTATCCATACCCGCACCCGCACCCGCGCGGAGCGGGTAAGAGAAGACAAATTGTACCCGCGGATACCCAAGGATACCCGCAAATTTCTTAGTTTGAATCTCATGTCTCCTAATGCATACAAATCTGAGATCATGGCCTATCATCCTTGCTGGTTGGCTGGTTGGTTGCTGGTTGGCTCAATAACATCATCATCAGTACAATTTTGTACCATAAAAAGAATAAAATGCTCCAACCCATTTTTATTTACTTACTATATATTTTGCGGGTATTATTACGGGTATCCATACCCGCATTTTGCGGGTATTTAGTGCGGGTATTGGAGCGGGTAAGCACTATCCATACCCGCATCCATACCCGCACTTTGCGGGTGCGGGTAAATTCATACCCGCAAAATACCCACAAACTGCGGGTAATATCCACCCACAATTACGGGTATCCGACGGATATCTGCGGGCGAAAATTGCCAACCCTACCAAAATTAAGAGATGGCGGTTGTGTTGTGGTGTGCTACACCGAGTAATATAATTATTCCCTAATCCCCATCCTTTTATATCGGTGCAAACAATCAATATTCTATCTGGGCTGGGCCGATATGGGCCTGTCCGGGCTGGGCTATGATAATAACCGGCCCACTTTACTTAATTACAAAGATCGCGAATTCCAAACGCATAGGTGTGCCTCTCTCCCAGGGAGTGGCGAAGCAGAAGCAGAAGCAGAAGTAGAAGCAGTGACAATGGCGGGAAAGGGGATTACCGGCGAGGGTTTGTCGGCGAACTTAGCCGGAATGACCAAAAACCAGCTCTATGATATCATGTCCCAGATGAAGGTACAAATGAAACCTCTACTCTCTCTTTTGCGGTTTCCTGTATTCGTTTTTGTTGATTTTCTTTTCTTTTCTTTTAAAAGAAAAGGGATACCATTCTCATATTCTAACCTCCTTGCCTTTGTCTCTTGATTGATTTTGGGTGCTTGATAATTAGACATTAATAGAGCAGAACAGGCAGCAAGCCAGACAAATCCTTATCCAGAACCCTCCTTTGACCAAAGCCCTTTTCCAGGTCTCGTTCTCTCTTTCAATTTCTTTTCTTCTTACTCTTTTTCATTCGCAATCACTCCTTTTGTATTCACTTTTTATAAACTATTATACTCTCAGGTTTCTTTCTTTTTCGTTTTCGTTATTGCTTGCTGTTGTTGTTTGATTTTCAGTGTTCTTATCAATTTAGGGTTTCGAAAGTGCATTGCTTTCTTTTATGTTTGGTTAAGGTTGTTTCTTGGTTACCTATTAAAATTTCTCGTTGACTATTAACAGGCGCAGATAATGCTTGGAATGGTACATTCTCCGCAAGCGGTATGCTTTTGATCTTTATAGATTTGTATCTTTAGTTTTCAACATTGGATGCATTGCATATTTAACACACATAGTAAATTTCGGTTGTATTTAGATCCCCAATATTCAGGCCGCAACTCAGCAACCTCAGCAATCAGCACCGGTGTCACAGCAGCCTAACATTCACGCTGTACCAGTACAAGTTAGCTCACAAGACCAAACAAGTGTACCTCAGGCCCAACCACCATTAAGAAAACAGCACCAACCTCAGCAAGCAATGTCTTCTGCTTCTGGCCCTCCAGTAAATCTCCAATCCCAGCCCATGCCTTCGCACTCTTTACAGACACCACAACAGCAGCCTAAGATGCATATGAACCCTCAGCCAACCGCTATGTCTGTTCCACAATCCTCACAACTTCAAAGTGTACCTCCACCCCCCTCACTTCATCAACCCCAAATGCCCTCAGTCACCAACCAGTTACAGCAGCCATTACAGACAACTGGATTTTCTCTTCCATTACAACCGCCCTTGTCACAACAAGCGAGACCACCTTCGATGCCACCTTTTCATCATCAGTACGGGCAACAAATGGGTCCCGGTGGAAATTTTCAACACACTGGTGCTCCTCAGCATCCTTCACAACCTATGTTTCATGTGAGCTATATATTATGTTTCTATAGTCATCAATTCCGTTGTATATAAAATGTTTGAACTAAATTTTTCCTTTTGAATTGTGCAGTCTGGTAATATGCCCCAACCTAACATGGGTCCGTCATTTCAACAAGGACAGATATCTGTTCCAACTCAACCACCACCTCAATCAATGTATCAGGTATGCATGCTCTTGTTTTTCCTTTTCTTTTCCTGGAAGCAAGATTTTAGAACCATTCTCTGTTGCTATGCTTTTTTTGTGGGTTGATCCATGCTTAGCTTGTTGCCTTCTTCATAGTAACTCTTTTGGACCAATTATTTTTGTACCTTACATGTTTGCATTGTATGATTTTCTTCCATCTCTGATGCTTAGTCTAGATTCTAGTATTTATTAGTGCCTGCTCACTGCTGGTCTATATTGATTGCTCCTGTTTAGAGTTTTGGTTTGTAACTGATGCCTTTATGCAAGTTCAAATACAGAGCTACTTTTTTTTTTTGTAAATATGATATAATAGTTGGAACTTAGAGCTTGACCGGAGTGGTTGATTAATTTTAGAAAAGCCACAACTAACAAGCTATGTTTCTCAGTTAAACTTTCCCCCGTCTGCGCCAACAGAAATTGCGTCTTTTTTGGTTCTCAAATCTGTGTAAGAGCCACCGGTGTCTTAATATGATTTTTAATGATGCAGTCGCTTACTTTCATTTTTATTGCTGCTTTTATGTTCAGAAATTAGTTGTTGCCAAAAAGTTGGCTGTTAATGTTTGAAGCTTTTCAAATTCCTTTTCCTTGAAGATAAAAGAAAAGAAAAGAGAATTACATTGAAACTTACTTTGTGACTCTACTGTGACCCTTAAGATACTTGATTGTTTTGGAGATCTATGGGCCAAATTCACTTGCCTGCATTTGTCCAGTAAAGTTTTAACTGTTGATGCTTGCTTCTTTAAGATGGGAGGTTCACACATGGGGGTAGACTTTGGCAATCAAACTGGAAGTTCAATGCAGGTCGACAGAGGATATTCCTGGATGCCTGGCCCACCGGATAGTTCAACCATGACACAGCTCTCTACGCCATCATCACTGGTTCCTGGTCAAATGGGTCCTGGCAATCAGTCTAGTCGCTCCGCTCAAGTAATATTTCCTGCCCAATGTATCTCTCACAAACTTTTACATCGAGGAATTGTTTGCTTTGACCTCTAACCTTTCTGCTTACTTGTGATCCAGTTAACTCCCGACATGGAGAAAGCCCTACTTCAGCAGGTCATGAGCCTCACACCAGATCAGATTAATCACCTGCCTCCTGAGCAAAGGAACCAAGTTCTTCAGTTGCAACAGATGCTACGCCGATGATTGTTGCAGGAATTCCAGCTTCATCTCTGGTCCCTTTGATTGTTATAGTTTCATTGAAAAGAACAACAATCAGATATAGCTTTAGGATTTTGCGAAAAATTGTACTGAAAATGTTTCATGGCACAATCCTAGAGGCCGTTGTATTTTTAGGCGTTTTATCAACAAGATGTAGTGAGCCGACTGCCTAGTGTTTGGGTTGGGAATGAGATCTTGTATTGGCTATTGGTACAATTGACTGCGAAACGAAGCATCCAACTTCTTTTTTTTCTTCTTATTGCCGAGTGTTTTTCAAAAGGATGGTTAATTTGTGCCTAATTTTGTAGTTTTCTTTAATTTACTACTCCCTCCTTCCAAAAAAAATGATGTTTACTATTCCAGCACGCATCTCAAGACGACCGGATGACACACTATTTGACACAATTTTGTTCTTAATTTTTTCTCGGAAATACACTTCGAAAAAAAGTACGAAATTTTTTGAAGTCAAATAGTGAGTCATCCGGCCGCCTTGAAATACATGCCGGAATACTAAACGTCATTCTTTTGGGGAAGGAGGGAGTAGATCATACTAAACTGCTCAGTACCTACGTTTTCAAGTGTCTGGAAATGATCCATACTTTGAAGAAACCTGCAAAGATATGCAACTTTTCTTCCACAAAATCCACAACCAAACCAAGGCATCATAATCCAACTGTTCATCACAATATATCTCTTTTCATGAAAAAAAATTTCTTTAATTAGGCAAAAACATAAGCTAAAAGGAAGTTACAATGGGACGGAACCCTGTTACAATCAACAGTGAATTGCACATTTCTGATGAAAACTGGAGTATGGACATTGCCTAAGGGTTATCGTAACGTAGGAACATCCTTACTCAGCAGACAAATATTTTTCAGCAAAGTCAAGATTGTAAGAAAGCGTAACCCGCATCAATGTAGCTGGTTACAAAAAGTTTGCACACTGCAGTCACGTTCAGAGTCCACGGACCATTTTGCTTGTAAGGAAAAAGCAGTAACATCTAAGGACACCTCCACATCCTCTTGGTCGGCGCAGATTGTGGTAAGTCCGCCATGAAGGGGAAAGCAACGAGCTCATCCATCTTTGACATGCATGAGAATAACTGACACAGTAAAGCAGGCCAGACGAACAGAAAATAAAATTCAGAAAACGTGCCGTTTCAATTCGTCCATACAGAGCTTTGTGCTTGCCTAATGCCTACCACCTCCAAAGAGCCAGCGTTAGATGCAAGTATTCCAATAGTACATGAAAACTATTGACAAACTGGAACTTCACCCATGACTATGATAAACCATCAAGAAAACAATGTTAGCAATTTTTGACATCGATCAGAAACTTCCACCAGTGGAACACATCTGACAAGATACCTATAAGTTAGTCTTTATTTACAAATTCTTATACTGACACAATAAACGATAGAACACTGCTAGGAATAGCAGCATACTAACTATTCTTCCAGATCCACGTCAAGTATTTAGTCACTTGGTAATCATAGATTCAATAATTTAATATCACAAGCTAACGCATCAATTAGTAATCAATGTTAATGAAAATTTGTTAATATTTGCAGAAATACACAAACCATAATATTCTGACTGAAGAGCGCAAAATATGATTACCTGCAATCAAATATGCAGTGCAAAATTTTCATCCAGCCAGTTGAACGACTAAATTTTCAGGTCAGCTAGTTATGGTGAAACGTTCATCGTGGTTTTCAAAGCTTGAGTATTCAAAATCATCATCGGCTTCTGAATCACTATCTTCATCATCATCAACATCCTCCATATCAGATCCACTAAAAGCCTCATCCTCACTCTGCACAGTCAAACAAACTAATATTTTTCTAGTTGCATGGCACAATGTCATAATCCAAAAAGGAGATGCAATAGAATCAAAGCTGGACCTACTCCCACACCCCGTCAAGGGGCATTATCATAACCACGTGTATGAGAAAGCATGAAATTAATGATCTCACCAGAGTAAATTCTGAGATAGGACTTAACTGGCCACCTTCTTCTGAGCTAACACCCTGCCATTGATTAAAAGAAGTGTTCCAGTTGGCCAAATTTTAAATTGGAATAATGAAAGAGCTAAAATTAATGCTGATGCTTGTGATAACCGCAATAAAGCTTCTATTTAAACATCCACAGTTCGGACCATACACATTGAATACTGTTTCTGGCTATATTACATATATTACATGCTGAGGCAGTACCATAATCTGAGGCTTTCATAGGTGTTAAATGACATTCGTGGAGCTACTAGTCACTATGTGTGGGTTTGTGTGTCAGCTGACATCCAACAGTTTCAAGTACCATACCGAGACTGTTATTATGGTATCAAAGGCTATGCTAGCATTAATAGAATGGTTACCTAAGACTATGACTGAAGCATTCAGCATATACATTATTTGAGAATATTACAATCAACAGGAACTGCCCTTATTTCCAACTTCCTCCCCTCATATTAAACTTTTGACAGTCATTTCTGATGGTTATTATGTTGTAGGAACAAAATAAGGTCTCAAAAAATACCAGGAAATAGGTTCACGTGTGTTTGCGCATGGAGTATGAGGCCTAATGTTAGCTTCCAGTTTCATACAGAGCGAAGAAAACAGATACTTACAATTTCTTTCTTCATTCGTTCTATATTTCCTTCCAATTCAGAAATATGCTGACTCAGAGCCTGGATGAACATAAAAGAAGAGAATCACGTCTACTGATCCATGTCACAGCAGTAGATAATTGTTGTTATAAACTATACTGTAGCCAAAATCAAGACAAAACAGAAACCTCATGACGTTGCATGGCTACTGAACGCTTCAAAGCCTTTGCCTTTGTAAGAAGGTTTCTGGGCCTCAAAGCAATGGGTCGCCGGTAATTCTTCCCACGATAATAAATAATTGCAAATCCTTTGGGAACTCTTTCTATTGCAACTAGTATCCCACCACTCTCGTATTCCAATAACTTTGCTGTATCTTCAACAAAAGCAAGTGTCTTTTGTTTGGATATTAGCTTCACAAGTTCTCTATGCTTCCAGTGCAAGTGCATGTTCTCAATGACACCATCAAACACACCACGAATACCTGGATATTAATTTTGCAAACATATCAAATTTCCAGAACAAAGTTAAAATGTCATTTGATGAACTTAAGACTACTCACCAAGAGGTAAGTATGCCTTCATTCTTAAGCCAACTCTACGAAACATAGCCCGTTCCTCTTCACTTATTGTTTCCTGGTCATAATCAGGACCAGCAGGGACCATAGAAGCCTCTATCTTGGATAAAAGTCTCTCTGCTCTAAGTGTTTTGGCTTGAGCCTGTCAAGCATGAAGCATTTCAAATGATAAACAAAGTTGGAAACACATAACAGTCAAATGCAGATTCAAACGACAAATCAGATGACTTTTTAGCAGAATAATAGCTATATCCACCAAGTACATCGTATTTATTGGCTTCAAGAACTCATTAGAAACTAAAACTGTAAAAGAAAACAACTAGTAAATCCATCAGAAATATTAAGTCCTAACAAACTATGTACATAAGATCCTATCCTCTGATGTTTTGCATGATAGCAGCCTCATGTCAAGAATAAGTTGATTTTTGGTTGCATATGTAAGACATTTTCTGCTGAATCATCCTTCCAAGAAGAGAAAACGATCAAGGTTCTATCCAAATGTTAGAGAAGTAGGGGAATCTATGAACATAAAATTCTTTTTGGAGATGTTTAAAATCCCGGTCACTAATTGAAGGTCAGATTAAAAGTACAGTTAGTCAAATTTTACAAGTATTGGAAGGGAAAAGAGTAAGAGAGGGTCCTTAAGTCATAATGCAGCAGCAGGAAGACTAATTTGCAACATAAAAAGAAACAAACTTACAACAGCCAATTTATGCTCAATTCTTTTGACAAGTCTGGCTTTTTTAGCTTTTGCATCTTCTTCAATCATCTTTTCACGTTCTTCAGTAGATATATCCCTTCCCCACTGAGCTTGAGCTTCATAAAACTCTGCCAATGTACCCGCAAGTGCCCTTCCATCATCTCCTCCTGACGGCACTCCTTGTATTTCTCTGCCACGAACTTTCTCTTCAACATCTTGAATCTCTTTAGTTAATTCGTTTCTCTCTGCTAAAGCAGCAGCTACACTCGTTGGCAGAAAATCTTTTCCGCGGAATATGACAATGTAATACTTATTTCTGAGCAATATGGTACCGCCTGTCAATGCCTGCAAAAGTATATGAAAATTTAATTCCATGGCAGTGTGTCAGTTAATCTAAAAAGTATTATATCCGTTGTCTTGTTTAAGTGGAATAAATTCACATGAAGAATGCATGCAAAGAGCATGAAATAGGGAAAGGGAGACATTTACAAATGAAGCCAGTTTGGATAACATGGCACCAACAATATCATCCAAACGTACATAATGCATGGACTAGAAAAAAACATATCAAACACCTTTATTTCCTCAGCCATTATTTTGTTGTTTGTATTCTGAATGCCTCGCTTCACAGCAATCTTAACAATCAGGCTTTTCTCCCAAAGCTTTAAAATTGCAGCAGCCAAACCTTGATGATTTCTGTTTCTCCCTATAGCAGAAAAAAAAATCATGAGAAAGTTCTACAGTGAGGAATGAAATGTACACTGAAGATGTCAACTGGAAATGAGCAATAATACCAAGGGCAAAATGACAAGGAAGTGATTTAGCAACTTTTCGCAAATTAGTCATTTCAGCATTAGTAAGGTTTGAGCGCATTCCAGTAGGAAGAAGTCTCAATGGTGTTTTGTAGTCAGTAACTTTTTGTGCAAGCAAATCAGCATCCACTGGAAGCACTCCAGTGCCCCACCATTCCTCGAAACGTGGACCTAGATCATCTAATAGACTATTAAATTCAGCTTCTTCCTCTGTCATATTCTCCTTATGAACTACTGCTCTTCTCAAGCTCTCGTCACTCTTTTCTTGAGTTGAACTTATGTCATCACTTCCTGTCGTCCCTATTTCTGCCACAGAAGAAACATCCGGGACAAAAACACCATTATCTTCTCCTCTACCAACACTGCGTGATTTAGATAATGGGCCTGTGTAGTTACTGCCACGAAACACGACCATCACACTTCCCGCTCTCCATAAAACTAACCCTCCTGTCCTCCGCTGACATCATAACTATAATCAGCTAGTGACAAATCCAGGCACTAACAAAGTTTACTAAAATGTCTACCTTAAAAAACACATGAAAATCATCCAATCAATTGCCACTAAATTATCTAATTAAACCCTGTTCAGTGTCATTGGCACCACTCTTTAAACGTCTTTTCACAGTTATGTAGCGGTAAATGTTAGGGATGTAGGGTATAAGAATATACGAACCTCCACAATTTCGTGTGCAGTTTTCATGTCTGCCGCGAGTACTTCATGAAACTTGAGCCTAACCAGCTCCTCTTTCCTCCACCTCTCATGAATTTTGTCCAAAACATCTTTAGTCAAACCGGCCTTGGGCACACTTACTCTCTCCCTCAACACCATTCCCATTCTCCTCAATCTCCTGAGCTCCTCGTCCTCAATTGTCAATTCGGCCAATGTGGGCGCCCTTAGCCTTCTTTTCTTCTCTCCTTCCCCTCCTTCCTTCATTTTCCCGTCCTCTCCTCTCACCTCCCTCTCCCACGGCAATGCAGATTCCTCGTCCTCCTCACTCTCGTCCTCAAACGTGTCAGGCCGCAGCCACTCCCTCTTCAACAGGTCCCCTAACTTTTCCTCTCCCGTAACTGGATTCAAACTGATATCGCCACCTTCGATTCCTCCTTCACTTTCTTCATTCTCACCGTCGGACCCTATCCCTAGGTTGCGCAAGCGGAGAACGATACGCTCGATGGCGTTCTGAGATTTGTCCAAATGTGGCGTCGTTCTCTGTTGTTTGTCAGGTGGTGGCGCGGGAGGGCGGCTAGTGCTGTCGTCGTCGTCTGTGCGTGGGGTCCACTTGGAGAGCCATGGAGCATTAAAGGTTCTTTTGCTGGTTCTGAGGGAAGAGGAGGATGAGGATGAAGATGAGGAAGTGAAGGTCTTCCTGAAAGTCCTAACAGAAGGTTTTCCGGCGGAGGAAGAGAAGACGGAGTGGGTGGCAGAGGTGAGCGGGAACGTAGTTCTGAGTGGCAATTCTGTAAATTTAGCGGCAGTGAAGCTCATTTTATAAAATTCTTATCAAGGAAATGCTTTTGCTTTTTGGCGCTGTTTCATGAGTGTTCTGGTTGAGGTTGTGATGAATTGAATTGTGATATCTGAATGTTGAAGGGAGTAAGCTGTTGAATGCTTAGGCCTGAGGGGATGAAGAAGAAAGATAAGATATTTCACTTTTGTCACCTTTTTTCAATTTTCCCATTCTAATGCCTGGGGCTGACATGGCAGGGGCCTCGTCACCTGCCAACCATTGGGCTTCACTCTGTATGTATTATTTGGACACTAATGGATGGGTTAAAATGCACAAAATTATTCAAAACAAAGAAATTGTCATTACTATCTCCACCATCGGAATTAGAAATGAACGTAGTACGGTTAACTACGAAAATTTTCAAAATCACAACTTAATCACTTAATTTTTCTCCAAATCATAACAACATCACAATTATGAAATTTACAGTCTCAAATCCACGACCACCTCACAAACTATTCACGGTTAACGATTATCCACCAATAAAAAAAATACTTAATTAATTATTCACAACATTTAAAACATCCAACATAAAATTAAAAATATCCATCAAAATTCGCATAAAAATAAAAATAATCTAAATAAACAACAATCACATAGTACACATCCAAATACTTAAGACATTTTTAACATATTTCATATCTAGTTTTCACAAAATTAAAAATTCCATACACACCCAAAGTGACAATCAACTTGAATCTTGAATCTGAAAAGCTGTATATAATAGCACCAAAAATCTTATAAATATTGGTAGTTAACAAATATTGATCAAGAATATGCAATTCTTATAAATAGATAAATACCTTCAAACAACTCATGAGATATTTTGAATTACTCCACTTTGCTCATCACTCTCAACATCACATACACTTATCCATCCAGGCAGATCTAAGAGAGTATATAAAATGAATAAAATAAGTCCATGAATGAATACAAAAGCCAATGAAATTGTTACTAGAAGTTTACCATTTATTGCTTTGCGTAACTAATTTTGTGTGTGCATCAAAGATTCCTGACCGGTTGTCGAAGTCGTAAAAAATAATAATAAAAACCTGCTAACGATGTGCACAATAAATTATGTATATTGGCAACAGGGTCAGTCCACAGGGACTAGGGTAGACACTAACTTGTGTATGCGACTAGGGCAAACAAACCAAAATAGTAACAAATGGGGGGCTTGAAAGTTGTTGATTAATCTAATGTAAACTAGGAAAGTAATGATAGACAGTAATAAAACAAATAAGAAATCGATAGAGAAGGAAGTTCCCAGTAGGAATCTATCTCCGATTGCATTTGCGGTCAGCCGATCATTGGTACAGCTAATAGATGTGCTATGGGGACCAAGTACATTTAGGTCCCCTGCTTTCTTTCATATGAGAAACTACCCCAAGGTACGTTTATGGAGTACTCTTGACGCTTTGCCGTCCCCCAAGGTACGTTTATGGGGGCAATACTCAAAGGCCCATGAAGCTGAAGAAAGACACACCTAGGGCGAGACACTCAGTACGTTCGAGGCTCTACCCTAATTACTTACTTAACCCAGTCATATTGGACCAGAGACCTAATGACTCCGATCTGGTTGTCTACTTTACCCTGCAGCCTCACGTTAGTTATTACCATAGAGATGACTTTAATCGGCTAGGCCTAGCTACTAGTTGATCAGACTCGTAACAGTCTTAGCAGATTTGGCAAGAATTCATTAAGCAAATAAATATAAACCAGTGATATATTAAACTTCAATTAGACCTCACGGCTTTCCTAAGCAACCTTCGATGAATCCTGCCAAGGACAAGAGATTTAACTACTCATATTAAAAGAGAAATAATTAAAATGAATAGATTGCATAAAGAAAGGAGAAGAGAATTGGGAAAACTCTTTATTATTACCGGCTCGGTTTATTGAACGGGAACAAGAAACGCCGAAGGCGGGAATATAGTGATAGAAATTCCACAAGTGAAAGATGTGTCTAAAGGTAGAAGATGATACAAAAGATGGATCCCAACCCTAAATCTAAAAAGGTTTTAAAAAGGGAAAATTACAAAGAAGGAAATTCTAATAATAGAAATTAATAAAAGGGAAATCCTAGATTTAATTGGAGTCAATCCCAAATTATCTTCTTGCCAAAACGGGGAGAATCTGGAGTAGTGGTGCGGATCTTCCGATTTCTTTCCTTTTGCGATTTTACTCTCCAGCGCTAGACTGCACTGTCGCCACGAGCATGCAGCTGCTAGGGCAAGCTGATCAAATCCGTCAGAATTCCAGCGAATAGTGCATCTTTTCGTTATTTCCTTTCCAAAAGCCAAGATTTGCAAATAATAAGGAAACAAGACCAAATTAGTACCATCACGATCTAAAATAGGCTAGGAAAGGAAGGGAAAATACATACAAAATGCATCATATCAAATACCCCCACACTACCCCAATGCTCGCCCTTGAGCATTATGCTTAAAATACCCCCCGTCAAGAACAGACAGTATCAACCCAAGGCACACAAATGCAGCACGTTCACCACATATACACTTCATCCAATTAACAACACTTCCTATCTAGATAACATTTACACCAAACCTAAGGAATAACGAAACCAAGGGAGAGACTTTCCCACATCAGTTAGCCGCAAGCAATCCTCACATGGTACCAATGTTTGCACTCACACTCCGAACCAGGGCTAGGTGTTTAATGCTCATGAAATGCAAATGACGCAGCACATAGTTTGGTTTCGCAATAGCGATCCGAGTTAAAATCCACATACATAGGCAATCAATCAATCAAAAGGACTTTGTAAGAGGGAGGAAAGAAAGAGGGTGTATGGTGTAGAAGTGAAAAGAGAGAAAGGATTCGAAGTGAAGAGAAGAAAAAGAAAAAGAAAAAGAGATGGAAAGTCGAAAAGAGATAGAAAGAGTCCTTAGCTAGAGAACGAAGAGAAGTTGGTGAGAAGGTACCCTTCAACCGACAGTAGCAAGGGCTAGACGAAGAGAGTGAGTCTGTCATGGGGGTTTTTCTTCTGTAGAGGAATTGACAGTCTTCTTATTTTGTTCATGCTTTACTCCGTTTTCCTTTTGTACCCCTCTTTTGCTCAACTTTGTTCACAATTTTTTTTTTTTTTTAACAAAAGGGAGCATTTATAATGTTTTTCATTTTGTTCTGTCAGGCTGGATTAGCAGATATTCTTTATTTCTATATTGCTCATCGTATGACTGCTTTCAGTATCTCGGTCTGGCCGCTCATACCCCCACACTAAAGGTTTGCTCCGTCTAACCCCTTATGCTGCTTGTTGCCTTCGAAAGAAATTTCTCTCACCTGCTAAGGAAAGAACAAAGAAAACAAGCTCAAGTGGTTGAGAAGAGAATAAACAGCGGGGTGATATGAATGTCTAGGGCAAGATGATGAAAACAAGAGAAAGAAAGAGAATTGAAGAAAGAGTGAGGAGAGAAGTTGCAAAGTCCTTTATGATTTTGTGCTTTCCCATGTCTGATGGTGCCCATACCCAGGGATCTCATGCAAAATTAACTAATAACTAGTCATGCATTTTTCACTCAAAGAAGAACATGGCATGGAAGCTCAAAACACTCACATGGGTAAAATTCAGTAATTACAAGCGACTAGGGCTAGATGCAGTTATAAGTGCTAACAGACAGTGTAGTGGTACAAGTGGGGTCTGCGCAGTGAGTGAGATTTCCTGTGCTCAGAGGGGCAGTATTTTTTTGGCAAAGAAAAATATTTACAGAAAAAACTCCAAGCAGAAATCATGCAAGTGCAAGGGCAAGCAGTCATGCAAGAAAAAACATGCAGTCAAGCAAACATGGCAAACAAACAAAAGTGTCCCTCCCCCACACTTAGGTAACGCATCGTCCTTGGTGCAAAAAAGCGACTCACACAAAAACTAGAAAAATATAGTTCAAAAAGCATAAAAAATAAAGGGAGTTCACCGAAAAATTTAAAAGTACAAAAATTCCAGCCTGAAGGTAAAGGAGATAGATTTTGTGGAGGGAATCAAGGGCTAGCCGAAGGCCTGAGCCTATATGCAAGCTCATCAGGGAGCTTCTGAACAAGGGCAATTAGGGCACGGAGCAGGGCATTCGTCTCAGCGAGTGCAGAAGAGGGCAGTGTAGCATCAGATGAACCATGAGCGTCTAGCCCATGATGCGAGACAACAATGGGAGGCTGAGAGGCTGAAGGAGTGTCGTCAGCAGCTAGGTCTGGCCACTCAAAAGATCCGCCATTTGCTGGGCTAAAAACGCGATCCACGAGATCTGTACAGCTTGCACTGAAACGCAAAACATGACCATCCAAATGAAAGTACCCCATACCATCGAGGGTATGGACATTAAGCAATTTAAAGCCAATGGGAGAGGAGATTGCAATTGTTAACATCTAGGTCACGATGCTGGACAGCAAGCCGAGTGATGAGTGAACCTAGGATCGGATTTCTTTCATTAGTGATAATTGCATTTAATTCAATAGAAATCCAATACCCTAAGTTTACTCTATGACCATTATGTATGCACCAAAGGAAAAACAGCTCTTGCATAGATAGCTGGCCCGAGGAGTTCATTTTGCCAGCAAAGGTAAGAGCAATGCATCTGTGTAGGATGCGAAGGGCAGAGTTAGAAATTTGGTGGGCCTTTGACCTGCGGGAGTTGTACTTGGCAGTGGGGTCACCAGTCAACTCCCTAAATATCGAGTCCACATCAAAGGACTCGGGATAGGCTGCGAAAGCACCTAGGTACCAAGGGGCACCTAGGTCAGATTCTTGGGCAAACCCCAACATGACATTAAATTGGTCTAATGAGAGGTGTGGCCACTCATTGACCAACCTGAAATTTACTACTCTATCAACCCCAAGATACAAACCACCCTTTCCTTTTTGTTTTAGCCTATCAACATCAAACCAAAAACTAGCATATAATTCATGGCTCAACTCCAAAAATGCAGGATGCTCAAAATCAAACATAACACTCCACCCTATATTATTAATGAGTTCTCTAGCCCTATTACCCACCCCCATGCAGTCAAGCAAATCATAGTCAAGCAATGCACAAGGGACCATACTTTTTCCATGTAATACAATCAATTTATCATAGCTGGGTTTGTCAGGAAAATCAATCCAACCATTTAATCGAGTAAGTTCAGGTATCACCTAGGGTAAGGGCATGAATGTGCCTGTTCTAGCCTGGGCGGATCGTGCGGCTGGTATGGATATGGGCGTCTTGCCCTTGCTGTTGGAACCGCGCAGTGACTTGCGAGGGCGAGGAGTTTCTCCCTGAGGTGCTGGGGCTTTTCGCTTTCGACGGGTGAGAGGGATTTCTTCCTCGTCGTTCTCCTGATCTCCTTCTACCATCACAACAACATCATCCTTCTTCTCCAACTCACTCTCTTTCACAACATCCTCTGATTTCTCTTCTTCAACGACCTCCTCTTCCTCATCATCCTCAAAACCCTCAATCGATACCTGCAAGAGGAACTTCTTTGGCTTTTGCTGGGTTTCGCTGTAGCAAACAGGGTTAATGAGGCGCCCACGGGAGGTATTTTGCGGCTCATGGGAAAGTCGGTGTCAGACGGGGTCTCACCCAAGATCTGGATCTCAGGCTCAGTGTCCTTCATCGGTTTGCCCTGGGCATTGTTGACCACAAAATCACTCTCCTCAGCATCTTCATCAGTGTCACTCTCCTCCTCAGACCCAGTCAATTCGTCACCGTCTGGAGCAATGGTGCTGTCGGTCGCCGCACCGGAGGCGCTCGGTAGCAAAGAGGTAGCTGCAGGTAGTGGCGCGGTGGCTAGTTGTGACTCCTCTCCCAATTCGCCAGTCTTCTCCCCTGAATCTGTCTCATATGCACCGGAGGAAGTTCCATCTTCCTCTGCGTCGTCGACTGCGACAGGCGGGTTCACAGGTGGTGGTGGTGCGACGGGTTTAGGTTTTGGAGTGGGCGGTGGAGGTGATTTGGGTGTCATTTTGGGTTGTGTTTCGGTAATGGGTGGAGCAACAACTGGGGTAGTAGCAGTGGCCGGAGTCGGCGTCTGCGGCTATTGTGGGACAGTGGTGGTGGTTTTTGGTGTTTTCCTAGGCGTAGGTTTGACTGGGGGTTGTGGGGATATGGCTGGAATGGGGTTAGAGGGAACTGGTGGGTTGGTCGGAGCTGGGTTTTCTGTTCGGGGTCATCAGACGTTGGGGGAGTTGGTTCTGGTGGCTGAGGTTTTGGAACGGGTCATGGGAGTGTGTTTGAAAGGTTGGAAGAGTAAGGGTTTGTGTATTTTTGGGAAGATGGTAAAGTAAAGGAAGGAGAGCGTGTTTTGTGTTTAAAAAGGAAGGAAGGAGTAAAACGTGCTTGCCTTTTGTTATTCCTTGAGATAGCCATTTTTGTCTTTCAATGCTGATTGGTCCACAAGATCCTAACTGCCAAATAAAGGAAGCAAATCTCAACAATAAATGGACCCTTTTTCAAATTAGAAATTTGAAGTCCAAGTCAGCATAGGAATAGAAAAAGGCAAGAATAAAATCAGCTCCCTAACAAAAAGGGAATTTGAACAGATCCAGGAGAGAAAGATGGGGATTAGGAATAAATGAGGGGGATTAATGGAAAGAAAATCAAAGAAAAGAAAGGGAAATATTTTTTTTAAAAAGAAGGAAAATAATCTAAATAATAAAAAGGGAAAAATAAATAAATAAATGTACAGATACCGAAATTAAATAGAATAATGTTCAAAGAGGGAAATAGATAAAAAAAAATAAAAAGGGACACGTGGGTTGCCTCCTATGAAGCGCCTGGGTTAACGTCTAGGCGTGGACGCTGGAAACATGGTTCAATTCTGGTCTGGTGGATCAACCACCGTAGTTCCTTCAGTTGTGAATGGTTTGAAACCTTCATAGAAGGGTTTCAAACGATGCACATTGACCTTGAAGATTACACTTGTCTATAAACTTTAGATTTCGACAACGCCATGGTCATATATGTTCTTGATCATGTTTGGGCCTATCCATCTGCAAACAATCTGAGACGAGAATTGTACAATAAAACTTTTTGATCTATCTCAATTTTTTTTGTTAAGGATCAACTTATTGTGGTATGCTTTCATCTTGCCCTTGTAGATCAGAGCATTCTCATAGGCATCATCACGGAGCTCCTCTAACTCCTGGATCTGTAGGTGCCTTTGCTTTCCTACTTCATCGATGTCCATATTAACTTTTCGGATTGCCTAAAAAGCTTTATGTTCTATCTTGACTGGAAGGTGACAAGGCTTGCCGTAGACGAGTCGGTATGGTGTCATGCCTATGGGGGTCTTGAAGGTCGTGCGGTAGGCCCATAAGGTGTCGTCTAGCTTCAAGCTCCAGTCCTTACGGGATCGATTAACTGTCTTCTCTAGGATGGACTTGATCTCTCGATTGGACACCTCGGCCTAGCCGTTCGTTTGCGGGTGGTAAGTTGTAGACATGCAGTGTGTAATGTCGTATTGCCCTAGCAGCTTAGCTACTGCAAGATTGCAAAAGTACGTGCCTCTGTCACTGATGAGGGCACTTAGCGTCCCAAACCTGTTAAAAATGTTAGTGCGTAGGAAGGTTGCAACACCTTTTGAATCGTTAGTTCTGGTCGCCTTGGCCTCGACCCATTTGGAAACATAATCTACTGCAAGGAGGATATAGATATTACCAAATGAGTTGGGGAAATGACCCATGAAATCGATGCCCCAAATATCAAAGATCTCACAAGCGATGATACCTGTTGATAAGATTCAGACTTCTGGAGAATCGGGGGTGAGGATTATGGCCGCTCAGAGTTACTGTAGTTGCCGTCGAGTGTACATGCAAAGCGCCGGAGGGGGAGCTCCGGCGTAGAAACTCTGATGCTAAAGTCAGTAAGATTGTTCCAACTAGCAGAGGTTCGAGTAGCGATCTTAGGCTTACCTTTCAACTTGAATGAGGGGGTATTTATAGGCGCTGAGAAGGGCATTACCTCTCTGGGGTAGGCGTTATCTAGGAAGGATAACGCCTAAAGTGACGTCATGGCTGACCTGGGATGGGAAGACGCCGTGCGTATGGGTTGATGGCGATTGAGTCCCCCCCCCCTCCCCCTCTCCCCGCTGATGTCGACCATCCCAGGGTTCCTTGCTGGATAAAGGCGGCGACAACCTCCATGGCTGACGCCCGGTCTGGCACTGTAGGGCTCCGGTCTCAAGGCTGGTGTGACGACGGAAATACCCTTGGAATTTCCTTAATTGTTATCACAAGCCCAACTGAAAACGAGCCCGAGTGTTTACCAAGGGCTAACACTTCTTCTTGTTCCCGTGTCATGCTTGACGGGTCTAGAGATATCGGGGTGGCGCGGTTTTTGAGGGACACATGTCTTCACCCGCCCTTTTGCTTGGGCCTATAAATTTGAACTTCACTGCGCAAATTTCTCATCTTTTTCAGCACTTCTTTTGGCATTTTTCACTATGGATGAACTAACCAGAAACTTCTTGCTCTCCAAAGCCCACACTTTGAAGAATTTGACTGAGGTCGATGTTGATTTTCTGGAAAATATGGTAAGGAAGACCTCTGAGGATATCATGGAACTCCAGGGGATGATGGCCCCGCTCTTGTCCAGGCATCTCGGGACTTCCTTGGAGGACTTCAGCCCCTTGGAGAGCGTGACGAAGCTGGCCGCCGCCGTCTCCTGCATCGAAGTGGTGGTCACCATGCTGTGGCACAGGAAAGACGTGCTGGGGTGCTGCTTGAAGGGAATGAGGGTATGTTCCTCTAAACTGAACTTTGTGGCGGATGCGCTGAGGGAAGTTCCTGTGGTGCTAGGGGAGGACGATGCTGGGTCCAATGCTTGACCGCTCGCTGCCGTCGTCCTTTCCCTTTATCTTCTTTTGTATGCTCTCCGTGTATAGGCGGATGTAAGCTTTGGGTCGTTAGGCCATAAATAAAGTATCTTTTCGCTATCTTGTATTTTCTCTCCTTTCTTTTCGCAACATGCCAATTAACATTTCAGTTGAGTGCCACATCAGCCCAACTGAAGACGAGTCCGCCATTGGTTGGATTTCTGCATCACTTGCTTTTTCTTAGTCCTCAGGTAGTAACGGTTACTCTTGTGAACTGTTTCGCATTGATTTCGCGCCGCCTCTTCAGTATCAACTGATTGGGCGGTTTTTTGGTGTCCCTTGGTCAGTGAGAAAATTTATCAGGCACGATCACAGGATCTGTTTCTGCAATTAAGATCGTTCTTCTCGAAGCGCATTGACCTTTCTCAAAGGTCACGCGAGAAAGCGGGATGTCCTCCTCGCTTCGGCTATTTAATGACATTTTTCCTTCTTTTTCCTATTCATCTTCTTCTTCGCATTTCTCCATTGAGATTGCTTAAAGTCCCATGGCTGATTCATATTTCGGAGACGCCATTGAGCGTGAGTCCCCACCAACTCCTCCGACTTCGCTGGATTCCGACGATCCTCCTTCGCCGGCCCGACGCAAAGGTCGCAAGAGGTTGAAGAGAAAGGCCTTCGAGGCAACCAGTGTGCCATTTGACCTTTATGTCCCTACTGTTCAGAGGGGTGATGAACTGTTTCCTCACATCAATCATTTCATGGAAAGGGGTTCCTCTAGCGACATCGGTGTCGAGGTAGCGACTCCTGCTACTAAAAAGGAGTCAAGTCCACCGAAGCCTGGTCGAGAAAAAAGGGCTGATGATGCACTGGCACTAACGGGCTTCGTGTCTTAGGGGTGTCGGACCCGTTGTCGCGAGATCAGCAGACTGCCTTCCTGGCAGGTGAGATATTTGGTTCGCATGAGGATAAAGAGATGTTGTTACGGCTTCCCCCTGATATTCGGCACACACATATTCTGAATGACGCACTGGCCGGCTTTCGCCACGTGCATTACTTTCTTGAAGCTCATGATGACAAACTCCAGGGTTCGTCTGACTCGAAGGAGCGATTGGATACGGCCTTGGCTAAAGTGAAGGAGTTAACACGACTTCAAACTCGTACCCTGGCAGAGCTGAATGATTACCGCGCCGAACTTGCCAGAGAAAAGTCTAGGGGAAAAGCCAAAGTTGAGTTGCTAGAGGCAGAGCTGGTCAAGGGAGAGGCGAAGGTTGGGTTGTTGAAGGTAGAGTTAGTGTCAGCTGACAAGAGAAATTCTCTTCTTCATGAAGAGCTGTTGGCTTGTAGCGCGGATCTGGCAAAAGTGCCTTCAAAGATAAACTGGTGGAAGAAGAGAGCCATACGGGCCTTTACCGTCGGATTCACGGACTACTATCGTAGTGGGTCTTTTGATCCGGCTAAGATAGCCGATTATGCCTCTGAAAAAATGAACGAAATAGACGCGAGCAAGAAAGGTTTCCTTTCTTCAAGAGAGGAGGAGGAAGGTGACGGGGGCGATGTCGGGGTGCTCCCGTAATTAGACTGTGCGGATGCCGCGGGGGACGTCAAGAGCTCCTCTCATCTCCGTTAGCTATTTCCCTTTTTTTTTTTATTCCAAACATTGATCCCATTTGGTTTATAATAATTAATAACGCTTGGCTTGTGACATCGTTTAGAATTCCTCTTCGAATAATGATTTATCTTTGTAGCACTATCTTTTTCTTTTGCTTTATCTCGACAGCTGCCTCTAGAGCTAACGCTGCGCCACGATATTTTTGTCTTCGCGTTATCGCGCTTGTTTTGATTTGAAAATCGATTTCACTTGTCAGAGCATTTAATGCTTGGGATCCTCTCATTGATGCGAGAGAGAAGTCATGATGGTTAGAATACACGTGTCTGTTTGTGGAGACGCTAGGGATTACCGTGCCCTAGGAACTGGCGAGATCGAGGCGCCTTTTCGCTTTTCTAGGGTTGTACTCATTGCTCAAGTCTTTTCCAAGCGACCACGATTGCAATAGTCGTTTTGGCTAACCACTAGGGTTATAAAACCCAAAACATATTATTTTTCCCACTTTTGTTATTTCATTTTCGCTTCTCCCTCTCGAGCCGACTTGTGTTTTTTCTTTCCAACGTCTGGGCGTTCTGAGTTTCTCCTTCAAAAAAGGTATTTCTATCCTCATCTGCCCGCTTCTTTATCTTTTTCTTTATTTTTGCCATGGCTAGAACTCGTACTAAGTCTGTTTATGAGGAAAAAATTGAGGATACTGCCACCACCATCACTTCTTTATCCATTTTTCAGGATCATTTATCTAAGCACAATGCCCATATCCCTGAGGATTATAAGCCTTCTGTTGCTTCTGATTCTCTTCACCTTAATAGTGTAATGCCTGACAATAGCAGGCTTATATATGCCAAAATGTTTGGCTATGGCTTCAAGTTCCCTCTTGATCCTTTCATCGAGGGGCTGTTTGTTGCTCTAGATATGAATCCCGTTCAGTTGGCTCCTAACGCGTACTGTTGCGTTTATGCGTTTCTAGAACTCTGTAGATACAAAGGGATTACCTCTCCTTCCCTTTTATTACTTAAATCTCTTTTCCAATTGTATAGCCGTAGGGGTGTGATAGCGATATCACCCCGTTATGATGATGATTCTCTTAAATCCTTCACTTGGAAACTCCTGCACCATGAGTCTTCCGTTGAAGATTGGAAGAATGAATTTTTTGTTATCGAGCTACCTAGCCCCCAGTGGCGGACTGGATTTAACCGTGCTATCAAGGACAGTGCCTGGGGTCGTCGGACGACTCTTCCTCACCTTGAACAAGGCTGGTTAGACAAACTGCTCGAGTTGGACATCTACGTTCATACTCGCAAGTTGGCTTGCGGCACTGACATTCAAGCCTGTATTGAGAGTGAGTGTTGTGTCTTTTTCTTTGTTACTTCTGGCAGTACTAACGCTAACATTATGTCGTAATTGTACAGCTCCTGATCCTAATCGAAAACCGGAAAACGTTAGAAGATGAGAGCGAAGGGCTTTAAAGAAGAGAGAGGAAATTGCCACTGCCGCTGTCGCTACCGCTACCAATGCCGTTGCCATTGTTACTCCAGTCACATCACTTACTGTGACTGTAAACCCTATCCAAGCGCCTTCTTCCGCGGCTAGTGAGGGATCCATTACCATTCCTGTTTATGTCCCAACTGTATCCACTGCCGTTGCTCCTGTTCGAGCCTCTTCTTCCCGGGCTCCCCCAAGGAAGAAAAAGAAGACTGCGCGTTGCCGCCCTTACTCTTTCTTCAAACGCGGTCAACAACACCGTCACTGTATGTGTTTCTTTTATGCTCGCACTATTTCAGCCATTACTTCTTAACGCTCTTTAAGGCTTTCTTTGTTTCCTTATCCTTCTTACTCGCGGTTTCTCTACAGGATACCGCTGTCGCCCCTACCCAGTTACCGTTATCGGGCGACATGGACCTAGGCCGTGTACTTCGGCGTACTGGCAAGAGGCAGTGACCCGATGGGGAAAACGCGAGTCTGCCAATGCATCCTGTTATCAGTGAAGGGAACAATGCTGCCCTTTTTGCTTCGATGCCGCCTCTTGGCGGCCAGTCTTCTAACCCTTTCGGGACTATGGGCATTTCCGGGTCTTTTGATGCTTCGCCCAATTCTCTTAACTCCGCGCTTCCTCCTTCCTATTCCACTGTCTTGGGCTTTACTGAGGACTTTGCGGGGATCGGTTTTCTGCCCTTTTAGTCTCACGGACCTTTTGGGCTTCATGGGGGTACTTCTTCCAGCCAACCTCCTTCTCCTCTTACCCTGTACTTTGTTGCTTCCAGCGCGTCGATGTATCGCCCTGGTAGCAATAACATGCCTCATATGATGGCCGATCTAAGTTCGCTGGGGGAGTCTAGGCCTGTTACCCATCAGGTTAACTTGAGCAACTTGCGCAGGGTTGGGTTTGCGGCCGCTGCTCACGCGTTATCGTCTCCCGAGGAGAAGGGGGCGTTTATTTCTCGGCTTGTTGAGGAGCAGTTGGCCTTTGTGCGTTCCACCTTATTCTCCGGTTTCTTCCAGTTTCACTACTTGTCCCAGTATTTGTCGCAGGAGGTCACCTCTCTTTCCTCCGCCCACCGCGATCTTTCCAATGAGCTCACTAAGGAGCGAGAAGAAAAGAAAAGACAGTCAGGGGAGTTGGTGGTAGGCTTGGCGATGGCCAAGAAAGGTTTGAAAGTGACCAGGGAGCAGGAGGCAGCTAGGGCGTCTGATCTCAAGGCTGCTCTAACGGCAGAGAGAGCTGCCAGGGCTGCATTGCAAGAAGAAAAAGCTGTGTTAGAGAAAGAGTCATCTGAGAAGGGCAAGTGGTTCGCTGAGAAGACGGCCAGCATTATGTCTGACTGCTTCATGGAGATTTACGAAGAAGACGTGTATGATGCTGAGGCCCTTATTGACACCTTTCAGAGAAGATCAGGGGGTCTTACGGATGACCACTTTCGTCAAGAGAGAATGGGGGGTAACGAGGGATAAGGGGACAACGAGGCTGGTACGCAATAGGCGTTGTTATCACCCATTTTTTGTTTTTTGTTTTACTCTTGAGGGTTTTTGCCTTTTTGTAGCCCCTTGAGGGTTTTTCGAACAGTTCACACATATATATTATTCCATCTGTAGCTAATCCCCTTTCCCGCCATATCTTTTTCTCTGAATTTTCACGATAAGATAATTTCCATGGCGAGATAACATCATTTCGCCAGAGGATGAGATCACCGGGGTGTCACCATATTCTCTGCAGGATCACAAACATTGATAATGAATTTCATACTAGATATCGCGCCATGACTTGACCATGCGCCGTTCAATGTCGGTGTAGAATAATGCTACCCAGTAGATAATTTTCGAAGTAGAACTCATAGAAGTGACTCATAATCAATATTATCCGTAGCGCGTGGCGTATACCCGCACGCGACATCGAAGCGGCAGTATCCTTCCGGAGGCGTTACACCGCTTGAAGAGATACCCCCATCGACGAGACTTCATCTAGGATGAGCATTTTCATAACAGCCTCGTGCTGACGCAGGTTTTCTCAACCAACGACGAAAAATTCCTTATAGATGAAGAATTCCATGTAGATAAACGCAGACATCCCCTTCCGCAATAATAGATATCCAAGGGGGCCAATCGTGTGCGCTCCCCTAACTGTATTTCCCTAACCGAGGCGGTAGGAACTCGAGCCATTGCCCATGCACATATTGCCATGGCAGGCCTTACGATGTTATCGCTTGCGCGAGCGTCAATTTTCCCCTCGCTTCCACAAGATCCTGCACATTCTCAGTCGATGCTTTAGAGCATTAGTAAAAATATTGTGCGATTATTAAACGTTAATTACCGTTTAGGAGCCGTCGTGCCTCCGCATCTGAGGGTCGTCGGCATTATCCATGTCGCTTTCTTAACCAGCCATCTTCACCAGGGATTCCCCATCTGGTTACTCACTGGAATTTCGTGATTTCTTTCCGCATTCCTAAATTTCCACGGTCGGCTCAGACAGTGCCTCATCTTAGTGAGCCGTCTGATCAAGACCAGCCATCACAAGGATAAGACTTTTCACATCCAGGCATTGACCTCACATATCGGAGTCTTGCCCTCACTTAGTGAGCCGTCTGTATTAGCCCGGACATCACAAGGATAGGACTTTTTACTTCCAGGATGGAGTTTCTATCTCTCTGGGGCGTGCCACGTCTTTGTGAACCGTCTGTGTTAGCCCGGTAACAAGGATAGGACTTTTCACTCCCAGAGAAGCCGGGGCGTGCCTCATCTTGGTGGGTCGTCTGTGTTAGCACGGTTGCCACAAGGATAGGACTTTGCACTCCCGGGGGTGTCGGAACGTGCCTCATCTTAGCGGCCCGCCTATGTTAGCACGACTACCCCCAAGGATAGGACTTTTCACTTCTGACACTTATTTTTAGGTATGCCAAGGTGTGCCCTCACATAGTGAGCCATCTGATCAGGACCGACCATCACAAGGATAGGACTTTTCACTCCTGGCACCCTTCTTCGTTTATCATCTGCACATAGTCAACAACCACAAAACATAAAATAACATTCTCTATTCGAGTGTTAGCACACGTTAGGGCTGGCGTTAGCAAAAAGGTGCAAAGATATATCAAGATCTAGAATGGTATAATTTCAAATGAGTAATATTCCAAGAGTTAGGTAAGGGAGTACCGTCAAATGTTTCCAGTTGATACGCTCCCTTTCCGATAACGCGGGTAACGCAGTATGGGCCGTCCCAATTCGGACTGAGTTTCCACATACGCTGTCCGACGGCTCGTTTGTCTCTGAGTACCAAGTCACCTACTTTCAGCAGTCGTTCTTTGACGCGCCTATTGTTATAACGCGCAATTTTTTGTTTATAATGTAGCGTTTTCAGAAGGGCTTCTTCATGCTACTCTGGTAACGCGTCAAGGTTTGCTCGCAACCTCTCCTCGTTCAGTACCTCCCTGAAGTACGCCACTCGCAGGCTCAAAGTACCGATCTTCACCGGTGTGACGGCCTCAGTGCCGAAGGCCAATGCGAAAGACGTTTCTCCAGTACTGGCTTTAACGGTCATGCGGTACGCCCACATCATGTATGGTAGCTCGTCTGCCTATTTCTTTTTGGAACCTTCCAGGTTTTTCTTTATGCCGCCAAGGATACTTCAATTCGTCACCTCCGCTTGACCGTTGGTCTGTGAGTGAGCCACGAAAGAGAACCTTTGTTCGATCTGGAATTCCAGGCATTGGTCTCTAAAGAACTGGCTGGTGAATTGCGTCCCGTTGTCGCTGACCAGGACATGGGGTACACCGAACCTCATAATAACTTGGTGTTTAAAGAAACGCCAAATTCTTTCCGTTGTGATGTTGGCAACCGCTTCCTCTTCTGCCCATTTCGTGAAGTAATCCACCGCCACAACCACAAATTTTAGTTGAGACCTTGCCTTTGGAAATGGTCCTAGGATATCGATCCCCCATTTCGCGAAAGGACAAGGGGCCACAATTTTAGAGATTTCCGTGGCAGGCTGTCGAGGAATCTTGGAGAACTCCTGACATTTCTGACATGTCCGTACATAATTGTGGCAATCTCTTCGGATAGTAGGCTAGTAGAATCCGGACCTGAAGATTTGCGCGGCCAAGGTGCCGCCTGCTGCATGCATGCCGCATATCCCTTAATGGATTTCTCGCAAGGTGTGAAGACCTTCTTGTTCGGTTATACACTTGGCAGCTGGGTGAGAAAAACATCTCCGAACCAGTTCCCCGTCGTAGTATGTGCACCGTGCCGCTTGTTTCAGCACTTTCTTTTTCTTAGCAGTGTTCGCAGGTAACTCCTCATGTTTCAAGTATTTTATTACGGGGATTCGCCAGTCATTTCCAATTCTTCCACGCAAAGCGACGCTTGCTCTTCCATGAAGGAGGGTACTGATATCTCTCGGTAGTATGCGCCCTTAGGTATGGACGCGCCCGGATTTGCGGCGAGTTTGACCAGGCCGTCTGCCTCAGCATTATCCTCTTGGGGAATATGCTCAAAGCTGACCTGTATGCCATTTTTCTTTATTTCCAACAACTCGCGCTTCACTTTAGCGAGGTACTGAACCATGATGGGCTCTCTGGCCTGAGAGTGTCCCAAGACTTGGCTTATTATCAATTTAGAATCTCCACAGATCTTTAGTCGCAAGTCTCCCATCATTCCCGTATCGTGTATGGCCTTGTGGAGAAGCTTCTCCCTATTCTGAGCCCAGCCAGTAACGCTTCATACTCCACTGCGTTATTAGATAACGGCTGCAGTATTCTGATGGCGTATCGTATCTGCATGTCATGCGACCCGATTATGAAGATTCCGGCTCCGGCTAGTTCTTGATTTTTGGCTCCATCCACATGAACGACCCACAAATCAGTGTAGGTTTTAGGAAAATAGAGGTCCAAATCATCTTTTTTCCTCTTCCGGTAAGTTCGTTAATAGGTCCTCTGTGAAGGTGCACTCGGCTATGAAGTCTGCTAGGACTTGGGCTTTCATGGAGGGTCAATTTTTATACCGCAACCCGTATTGCTCGAGTTCGATAGCCCAAATCAGCACTCTTCCCGAAGACTCAGGTTTCCGGAATATCCTGTTCAAAGGCTGGTCAGGAAGTACGATGACGGGATGGGCTTGGAAGTATCTGTCCATTTTCCACGTGGCTTGAATTAGCGCAAACGCTATTTTCTCAATGCGAGCGTATCACAGCTCGACATCTTTCAAGACGTGACTCACAAAGTAGACAGGGTGGTGTAGACGGTTGTCGTCTCGAACGAGGATGACACTAACCACTTTATCAGTAACGCCGAGGTATAAGTATAGAGTGTTGCCCGGTTCTGGCCTCGTCAACACCAGGTCGGACGATAGATAGGCATTTAGGCTCGTAAAAGCCTTTTCACATTTCGCTGTCCACCCAAAAGGGGCTTTCTTGCAAATGACTTTGAAAAAAGGAAGGCATCTCTCGCCTTGCTTGGAGATGAAACGTCCTAGGGCGATAACATGCCCTGCCAATTTTTGCACCTCCTTAACAGTTCGAGGAGATATCATGTCTTGGATGGCTTTGACTTTTGAGGGGTTGGGCTGGATACCTTTCTGACTGACCACATAGCCCAAAAAATTTCCCGTTTGGAATGCAAACATGTATTTACGGGGATTCAGCTTCATCTGGTACTCTCTCATCACATCAAAAACTTCTTTCAAGTCGAGCAAGTGGTCCTTGAAGCTTCGGCTTTTGACCAGTATATCATCGACATAGGCTTCCACGATTTTTCTAATCTGCTTTTCAAATATTTTATTCGCCATACGTTGGAAAGTTGCTCCAGCGTTCTTCAGCCCAAACGGCATCGCCGTGTAACAGTAGGTGGCTTTTGGAGTGATGAAGACGGTCTTTTATTCATCCTCAACGGCCATAGGGATTTGATGATATCCGGAGTTGGCGTCTAGCGAGCTTAGATACGCGTACCCGGCGGTCTGATCCAGTAGCTGGTCGATTCGAGGGAGCGGGTAGCAATCCTTGGGGCAGGCATCATTCAAGTCAGTGAAGTCGATGCACATACGCCAATCTCCGTTGGGCTTCGGAATAAGAACTGGATTAGCCAACTAGGTTGGATATTGGACTTCGCGAATAAAACCTGCGCCCAGTAGCTTCGTCACCTCCTTATCAACGGCCAATGCCTTTTCTATGGAAAATGCTCGTCGTTTCTATTGGACGGGCTTAACATAGGGATCGACGTTAAGTCAGTGTTCCGCCACTTCTCGCGAGATACCAGGCATATCCGCAGGCTTCCAAGCGAATTCTCCTTTGTATTTGTTTAATAGTTGAGCTAACTGGAGGTTTTCCTTGGGGCTGAGCTTTTCGCTAACTAGGAAATTCACCTCTGGAATTCCGTTAACCGGTACGGGTACCATCTTGTCCACAGGCTGAGTGCGCTTCTCATCATTCTGGTCATATAGATCCACCATGACACACACGTACCTGTCACAACACTTCTGAGCCATGAGTAAGTAGCATTCTGCTGCCAGTTTCTGGTCGCCCTTGATTGAGACCACTCCATCCTAGGAGGGATACTTCATCCTCAAATGCTTTTGAGATATCGCCGCCCCAAAATGGTTGTGGAACGGTCACCCTAGTATGGCGTTGTAAGGCAGGGTGAGGTCAACAACTAAGAATAACAGCTCCTCTGACCGTTTGGACGTGTCTTCTCTAAAGTACACTGGTAGCATTGTAACTTAGTTACTGAGATTGGTACTCCGTCTACCCCAATTATCGGCTTCTTGCACTGTGCCAGTTCGCCATCCGGGCGTTTCATGAGGTTATAGGTCTCTAACGAAAATAGATTTACCACGCTTCCATTATCAACGAGAGTTCTTCTAACCCCATAGTTGCAGATAACAGGTGTGACTACCAATGCATCGTTATGTGGGAACACAACGCATCGTTATGTGGGAACACGACGCCTTTCTCGTCTTCCTCGAAGAAGGATAACACCATCCGATCCAAGGCAGTTATTGCTTCGCTTTTTATTAACGGGCCCCCTCGCTTCCGCTTGTCTCCGGCTGTGGGCGTCAACGGTATAGGCTCGTCTAAGTATGGTGGGCCCTCGGCGATAATGTTGATGATAGGAAAATCATCTTCATCAATCGTAGGAATTTCCCTACCTCTCCCAATGGGTATGCTATTATTTCCCGGAACGCGAGGAGGGGGTTGCCTGTTGTCAGATGTCTTGTTTATCGGGTTGTTCCTAACTTCTTCTCTTGCCTTGGTGGCAAATTCCCCGAGGTATCCCTCTTCTACCAAACGCTCTATTGCCAGCTTTAATTCTCTGCACGCGTCTGTAGAGTGCCCTTTGACTTTATGAAATTTGCAAAAAACATTTTCCCTTCCCCCCATGACTACTCCTGGCTTTACGGGAGCTGGATAATGGATATGGAGATTCCGTTGTTCCACAATTGCTAAAATCTCTGCCCTTGGTAGTATAAGGGAAGGAAGGTCCGGGTCATAAATCCGGCCCTTGGGAGGATCTGCCTGCCGCCAAGTAGGGGAGTTACCAGATCTTCCCCTTGAGGAATTGCCTCTTCGTCTGTTGGAGGTTTTTGGAATATGATCTTTTCGTTAGGCATAATCGTCTACAAAACGGCCGTTAGGGGTCGCGTTACTAGGAACGTTAGGTGTCTGAGGTACGTTTTGTGGCACGTTTTGAGCTTTGTCTCTGTTTTCTTCTTCTTCCATTCTTGCGTAATTATGAGCTTTCAGTCTCAATGCGTCCAAGTTGTCGGGGGGTCCACCATTAGCGTGTCTCGCAATTTCTCATAACGACAGTTCCGCTTCAAGGCTTCCACAACGAAATCGATGGTAACGCCCGACGTTAACGACATTTCTAGGTCAAAACGACTGAGAAACTCTTTTAAAGACTCTTGAGGTCTCCTGTGTATGTCGAATAATGCTGCAACAGATTTTCTGATGGGGATCGCGGTACTGAACAGGCTTCGAAACTTGGATTCCAGCTGCGCGAAGCTGCTAATGGATTTTGCTGGAAGACCCTCAAATGATAGGCGCGCAACTCCTGCCAATGTCATGAGAAATATCTGGTAAAATGCCGCATCACTGTGGGTTGGGAATTGTACAAAGTCTTTCACCTTGTTAAGGTGGGAAATGGGATCTCTAGTGTCGTCATAGGACTCCGTGGGGAGCTTCACATGTCGGCTGACCCTATGGTGCCTTTTGCGATGACTAAATGGGTGGCCCGAGGTGTCGTCCAGGATTTCGCGAGTATTGTGAGACGGTGACGTTTTCGGGTGATGCTTGCGGTTCTGAGGATCGGGAGTGTGATGACACCTGGGAGATCGGCTACGACTCCTTGGCGAACGAGTTCGATATCTTCGACTACTGGATCTCTAACTACGCTCGGGGGATGCATCTCTGTCCATTTCTCCCCGCCGACCATCACAGCGATCTCTATACTCGTCAAGCCGTCTTTCCCCTTGAGAGATGGGAATTTGTAGCGCGTGTGGCACGTAAGGCTCTACTTGTCCATGAGCGAGGTGCACAAAGCTGGCTGGTGTAGTTGTCGCGGGCAAGGTCAACGGAATCTTTCTGTGTTGCAAGGGCGATAAGGGTCGTTCAGTGACAATAGATGATGTAAAAATAGCATGGGGAGGAGCATTCGACCCAGAAGCATCCGACGTGATTCTTGCAACCAACTCGGTCAAGTAATCCAGCCGGGAACGAAGAGCGGATATTTCACTCGTGAGGGGGTTGCTTACGCCGTCCAACATGAATCCCCTCGGAGGAGGAGTGGAAAAACTAGATCCCGCCATCTGGGATTTAGGGATGTTAATCTGGGAAAAGGGCGCTCCTCCTATTGATCTAAAGGAGAGATTTGAAGATTCCGTAGTAATCTCCTGCATCGTGGTAGAATCATCAGTAGTGGCAAAAGGAAAAAGTTATCGGCGAACCGCAAAAGGAATGCTAGAAGACGGAGGTTGTGTGGACTCCGAATCAGAAGCCATGATCGTTCCGATCTTCCAAGAAAGACAGAGCTTGGCTATTAAGGACGCTCACTTAATAAACCAAGACTCTCAACGAAAGCACCAGTTTGACTTCTGGAGAATCGGGGGTGAGGATTATGGTCGTTCGGAGTTACTGTAGTTGCCGTCGAGTATACCTGCAAAGCGCCGGAGGGGGGGCTCCGGCGTAGACACTCCGATGCTAAAGTCAGTAAGATTGTTCCAACTAGCAGAGGTTCGAGTAGCGATCTTAGCCTTACCTTTCAACTTGAATGAGGGGGTATTTATAGGCGCCGAGAAGGGCGTTACCTCTATGTGGTAGGCGTTATCTAGGAAGGATAACGCCTAAAGTGACGTCATGGCTGACCTGGGATGGGAAGACGCCGTGTGTATGGGTTGATGACGCGTGAGTCCCCTCCCCCGCTGATGTCGACCATCCCATGGTTCCTTGCTAGATAAAGGGGGCGACAACCTCCATGGCTGACGCCTGGTCTGGCACTGTAGGGCTCCAGTCTCAAGGCTGGTGTGATGACGGAAATACCCTTGGAATTGCCTTAATTGTTATCACCTGTGAGGGGCATCTAATTTCTGGCTCCAATATTACCTGTGGCCTGACAACGAGGGTAAGCAACATAAAAAAATGTAGTTGTCCTTGAAAATGGATGGCCAATAAAGACCAACCTCCAAAACCTTTAGTGTTGTTTTCTTGGCGCAGAAGTGTCCTCCATCAGTCGAGGAGTGGTAGAAGTTTAGGATGGAGGGGACTTCATCTAAGGTCACATAACGCCGAATAATTTGGTCGGAGTAGTGTTTCCAAAGGTAAGGGCCGTCCCAAACAAAGCATTTAGCCTGCCTCCTGATTTGGTTCCTCTCTAAGTCGATGGAATCAGCAAGAAAAGCTCCTGTAGCATAAAAGTTTGCGATGCCAGAAAACCAAGGGAATTGAACAGCATGGGCAAGACAAACCTGCTCATTCGGAAAGGTATCATAGATGGGTTCCATGGAGTTTTCCTCTTGGAATGGAAGTCGGCTGAGGTGGTCAGCCACGAAATTCTCAGTCCCCTTCTTCTCTTTTATATCCAAATCAAACTCTTGGAGTAAAAGAATCCATCTAATTAAGCGCGATTTGGCATCGAGTTTCGTCAAAAGACATCTTAGGGTTGCATGATAAGAGAAAACAATTACTTTAGTGCTTAAGAGATTGACGAAATTTATCCAAAGCAAAAACAATGACAAGAAGTTCTTTTTCGGTTGTAGTATAATTCCGTTGAGCTACGTCCATGAGCTTCGAGGCGTCGCAGATGACATAGACTTCTCTATCCTTTTTCTGGCCTAGCACCACTCCTAAGGCGTTACTGCTGGCATCACACATAATTTCAAATGGAAGTGTCCAATTTGGGGTGCGTATGATTGGGGTAGAGATGAGTTTTTCCTTAAGGGTGTCAAACGAGGCCTTGGAGCTCGAATCAAACACGAAGTCGACGTCTTTCTGCAACAGCTGGCACATGGGTTAGGTGATCTTGGAGAAATCCTTGATGAACCGCCTATAGAAACCCGCATGTTCAAGAAAAGAACGTACTTTGCGAACACAAGTTGGATAGGGAAGAGATTCGATTACCTCGATCTTGGCCTTGTCCACTTCGATGCCCTTACGAGAGATTATGTGTCCTAAGATAAGACCCTGGTCTACCATGAAGTGACACTTCTCAAAGTTAAGCACAAGGTTAGTCTCAATGCATCGTTGTAACACTTTTCGCAAATTAGATAAGCATTCAGTAAAAGAATTGCTATAGACGGTGAAGTCCTCCATAAATACCTCTATACCTTTCTCAACAAATTCTGAGAATATAATCATCATGTAGCGCTGGAAGGTGGTAGTGTCATTACAGAGACCAAACGACATCTGTCTGTAGGCAAAAGTACCGAAGGGGCAAGTGAAGGTGGTCTTGTCTTAATCGTCTAGGGCTACCGAGAGTATCCGTCGAGACAGCAGTAGTGTGTCTTGCCCGCAAGACGCTCCAATATCTGGTCAATGAATGACAATGGGAAGTAATCCTTCCTAGTGGTCGCATTCAATCGACGGTAATCAATGCAGACACGTCATCCGTTTTGTATGCGGGTGGGGATGGGCTGACCGTCTTGCCCTGTGACGATAGTGATGCCTATTTTCTTCGGCACAAACTGGACGGGGTTTACCCAAGTACTGTTTGAGATTGGGTAAATGACTCCTACGTCTAGCAATTTGAGTATCTCCTTCTTCACAATGTCCATCATAGGAGGATTCAAGCGGCGTTGTAGTTGTCTGACTGAATTGCTGGCATCTTCTAGGTGGATGCGGTGAGTGCACAGGGCTGGCGATAGTCCCTTGATGTCGGCAATGGTCCAGCCAATGGCTCGTTTAAATTCCTTAAGGAGGGTGATGATTTCCTGTTCCTCTTCCGTGTCAAGCTTGCTTGAAATGATAATGGGGAGTGAATCGTCATCGCCGAGGTAGGCATACTTGAGGTGCAAGGGCAAGACCTTCAAATCTAGCTTAGGCGCTTCGTGCAACTCTGGTGGGGTCACGAATCTAGAGTCCAAGCTGTTCATAACAGTTGGCGTGATTCCTCTGTCTAGGGTAAGCTGCAGAGGATCAATAGAGTACAAGTCAGAAATTTCTTCAACGTCAGGATCAATTATATCACTGAAATTTACGCTAGAAAATTCAGAAGGGTAACGAATAGCATCAAACATGCTGAATTTTATGATCTCCCCGTCGAATTCAAGTGTGATGGAAGCGTCGTGGACATCTATCTTGGCCCTAGAAGTTCTAAGAAATGGCCTGCCCAAGAGTACGTCCGAAGGCTTGGTGGACTTCTCATCCTCCATGCTGATCACATAAAAGTCAACTGGGTATAGAAACTCTCCAACCTGCACTAAAACATCTTCGATAACACCCTCAGGATATATAATAGAGCGGTCGGCCAGCTGGATGACAACTCGCATTGGTTTGAGTGGGCCTAGACCTAGACTATTATATATTGTCAAGGGTCTTACATTGATACCTGCACCAAGATCATACACATGGCTTTGCCAATATCAGTTGTTCCAATCTTACAAAGGATGATGAACATCCCTTGATCCTTACACTTTGGCGGAATTTTCCTTTGGATGACAACTGAAATATTAACACCCACGCTAATCTTATTCACCCCTGCCAATTTACATTTGTTAGTGCATAGAGATTTTAAAAACTTGGCATACCGGGGAACATTTTTAATAGCCTGCAAAAGAGGGATGTTAACTTGTACCTTGTTAAACATGTCATAAATTTCCCGATCCTCTTTATCTTTTTTCGTTTTAACTAACCTTTGAGGGAACGGGGGTTCAAGCACTTTCATGATGAACTCTTCACTAAATTCTGGGTTTTTCTCAACCTTCCATAGGGAGCCGTGTCATCTAGCATGGTGGACGCGCTTCTCTTTTTCCACATCTGTTTTTGCTTCTTTTGGGTCGGGTACAAGTTTAGGCAGTTCAACGTCTAGGCCTGGCTGCTCACAGGATGTTATTTCTGTACCACTGCGAAGTGTCATGGCACATGCTCTATGCCTCAGATTGGCTTCTGGTTGGGGTGGTAGTCGGCCTCCATTCCTCAACTCCTTCATTTCTACAGTCAAAACACTCAATTATTTTTGTATATCAAGAATAACACAGTTAGGTACCTCAATATTTTGGGAGGGAGGAGGAGCTGATCCTTGGGGAGCCTGGTGTTGATACTGATGGTTATTGGGGTAGCTTGGTCGTGGCTTGAAGTTCTGTAAGTTAAAAGGCGACTACTGCTGATTCTGAAAAAAAGTGTTGTGGCTGCTGCTGATTAGGCCCAGACGCTTGAGGGTTGTTGCCATAGCTAAGGTTCAGATGTCGCCAACCATTATTATAGTTCTGGGTGTATGGCTCAAATTTTCTCGGGGCTCCATTGTAGTTTCCTACTACATTAATTTGTCTCTCATCTGGGATATAAGGGCAAGCATCGGTCGGGTGATCGGTGAAATTGCAGATTTCACACGATTTGATTGGGGTGGCCACGGGTGTTTTGCTAGGATTTTACCACGGTCGTTTGAAAGTAGTAGAAGGAGTAGATGATGAGTTAGACAAGTGATGGGAGGTTTTCGGTTTATGGCTTACTTGTCTTTCCATTTTGAGTGCCAAATGGAACATCTCATCCAACGTTGAGTAGGTGTAGAAGTCAAGCGGATCCGCAATCTCTTTGTGGAGTCCGGCCAAAAATCGGGCCATTGTGGCCTCTACTTCCTCGCGAATGTCCGCCCTCATTAGGCAAGTCAATAACTCATGATAATATTCGCTAACACTCTTGGACCCTTGGCTTAGGAGTTGTAGGCGCCGGTGCAAGTCCCTCAAGTAGTATGGTGGCACAAAACCGGTGCCTCGCTCATCCCAATCGGCCAAGGGTGCCCTCTCCTCAAATCTCCTATTTATCTCTATGCGATCCCACCAATGGATGGCCATGCCCGTGAACTCTACCACGGCTAACTTAACCTTTTTCTCTTCGGAGTAGTTGTAGCACGCAAAGACCCTTTCCATCTTGTTCTCCCACTCAAAGTAGGCCTCGGGGTCGTCCTTACCCTCGAATTGAGGCAAGGGCATTTTGATGTTGTTCTTGTAGTCCACCTGTTCCTCAAATTTCCTATGGTCCCTCCCCTCATATTGCTCCTCATAGTCATCATGCCCGGGGGGTTCAAAAGGAGGATGTCGTCCGCACGGTGGCACCTCGTGGATGTGCCTTGGTGCTCTCCTATCCCGCCGGTGGTCAAAGGGCTGAGTTTGGTTTGGTGGAGGCCTCTCATGCCAACCCCTCGGCGCCCTCCCTAGGGAAAGATAGTCGTATGTTCGGTGATGGGTGTTTCGGGTGAGATTTTGTGTGGTGTCTAGGTAGTGTTTAGGCTCACGGTGGAGCTCGGTGTAGGGTTGGGGTGCGGTGTTTAGGCTCACGGTGGAGCTTGGTGTAGGGTTGGGGTGCGGTGTTTAGTTAGTGTCTAGGCTCTTGATGGGGTGTGGTGTATGGGTTGTATTGTGGTGGTGCCGAGTGATGATGTTGTGGCCTAGGCGCGGAAGGCCCCCTTGGTGCCTCTTCCCTCTCACTTGGGCAACTCCCTTCGGCCTCCTCTTCGGTGCGAGGGTTAAAGCCATAGTAGTTTATATCATTAGGATTCTTAGGCCGGGTCCTTTGGTGATAATGGATGAAAGGTTGTTTGGTGGGCGTTTTGGGTGATGGTTAGGGTGGGGGTTCTTGGTGAGGATTTTGTGTGGGAATGGACTTTGGTGTGAGAGTCATGAGTTTATCTAGTATGGCTTGGTTGGTCTGCTCTTGGCACTGCTCGGTCATTTGAGCAGCCAAGCCAGTCAAGTCCGGGCTAGGCTCGGCCCTCCCTTCAGCCTCTTTCCCCTCAAGCCTTCCCATGTTTGTTGACTCGGTGGAGTCTCCTTCGGAATGGATGCTAGGACGCATCCTCAATGGTACCTATAAAAATAACAAACGCAAGTAGATGTATATAAGAAGGTTAGTTCCCTCCCTCTCGTGTTTTGCTCTTGTGTTTCACTCTTCTCTCTAATGTTCTCCCCAACTCACGTCACTCTATTTTCCTCTCAAAACCCAGCCCTTAGTCTACTCGACTCTATGAAGACAAAGAAGGCATGGGAGACACGTTTTATAGATATTTTCCTAGGGTGTGTAACAAGTTTTAGGGTTGAAGGCCGCTGGCCTCAACACATGCTATGGGTGACTCACACAATGACTCACACAATAGGACAAACCGTACTCTTGGGACCACCTTGACACTTGGCTCACATTTTATGGAAAGCAACCAAATGCTAAGAACACCAACACGTTCTTGAATGAAAGGGATGATGAAAATCATATTTAATCCACAATAAACACAACACAAATAATCAAAGATATTTTTAGACGGATCAAACAAACACAAACCTCAAGAACATCAAAAATACCCAAATGATCCAAAATGACCGAAATGACAAGGAGATGATTTTGGACCGTGAGAATACCTTGAAAATGAAGGAAATGGAACCTAGAGACAGCTGGTGCTCCACTACCACATGCTAGGGCCCAAGTTCCCTAGAAGGCCTTGGCGTCGCGTTGATGGAGTCGGACCTAGTCTCGCATACGGTTGGCTTAGGCGTTGGCGGATGGATGGACGATCGGATGAAAGGAAATGTATATGGAGTTGCAGCGGAATATTTAATGGTTGAAGGTGGAATATTTAGAAAGATAAAGGCAAGGGATTTATATATAAACAATGGGTTTCGGACATAGAAGTTTGGAAGAAACCCTCTTGGCAACGAAGGCCAAGCAACCTTCCTATTACAAACTACTAACGAGTTCTAGATCAAGGCCAACCTTATCATCAATGGAGGATGATCAAGTCGGCGAGCTTGAAGAAGAAGATAGGCTGCGGTTCTAGGAAGCCTAGAGGTAGACTAATGGCTTAAGGCTTTGGAGGAAAAACTCACAATCAAAAGCAATTATAAAAGAAGGCTAAGTCCTTCTATTTATAGGAAAGATATTTGCAAAGGGAAAAGACCCTAATCACCCTTGGACAAAGGGGTTTCACTCATGGGACACGCGGCATCTCTTGAGTGTGTGACGGGTCGTGGGATTGGCCGTGTGACAGGGCGCGGCTGCCGGCGTGGCCTTGGCACTAGGCTTTGGCGAGGCCGAGGTGGTGGGCTTTGGCGAGGCCGAGGTGCTGGGCTTTGGCGAGGCTGAGGCGCTAGGGTTTGGCAAGGCTGAGGCATTAGGCGCGAGTGATGCCGAGGCACTAGGCGCGGGCGAGGCCGATGCGCTGGGCGCACGAGATGCCGATGCGTTGGGCGTGGGCGCGAGTGATGCCGATGCGTTGGGCGCGCGCGATGTGGATGCGCTGGGTGCGGGTGCCGCCTTGGCGCTAGGCGCAGACTCGAACTTGGACGTGTGGCTGCGAGTCAAGTCGTTGGCATGGACACATAGGCTCCATTGGGTCGCGGCCTTCACGTTGCCTTCTTCGGTCCTAAGCGCCTTGATGAGAAGGTCGATCACGACGTCCTTGCTCCTTGTGGCGTGTCTATGTGTGGCTTTGGTCGGGCCATGGGCTTGGGCTGTATCACTAGTCATACAAAACAAAGAAAGAATCAATACCGTTAGTCCCCGGCAACGACGCAAAAATTTGACTGGTTGTCGAAGCCGGCAAAAATAATAATAAAACCTGCTAACGATGTGCACAATAAATTGTGTATAGTGGCAACAGGGTCGGTCCACAGGGACTAAGGTAGACACTAACTTGTGTATGCAACTAGGGCAAACAAACCAAAACAGTAATAAATGGGAGGTTTGAAAGTTGTTGGTTAATCTAATGTAAACTAGGAAAGTAATGATAGACAGTAATAAAACAAATAAGAAATCGATAGAGAAGGAAGTTCCCAGTAGGAATCTATCTCCGATTGCATTTGCGGTCAGCCAGCTATTTGCGATCTTCTACCCCTAGCTGATAGATGTGCTATGGGGACCAGGTACGTTTAGGTCCCTGCTTTCTTTCATATGAGAAACTACCCCAAGGTACGTTTATGGAGTAGTCTTGACGCTTTGTTGTCCCCCAAGGTACGTTTATGAGGGCAATACTCAAAGGCCTATAAAGCTGAAGAAAGACACAGCTAGGGCAAGACACTCAGTACGTTCGAGGCTCTACCCTAATTACTTACTTAACCCAGTCAGATTGGACCAGCGACCTGATGACTCCGATCTGGTTGTCTACTTTACCCTGTAACCTCATGTTTGTTATTACCACGGAGCTGACTTTAATTGTCTAGGCCTAGCTACTAGTTGATCATGCTCATAACAGTCCTAGCAGATTTGACAAGAATTCGTTAAGCAAATAAATATAAACCAGTGATATATTAAACTTCAATTAGACCTCACGGCTTTCCTAAGCAACCTTCGATGATTCCTACCAAGAACAAGAGATTTAGCTACTCATATTAGAAGATAAATAATTAAAATGAATAGATTGCATAAAGAAAGGAGAAGAGAATTGAGAAAACTCTTTATTATTACCGGCCGGAGCAAAACTCTGGTTTATTGAACGGGAATAAGAAATGCCGGAGGCGGGAATATGGCGACAAAAATTCTAAAAAGATGTGTCTGAAGGTAGAAGATGATACAAAAGATGGATCCCAACCCTAAATCTAAAAAGGTTTTAAAAAGGGAAAATTACAAAGAAGGAAATTCTAATAATAGAAATTAATAAAAGGGAAATCCTAGATTTGATTAGAGTCAATCCCAAATTATCTTCTTGCCAAAACAAGGAGAATTTAGAGTAGTGGGGCGGATCTTCCGATTTCTTTCCTTCCACGGTTTTCCTCTCCAGCGTTGGACCGCACTGCCACCACGAGCACGCAGCTGCTAGGTGTTGATACCCGAATTTTGACGCTAGCACGTTCAATCACCTGCAAAATAGTGAACCCGCATTTTAACGCGCTTAATCAATTATAGTCGCTTTATTTTTATTTTTTTCGCTAACCGTTAATGATCTCTCGGCCCAGCTCAAGTCCTTTCGTATTCTTTCATTTTTATCTATCATTTTGGTTCTTTTACCTTTTTAGTCTTATTAGGCCCTGAACGAGCTTTTCGACACTTTGTCAAAATAAATACGTTTAGAGAGTTTAGCTTAAAATTTTGTTCGCATCATTTCGATCGTCATATTTTTCTCTACAACGCAGTTACCTTCGTTCGAATTTTTCACCTGTTTCATCGCACTGATAAATTGAACCCATAATAATTACTAAACATTTTTCTTCTCTCTTTTTAATCAACCGTTGGATTGGTTGACTAAATCCTTAGTCAACCATCCAACGGTCACCTAATTAAACCATTTAACCCTTCCCTTTTCTTCTCCCGCAAACCATTCCATCTTCAAAATTTGAAGCCTTGTCATACTTCTGGAATCAACCTCGTCATGGCTTCTAGAAGAAGGACTCGTCATCGAGCCTTGTCATTGCTTCTAGAACGCCAGTCACCCCTTCCCGATTGCTCTGTTCATTTCCAGCCACATAAATCAAAAAGGGTCATGTCACCTTGCCCGAACCGACGTACTTCCCTCCTTCGTGATCCCTACTCTCGCTCATGTGCACCGTACTCGCCAAGTCCACTCGCGGATGATTGCCTATAAATAGCAAGCGTTTTCAATGAAAGAGAGGGGGGTCAATTCCATGCTTTAGTCCCCCCTTTTATCCATGCTCTTATTTAATTACTTGCATTTTGATTAATTAATTTCCACTATTTTCAAGTTAAATCAATTGTTATTGTTTTATTTTCAATTAACTGTTGTTACCTCTGCTAATCAATTTCTGCCTCTATGTCAAGATAATCTTGCGGTTTGGTTTGTCCAATTACCTCCTGTTTTGATTCAATTTAAAAAGCTCTATTTTTATTAATTTGTTTCTATTTCATTTAATTGCTTGATTTGGAGAAATTAATTATAATTGTTTCAATTCAATTAATTGCTTGCTTGTTGATTTAATTAATGCTGTTTTAAATTTAATTAATTTTCTTGATTTGGATTTATTATTGTTTGGTTTTGAAATTGCTTGTTGCAGGTTCGGTTTGAGGAAGAACAAGGTGAACAGTGGAGAGGGAAAGGAAATAAAGAAGGCTGGTTTGGTTTGAAATTTTGGTTAATGGGCTGAGCATTTTGCTCATGCCCACACGGGAAGGAGAAAGGAAAGAAAGGTGACAAGCCAAGCCCATTTGTTTTAAATTTTTTGGCTGATGGGCCTTGTCTAGGCCAAGCCCATCTAGTTTAATTTTTAGTCATGCATCAGGAATAGTCCTTGGCTCAATTTGTTTAATTTCCAGCATGCGGGCCTAGCCCAATAAATTTTCATCAATTGTTCTAGTCACATTATTTTCTCGTCGTTTTTATCGCATGCTCGTATGCCATATTTAATTCGTATGCCATGTTTAATTAATTATTTGTTTACTTGTTTAAAGTCAAAAAGGCATGTTTATTTGCTTATCTTTTATTTATCGTTTTAATTATCTTCGAATGATTACTAACATCGATTTCGCAGGTACCAAAAATCATTAAATCTTCGCTCGCAAGTTTTGCTGGAGGAAGAAGAAGAACAGTAGAAGGCGGAGGAAATAGATGGTTTGGCTACTGGTCAGCCCAAGCGAGGAGAAGCAAGAGCTTGGCCCACCAGGGGGCCTGGGCTGGTCTGATCTAATGCTGGGCTATTTTGAGCCCAACTGCTGGGCCTAGTTTTTTGGCCCACCATAAGTATTTCGTATCTTTTGCTCGTTTGTAATATTTAATTAATTAATTTACTTATTTTTAATTGTTAATTAATCATTTGCATTTAATTATCAATAATTAATTCGCTTGCTTTTAGTTAACTAATTAATAGTTTTAATTGTTTTACTTGTTTTTTTTATTGTTAAATTATTTTATTTAGTTGCTTGATATTTGTTGTACTAATGATCTCAATTTGTAGGTAATCTTTAAGTCTTCGCTCGTAAGTACGCCCTTCTAAGTCTCTTTTATTTATCCAAGTTTTTCGCAAATATTACTTATATGCATGTTGTTTAGAATTGTTAAAAACCCATATCATAATTGTATGCATGATATTTAGAATTGTTAGAAAATAAAATCAACACATATACTTACGTGTTTACATCCCTTGCTTTTATGCAATGAAATTAATTGGACATTTGCGTTGATACATGAGCATGGTGGCTTCGATCCCACACGATTATTTGCATTCATTAAAATGGTACGATGTTACTTTTATCCATGATAGGATCACATAGTAATTAATTAATCATGCATGGCCCGATGATGATAAAGAGGGCTCTCGCTTTAGTAAAAAAAACCAACGATTAATCAGTCCCGACCAGAAATGATTAATCAGTCCCTACAGTCTCGATCGGAAATAACAAAACACTAAAGCGATGAATACCTCTGAGGGCCCATAGACAACTGGAAGGTGACCCAATCTTCGTAACAGGATTTCGTTTGACACTTTGCGATCATTTACTCCGTAAATGATTGAAAAGTGGTGCATTTTTGTGTGCGGGATCGGACGACACTTTCCGATTACTTACTCATTTTCATGTCAAAAATGTTTTCCAAACACCTTTTTACCGGTAACCTTTTTAAGGATGTGGTTTGGGTGCCTAACACCTTCCCAATTCCATAATACGACCTCGAACCTTCGTTCTTTGGTTTAGACCATTTGTGCCTTAGTTTTTTATTTTTATGCCATGAGATATAGGTTCCCTAAACCTTAGAAAATAGGGTGGCGACTTCATTGCAAATGAGATATAGGTTCCATTTATGCTTAGCATCCGTCCCGAACCTTAAACTCGTCTTTCGACGAAAAAGGAGGTGCGACAGTTTGGCAACTTCACTGGGACTTTAGGGTCGAAGCTGGTTTTTTTTTTTTAGGTGTTTGTTTTTTTATTTTTTATTATTTTACTTGTTTTAATAAACTGTTTTCGTGATTATTTGATATACGTTTTGATCAATTGTCATACTCATGCATAGTGCCCTACACCCAAGGGACAATTACCAAATAGGCTTAGGAGGGTAGTAGTGATGCCCCGGGACACCCGTCCTGGGTAGTGTTCACCAACCCCACTCAGACGAACCCCACTTAGAAATTAGTTGACGACAAAGCCTTGCATATACATCATTTTGTTTGTTAATAGCTTTGATTATCCTGTTTTTTTTTCCACATGTGAATAAAAAACGTAGTAAAATAATTTATTCATTTTACTGACACTTGAACTCTATTCTTATTTTTCCGCAAGACCCATTCTGCTTGTTCGAATGACAGTGCCTACGTTACTTTCACTTGATACTTTTAGGGGAAGAGGTTTTGAGAACCAAGCTGTATGAGGGGATACGTTGAAATCCGGTTGCATTCCCGATATTACGGCCAAGATTGGGATGGAGGAAGTGGTGATACAAAAAGGAGAGATTGCGTCATTAGAATATTTTTTAGAAAACGGATCCCGACTCCCAAGGTTGACGACTTCAAAAGAAAGATCATGCATCGGCTACCTACGGATTTTTATCTTTTCACCCCATGAAACATTATTCCTAGACTTCGTCTACAAACCTTTAGATAGAGCTAGATAGTCAATCCAACTTATAATGGTTGTACCCTTTTTTTGACGGAAAAATCAATGACAAAGTCCGTAATTATTCGGATAATCATGAAATGTGTTTTTTTTCTTTCACACATCCAAAGGACATCAATACGCTATCACCCATGATCAAAATAACCTTCCCCAAAATAAACCACATATAAAACAAACAACACAAAAGGCTAATCCTCGGGAGGAAAGCACACTAAAAAAAAAAAACTCAGAATGCAAGGATAGCCATTCCTTCTCGGTCTCAGTTGCGCGCTCTTTCGTTTTGGCCGATATCTATATGATTGGATTGGAATTTCATCACGGCCAAACTACAAAAGATGTTGATAACGGGATAAAGCTTTTCCACACGAAATTTCAGATTTTTCTGGGTGATACCTCTCTAATAAATAATTTAGACGTGAAAATGGCTGCTTTTCTCAGTCTCAGCTGCGCGCTCTTTTGTTTTGGCCGATATTGACTTGATTAGCTCGGAATTTCCTCTCGGCCAAAACACAAAAGATGTTGATAACGGGTGGAAGTTTTCCCACACGAAATTTTAGACTTTTCTGGGTGATACATCTCTCACAAATAATTTAGACGTAAAGATGGCTGCTTTTCTCGGTCTCGGCCGCGCACTCTTGTACCTTGGCCAGTATGACTGCGATTGACTCTAGGTTTTGTTGGGTATGTGGAGAGTGATATACCACATTGCTAGCATAGGGAATGGAGGTCGGCCTTTTCCCTATATATAGACTCTCTTGTAATTGTAAAACTAACGAATATTAAGACTAATAATATTTGTGTGGTTTGTGGAGTGCGGCTAGACCGATACCACGTTAATCCTTTTGTCTCGTCTATTGTCGTTTATCTTTCTCAATCTAGGTTATCTTTCGGTCTCCTACTCAGGTAATTCCTAACAACTGGTAGCGGACCAAGGTTAGTGAGTAGGAGCGATGGCAGGCGATGGGAAGATAAAGATCGATAAGCTTGATGGGACAAACTTTGGATTTTGGAAGATGCAAGTCTAGGATTTGCTATATCAGAAGAAGCTGCACGAACCATTAGAGGAGAAAAAGCCAGAGGCGATGAAACAGCAAGATTGGGACTTATTGGATAGGCAGGCTCTGGGTGTGATACGGTTGACACTGGCGAACAACGCTGCTTGCAACATCATTGGTGAGAAGACTACACACGGACTAATAAAGGCGTTATCAAATCTGTACGAAAAGCCCTCTGCTGCAAATAAGGTATATTTGATTCATCTATTAGTCAATACGAGGATGAAAGATGGTGGTTTTGTTGCTCATCATGTGAACGAATTTAATTCTATACTATCTAGATTAGTTTCCGTTGAGATTAAATTCGATGATGAAGTACAGGCCTTGTTGTTGTTGTCCTTGTTACCTGACAGCTGGTCAGGGTTTGTCACAGCAGTTAGCAGTTCGTCTGAGACTACTAAGCTAACGTTCACAGGAATTCGTGACTCAATTCTTGGAGAAGACATTCGTAGGAGGAATTCTGGGGAATCATCGGGCTCTTTGTTGAGTATAGATGGTAGAGGCAGACAAGTTGGGAAGGGGCAGAAGGGGTAGAATCAAGGGCAAAATAAATCAAAGTCCAGGAAGAGAGGGCAGTCCAAGAATCACAAGGATATTGTGTGCTGGAATTGTCAAAAGACTGGTCACTTCAGGAATTAGTGTACGGCTCCTGCAGTTCCTAAACCAAAGAAGAATGATGGTAACTCAGTTAACACAGTGGAAGAAGTTAGTGATGATGCGCTGATTTGTTGTGTTGAGTGTTCTATTGAATCTTGGGTCATGGATTCTGGTGCATCATTCCATGCCACTCCAAACAAGGATTCAATCCTAAATTTCAGGTCTAGAAATTTTGGCAAAGTTCGTCTTCCTGATGACGAGACTTTGGACATTATAGGCATGGGAGACATCAAAATCAGAACCTCTTTTGGAATAATCTGGTTGTTAAAAGATGTTAGATACGTTCCTGGACTCAAGAGGATGCTGCTCTCTGTGGGTCAGTTGGATGAGGAAGGGTATCGTGTTATCCTTGGAAACAAACAATGGAAGGTTGTGAAGGGGAATTTGGTTGTTACTCGTGGTGATAAGGTTGAAACTCTTTATACTATGGAACAATCATGTGACGAGGTTAATGCAGTTACTGATGATGTTGGTCCATCGACTCTTTGGCACCAAAGGCTTGGGCATATGAGTCAGAAGGGTATGAAGTTGCTAGTTTCTAAAGGCAAGATTCCAGAACTGAAGAATGTGGAAGTTGGATTTTGTGAACCATGTGTGTTTGGGAAGCAGAAACGAGTTACTTTTGCAAAATCAGGGAATGCACCCAAGTCTGGGAAGTTAGAGCTAGTTCATACAGATGTGTATGGACCGACTACAGTTACCTCCTTGGGAGGATCACGCTACTATGTCACTTTCATTGATGATGCCACTAGAAAGGTATTGGTTTATTTTCTGAAAAATAAATCTGACGTGTTTGAAACCTTTAAGAAGTGGAAGGCAGAAGTTGAAAATCAGACAGGGTTAAAGATTAAGAGCATGAAATCAGATAATGGGGGTGAATACAGCAGTGATGAGTTCAAAGCCTATTGTGTAGAACACGGAATCAGAATGATAAAGACTATTCTTGAGACACCGCAGTAGAATAGAGTTGCAGAGCGAATGAATAGCACTTTGAATGAGAGAGCCAAGAGTATGAGGATACATGTAGGATTGCCAAAGATGTTTTGGGCAGATGCAGTTAGTACAACGACATATCTCATTAACAGAGGGCCCTCAGTCCCTTTGGGGTTCAAGATTCCAGAGGAAGAGTGGCAAGAAAAAGAGGTAAATCTCTCACACTTGAGAGTTTTTGGTTGTGTTTCTTATGTGCGGGGTAAAGATTCTGACAGGGATAAGCTTGATCCTAAAGAAAAGAAGGTTACTTTTATTGGCTATGGCTCAGATGAGATGGGATACCGTTTCTGGGATGAGTTGAACAGGAAAGTCATTAGAAGCAGAGATGTCACATTTAATGAGAATGCAGTGTATAAGGATAAGCTTGCGGTAGATTCTGAAACTACAAAGAAATAAGAAATTAAAGAGCAGATTGTGTTGGAAGACATTACAGAGGATGTTCTTGCAGGGGACAGTGGGAGTTTGGCAAACAGAGATGCTGAGGAGGCAGTCCCAGTTGCCCCAGATGTTGTAGTAAAAAGATCAAATAGAGTTTCGTGACCGCCACAAAGATACTCTCCTTCAGCTTATTACTTGCTTTTGACTGAGGATGGTGAGCCTGAGAGTTATTCAGAGGCAATGCAGATGGATGAGTCAGTTCAGTGGGAGCTAGCCATGAACGAGGAGATGAGTTCGCTTGAGAAGAATGAGACTTAGTCGTTGACTAAGTTACCAGCAGGAAAGAAGGCTTTGCAGAATAAATGAGTGTTCAAAATTAAAGAAGAACTTGATGGCAGCAAGAGATACAAGGCAAGGTTAGTAGTGAAAGGTTTTCAGCAGGAAAAGGGCATTGACTACAATGAGATTTTTTCTCCGGTCATCAAGATGACTACTATTAGACTTGTTTTGGGTATCGTGGCTGCAGAGGAATTACATCTAGAGCAACTAGATGTGAAGACCGCGTTCTTACATGGTGATCTTGAGGAGGACATTTATATGACACAGCCAGAGGGGTTCCCGGTAGCTGGGAAAGAGGATATGGTTTACAAGCTGAAAAAGAGCTTGTATGGTTTGAAGCAAGCACCAAGACAGTGGTACTTGAAATTTGACAGCTTCATGATGAGGAGTGGGTACACGAGGAGTACTATGGATCATTGTTGCTATGTTAAGCAATTTGATTCATCTTATATTATATTGTTGTTGTATGTTGATGACATGTTAATCGCAGGATCTGACATGAGGGAAATCAACAAGTTGAAGAGACAGATGTCTCTAGATTTTGAGATGAAGGATTTGGGTCCCTCAAATCAGATACTTGGTATGAGCATCATCAGAGGCAGAAGTGAAGGTACTCTGAAATTGTCGCAAGAGAAGTACATTGGGAAGGTGTTACATAAGTTTAACCTCCAAGATGCAAAGATTAGAAGTACGCCTTTGGGAGCCCACTTCAATCTCACAAAGAAGCAGTCACCTCAAACGGATGAAGACAAGGAAGAAATGGCTAATGTTCCGTATGTATCTGCAGTTGGTAGTTTGATGTATGCTATGGTGTGCACGAGACCAGACATTGCTCATGCAGTGGGAGTTGTTAGCAAATTCATGTCTAATCCTAGGAGAGAGCATTGGGAGGCGGTTAAGTGGCTGCTACGCTACTTGAAAGGTACCTCTAAGGTTGCATTATGTTTCCGCAAGAAAGATGTAATCTTGGAAGGATTCACTGATGCAGATTTGGGTGGTTGCGAGGATACAAGGAAGAGTACTACGGGATATACTTTCACTTTGGGTGGCACAGTAGTTAGTTGGATGTCTCGACTTTAAAAGAGTGTTGCTCTTTCAACCACGGAAGCAGAGTACATGGCTATTTCAGAAGCCAGCAAGGAAATGATTTGGTTGAAGAATTTTCTTGAGGAGTTGGGCAAGAAACAGGAAGATAGCGCTCTGTACAGCGACAGTCGGAGTGCCATTCATCTTGCGAAGAATCCTGTGTTTCATGCTAGGACAAAACACATCCAGTTGAGATATCACTTTATCAGGGAGTTGATTAGTGATGGTACTTTGTCCTTGAAGAAAATCCTTGGTTCAAGGAATCTAGCAGATATGCTGACCAATGTGGTTACTAAAGAGAAGTTGAAGTTTTGTATAGCTTCAACTGGCCTTCAGAACTGACTGTTGAAGAAGGTTCATCACATATAGAGTTGCTTAATGTTGTTGGGTTTTACTAGAGTTACATGAGTGAGAGTGGACCTGTGATCAATCTCCAAGTAGGAGATTGTTGGGTATGTGGAGTCTGATATACCACATCGCTAGCATAGGGAATGGAGGTCGGCCCTTTCCCTATATATAGACTCTCTTGTAATTGTAAAACTAACGAATATTAAGACTAATAATATTTGTGCAGTTTGTGGAGTGCGGCTAGACCGATACCATGCTAATCCTTTTGTCTTGTCTATTGTCGTTTATCTTTCTCAATCTAGGTTATCTTTCGGTCTCCTACTCAGGTAATTCCTAATAGGTTTCCACTCGACTAAAATACGAAAGACGTTCGTAACACATGGAAGTTCGCCCTTACCAAATTTCAGAATTTCCTAGGCAACACTCGTAAAAAAACAATTTAGAATGTGAGGATGACTGTTTCTGCTCGGCCAGCCGCACACTTCTTTTACCTTGGCCAATATGATTGTGATTGATTCCAAGTTTCCACTCGACTAAAACACAAACGAGGTTCATAACACATGGAAGTTCGCCCTTACCAAATTTCATAATTTTCTGGGCAGTGCATCTCTCAAAAGAAATTTCAGAACACAAGAACAACTGCTCCTTCTTGATCTCAGCTGCGCGATCTTTTGTCTTGGCCAAAATGGATATGATTTGCTCAGATTTTCCACTCGGACAAAACATAAAGGATGTTGATGATAGGTTGAAGTCTGCCCATACCAAATTTCAGAAATTTCTGGGCAGTAAATCTCTCGCAAAAAAAAATCAAAACACAAGAATAGTTGCTTCTTCTCAGCTTCAGCGGCGCACTCTTTTGTTTTGGCCAATATAGATACGATTTGCTCCGATTTTCCACTCAGACAAAACATAAAAAATGTTGATAACGGGCTGAAGATTTCCCATTACAAATTTCAGATTTTTTTAGGTAGCGCATCTCTCACAAAAAAAATTCAGAATACAGGGATCGCTGGTTCTTCTCGGTCTCAGCTGCGCACTTCTTTGTTTTGGCCAAATAGATATTATTTGCTCAGAATTTCCACTCGGCCAAAACATGAAAGACATTGATAATGGGCTGAAGATTTCCCATACCAAATTTCAGATTTTTTGGGCGATACATCTCTCACAAACGATAAAGACGCGAAGATAATGGTTTCTTCTCATTTTCGGCTGCACGGCCTTTTGTTTTGACCGACATGTCCTCGTAGCGTTGATCCATGGGTTTCAGTGATAGCATCCAAAATCGCCATCTCGTTGAGTGGAAGGAATAAAAGATTCCTTCGTATCTTCACCGTAGTGTCATCTTCTCATTCGTCCTAAAAGTATTAAGTGGAAGTGTGGCCAAAAGAGTGAATAAGCAGCGTGGAGGCCTCGGGATTGCATGTCATGCATGTTGTCACTTATGCTCACTATCATTTTCTTTTTTCAGGATAAATGATGGCTCCTAAAAAGTGAGTTATGCCCACACTTTCGTCAAAAATCGTGTGGCAGTTCTCACCCCACATTTCAAAAAATCATGTTGCGGTTCACACCCCACATTTCAAAAATCATGTGGCGGTTTAAACCCCACCTTTAAAAAAAAATCATGTGGCGGTTTAAACCTCACCTTTCAAAAAAAAAAATGTGTGGCGGTTCACACCCCACATTCGTGTGGCGGTTTAAAACCCCACCTTTCAAAAATCATGTGGTGGTCCAAAACCCCACCTTTCAAAAAAAATCGTGTGGCGATTCAAAACCCCACCTTTCAAAAATCATGTGGCGGTTCAAGATACCCCACCTTTCTAAAAATTGTGCGGCGGTTAAAAACCCCACGTTTCAATCTTGTGCGGCGGTTCAAACCCCCACTTTTTGTCAAAATTTTTGTGGCGGTTCAAACCCCACTTTTCGTCAAAATTTTGTGCGGCGGTTTACACCCCCACATTTCGTCAAAAATTTAATGCGGCGATTCACCCCCCATTTTCTCCAATTTTGATTGCAAGGAAGCTTCGCCAAAAGTTGATCCTACGACTATAAACAAGGGCGCTTCGTGGAAGGCAACCCACGTGTTCTTTTCAATATTTCTCTTTTTTTGTTAATTTTAAATTTAACATCTAGGGATACCTTTTCCCTATGAATTTACTATTTAACTGTCTCTTCACTTTAGGTGCAACGAGACTTGTAAACTTGGGGGCAAGCCGAGGTTTAAATATAGGAATACACGATATTTCTAACATTATCAGTTGCTCTTTCTTTTTCCATTTGTTGCTGCTTTCGTGGTTGCTTCCTTCCTATTTGCAGAGTACAGGTACGCTTCAATGGAAATACAACATACAATCATTGGGTCTTCGATGACAACATCGTTGTAAAGCCCTCGCCAATGGGTCTCCGATGAAGAAATCGTTGTAATGCCCTCGTCTTGATTTTTTGTCAAAATCCAATCAACATCGAATGGAGAATGTTACCACTCCTCAATCATGGGTCTCCGATGAAGAAATCGTTGTAATGCCCTCGTCTTGGATTTTTGTCAAAATCCAATCAACATCGAATGGAGAACGTTACCACTCCTCAATCATGGGTTTTCGATAAGAAATCGTTGTAATGCCCTCGTCTTGGGTTTTCATCAAAATCCAATCAACATTGAATGGAGTACGTTACCACTCCCCAATTAATTTCATACGGTGGTCTATTTCCCCCACCATTACATCAAAGTCCAAATTTTGCGGTATCCCCGCTCGGATCACATCTCTTCCTCAAAATCTGAACTTTGTGGTATCCCCGCTCAGATCGCATCTCTTCCGCAAAATCCGAATTTTGCGGTGCCCCCATTCAGATCTCAAACTTACCTCGCTACGCCTCGCTATCAATGAAGTTTTCCTTTACGTTTTCACAATTTCCTTCTCCAATTTATGTTCCCGCAACTTACATTTTCGCATTTTTAAAAAATTCCAACGATTTACATTGCTACAAATGTGTGCGCATATTGTTTGCTAAAATCCTTAACTTTCACAAATATATATATATATATATATATATAAAAAGAAAAGAAAGGGAGTGGTATATACGCAGCGGTTGGTTTGTTTTGAAAGAGGGAGATAATGTACAGTCGCCGGTTCGACTCTTTTTTTTTTTTTTTTTTTTTTTTTTTATATATGGGCTACTGTTTAGGTACGGGGAACTAAGGAACTATTTGGGAACTGGAAACTAGAGAGATAATTTAGAGAGACATATGTTGAATGAAATTGCTCTCGTTGTATTAATTTTTCTCACACTAACAAATGAAGGGGAAGATCCCTTATATAGAGAAAACTATAAGGAAACGGCCAAAAAAGATGGCCGACACTTTCTAAAAAGAAAGAAAAAGGAACGGTCTTAAAGAAAAGAAAATAAAGCTAAAGAAAAGAAAAGATACAATAATTACATCCTGTCAACAGACAGGTGGCTATCTAATCTTTCTATCTTTAATAGCTGTCTTCTGTGATCGTCATTGCTTACGCTTCTCTTCTGTAGACGTCATTGCTTACGTCGTCCTTCTAGATGTCTCTGTGTGTATCTGGAATAGTGACATCTTCTTCATCGGCCTCTGTCATTTCTTTATCCTATAAGTCTTCTATGAGATTTAGGATATTTTCTTCCTCCAGAAGGCGTCCGTCTCCTGAATGTGGAAGGAACATTCTCCATTCTCTAGTGCTGTATATCTGGATAAAATATCCTTCTCCTAAGAGCCTGTAGTGGATCCAATTTTCTGGTGTATACAACATTCTAGGACTCTGTGCTGCCTTGTATACTTCTGTGTTATCTAAGTCTTGAAAATCATATGGTGCTAAGGTCACCATCTTGATGTCTTCTATGCTTTCTCTGTCTCTGTCTGCTGCGAAGATGAAGATTCTCTTTTTCGCTGGGACTATACCGAAACCCAGCATGGCAGGGAGAGTGGAATCTATTATACATACTAATTTCTTTCTTACCGCCATATTTCCTGCAATAAGAAAGAATTTCTCTCCAAATTCTTCTAAATATTTTTCAATTTTTCCTTCTTCTTCTAGTCTAAATGTGATCTGATCTACCATTCCCATATGGAAAAAGGATAAAATCTTTGGGAAAGGCATGTCTGTGGTATTTAGGTCTACCTGTAATTTGAACAGACCTGCTGCTCCTATTTCTCTGATATGTCATGTAAAAGGTCCTCTGTGTAGAGAAAAAGGTTTTTGAACAACCTTTACTCCCTTGAATTTCCAGTCTGTTTCTTCAAAATGGATCCTAACCAGATCCTTCTGTGCATCCATTAGTTGTTCTAGATGTCTACTTTCGGTTTTCTGTTTTATTATCTCTTCTCCTTCTGGCCATTGGTCAAATAATGGTTTGAGGGTGAAGATAGCGGGCATGTCTAACAATCTAGCCCTAAGTTCTACAAAACTTCTATTTTCAGGGGTTCTATTCTTTTTCAAGAATTGATCTAGCTGTTGTAACTTTGTATTCAGAATACTTACTGTGGAATTATGCTGTTGGACTTGCCTTTCGGCATCATTCTTTTTCTGTTCGAGGTAATTAATCTGTGTGGAGTTCTGTTGCTGGATTTGGGCCAGCTGTTCTTCTAACTTTCTGTTCTTATCTTCTAGCCTTGCTATGAGCTGGCTAGTATCTTCTCTAGTTACTTCTGAGTAAGGCCTGACTGTTTCAAGTTCTATGTAGAAGTTTGGGCCTAATTGGGCCCTTGCTTCTTCTAAGGCCTCAGAGAAACTGTGATATCCTACGTATATGGGATTTTGACACATGATGAAATTCTTAACTGTATTGAAACTGTTAAAAACTCCTGTTTTTAAACCTCTGTATATCACGTAATGTGAAAAAGACTTTCTGTGTATCTTAGGATTTTTGTCTGAGAAATACATGCTTAAGGCATTTAAGCATTGTACTTTGAACTGTGTTGCTGCGGGGAGGGTCTGTATGTGCCAGATATTATCTAGCAAACATTGCTGTTCTCGGTCTATATTCAATCCCTCAAAGGGTTTGAATTTTTTGTTGCCTCCTTCTGTAAATTCTGTAAGATACATTGTACCAAATCTAAGGTCTCTGTTTGTTCCTCTAGCAGGAGAGGCTCTCTGTGTGGATGGAACCACTTTCTGTATATTAGAGGATGATGACCCTCTTTCTGTAATTGTGACTGGCATAGCCAGATTATTTCTGTACATGATAGTTCTGTCTGATACTGATTCCTGAGTGTCTTGCTCCTATTTGTTTTCTGTCTGTTCTTTGAACATCTGCTCTTTGGGTTTAAGCACCATTTTCTTCATTCTTACCTGTATCATTTAAATAGTTTTTCAATATTTCTAGACAGTAAATCTGCCAAGCTGTTATTTTTTCCTTTTATATGTTCGAAACAGATTTTATATCCATTTCCTTGTATTAAATTCTGTAAATTTACCCATCTTGTTCTGTTTATCTTTTTACTATTCTCGTTCTTTAGAAACTTAACTATAGCTTCACAATCTGTTCTGACTGTAAATTCATTCTGTAAATGAATCTTAAATTTGTCTAGAGCATTTATTAATGCTTGAATTTCGAAATCTAGGCTAGTCCAATTCTGTCCTGTTTTGAAATTACCACTGGCATAGGCGGCAATCTTTTCTGTTTCTTTATCTGAGTATTTGTTGGGTTTGCAGATCATGACTGCTCCCCATCCTTCTTTACTACCATCACATTCAATGATGATATAATCTGTTGTTAAGGGTAGTTCTAATGGCTTAATTCTTTTAACCTGATCTTTAATTCTTTTTACTAGTTCTATATCTTCCTTGTTGAAATTTCTCTGTCCATTCTTTGCTGTTTTACTATAAAGAGGTCCTACCAATTTGCTTAAATTGGGGATAAATTTTCTAGCATAGTTTAGTATACCTAAAAATGCTTGTATCTGTTTTAAGCCTTCTAATTTATCTGGAAATTTTAGAATGTTTTCTGCTATGTGAGGCTGTAATTCTATTTTTCCATTTCCTATTTCTAATCCTAAAAAGGATATTTTTCTTTTATACAACTCCATTTTTCTTTTACTGACTACTATGTTGTGTTTTTCTATTTTCTGAAAGATCTGTCTTAAATGATCCTCATGTTCTTTGATAGTATTACTGGCTACTAAAATGTCGTCTATATAAACTAGGCAAAAATCGAATTCTAAGAAAATAGAATCCATAAATCTTTGAAATACTGCCGGTGCATTTTTTAATCCGAATGAGAGAACATTCCATTCGAAATGCCCTTCTGAACATGTAAAAGCTGTCCATTGTTTAAACCATTCCTCTAATTTTAGCTGATTATATCCTGATTTTAAATCAAATTTGCTAAAAATCTTTTTCTGTTGTATTAGTCCTATTAGGCTATCTTTGTTTGGGATGTTATAAGCATCATCTATTGTATTATCATTTAACCTTTTATAATTATAGACTATTCTGGCTTTTCCTCTTTTAATCTCACTGTGATTTCTAACTATAAAGGCTGCTGTTCTATTAGGACTGTCTGATCTTCTAATTAATCCCTGGTTTAACATCTCAGGAATTTGTTTTCTAAATTCTTCTTTATCTAAGGGGCTGTAATCTATATTTGCTGTTACAATCCTTATATCAGGATTCTTAATCTGCATTTTGACTTTATATTCTACTCTGTTTTTGGTAATGTCTTCACCTATTAATCCTATTTTTTCTAATCTCTGTATTATAGGGTAGTTTCTACTACTTTTAATATCTGGTCCTTTTTCTAAATCTAAGGCCAATTCTCTTCCTAACATAGTGTATGTTTCGTTTTCTACATAATTTGTTCTTTTTGCTTCTGGTTTCAAAAATTCTAATGTAGGTTGTCCACCACGCTTTCGTGCGAACTCCGCTGTCTGTATATATTTATTTGTTGGAAATGTATAAACATTTTTACTAATGGTTATACAATTTCTAGCTATTGTGATACTGCCATTTAAACTGCATATAAAATTCAATCCTAGTAAAAAATCATTACTCTTCGTGTTTTCTGGTGCTATGTTAATCTGTGGTATTTCGTACTTTATACTGTAATATTTTGCAAAATCTATAAACTGTATTCCTTGAGCTTCTACCTGATGTGTAATTATCATATTTCTTTGTTCGGCTGTTTTGGTGACTATCTTGTATTTTAACTGTTTATGGTATTTCTTAGGTATTAAGCTATATCCTATCATACTTTTTGAGCTTGCTGTGTCTAAAATAGCATTTAATTCTACGAATGTATTAGTATCTAGCCATAACCTACATTTTAGTGTGATTAGGCTTGCTATACACTTCTTAATGGTGAAGGATGATTCTTCTTGCACTTGTTCTGTCATATAACTAGTTTCTGTTTCAACTACTTCTTTTCTTTTTTCAGCTTTTACTTCAAGTTCTAGAACTTTATATTTTAGTAATTCTATTTCTACATCGTGTCTTCTGATTTGTTCTCTAAGTGTTTCGTCTAGTACTCCTTTCTGGGTATTATTTTCTATATTTTTCCCTGTTATATCTGTTTCTATTTGGAATAATTTCTTGATGCACATAAAGCATATTTCTTTAAAGCAATTATTACACTGGTATCGTCTATCTATTGCAGGGTATAACCTACAGTTAAAACAACTCACATGGTTATTTCCTCTGTTTCTAATCCATTCATGTAAACATTCTATACTTTGTTCCTGTTCTTCCCTATTCATATAAGTGTATGTAATTCTGGTGCTACTTTCAGGTTCTTCTTCTGAAACTATACTATATACTGATTCATTGTCAGAATCTGTTTTAATATTTTCTATCTCGTATTCTCCTAATTGTTCTATCAAATTTGTTCTTTCTATATTTCTATTTTTGTTCGGACATCTGTTAGCTAAATGATCTGGATCTCCACAAATAAAACATGTACAACTTCTGTTTCTAGGTTTTTTAACATATTTATCCTTGTCTTTCCAAGGTTTATCTTTTTTATAAGTTTTACTCTTTCTAAGGAATTTCTTTTTTCTATCATAATATCCATAGGCTTGTGGTGTGTATATGGCTGTTCTACAGAATGCCCATGCTTGTCTTTTCATCTGTTCTTGCATAGTGGCTTCTTTACATTTATCTTCTAATTTCTTAAAAACATATGTGATCCTAGGTCCTATTCCTAGATCTGTGATATGACCACAATCTTTGGTCCATTCTTCATGCATTAGTCTTCCTAAATTGCCTGGAAGCTTGATGAAATACTTATTACATAAGTCATCTTCCATGGCTTTTCCTGTTTGTGCTAATAGTCTAGCAAAATCTGAGCTAAATTCTTTTATATACTTGAAGTCTGTTATACTCAATTGCTCCAAGTTTCTTACTGCTGTGTCTTGTATAAAAGTGTTTTCTTTGGCTGGGTCTACTCCTAATAGTAATATTCTAATTTGACTAGTAAAGTTATACGGATTATCTCCTAATGCTTTTATCGTATTTATACCTTCTGGGTCTTTCAATTTTTTACTCTGCCAAATTCCTAAGGCTGTTGGTCCTAACGTTGTTTCTAGGTATGAGAACATATCTATATCTTCTCTTTTATTGGTTTCCCAATCTCTAACGACTGTCTGTTCCCAGATTAATATCTCGTCTGGCCACAACTGAGGACTTTGTGGTTCTATTAATAGCATATGTGAACTGTAAAGTTTTCCTATAGGCATTCTTGTTCCTCTTCCTCTAAGATTTGATTCACCTTGGTATACTGCCGTAGCAGGTACCCATGGTTCTCTACCTAACATTTCTGTTCCTGAGGCTCCAGGTGTTACGAATTCTGGTTTTGGTCTCTTAATTCCTCTAGGATCTATGTTCTGGTCCATAAAGCTAACTTCTGATTTGAAAAAATCACTCATTACTGTTTTCCCATTAACTATGTCTGTTACTAATGGTAGGTTAAAAACTTCATTTAACCTGTTATAGGCTTCTTCATATTCTAATCCTAACTCTGTCATACATTCTATTAGCATGTCATCAACTTGTTCTTGTATATTTATTTCTGTAAACTTCTTGTTAATTATTTGGTCAAATGTTTTATGAACTTCTTCTGTTTTAAAACCAGCTATTTCTTCCATTTCATTTATTTCTTCCGTTTCTTCATACATTTCTTCATATAATCCATACCCTATGCATTCTTCTATATTTTCATTCTCTGTGTCATATATGGGGTTTTCTTCATTTTCTGTATCGTATATTGGTTCTCCTAGTTCTGCATTCATCATACTAATTTCTTGATCACTGTCATCTTCTTTTGTTGGTTCTTTTTCTACATAATTATTAAATCTCATGCTATAGTTTCCGTCTTTATCTTCATAAATGACACTCTTTTCTGGCACTAATATTGTTTCAATAGTATCTGTAAATTTCTTTAGTGACCATTCTCGTCCTGCTAATTCTTCAGGATCTATCTTTACTGGATCTATCATTTTAATTCCACGACTGGCTAGATTTTCTACTATTCCTTCTATATTAACATTGTAATTCATACCCGATCTGTTACTAGCTTTTCCTAAGATTGCTATACTGACTACTAAATTATTTCCTTTGTAATCTTCATATCCTTTGGTATCTAGACCTATTTTTAAAATTTTTAAATCTTTAATATCTTTTAATATTGCAGGTGCACAATAAAAGATCGCACTATTCTGACTAAGATCTACTTCCATACCTGCTATGGTTGCCTTTTTAATATCTGTTTTCCATGATTTATCTAGAATTAGCATTAAAACTTTAGTTCCTAATGCTTTTCTTCCTAATCCTTTTATACCTATTACTATTAGTCCTATATGTGCAAATAATTTACCTGTTTTCTTTATTTTATCAATCATTTCTGGGGTAAATAAGTCTATTATTTCTGCCGTGTCTACTACTCTAAGACTTTCTTCCCTATTACTCCTAATTAACGTTGTATTCATGTTTAGAGGTCCTACTTTGTATAGGGTTCTAGGGTTCATTGCGTCTAACTGTTCGTTATTATATATTTCTAAGTTTTTGTCTACATCTATTTCTTCTTCTAATTGGACTACAGTCTGTGAGCTATTACTTCCTGATCCTTTACTAAATACTTTATTTAGAAAGGTATTACCACTAATTTCTTCTCTAGAAGACATACTTCTTCTAGGCTGTTCTTGTATAGTTCTACTACTTCCACTAAAAGGTCTAAAGTTACTCATTTTCTAGGTGACCAGTGGTTATATTTTATTGGTTTATTAATAATTTTAATAGTTTTTTCTAGGTTTAGCTTTTCTAAGGCTTTGGTTAAACTAGAAATTTCTGGTGAGTCTTCTATTGGTTTTATGCTTTTATCTTTTTTATTTTCTGTGAGGATATATTCGTTCTGGTGTTTAATAAAATCTAGATTTTCTAGTATAAGACTTTTAAAACGACTGTTTTCTGTTATTGATTCTTTAATACTATCGATCTGTTTGTGAATATTATCCCTTTCTATGTCTAAACGAGTTGCTAGACTTATAATAAGGTCTGTTAGACTGTTTAAATGAGCGTTAGAACTATGGAGTCTATGCTCTGAATTTTTATCTACTCTGCAAGTGATTTCACTTACTTCCGTAGGTACTTTATACTTATCCTTCAAAATTTCGAGGTCTAAGTATTCGATTCTTTTTAACTTATGATTAGCAATGGTGAAAGAGTTTTGGGAGATTTAGAGAAAAGATTTGGCAATTTATGAAAACGTTTCCAGTTTTAATAGTATTAGTTCCCTTTAAAAGATAAGCCCGATTATAAGCAATAAAAGGCAATAAAAATAAAATTCTTTAAACATAAACAAGGTATTGATAATAAAGCAAAATCATAACTTAAAGATCTAACTCACCCTAGCGGGTTCGTGGTTATAGCAGGCTTTACTCCTTCTGTGGATACCCTTGCCACGCCTGTCTAAGTCTTTTGTCAGATTTTCCAAGAACGTCTTGCTCCGCTACCAATAAATAGGGGGTGTCCGGTGAAAGAAAAGAAAGGGAGTGGTATATGGTGAAAGAAAAGAAAGGGAGTGGTATATACGCAGCGGTTGGTTTGTTTTGAAAGAGGGAGAGAAAAGTTTTCTCCGACGAGATAATGTACAGTCGCCGGTTCGACTCTTTTTTTTTTTTTCGAATTAAATGGCAGTATCACAATAGCTAGAAATTGTATAACCATTAGTAAAAATGTTTATACATTTCCAACAAATAAATATATACAGACAGCGGAGTTCGCACGAAAGCGTGGTGGACAACCTACATTAGAATTTTTGAAACCAGAAACAAAAAGAACAAATTATGTAGAAAACGAAACATACACTATGTTAGGAAGAGAATTGGCCTTAGATTTAGAAAAAGGACCAGATATTAAAAGTAGTAGAAACTATCCTATAATACAGAGATTAGAAAAAATAGGATTAATAGGTGAAGACATTACCAAAAACAGAGTAGAGTATAAAGTCAAAATGCAGATTAAGAATCCTGATATAAGAATTGTAACAGCAAATATAGATTACAGTCCATTAGATAAAGAAGAATTCAGAAAACAAATTCCTGAGATGTTAAACCAGGGATTAATCAGAAGATCAGATAGTCCTCATAGAACAGCAGCCTTTATAGTTAGAAATCACAGTGAAATTAAAAGAGGAAAAGCCAGAATAGTCTATAATTATAAAAGGTTAAATGATAATACAATAGATGATGCTTATAACATCCCAAACAAAGACAGCCTAATAGGACTAATACAACAGAAAAAGATTTTTAGTAAATTTGATTTAAAATCAGGATATAATCAGATGAAATTAGAAGAATGGTTTAAACAGTGGACAGCTTTTACATGTTCAGAAGGACATTTCGAATGGAATGTTCTTTCATTCGGATTAAAGAATGCACCGGCAGTATTTCAAAGATTTATGGACTCTATTTTCTTAGAATTCGATTTTTGCTTAGTTTATATAGACGACATTTTAGTAGCCAGTAATACTATAAAAGAACATGAGGATCATTTAAGACAGATCTTTCAGAAAATAGAAAAACACAACATAGTAGTCAGTAAAAGAAAAATGGAGTTGTATAAAAGAAAAATATCCTTTTTAGGATTAGAAATAGGAAATGGAAAAATAGAATTACAGCCTCACATAGCAGAAAACATTCTAAAATTTCCAGATAAATTAGAAGGCTTAAAACAGATACAAGCATTTTTAGGTATACTAAACTATGCTAGAAAATTTATCCCCAATTTAAGCAAATTGGTAGGACCTCTTTATAGTAAAACAGCAAAGAATGGACAGAGAAATTTCAACAAGGAAGATATAGAACTAGTAAAAAGAATTAAAGATCAGGTTAAAAGAATTAAGCCATTAGAACTACCCTTAACAACAGATTATATCATCATTGAATGTGATGGTAGTAAAGAAGGATGGGGAGCAGTCATGATCTGCAAACCCAACAAATACTCAGATAAAGAAACAGAAAAGATTGCCGCCTATGCCAGTGGTAATTTCAAAACAGGACAGAATTGGACTAGCCTAGATTTCGAAATTCAAGCATTAATAAATGCTCTAGACAAATTTAAGATTCATTTACAGAATGAATTTACAGTCAGAACAGATTGTGAAGCTATAGTTAAGTTTCTAAAGAACGAGAATAGTAAAAAGATAAACAGAACAAGATGGGTAAATTTACAGAATTTAATACAAGGAAATGGATATAAAATCTGTTTCGAACATATAAAAGGAAAAAATAACAGCTTGGCAGATTTACTGTCTAGAAATATTGAAAAACTATTTAAATGATACAGGTAAGAATGAAGAAAAGGGTGCTTAAACCCAAAGAGCAGATGTTCAAAGAACAGATAGAAAACAAACAGGAGCAAGACACTCAGGAATCAGTATCAGACAGAACTATCATGTACAGAAATAATCTGGCTATGCCAGTCACAATTACAGAAAGAGGGTCATCATCCTCTAATATACAGAAAGTGGTTCCATCCACACAGAGAGCCTCTCCTGCTAGAGGAACAAACAGAGACCTTAGATTTGGTACAATGTATCTTACAGAATTTACAGAAGGAGGCAACAAAAAATTCAAACCCTTTGAGGGATTGAATATAGACCGAGAACAGCAATGTTTGCTAGATAATATCTGGCACATACAGACCCTCCCCGCAGCAACACAGTTCAAAGTACAATGCTTAAATGCCTTAAGCATGTATTTCTCAGACAAAAATCCTAAGATACACAGAAAGTCTTTTTCACATTACGTGATATACAGAGGTTTAAAAACAGGAGTTTTTAACAGTTTCAATACAGTTAAGAATTTCATCATGTGTCAAAATCCCATATACGTAGGATATCACAGTTTCTCTGAGGCCTTAGAAGAAGCAAGGGCCCAATTAGGCCCAAACTTCTACATAGAACCTGAAACAGTCAGGCCTTACTCAGAAGTAACTAGAGAAGATACTAGCCAGCTCATAGCAAGGCTAGAAGATAAGAACAGAAAGTTAGAAGAACAGCTGGCCCAAATCCAGCAACAGAACTCCACACAGATTAATTACCTCGAACAGAAAAAGAATGATGCCGAAAGGCAAGTCCAACAGCATAATTCCACAGTAAGTATTCTGAATACAAAGTTACAACAGCTAGATCAATTCTTGAAAAAGAATAGAACCCCTGAAAACAGAAGTTTTGTAGAACTTAGGGCTAGATTGTTAGACATGCCCGCTATCTTCACCCTCAAACCATTATTTGACCAATGGCCAGAAGGAGAAGAGATAATAAAACAGAAAACCGAAAGTAGACATCTAGAACAACTAATGGATGCACAGAAGGATCTGGTTAGGATCCATTTTGAAGAAACAGACTGGAAATTCAAGGGAGTAAAGGTTGTTCAAAAACCTTTTTCTCTACACAGAGGACCTTTTACAAGACATATCAGAGAAATAGGAGCAGCAGGTCTGTTCAAATTACAGGTAGACCTAAATACCACAGACATGCCTTTCCCAAAGATTTTATCCTTTTTCCATATGGGAATGGTAGATCAGATCACATTTAGACTAGAAGAAGAAGGAAAAATTGAAAAATATTTAGAAGAATTTGGAGAGAAATTCTTTCTTATTGCAGGAAATATGGCGGTAAGAAAGAAATTAGTATGTATAATAGATTCCACTCTCCCTGCCATGCTGGGTTTCGGTATAGTCCCAGCGAAAAAGAGAATCTTCATCTTCGCAGCAGACAGAGACAGAGAAAGCATAGAAGACATCAAGATGGTGACCTTAGCACCATATGATTTTCAAGACTTAGATAACACAGAAGTATACAAGGCAGCACAGAGTCCTAGAATGTTGTATACACCAGAGAATTGGATCCACTACAGGCTCTTAGGAGAAGGATATTTTATCCAGATATACAGCACTAGAGAATGGAGAATGTTCCTTCCACATTCAGGAGACGGACGCCTTCTGGAGGAAGAAAATATCCTAAATCTCATAGAAGACTTACAGGATAAAGAAATGACAGAGGCCGATGAAGAAGATGTCACTATTCCAGATACACACAGAGACATCTAGAAGGACGACGTAAGCAATGACGTCTACAGAAGAGAAGCGTAAGCAATGACGATCACAGAAGACAGCTATTAAAGATAGAAAGATTAGATAGCCACCTGTCTGTTGACAGGATGTAATTATTGTATCTTTTCTTTTCTTTAGCTTTATTTTCTTTTCTTTAAGACCGTTCCTTTTTCTTTCTTTTTAGAAAGTGTCGGCCATCTTTTTTGGCCGTTTCCTTATAGTTTTCTCTATATAAGGGATCTTCCCCTTCATTTGTTAGTGTGAGAAAAATTAATACAACGAGAGCAATTTCATTCAACATATGTCTCTCTAAATTATCTCTCTAGTTTCCAGTTCCCAAATAGTTCCTTAGTTCCCCGTACCTAAACAGTAGCCCATATATATAAAAAAAAAAAAAAAAAAAAAAGAGTCGAACCGGCGACTGTACATTATCTCGTCGGAGAAAACTTTTCTCTCCCTCTTTCAAAACAAACCAACCGCTGCGTATATACCACTCCCTTTCTTTTCTTTCACCATATACCACTCCCTTTCTTTTCTTTCACCGGACACCCCCTATTTATTGGTAGCGGAGCAAGACGTTCTTGGAAAATCTGACAAAAGACTTAGACAGGCGTGGCAAGGGTATCCACAGAAGGAGTAAAGCCTGCTATAACCACGAACCCGCTAGGGTGAGTTAGATTTTTAAGTTATAATTTTGCTTTATTATCAATACCTTGTTTATGTTTAAAGAATTTTATTTTTATTGCCTTTTATTGCTTATAATCGGGCTTATCTTTTAAAGGGAACTAATACTATTAAAACTGGAAACGTTTTCATAAATTGCCAAATCTTTTCTCTAAATCTCCCAAAACTCTTTCACCATTGCTAATCATAAGTTAAAAAGAATCGAATACTTAGACCTCGAAATTTTGAAGGATAAGTATAAAGTACCTACAGAAGTAAGTGAAATCACTTGCAGAGTAGATAAAAATTCAGAGCATAGACTCCATAGTTCTAACGCTCATTTAAACAGTCTAACAGACCTTATTATAAGTCTAGCAACTCGTTTAGACATAGAAAGGGATAATATTCACAAACAGATCGATAGTATTAAAGAATCAATAACAGAAAACAGTCGTTTTAAAAGTCTTATACTAGAAAATCTAGATTTTATTAAACACCAGAACGAATATATCCTCACAGAAAATAAAAAAGATAAAAGCATAAAACCAATAGAAGACTCACCAGAAATTTCTAGTTTAACCAAAGCCTTAGAAAAGCTAAACCTAGAAAAAACTATTAAAATTATTAATAAACCAATAAAATATAACCACTGGTCACCTAGAAAATGAGTAACTTTAGACCTTTTAGTGGAAGTAGTAGAACTATACAAGAACAGCCTAGAAGAAGTATGTCTTCTAGAGAAGAAATTAGTGGTAATACCTTTCTAAATAAAGTATTTAGTAAAGGATCAGGAAGTAATAGCTCACAGACTGTAGTCCAACTAGAAGAAGAAATAGATGTAGACAAAAACTTAGAAATATATAATAACGAACAGTTAGACGCAATGAACCCTAGAACCCTATACAAAGTAGGACCTCTAAACATGAATACAACGTTAATTAGGAGTAATAGGGAAGAAAGTCTTAGAGTAGTAGACACGGCAGAAATAATAGACTTATTTACCCCAGAAATGATTGATAAAATAAAGAAAACAGGTAAATTATTTGCACATACAGGACAGTCTTCTGATTTGTTCTCTAAGTGTTTCGTCTAGTACTCCTTTCTGGGTATTATTTTCTATATTTTTCCCTGTTATATCTGTTTCTATTTGGAATAATTTCTTGATGCACATAAAGCATATTTCTTTAAAGCAATTATTACACTGGTATCGTCTATCTATTGCAGGGTATAACCTACAGTTAAAACAACTCACATGGTTATTTCCTCTGTTTCTAATCCATTCATGTAAACATTCTATACTTTGTTCCTGTTCTTCCCTATTCATATAAGTGTATGTAATTCTGGTGCTACTTTCAGGTTCTTCTTCTGAAACTATACTATATACTGATTCATTATCAGAATCTGTTTTTATATTTTCTATCTCGTATTCTCCTAATTGTTCTATTAAATTTGTTCTTTCTATATTTCTATTTTTGTTCGGACATCTGTTAGCTAAATGATCTGGATCTCCACAAATAAAACATGTACAACTTCTGTTTCTAGGTTTTTTAACATATTTATCCTTGTCTTTCCAAGGTTTATCTTTTTTATAAGTTTTACTCTTTCTAAGGAATTTCTTTTTTCTATCATAATATCCATAGGCTTGTGGTGTGTATATGGCTGTTCTACAGAATGCCCATGCTTGTCTTTTCATCTGTTCTTGCATAGTGGCTTCTTTACATTTATCTTCTAATTTCTTAAAAACATATGTGATCCTAGGTCCTATTCCTAGATCTGTGATATGACCACAATCTTTGGTCCATTCTTCATGCATTAGTCTTCCTAAATCGCCTGGAAGCTTGATGAAATACTTATTACATAAGTCATCTTCCATGGCTTTTCCTATTTGTGCTAATAGTCTAGCAAAATCTGAGCTAAATTCTTTTATATACTTGAAGTCTGTTATACTCAATTGCTCCAAGTTTCTTACTGCTGTGTCTTGTATAAAAGTGTTTTCTTTGGCTGGGTCTACTCCTAATAGTAATATTCTAATTTGACTAGTAAAGTTATACGGATTATCTCCTAATGCTTTTATCGTATTTATACCTTCTGGGTCTTTCAATTTTTTACTCTGCCAAATTCCTAAGGCTGTTGGTCCTAACGTTGTTTCTAGGTATGAGAACATATCTATATCTTCTCTTTTATTGGTTTCCCAATCTCTAACGACTGTCTGTTCCCAGATTAATATCTCGTCTGGCCACAACTGAGGACTTTGTGGTTCTATTAATAGCATATGTGAACTGTAAAGTTTTCCTATAGGCATTCTTGTTCCTCTTCCTCTAAGATTTGATTCACCTTGGTATACTGCCGTAGCAGGTACCCATGGTTCTCTACCTAACATTTCTGTTCCTGAGGCTCCAGGTGTTACGAATTCTGGTTTTGGTCTCTTAATTCCTCTAGGATCTATGTTCTGGTCCATAAAGCTAACTTCTGATTTGAAAAAATCACTCATTACTGTTTTCCCATTAACTATGTCTGTTACTAATGGTAGGTTAAAAACTTCATTTAACCTGTTATAGGCTTCTTCATATTCTAATCCTAACTCTGTCATACATTCTATTAGCATGTCATCAACTTGTTCTTGTATATTTATTTCTGTAAACTTCTTGTTAATTATTTGGTCAAATGTTTTATGAACTTCTTCTGTTTTAAAACCAGCTATTTCTTCCATTTCATTTATTTCTTCCGTTTCTTCATACATTTCTTCATATAATCCATACCCTATGCATTCTTCTATATTTTCATTCTCTGTGTCATATATGGGGTTTTCTTCATTTTCTGTATCGTATATTGGTTCTCCTAGTTCTGCATTCATCATACTAATTTCTTGATCACTGTCATCTTCTTTTGTTGGTTCTTTTTCTACATAATTATTAAATCTCATGCTATAGTTTCCGTCTTTATCTTCATAAATGACACTCTTTTCTGGCACTAATATTGTTTCAATAGTATCTGTAAATTTCTTTAGTGACCATTCTCGTCCTGCTAATTCTTCAGGATCTATCTTTACTGGATCTATCATTTTAATTCCACGACTGGCTAGATTTTCTACTATTCCTTCTATATTAACATTGTAATTCATACCCGATCTGTTACTAGCTTTTCCTAAGATTGCTATACTGACTACTAAATTATTTCCTTTGTAATCTTCATATCCTTTGGTATCTAGACCTATTTTTAAATTTTTTAAATCTTTAATATCTTTTAATATTGCAGGTGCACAATAAAAGATCGCACTATTCTGACTAAGATCTACTTCCATACCTGCTATGGTTGCCTTTTTAATATCTGTTTTCCATGATTTATCTAGAATTAGCATTAAAACTTTAGTTCCTAATGCTTTTCTTCCTAATCCTTTTATACCTATTACTATTAGTCCAAATCATTACTCTTCGTGTTTTCTGGTGCTATGTTAATCTGCGGTATTTCGTACTTTATGCTGTAATTCTTTGCAAAATCTATAAACTGTATTCCTTGAGCTTCTACCTGATGTGTGATTATCATAGTTCTTTGTTCAGCTGTTTTGGTAACTATCTTGTATTTTAACTGTTTATGGTATTTTTTAGGTATTAAGCTATATCCTATCATACTTTTTGAGCTTGCTGTGTCTAAAATAGCATTTAATTCTACGAATGTATTAGTATCTAGCCATAACCTACATTTTAGTGTGATTAGGCTTGCTATACACTTGTTAATGGTGAAGGATGATTCTTCTTGCACTTGTTCTGTCATATAACTAGTTTCTGTTTCAACTACTTCTTTTCTTTTTTCAGCTTTTGCTTCAAGTTCTATATATATATATATATCTTTTACTTGAGCTAAAAAAATCCTATGTTTTTAGATCAAGCATGTTCATCATTTTATCACGTCACGAATAACTTGTGCGTTAAGTGGAAATTATATAAACATACATGATCTTATCTGTTAGCTCTTATATCCATGACATGATTTAGGCGTAAGCAGTTACAAACATATCCCTATAAGTATTTTGGGCCTTCACGCCTCGTTTCATTCATGAGTGTAAATGCTAAGCTAAATGCTAGTTAGATTTGCATAATATCCAGGGTACATGAACCATCAGACATGGGATAACAGTAAGATGACATTGGACTTTGCTTTGCTCTTCTTCCATATTTTTCATTTTTAACTTTTTCGCCCTCAAAACACATACCTTGTACACAATGTACAACTCTATCAAACACTTCAAAGCCTTCTTCTAAACTCCTCACAAATGGGTAAGTGCTCGACGGAATTGGCCGACTAAAGCGCTAGAAGCATGTTAAGTTCATTTCAAAGAATCAGCAGGACGAAAAGGAAACCCTTAAAGGTTGACAGTCTGCGCTAACACCCGGAGAAGCGGCAAAAACATCGAAGGCCGCTACCCAAAAGAACCAAAACAAAGGAAATTGTACTTGCTTCACTCGCTGTTTGTATTTGTATTCAAAAAAAAAGGAAGAAAAAAAAAGAAAAAGAAAAAATAATAAAAAAAAAGAATAGAAAAAAAGAAAAAGAAAAAGAGAGGGTATCTCAAAGAACCCAAGTCAAATGAAAGTAGAAGCAAGTACGAAAAATCATCAATCAAAATCAATCAAGATAATCACAAGAAGAGCGTTCCTAGCAAAAGATGAGGAAATTTGTATACAGAGGGTATCTCAAAGAACCCAAGTCAATGAAAGTAGAAGCAAGTACGAAAAATCATCTATCAGAATCGATCAAGACGATCACAGAAAGAGCGTTCCTAGCAAAGATGAAGGAACTTGTATACTTCGCTTTCGCCTTGATCAAATCATCAAGCATCGTTCACCACGATTTGTCCTCATCACAGTTAGTCGTCGAGCACAAACTCATTAAAACCTTTAAAAAAAACAAACAAACACAACACTTTTCCTTTCTTCTAAAAATTCCTCCATTCTTTCTCCCTCGCAAAGTCCTTTCGATTATTAGCAGGCCCAGGCATGTGCATCTTCATTTAAAGTTTATTCACTCGGATTGGCATTGCAAATCTGATTTTGTGCTATGTTTGCTGCACTTTTAGGAGTGTAAACACATAACCCTGTTTCTAAGCACGAGCGCAAACACTAATATCTAGTAAGAATTGCTTATGTTTACATGTCATGGGAAAGTCTTGTTCTTGAGGTCGTTATTTCCTGAACAAGATGCAGACATTATCTAGACTTGTATCAATCATGTTTATATAACAAAAACTGAACGAACATTTTTCAAAGAATATACTTGATTTGATTTTCTCTTAAAACAAAGAGGTCATTTTCGTTCTAAAAAAAGAGACTTGGGGGCAAGCCGAGGTTTAAATGTAGGAATACATGATATTTCTCACATTATCAATTGCTCTTTCCTTTTTTCTATCTGTTGCTGCTTTGTGTTTGCTTCCTTCCAATTTGCAGGATACAAATATGCTGCAGTGAAATCTCATGCCATTGGGTTTTCGATGACAACATCGTTATAAATCCCTTGCCGTCAGGTTTTTGTTGAAGAAATCATTGTAATACCCTTATCTTGGATTTTCATCCAAATCCAATCAACCTCGAAGGGAGTACGTTACCATTCCCCTATCAAATGTCCGAGGTGACTATCTTCCTCAAAGGTCCGAGGTGACTATCTTCCTCAAAGGTCCGAGGTGACTATCTTCCCCAAATGTCCGAGGTGACTATCTTCCTCAAACGTCCAAGGTGACTATCTTCCTCAAACGTTCGAGGTGACTATCTTCCTCAAAAGTCCGAAGTGACTATCTTCCTCAAATGTCCGAGGTGACTATCTTCCTGAAAGGCCTGAGGTGACAATCTTCCTCAAATGTCCGAGGTGACTATCTTTCTCAAAGGTCTAAGGTGACTATCTTCCTCAAAAGTTCGAGGTGACTATCTTCCTCAAAGGTCCGAGGTGACTATCTTCCTCAATGTCCAAACATCCGAATTTTGCGGTGTCCCCGCTCGGATCTGAATTTACATCTCCGTCAAATGCGTTGGTTTTCAACCACTCTCCAACTCAGTTCATGCAGTGGCTTCAAACCACCCTCCATTTCAGTTCGGAAGGTAAGTCCGAGGTAAGGCCCGTTTTCCCTTTTATATCATTTTAAATTCTGTCATTTATCTCCTCCTTGAGCAACTACTTTTCTGCATAGTTATTATCTCCTCCTTGAGCGACTACTTTTCTGCATAATCTCCTCCTTGAGCGACTACTTTTCTGCATAATTATTATCTCCTCCTTGAGCGACTACTTTTCTGCATCGACTACTTTTCTCCATAATTATTATCTCCTCCTTGAGCGACTACTTTTCTGCATAAACAAATTCTCCTCCTTGAGCGACTACTTTTTTGCATAATTATTATCTCCTCCTTGAGCAACTACTTTTCTGCATAATTATTATCTTCTCCTTGAGCGACTACTTTTCTACATAATCAAATTCTCCTCCTTGAGCGACTACTATTCTGCATATCCAAATACTCCTCCTTGAGCGACTACTTTTCTGCCTAAACTAAATACTCCTCCTTGGGCGACTATGTCTTTACATAATTCTTCATTTCTACATAATAAATACCCCTCCTTGAGCAACTTTATTTTTACGCTTTGTGATTAACCCCCCCACTTCTACTAGTTAGGAGGTATTCAAAACCTGGTAAAAACTTGGGGCAACCGTCTTTACTGCTTATCAAAAAATTCAGTTACACTGTATTTTTTATCAGACAGTAAAGAGGGGGCAACTGTTGACACCCGAATTTTGACGCTAGCACGTTCAATCACCTGCAAAATAGCGTACCCATATTTTAATGCGCTTAATCAATTATTGTCGCTTTATTTTTATTTTTTTCACTAACCGTAAATGATCTCTCGGCCCAGCTCGAGTCTTTTCATATTCTTTCATTTTTATCTATCATTTTGGTTCTTTTACTTTTTTAGTCTTATTAGGCCCCGAACGAGCTTTTCGACACTTTGTCAAAATAAATACGTTTAGAGAGTTCAGCTTAAAATTTTGTTTGCATCATTTCGATCGTCATATTTTTCTCTACAACGCAGTTACCTTCGTTCGAATTTTTCAGCAGTTTCATCGCACTGATAAATCAAACCCATAATAATTACTAAACATTTTTCTTCTCTTTTTAATCAACCGTTGGATTGGATGACTAAATCCTTAGTCAACCATCCAACGGTCACCTAATTAAACCATTTAACCCTTCCCTTTTCTTCTCCCGCAAACCATTCCCTCTTCAAAATTTGAAGCCTTGTCATACTTCTGGAATCAACCTCGTCATGGCTTCTAGAAGAAGGCCTCGTCATCGAGCCTTGCCATTGCTTCTAGAACGCTAGTCACCCCTTCCCGATTGCTCTATTCATTTCCAGCCACATAAATCAAAAAGGGCCGCGTCACCTTGCTCGAACCGACTTACTTCCCTCCTTCATGATCCCTACTCTCGTTCATGTGCACCATGCTCGCCAAGTCCACTCGCAGATGATTGCCTATAAATAGCAAGCGTTTTCAACGAAAGAGAGGGGGCCCAATTCCATGCTTTAGTCCCCCTTTTTATCCATGCTCTTATTTAATTACTTGCATTTTCATTAATTAATTGCCACTATTTTCAAGTTAAATCAATTGTTCTTGTTTTATTTTCAATTAACTGTTGTTACCTCTGCTAATCAATTTCTGCCTCTATGTCAAGATAATATTGCGGTTTGTTTTGTCCAATTACCTCCTATTTTGATTCAATTTAAAAAGCTCTATTTTTATTAATTTGTTTCTATTTCATTTAATTGCTTGACTTGGAGAAATTAATTATCGTTGTTTCAATTCAATTAATTGCTTGCTTGTTGATTTAATTACTGTTGTTTTAAATTTAATTGATTTGCTTGATTTGGATTTATTATTGTTTGGTTTTGAAATTGCTTGTTGCAGGTTCGGTTTGAGGAAGAACAAGGTGAACAGTGGAGGGAAAGGAAATAAAGAAGGTTGGTTTGGTTTGAAATTTTGGTTGATGGGCTGAGCATTTTGCTCAAGCCCACACGGGAAGGAGAAAGGAAAGCAAGGTGATGGGCTTGGCTTAGCCAAGCCCATTTGTTTTAAAATTTTGGCTGATGGGCCTTGGCTAGGCCAAGCCCATCTGTTTTAATTTTTAGTCATGCACCAGGAATAGTCCTTGACCCAATTTGTTTAATTTCCAGCATGCGGGCCCAGCCCAATAAATTTTCGTCAATTGTTCTAGTCACATTATTTTCGTGTCATTTTTATCGCATGCTCGTATGCCATATTTAATTCGTATGCCATGTTTAATTAATTATTTGTTTACTTGTTTAAAGTCAAAAAGGCATGTTTATTTGCTTATCTTTTATTTATCGTTTTAATTATCTTCGAATGATTACTAACATCGATTTCGCAGGTACCAAAAATCATTAAATCTTCGCTCGCAAGTTTTGCTGGAGGAAGAAGAAGAACAGTAAAAGGCGGAGGAAATAGATGGTTTGGTTGCTGGTCAGCCCAAGCGAGGAGAAGCAAGAGCTTGGCCCACCAGGGGGCCTAGACTGGTCTGATCTGATGCTGGGCTGTTTTGAGCCCAACTGCTGGGCCCAATTTTTTGGCCCACCATAAGTATTTAGTATCTTTTGCTCGTTTGTAATATTTAATTAATTAATTTACTTATTTTTAATTGTTAATTAATCATTTGTATTTAATTATCAAATAATTAATTCACTTGCTTTTAATTAACTAATTAATAGTTTTAATTGTTTTACTTGTTTTTTTTATTGTTAAATCATTTTATTTAATTGCTTGATATTTGTTGTACTAATGATCTCAATTTGTAGGTAATCTTTAAGTCTTCGCTCGTAAGTACGCCCTTCTAAGTCTCTTTTATTTATCCAAGGTTTTTCGCAAATATTACTTATATGCATGTTGTTTAGAAATGTTAAAAACCCATATCATAATTGTATGCATGATATTTAGAATTGTTAGAAAATAAAATCAACACACATGCTTACGTGTTTTCATCCCTTGCTTTTATGCCATGAAATTAATTGTACATTTGCGTTGATACATGAGCATGGTGGCTTCGATCCCACACGATTATTTGCATTCATTAAAATGGTACGATGTTAGTTTTATCCATGATAGGATCACGTAGTAATTAATTAATCATGCATGGCCCGATGATGATAAAGAGGGCTCTGGCTTTAGTAAAACAAAACAACGATTAATCAGTCCCGACCAGAAATGATTAATCAGTCCCTACAGTCCCGATTGGAAATAACAAAACACTAAAGCGATGAATACCTCTAAGGGCCCATGGACAACTGGAAGGTGGCCCAACCTTCGTAACAGGATTTCGTTTGACACTTTGCGATCATTTACTCAGTAAATGATTGAAAAGTGGCGTGTTTCCGTGTGCGGGATCGGACGACACTTTCCGGTTACTTACTCGTTTTCATCTCAAAAATGTTTTCGAAACACCTTTTTACCGGTAACCTTTTTAAGGATGTGACTTGGGTGCCTAACACCTTCCCAAGTCCATAATACGACCTCGAACCTTCGTTCTTTGGTTTAGACCATTTGTGCCTTAGTTTTTTATTTTTATGTCATGAGATATAGGTTCCCTAAACCTTAGAAAATAGGGTGGCGACTTCATTGCATTATGCGAAGCATCCATTTATGCTTAGCATCCGTCCCGAACCTTAAACTCGTCTTTCGATGAAAAAGGGGGTGCGACACTAGGGCAAGCTGATCAAGTCCGTTAAAATTCCAGAGAATAATGCATCTTTTCATTATTTCCTTTCTAGAAGCCAAGATCTATAAATAGTAAGGAAATAGGACCAAATTAGTAGCATCACGATCTAAAATAGGCTAGGAAAGGAAGGAAAAATACATACAAAATGCATCTTATCAATTCCATAGTATTTTATTGGAGTCGACTTAGATGAGGATTTATAACTCTTCCACTCGTGTTGAAAGCCGACTCTAACGCAACTGTAGAAATTGGAATGGCAAGAAAGTCATGAGCAATTGATTGCAAAGTATGGTACATTACTCCATTTGTCTTCCACCAAAGAGGAATATTAAAGTAACTCGTCTATGACAACACCCCTTCTTCTAAATAATGATCCAATTCAGATTTTATATGCACATTGGAAGCATTATCATTCAAGAACTGAATTAGCCCTTTTTTGCTACCATCAGAGCTAACAATACCTACACTTGTATAAAATGATGTACTAAAAGAACGAAGTCAATACTTTGTCGGTATTGGTAATCCTTAAGCAAATCATGACATAATTTCTTAATCTTCTCAATTTCTAATATAGCACGCTCTTCATAGATAGTTGGAAAATAAAACTCCACGACCTTCAATTTATACCTTAGATCCAATATAACAGACACAACTAAAACAAAATTCACACCATCCCAATTTTTTGAAAACTTAGTAAATATATTTTTAGCCATATTGTATAAAAACATATCAGAAGACTCCATCCAAGCACACAGAACTTGCCTAATTTCACAAGTTTTCACAAAGTACAAATTTGCAATGGGGTATTTGGTACCTGAAAATACTTTTGTGACTATAAAATAAAACCAGTTTCTCACAAACACGCTTTGCCATATCCCAATCATTTTCAGAAGGCACTTTAGTGTACTTTATTTCCCTAAGTTTAAAACTAGGAAACACATCCTTGTATAAAATAGCTTTTTTTGAGCATCAAATAAGTGAAATTCCAATGAGTTTTACAATTAGTAAACAAAGCTTTGTTTTGTGGAATCCCTAAATAGTCCAGGACATCAAACCATTCGTAAGATAATCAGCCAAGAAATCCAAATCCACTTTTTCGCTTGCTGATTATAACAGCCATGGGAGGGGGAGTCGTGGTCGAAATACTGAAAGGTTGGTATATGGTTGTTGCTCATGTTTGTTTATATTGTGTTGTAGACATGTAAGTGTGATTTTGATAGAGGAAATACTATTGTGCTGGTTTTATATGTAGGCATTCTGATTATGGTCGTGATAGAGATAGGAGATACAGAAATAGATCACCGTTCCCTTCTAAGGAGAGACTTCGACAACGGTCCAGGTCACCTTCTCCTTCAAAAAGGTATGTGAATTTTGTATGTGATATAAGACGCATTTGTTGTTTGAGCATTGTTGTTAGATGACTAGGTTGAATTTATCTTGCTAACTAGCAGCTGAGATGGACTAGAATGTTTGAATTTATGAAGCATATGAGTCTATGCAGACAAAGTTGTCCTGGGTATCCCATGCTGATGAACTTCAAAAGATTGGGAGCCTTAGTTAAAGCTTAAATTAGTTTTTATTAAACTGTGACTATTATGTGTTTAGTAGAATTGAACTTTCCATTCTACTAGTCATTAGATGATGGAACTTCAACTTATATGCTGGGTCTGCATTACTGCATTCAGCTACTTATGCTCAGATATTTTCGTGGTGCATTCACCTTACATTGTAGTTTGCTTTAAATTATCTACTATACAATTCTAAGTAATTAATTAATGTTACTTTGGTTTTTTCTCTAATATTAGATGTTTTACTTTTTTGAAATGATAAAGGAAAGACTTGTTTATTTTGTAGTTTAGTTTTAAAGGCCCTATTATTTTTTAAATCTAGTTAAACTTTGATTCTGTGACAGCAAGTGGAAAAGCGGCTTTGATATGGCTAGTGTTGTTGTTGTAGGTTTGAATCTAAGGAAACTTCGAACAAAACAAGATAAGAGCATACCGAGATTATTGAAGGATTGAAAAAAAAAATAGAAAGTTAAGACAAAAACCCAAATCCCCAAATTTCAAAATTAGGGATTGAAAAATAAATAGAGAGTTAAGACACAAACCAGAGCGACGAGTGTCGAGCAAGAGAGAGTCGGAGCATCGAACGACGAGCGAGAGAGAGCCGGAGCGACTGAGACTGCGAGCATCGATCGAGAGTAGGGGTGGTGGATGGCCGACGATGTAGCCGAGAGAGAAAGAGAGCGTGCCTGTGGTGGTGAGGGAAAGGAATGAAGGAGAGTGGAGAGAAATTGAATGAGGGTTTTGTTTAAGTGTTTGTATTGAGAGATGAAGGGAAGAGAGGTGAAGGGTTGGAGATGAGGCTGCGACCTGCGAGAGAGAGAAGAAGAAGAAAGAAAGATGAAGGGAAGAGAGGTAAAGGGAAATTTTGTAATTTTCAATCAAGGGTAATTTTGTAAGTTTCCTACAGTATTCCGCTTGTATTCCGCTCATCTTTTCCTACAAAATATCATTTCCCTTATATGTTTGATTTCAAACGAACCTTGATCTTCGTACAACGATGTAGAGTGGCAGTTCGGCGGTTGGTGTATTTAGCAGTGGCGGTTGGTGCAGTCGGCAATGACTATTTTGGACGAGTGAGGTCGACTGCTGCTGGCTTGGTGTCGGTTTGTAAGGAAGGAGGAAATAAAGAATGGAGTCATTTTAGGTAAGAGATAGAGTTTGATTTTGATGTCTTATTTTTTCCTTTTTTTAATCAAAAGGGTTTGGTGTTTTGGTAAAAAGTGGGAAAATTTGATGATTCCCGCTCAAATGCTAAATTAGGTATCAAATTTGATGTATTATCCATTATTATAACTATTAATTTTATTAAATATATTTATAAATATATAAAAGTATAAAATATATATAAATATTAAGCGGTTGCGGTTAATAAGCGGTTATTAAGGTACTAAATCACAACCTAACTACTTAATGCGGTTAATTATATGTCAAAAACTACAACTGCATCATTTACTAACGGTTACCTTAATGCGGTTAATTAGCAATTGTGAGCCGTGTGGTTAAACGCAATTAACCCCGCCACGCCCATCCCTATTCTAAACTACTATTTAGGACTTTTAACATCTTTTTATTAGATTTGAATTCCTAAGGGTGTGTTCGGAATCGTTTGCTATTTTTTATTTTTTGTTTATCAAAAGTTAAAAACAGTTTTTGGTTTTTTATCCTTTTGCTTTTAAAAACTATTTTTTCGGCAAGTGAGGATATAGTTTAACTTGTCAGCGGATGCATCTTTATGACACAGGTTATGTATTCGATCATTGATATAATAATGATAACTAACAATATAAGTAACAAATTAAAAATATATTTTAAAAATCATGTGCAAAAATATCTAACAAAATTATGAAATATATATATATATATATATATATATATATATATTATGTGGGTTATCACAGTTTTGCAGAGGCCTTAGAAGAAGCAAGGGCCCAGTTAGGCCCAAACTTCTATATAGAACCAGAAACAGTCAGACCTTATGCAGAAGTAGCCCAAGAAAATCCTAGTCGGATAATAGCCCGATTAGAAGACAGAAACAGAAAGTTAGAAGAACAACTAGCACAGCTTCAACAACAGACCACAAAACAAATAGCCTTCATAGAACAGGAAAAGAATGAAGCAGAAAGAAAAATCAAACAGAAAGAGAGTATAATGGGTAGCCTAACTATAAAATTAAGACAGTAAGATCAGTTCATAAAAGAAAAACCAAAACCAATAAACAGAAGCTTTTCACAACTCAGAGCCAGACTATTAGATATGCCAGCCTATTTCACCCTAAAGCCTTTGTTTGATCAATGGCCCGAAGGGGAAGAGATCATTAAACAGAAAACAGAAGAAAGACACCTAGAAGATCTCATAAATGCACAGAAAAATTTAGTAAAAATTTACTTCGAAGAACAGGACTGGAAGTTCAAAGGAGTAAAAATAATACAGAAGCCCTACAGTAGACTTGAGGGAATAGTTGCAAAAACAGTCTCAAGAACTATCAAAGGAACAGGAGGTCCTAAAAAACTTATCTAAAACGAATATTTCTTTACAAAAGATGGTAGGCCAAAACAGGTGGCCGACAAAAGTAAATAATTTAAAGCATCAAAATGATTACAACCTGCCAAAAGACAGGTGGATAAAGTGGACAGCTGTCTATATATATATATATATATATATATATATATATTTTATTTGTCAAAACTAAAAGCCAGCATTGCTCTAGTGTTGTGGAATGGGGATGTTAGCGAGAAATTTAAACCGTCAAGAGGTGACCATCAGGGTGATCCTCTCTCTCCTGACATCTTTGTTTTATGCATGGAAAGGTTAGCGCATGGAATTCAAAAAGCATTTGATGATGGGTGACATGATGCATTTTGTATTAATTTTCCATCACTTTCCTAGCCCTTTTTGATCACGATGCTACTGATCTTCTCTTGTTTTCCCACTATTTAACAGATCAGGGCCCTTGGAAAGGAAATCTCAAAAATATGCACTTATCGCTGGATATTGGATGGATTTGAGCAGCGAGGCCTCGCAGCTGAGCGCAGACAGTGGCAGTTTGGCCAAGCACGGACAAGGAAACTTCTTTTTAAGGAAATCAGCTGATCCGTTCCAATCAATCCCGATCTCTCCCGTTTTGGCAAGAAGATATTCCAAGATCAACTCCAATTAAATTAGGATTTCCCCTTTATTAATTTCTATTTTGGGAATTTCCCTTTTTGTAATTTTCTCTTTTAAAACCCTTTTAGTTTTAGGGTTTGGAGGGAGATTCAATCTTCTTCCATGGAAGGAATTCTGAACACTCTCTCTACTGCTAGCACTCTTATTTTCCATTTAATAAACCGGAGCTCTGCTCTGGCCGGTAATAAATAAGGGTTTTCCGATTTCGTCTCTCTTCTTTATGCAATTTTATTCCTTTATTTATTTTAATTTTAACATGAGCGGCCAAGCTCATTTTTTCTTGATAGGATCGTCAAAGGTTACTTAAGAAGGTTGTGAGGTCAAAGTGAAATTAATATACTCTTGGTCGGTATTTAATTATTTAACGGTTTCTTGTCAATTCTACTAGGACTATTTCTAGCCTGATCAACTAGCTGCTACCCCTACGCGATTAAAGTCATCACTGTAGTTATAACTAACGCGAAGCTGTAGGGTAAAGTAGATGACCAGTCAGAGTCATCAGGTCGCTGGTCCCATCTGATTGGGTTAAGTAAGTAATCAGGGTAGAGCCTCGATAAACGTACTGAGTGTCTCGCCCTAGACGCGTCTTCCTTCATCTTCATGGGCCTTTGAGTAGTGCCCCATAAACGTACCTTGGGGGATGGCAAAGTGTCAAGACTACTCCATAAATGTACCTTGGGGTAGTTTCTCGTACGAAAGGAAGAAGGGGACCTAAACGTACCTGGTCCCTATAGCGCGTCTATCAGCGAGGGGTAGAAGATCATTGCACCAATGATCGACCGACTTTGAAAGCAACCTAAGATAGGTTCCTACTGGGGACTTTTCTCTATATTGATATTTCATTTCAACTTATTTTTGTCCATTACTGTTTTCGTAGATATTAATCAAACCAACTCTTGAAACCCCCCCGTTACTTGTTACTGTTTCGAACTGTTTGCCCTCACTGCACAACATAAGACAGTGTCTGCCTTAGTCTCTGTGGGTCGACCCTGTACCACTATACATAGTTTAATTGTGCACTTGTTACAGGAATTATATATTATTTTTGAGGTGTCTCGATAGCACGTCAAATTTTGGCGTCGTTGCTAGGGACTTCGGTACTGATCCTTTCTTTGTTGTGTATGACCAGGTCATCCAATCCGAATCCTTTAACAATCGATCCTAAAATCTAGAGGACAGAAAGATTAGCTAGAAGGCTAGCCAGACTGTCCGTAGAAAACAACAATCCCATTCCCCCCCCCCCCCCCCCCCCGAAGTTGAAAATCTCGACCACCCCGAACATCCAGACCAAGACACTAAAAACCCCATCATAGTAGATGAACAACCAGAAGTTGTGAACAACCGTTCCATAGAGGACCTAAATGCCACCACTGAGAGGAATTCCAGCTGTGTTGTATGGCCTGAAGTGGCCAATGATTGGACGATGAAGTCCGCTGTCATGCACCACTTGCCCAAGTTCCACGGATTGCCCAAGGAAAGCGCAATCCGACATCTCCAGCAGTTGCATTCCATCTGCTAGGCCATGAAGCCGACCAATGTTGACATTGACTACGTTAAGCTGAAAGTGTTTATGTGACTAGAAGATGAAGCCGGTAACTGGTTTTATGACTTACCACCTCGTTCCACCACTTGTTGGGCCGATATGTTCAAAGCCTTCATTGATAACTACTACCCCAGCTCTGGCTAGTATGACCAGAAAACAATTGGTAGCCATAGTACAAAAAAAGAACGAGAATGTGGGACAGTACTATAAACGGTTTAAGAAAATGCAAGCTCTCTGCCCCTCTCATAATTTGGCGGACCACACATTATTACAATATTTCCACGAGGGACTCCTAGGGCGAGACAGAGCTATAGTTGACGCCGCTTGCAATGGTTCCTTGGTTGCCCTCACCCCAGCAGCAGCCAAGAATATCTTGGAACTCATGGCCAGGAATGCTATCACTATAGAGGGAGGCAACGTCCAATACGCACGTCAGGCTACCATAGAAAACCAGTTGACCAATCTCACAGGGATGCTTCAAAACCTTTCCACCGGTCAGCCCGTGCAGCTCAAGGCATGCGAAATCTACCATTTTACCGACCACCCAACCGATGCATATCCTTACATTCCGGATGAAATACAGGTCAATGAAGTAGGGAACTACAATGGAGCCCCAAGGAAATTTGAGCCATACACCCAGAATTACAACAATGAGTGGCGCCATCCGAACCTCAGTTATGGCAACAATCCTCAAGCGGCTAGCCCTAGTCAGTCACAGCCACAACACCCATTCCAGAATTAGCAGCAGCCGCCATTTAACTTACCGAACTTCAAGCCATGTCCAAGCTACCCCAACAATTAACAATATCAACATCAAGCCCCTTTCGCACCAGCGCCTCCGGCACCAATCCCCGATGAGGTAAAGAATTTTATGCTTGATATACAAAAACAAATAAGTGTCTTGACTGCAGAAATAAAGGAGCTGAGAAATGGAGGTCGACTACCGTCCCAAACAGACGCCAACCCAAAGCACACTAACCTAAAGCACGGAGCCTGTGCCATAACGCTTCGAAGTGGTACTGAAATACCATCCCGTGAGCTGCCAGCCCTCGCAGCTGAACTGCCTGAACCCTTGCCCAGACCGGAGGAAGCCAAGGCAGAAGTATAAAAAGATAAACGTGTCCACATTGCTAGACGACACGGTTCCCCACGGAAGATAGAGGAAAACTCAGAATTTTCGGAGGAATTTATTATGAAGGTTCTTGAGCCTCCATTTCCTCAACGATTGGTCAAGTCTAAAAAGGATGGGGAGGATCGTGAAATTTTAGATATGTTTAGTAAAGTCCAAGTCAATATTCCTTTGCTACAGGCTATTAAAAATGTTCCTTGTTATGCCAATTTTTTGAAAACTTGGTGCGCTAACTAATGTAACATGATAGGTGTGAAAAAGATTAGCGTAGGTGCGAACGTCTCGGCTGCGATCCAATGGAAGCTACCACCCAAGTGCGAGGACAAAGGTATGTTCTCCCTCCCATGTAAAATCAATACTACTGACATTGGTAGAACTATGTGCGATTATGGTGCAGGAATCAACGTCTTGCCCTTGACGATATACAACAGTCTAGGCCTTGGACCCCTTAAGAACACCCGGGTTACTATACAACTAGCTGACAGATCCGACATCCAGCCCGAAGGGGTTATTGAAGATGTCTTAGTCCAAGTTGGAGATTTTATCTACCCGACTGACTTCTACGTGATTGACATGGGGGATGGGAATTCTGTCAAGGCCTCCGATATGCTGCTCAGACGACCCTTTTTCCAGACCGCAAAAGCCAAGATTGATATCCATGACGCCTCTATTACTCTTGAATTTGACGGTGAGACCATCAAGTTCAATATGCTTGATGGTATGAGACACCTCACCGAAAAAGATGCCCTTATCGCTGGATCTTGGATGGATTTGAGCAGCGAGGCCTCACAGCTGAGCGCAGACAGTGGCAGTTTGGCCAAGCACGGACAAGGAAACTTCTTTTTAAGGAAATCAGTTGATCCATTCCAATCAATCCCGATCCCCGTTTTGGCAAGAAGATATTCCAAGATTAACTCCAATTAAATTAGGATTTCTCCTTTATTAATTTCTATTTTGGGAATTTCCCTTTTTGTAATTTTCTCTTTTAAAACCCTTTTAGTTTTAGGGTTTGGAGGGAGATTCAATCTTCTTCCACAGAAGGAATTCTGAACACTCTCTCTACCGCTGGCACTCTTATTTTCCATTTAATAAACCGGAGCTCTGCTCTGGCCGGTAATAAATAAGGGTTTTCCGATTTCGTCTCTCTTCTTTATACAATTTTATTCCTTTATTTATTTTAATTCTAACATGAGCGGCCAAGCTCATTTTTTCTTGGTAGGATCGTCAAAGGTTGCTTAAGAAGGTTGTGAGGTCGAAGTGAAATTAATATACTCTTGGTCGGTATTTAATTATTTAACGATTTCTTGTCAATTCTACTAAGACTATTTCTAGCCTGATCAACTAGATGCTACCCCTAGGCGATTAAAGTCATCACTGTGGTTATAACTAATGCGAAGCTGCAGGGTAAAGTAGATGACCAGTCAGAGTCATCAGGTCGCTGGTCCCATCTGATTGGGTTAAGTAAGTAATCAGGGTAGAGTCTCGATAAACGTACTGAGTGTCTCGCCCTGGACGCGTCTTCCTTCATCTTCATGGGCCTTTAGGTAGTGCCCCATAAACGTACCTTGGGGGACGGCAAAGTGTCAAGACTACTCCATAAATGTACCTTGGGGTAGTTTCTCGTACGAAAGGAAGCAGGGGACCTAAACGTACCTAGTCCCTATAGTGCGTCTATCAGCGAGGGGTAGAAGATCATTGCACCAATGATCGGCCGACTTTGAAAGTAACTTGAGATAGGTTCCTACTGGGGACTTTTCTCTATATTGATATTTCATTTCAACTTATTTTTGTCCATTACTATTTTTGTAGATATTAATCAAACCAACTCTTGAAACCCCCCCCCCCCCCCCCCCCCCCCCCGTTACTTGTTACTGTTTCGAACTGTTTGCCCTCACTGCACAACACAACACAGCGTCTGCCTTAGTTTCTAGGGATCGACCCTGTACCACTATACACAATTTAATTGTGCACTTGTTACTGGAATTATATATTATTTTTGAGGTGTCTCGACAACACGTCAATGGGTTGTGGGACTCTATTCAGCTAGGATCTTGGATTCTCGTCATTTTTTTCCTTCAAAACTAAGAGACTACGTCTTTAAAAGAAATACAATCTAAGAGTAAATAAAACACTTGCTTGAAATCAAAGCAAATGATGCAGCCGATGGAAATGGGTTGGAGAAAGCCAGACGGACAAGGGATAGGACAACTAGTCTTTTAGGGAGAGATGAGTGATGAAATACATGCTAAGAAGAGAGTAGGAAAAAATAAGAAATGAATAAATTCATTTAATTTTATAGCCTAATTTGGCGAAATGCAATGATGATGTAATCGCTATCAAGGCCAATGATTGAGAGACACGTGGTGAAAACTTCATGATTGGTGCGAGATTCAAGGAAAAGTACTGATCATGGTGCAATAATCGAAACTAACAAAATTCAAATTTTGAACAAAAGGACATGCTATCAAAGAATGAAAGATATGGGGTTGTTGCGACCCCCTAACGATCTGGATATTATCAATTTCGTAATCGAATGAAATATTAGTCTTTGCTAAATACTCATACTCGTTGTTTATTATGATTCTGATAACATTTCGAGTAACGCAACACCACACCTCGAGGGGAAAATGATATTTCGCAAATATGAACCTCTCTATAAAAAATAAAATGTAAATTAAAAATAATGACGTATCAAGAGATACATAAGGTCAATACTTATCTCACCTAATTAAATGAGGTATCGAGCCCCCCCACCACCCCCAACAAAAAAAATTAATAATAATAATGACGTGCCAAGATATACATAAAGTCAATACTTCTCTCACCAGTTAAAGGAGGTATAAAGTGGATAAAATTCAACAAGTAGTCACTCATTAATTACTTGAATTTTTAATTTAATCCGTCCAATTTTATTGAACGGTTCAGATTTCTCTAACATGATTGGTCATGTTCAAGTTAAAGGAGGTATAAAGTGGATAAAATTCAACAAGTAGTCAACTCATTAATTACTTGAATTTTTAATTTATTACTTGAATTTTTAATTTAATCCGTCCAATTTTATTGAACGGTTCAGATTTCTCTAACATGACTGGCCATGTTCAAAAGAAAATTAGAGAAGCTTAATCCGTATAAAGTAGCATAGTGGCGCGGAATTACTTTACATTTTGGTATGATATCGAGTGAACACAACTATCGCAGATAACAAATGGGTATCTCACGACATAGTATGCATCCGGATCATCCTTACCATCAAACGAAGGTATCTTCATCTTGATACTCCCGAGATTAGAATCAATTCTATCTTCTTGCCTATAACACTTATCATTAAATCTGTTCCTCGGCTCATACACATAGTCCTCATCATCCTCATCACCATCCCACTGTTCCTAGTGAACATGGCGCTCGGGCGTGGGTCGAGGACGTGCTGTTGTGCGCTCGCGATTAGGTGCACGTCTAGGTATTGCTTCGCGCCTTGGAGGCTCCTCCTCCACATCACTATCACTAGCCACCAGACCATCAACAAGAGATTTTTTTTTGTCTGCTCTCGGTACAGACGCATGAGAACTATTTGCGACATTGTGATTGATCGCATAGTTCGCAGGGGGTACTCCTAATTGTGGTCCTTCCACTTTGGCAGAAACTGCCTCCACCTTTTTTGAATATGTTTGTAATTGGGCATCCATCGCCGCCAGACGTTCGAGAACAGTCTCTAACATCCTAACTCCCCTAGGTCCCTCCGCTTTATCGGTCGAATGATTATACATCCTGTTAGTTCTTGAAAAGTCACAACACGAACAAACCGCGTAAAATTGCACTAATCTTAGCACTCCCTCGCGTGTTTACTCTCGTGTTTAAACCCCCTAATAAGCTCACAAAATTCACTTAAAATTTCCTGCAATTGTTCCACGCAAATGTTAGTGACTCCAGAATTCCAAGGAAAAGCTTCCAACAAGACTCCCAAAGACAACTAGCTAGGAAACAAATTTGGATGCAAAGTAATTGAGTAGTCACAAAAGCAATTAACTAAACAATTACTTTACTGGAGTAGAAAATCAGTTTAAGGAATCAATAAAAGCTCAAATAGACTCGAGTTAACTCAAATAATTCGCAAGGTTTGCGAATGATGGTGTATGATTTCAAGTCTACAACTTGTAACTCCAATATCTTTTGTTTTCCTCCACCAAATCGAGTAATTCTTTTTGCAACCGTTCCAGAATTTCTTTTAATATTTAATATTTTGTTTCTTTTGATTCGTTTTTACTCTTGGAACGAAACTAAATAACAATTAAATTAAAAACTCTTTTTTGGGATTTTTTTTTGAATGAAAATTAAGACTCACAAATTGCAACCACAATCTGTTGAAAACGACACACACAAACAAGATCTAGAACCCTAGATCGACTCGACTCACAATTAACTAACACACAAAACGCAAGGAGATTGATTATAGATCGGGAAGAAGAAGAATCAATCTCAACAATGAAAACTGAAAAGTAAAGGATAGATTACCAAACCATAAAACGCCTTTGCTCCGCTACCAACTGATACGATCCTAGTTGCGTAGGATGCGTAACGAGTAATTTCCGATCTAGTTCTAGGCTTGGATTTCGATGCGGAAATAGATGAACTCAACAAGACCGTTTAACCCTGCTAATATCCTGTATTAGCCAAACTAAACCTATCCAGTGAGGTTCTTGAAACGATCTCTAACCCTGCTAATATCCTGTATTAGCCAAATTAGAGCAACGAATAAATGAGGTTGAACTTTCGGGTTTTACTTGCTAACCTAATCGAGTGTTCTAACTCAAAGAGGGACAAGGTTCACGCATGAACAAAAGAGATACTCTCTCTGAAAAGACAACGTCTTAAATTAGTTCCAAAAATAGCTTAGTTTATTATGAGCACAACCGGCTCTATATATAGGCTAAACGCCAATACAAGTTCTACTCAAACTATAAGTTCTAATGCTAATAGGAATAGAAGTTCTAAATAAGAAATAACTATAATAAGCTAAATAAATAATTAATAAATAATTAAATAACATTCCAGCAGCTCCAAGAGGTTTCCATCGGACTAAGGTTTGGGCCTGATCGTATCAACAGAGGTGAGATTTAAACTTAAGTCTGAATTCTTATTGGTACTTTTACTACTAACTAGAGAACCAATAAGCTATATGCTCATTCGCATAAAAATAGATATTTACTATACCATAAAAGATATTTATTAAAAATTGATAAAAAACTGAAATTTATCCCAATTGATCGGTTTTTTTCCAATTTCACCATTTTTCTTGATGAAAAAAATCAGAGCGAACCGGTCTGGAATCTTAGTAGGTTACCAGTTTACTAATTGGACTAGCCGATCTCGTCATGTATTAGTAACTAAGGTTAAAACTAAAAATGTTAAACGAAAATGATGTTAAAATTTTATTGGAAAAGAAATACTTACTTGTATTGTGCCATTTTTCATAGCAAGATAAAAGGAATAATCATTGCCATTGTAGGATATCAATGCAATAGAAGTATTAATGTCAGCAAACTTCTTTTTCTTGACTAGTTCCTCAAATCTATAAATTTGCTTTGTCATGGTATTTTTCTCCCAAGTAGTAAATAAACCAGATCCTCCAAATGCAAAGTTCATGGTCAAAAAAAAATAAAATTCACCCTTACATTTGTATCATATGTCAGGATAAACCATTATATTTATAATTGAGCTAAATAAGCTATTGTATTTATCCATTTAATCTACATTAGCCACTCCTTCCTAAAAATAGTTATACCTTATTTGGATACATCATAAGACTATGCTTACATGGTATTTTTTTAAATGACATGGCATAAAAACCATGCCCGACACTCATTTTTGCAATTGAAAATTAAAAAGTTGGATTAAAATATTTAAAAATAAAAAATCGAGCGGAATCAAAATAATATTCTCTTTTCCAGCGATAAAACATCGAGTAAGATCAAAATAATAAACTACTATTTTTGTGCACTCAATTTTATTTATTTATTTAGTTTCTCTCACATGTCGATTTTTTATATTATTATTTTTAAATTTAATTTCTAATTCAGCATAAACACTGTTTTTTTAGATGCCAAATAAGGTATAACTATTTTTAGGAAAGAGTGGTTAATGTAGATCAGGTGGATAAATGCAGTGGCTTATTTGATTTAAGTACAAATATAGTGGCTTAACCTGACATATGATACAAATGTAGGGATGAATTTTACCCTTTTTCCTTCCATGCTCCAGTGATGTCTCATTCGCAGTATCTTTCAATCCAAGAGGTAAAGGAGAGTTTATGCCCAAAAAAAAGACGCTGCAGTATATACACTTATAAATTACGAGATCAATATAAATGATTAAGATTAGGTCATGTCATAAATAATTAGCCACTCTATTGGCCAATAAATTAATCATGATTTTTCTAAAATAAGGTTGTAATTTAATTGGTTAGTGCATGTTGGTTTTATGGGTAAATCATTGGTTCGGTCTTTAACATTGTAATGAACCAATTTTTTCTTTTATAATAAAAAGCAATCTCAGACAGGTGTATTAATTAAATACCTACCTCTATAAATCAATTAGACTCGACCATCTGAAGCACGACCAGATGGTTTTCCAGGAAAAGTTATGCCGTAAGGTTCTTCCCATCCAGCTTTGTTGTTTCCTGTGTCAACATAAGAGTCTCCAAACACAAAAAAAACTTCGACATTGTCCTGACCTGCTTCTGCTCCTGCAATTTCAAGTTCTTCTTTGGTAAAAAAAGAGAGTATTTAACATTAATTGCAAGCAAACCTTCCACATTAATTAAGGATTCAACTAAAAAATATTTTAAATTTATTAAGGTCTTGAAATTAATTATTAGAAAAAATGGAGAAAATGAGCAAAAAAATTAAAAAAGTTTATTTCCGTCGCTATTGATGAGATTGGTTGAGAAATGTTAACTAATATGCCCCGTTTGTTCTGGGAAAACAAACGGAGCATAAAACTTTAATGTCATAGATGAGTTTTTTTTTTAAAAAGGAAAAAAGGTTTTGTGGTATATATATACCAATGATTCGGCAACGTTTAGTTAATGTTGTTTATTTTTTGTTTGGTTGCTAGCTGTAAGAAAAATACCCATATTGGGCTATTTTTGTATTAGGAATTTTTTTGTTTTTTACTAAATTAGGTGTGAACTAACCTTGTGTTATAATATCACGGTTTAAATCCTGCATAATATAATTTCTAAGTTCATCTATTCTATCCTATCAATTTTTATTTAAGGCAAGATATAGATAGTTATTTTAGCAGAGATTCGAATCTTGGTTGAATATCACTCCACCCCGCCTATAAAAAAAAGAAGAAAAAAAAGTAACCCAACAAGTACATTTCACATGTGGTAATAGGGTACGTCAGCTAGCTACTACCCTTCAAGCGAAATAAATAAACAATTAAAATTTTCAAACAAATAAAAAATACAAATGATTAATATTGATAATTCTTACAACTTGCATGTGGTAATAGGGTACGTTAACCAGCTACCTCGGCTTCTAGCTCAATCTTATTGCCAATGGTAATAATAGCCTTCATCAACTGCTTAAATACAAACATGCCCGTTTACACTTGCAGCATGAAGATGGTAAGAACAATGGGGAGTATACTAGCCAAAAGGAACTGAATACATACTAACAATGACCGCAGATGATCTTCGCGTAAGCGTGGAGTATACTAGACAACGGCTCAAAAAGCAGATGATCGTCTGCTCAAGGAAGGCGACGAACCCATAAGTTCACTACCGAGCTCCTTTATCTTGTTGAGTAGAAGCATTTGCTCCGTCTCAAGCTGTACCATGTATTCTTCTTGTGTGTCCTCTAGGCTCTCAATCTCACTCAAAGCTGTTGAGACTCCTTCTAGATTGCCATCCTCAATCAGAGAGCCGAGGTTGAATATCATATCTTTCATCTGATCAAATCGTAAAAGACAACCGTGAGGGTTGAAGATTCGTTCATAAGAGTGGAGAGATGACATAGAAAATGGAGTAACACGTTCTTACCTGAGTGGAAACGTACGATGATTTTGTTAAAGATCCTTCCGACCCCAAACTTTGCCCCTTTTGCAGTTCTGGAACTTTTCTGGTAATCTGAATGTGTATCTCTCCCCTTTTTACCCCTTGGAGAGGTATCCATTTATCAGACATTTGGTTTGGAGGTAATCTCTGATATTCTACGACACAATCACCTATACTTGACGTAGGTAGTAAAGCATTGTGATCTTTCACATGCAACTCCAGCGTACTACCATCATTGGGGAACTCTAGTGTCTGATTCCATCGAGGATTCAGAGTTCTGTACATGACCTGAAAGGCAAGCATGCCACAGCAGGTAAGCAAAGCAGAGCAAAAAGAGTGGGCATAGAGTTGCATAATGGAACTGAAATCTAGGCAGTGGAGATCACATCAAAATATGATGATACTTCATGAAATATCTTGGTGTTGGCCTATTCATCCAAGTTTAGTACATGCTATGCGTTCCCATAAAATGCTTGAGAACTCATGTATCCGGTAGGAAAGCCAGATACAAGTAGTAGAAAAAGAGAATTCAATGAAACATGATTGTGTAACAGAGAATAAGATGCAGCGCAAAATAATCAACACACAATAAATTGAAAAATGTAACTGAAACTTTCTAGTCTTCTTTCCAGAACAAGAACACTGTTCTTATCATTAAGATGTTTCATAACTGTTTGTTAACAGAAATCTAACAAATGAAAATTTGAAGTAGAAGTATCAATAACAAAAGCATTGTAGCACACCTTTGTTCGCTTCTTCATATTTCCATAATGCACCTTGACATATGGATCACTTGTGCCCCTGATATCAGCAGCAATGAGGTCTCTTGCTTCAAGAAGAACAACTTCAATCCATCCAACGCCTGAGCCTGTGCTTGAACCCTATACGTACTCCAGAATAAACAAAGACCGTTAGATCACAATACATTCATTAGGGGAACAAATATGTATAACATTCATTCTATGGATAACCTTCCTCAGAAGAAACCTATAATTGAAATCCCGATTCCCTGTGGGCAAACCAAGCTGGCAACCTAAGATTACCTTGCCAACATTATGCACTACCAACCATGTCATAGATTAGTGCAAGTCCACACAAAGGTGCTTTTTATCTTGGTCTGTCAGGAATCACACCTAAATGCGTAGTGCCATAAGCACATCTCATTTGAATATATTTATCGAGTTGAAGCATTGGACCATAATGAATTGAAAGTTAATGGACTTGTACCTTTGATCCTTCACCATCATCGACTCTCACGGCTTCTATTTGCAGCCTCAGTTCTCCTGAATTCACTTTCTCAAGGGGAATCCATGCGTCCCTCACTGAACCCTCTACCAGACCTTCCAAATTTACTCTTGCGCTGCCAATATTTTCATCTCCAAAAGTTTCTTGAGTATAGCATTGAATCATAAGGCAGTCATCAGCTCCTATCTCATCGAATTCAAATCTTTTGTCCCAAATAGGATTAGGAGCATGTGCAGTTCTTGTTTTTTGAATGCGCTGCAAGAAGGTTTGAAATATAGAAACTAAGTAATTATAAAGCTTCAGGTACACATAATGTTTCACTATCTGCAAACACTTTAACTTTGGTTTAATAAGTTACATAACCAGTAAGAAGAAAAGTAACACTCACCTTCCCATACTGCAATTTAACATAGTAGTCATATTTTCCAGATCTTTCTTTGGAAGTAAGATCCTTTCCTTCAACAACAGTCACATTAATTCTCCTTCCAGTTTTTGAAAGGAAATTTGTTGATCCATTCATTGACTGCCCAGAGATAACATTTAACTTGTTCATAGAATAAGAACCATCAGAAAAATGCCACTCTTTCATTACAAGCTTGACTGTCAACTGCAAAAATGCATATAAAGAAAAGAAATACCTCGTCAGTAGAGGGCCTAACGGACAGGTTGCCCAACGGGCAAGCTCGGTCTGTGCCTAAATGGAGGGGATAGGGCCTCATGTTTTATTGTCCAGCCCGGCTCATTCACCTTAGAAGGCTGGGGCCGGGCCTCATGATTTAAGCATGAAATAATAGCATACTATAAAAATACTCAGAATGAAGTTTTTCCTATTATACCTCCCCTGAGTCAACCCCCTCAAATGGAACAACCATCTCTACTTCTCTTCCGCAAAACTCAGCGCGCTTGGCTATTACACCAGAGTCAGGTCCTATTGCCCAAAATATTGTTGAATCATCTATAACATACTTAACCTGCTTGAAAGGAGAAAAGGAGAAGAAACTAAAATAAGAAAACAAATAACACTACAAAAGACTTTACATATATGTTATGTGTGTTACCATTTTCCAAAATATAAAAACAAGGATGTTTGGATGAACAAGACTTTTATCTATAGTACGTTATTCCAAACACATTCTTGCTGAATCTGTCAACTTAGAGACGAGTTTAATTTCCAATATTTAGAAGTGCTTTTCACTTTTTTCCAGGGGGGCAAGTTTGCTAGGTTGAATGTTGAAGAGACCAAACTATCAAACAGTGATTTTTTTCTTCTTTGATTCAGAGTTATGCCCCTCGGCTAACAACATGTTGGACATTGCGTGTGGACTACATGATTAACATATGCTGTGCAAGATAAAAGAAAAAAAATCAGATGCACATTAGGCATCTTAAACTAAAAATACTAAAGCATTATGCATTTTTATCATATCTTTATCATATGCACATGTTTATGCATTTTTAGGACTATTATGCTCTACCCCAGCTTCAGGCTTATGAATAGAGCTTGTGAGTCTGAATTTGGGTGCACAACCCTAGAATCATGAACTGAATTGTCATTACCTACACACCTATAATTTATGATACGGTAAGTGGTTATGACCATACCTTAATCTCGCAGCTTGCTAGATAATCATACTTCACGCTGTTTGGGCTACAGTTAAAAAGATGGAACCGAAGCAATCCAGTTTCTTCGTGTAAAACCATGTTAAATGTTGAATCCCATTGGGGGCTTGACCCTGACCTAACATCTGTCCTCCTCGTTAATTTTCCAAGTTCAACCTCCACAGAGGTATGCAGACCTCTATCTTTGAACTGATCCTCCAAGCTACCATTTGCCGAAGAACTCTGTTGCCTTCTTGGTGGACTTCCTCTCAAGCTACTCCAAGAAAGTTTGTTCGCTGAAACAACTGTCACGTGTATAGCGCCACCTACAGCCTTTTTCCTTAAATCCGATGCTGGTAAAGAGAAACAAAGGCGGCGAGGTTCAACCATTGTTTTAACTATGGAATCGGTAAAAAGTTTGACCTGAGAATTTTTTTTTTTTAAATTAGGAAACCAGATGATACAAGTACAGTAACACAAAAACTTAGAAGGAAGCACAGGAGTAAATATCATCACGGTAGCCTCCTGAACTTTAAACAATTCAAATTATATTTTCTTCCTTACTGAATATAAACACAGATAGTGAGAACCAGAAATCTTTCATAGGTACGTAAAGAACTTGAGAGATACCATCATCACTATGAAGCATGATATGGACATATGTTATCTAAACTAGAGTTCTACAGAAGCAAATTAGCAAAGGATTAAAATGAGACCACTCATAAAAATATGGAAGCCAACTAACCAAAATGGCTTCAGGTCTATTTTATAAGGTCGGAAAGAAATAGGTAGAGGAGATTCTATAAAGAAAACAAAAGAAAACACTGACCATGTCAAATTTTAATATGATCTGTTAAGAAACATACCAGCCAAGTTGAAACACCAGGAAGCTCTGTTGCAGGTAGTGCTTCACTCCCTCCGCTTCCAAAAGCAACTCCTATTCTTATTTGAGGCGTCGATACAAATGAGTACAAAACTGCACGCCCATCCAGAACTGGCATCAAAAGAAGCTGCAGGATATAGGCAAGTAATCAAGTAGCAATCAAGAGGCATGCATATATCAGATTGTATCAAAAGCCACCGTAATGTAGATTAGAAAATGTTGCATTTACCTAAATTAACTAGGCCAAACATTAAGCTCACAAGTATGAAAGAAACATGGAAGAAATTTATTTACGATGGCATAAAATCAAAGTGACTATTTTTAATCAGCTCATGGGGGTATGATCTCGCTACTTCATCAGCTCACTGGTATCTGTAGAAGCCTTTATTTGTGAGCACCTAACATTTTCTATCTCAGGCATCATTGTTTGAAAGCTTGATGCATAATCTTGAGCTTTACTACATCCAATATACTATAATTTAACAAACTGAGAATGGCATGTATGTTGCCATTGGCAAGAACACAAATATCCCACATATCTAGAATGTGCCACATATATTCCACGTGAAGCAAAATGAAAACTGTTGGAAGTACAAATTATCGCTTATAAATCATTCACTGTCCAGTTTCCTACTTTTACAGATTTTTCGAAGTCATCCATTCATTAGCTGCTTTTTTTCAATGCTATTCATAATAGTCAATAAGACAAATGCATTAGATGTAACGCGACGATAGTCCAATCATGCTGCTAGAGTCTACCTTTAATGAAAATCCTCATCACATTAAATGAAATTCAACTATACTAACAGAATTCACTTTGAAAGGTGATCATTGGATGGCTCACACCAGCAAAATCCAAGTATCTTATATATAGTTTGTTAATGGATTTGGCAGACCTAATCTAATATTAATAAAAGTTCCTAAATAAAAGGATGTTTGAAATCTATTAACAATGACAAAACTAGAACACTAAAGAAAAGTTGAGGAGCATTTGTACTTTATTGAAGGGAAAGGAAGGACCGATGCACGTTCCCTTTTTTTCTTTTCCTACTATGAGGGGCAAAAAAATGATGATGGTGCCTGAATAATTTATGACTAGAACCGAAAAAATGAAACGACAGATGCAAATTTACGGATCCAGAAACATATTGCAATAGCAGGAAACGAAAAGGGGCATGGCAATCTGGCACATCTAACATTCCCCATGTGCAACTGCACACTGGATTACCTAGAATGCTGCGGTAGCAATAACATTTCAAGGCAAGAAAGATAAAACATTAAGAATAATCCAGAAGTGAGTGCTGATTTTCGACTTGAAGATGCACTTTGATGAAACACTCTCTAAATGTAGTTGGAACTCTGAAATGGTTGGAAGAAGAAGGAAGCAAAGCTGTATGAGGATAGGGAGATGAAAACACAGGGAAAAGTTACTTTCTCTAGAAGAGACGAAGGGAGAGAACATGGAACGTAGATGCTGGCATGTAAGAATCAGAACTATAATTTATCATAAAAAGACGTCATTCAATGGTCAGAATAGACTAAATCACGGAGCTGAAGCAACGAAAATGATAATATACATACAAAACTCCAATTGTAGTTAAAATATAAACAAAATGCTAATGTACGAGTTTGTTCATGAGACACCAAAGAGAATAGAAATTCCAAAGTGCTATATATGCATTCTTTTTCATGAGTAAACAAAAATGCTACTCATCCAAATCCCAGAGGCGGAAATTGACTAAATCATGGAGCTGAAGGAGCAAAAATAATTGCATACATATAAAATCCCAATTGGAGTTAAACTTATAACAAATGTGCTGTGCATGAATTTGTTCATAATGAGTAAACCAAAGAGAAAAGATGTTACAAAACACATGCAGCTCACCCCCCAACCCAAAAAAAAGAAGGAAGGAGCACGAATGAAACTCACTAATTCAGACTCAAAATATCAGACATCTTTTACATACCTCACCATTGATGTGGAGGCTGTTAATAACAATCCGAGCAGTTCCAATTAATGGCTTGGCCAGTTTAGCCAGCAATAAGATGCTAATCTCAGTAGTGTCCCAGTCAAAACCCAAGTGCATAATTGGCTGCCAAAATGAATAAGAAATTCTTTATGAATCTTCGATATATTGCCGTAAAAAAAGGGGATAAAATAAGCATTAAGTTAAGGAAAACTGAAACAACACAGTATTGAGCACCCATGAGCATCAATGATTCTTTTCAAAAAAAAAATGAGCATCAATGATTGGTTTTCTCGACGCACCGTACACTAACTATATAGACACAGCTTGCTGTGTCATCCATCAAAACTCAAATATATTTCAACTTTCTTGGAGGTTTCCTTCAAGTATCAGCAACCACGGTTACAATAGGCTGAGAATAAAACATTGGCTTCTAGTAGCAACTTGCACTCATTTATTAACTTTAATGAGTTCATCCATCAGCACTCAAAAATAACTTACTATCCTCATCACTCATGCACACCGATTATTGATTTTATTCTGCCTCTTGCACTGCTTAAATTGACATGTGATGCGGAGCCTTGAAAGTCAAATAGATTCTATTTTTCATTATTGGTCGGCTTGACCCCTCAGCAACAAGAGGTTGAAACATGTCCAACTGCTCTTTGATGAGCATCAAGTCGGTCTACCATAACAAATTGAGTAGAGTTCCTAAGTTTCGGATAAGTTTACAGAAGGAAAAAAAATATCATTCATGAGCGGCATCAGATCGAACAAAGAGTTGAAGATAGGCAGTTGAAACTAGAAAATGCTTCACTGGTATCTACGGAAGGGGTACAAAACAACATCCTTTTTTTCCCAAACTTCATTGTGATCTATTATGGATATGTTTTGCTGTTTATTCATCCCAGAGATGTGGTTTAGTCATCATAAATTTGATATAGAACTATTCTGATCCATTGACAAGAACACTGCAATTGCCGTACACATAACCATTTCAGTAAATGCCAGTTGCTTCCCATAAGCAATAAATCTTTCACTTGTCTACACAAGTTTATGGCAAAGTAAATAGACCCATATGATATTATGAATGCCAACTGACAGCATCATATAATTATATAAATCAAGAGCACACATAACATAATCAACCTGTTCATTGAATCACAAAAGTGCACACATAAATTTCCGTGTGAGAGCACAAGAGTAAATTTCATTGGCCAAGCTTAACAGTGAAATCCTTACAGAAAAGTGCATGGTCTAACAATACCCTCTAATTACATTGGTCGGAAAAAGAAGCTCTATCAAAATAAATAGAAATGCAAAACTGAAAACCAAACCTGATCACCTGATGTTGACCAGCGAATTCCATGAAGACCCAAGCTAGGTGGGCATGAACCCAGTGAAAACTCTTGCAGTTCTGTTCTTTCCTATGAGAGGGCAGTAAGTTCTTAACATACATGTATAGTAAATGTAGACAAAAATAAAAGTTCATAAAATTGAATGGAAGAAACAATATAAAAGGCATGTCACTTACTATAAGCTTTGGCTTGTGCCACTTTAAACGTTTCTGAAAACGAAAAAAATTAATTAATTAATTTGATCTTACAAAATATTCTGACCACAAAAGTACATATGTGTCTCAATAGGAGCAGTTTATTTATTCGTATAGCATGATGGTAAAAAAAGTATATTCTCTTCATGCATGTGCTAACATTTGTATGTGCACATTAAACAAAATGGGAAACCATATCGCACCATCAGAAAGTAATAACAAGGTCAACCACACTTTCAGGGATTACTTGTTTTCAAGAACAATTCTAAATAACAATGGTATTAGAGCTTTAAATATTCAGGGTTATTGCACTTAAGTACCTATGAAAAACTAAGCTAGAAATAAACCAATATAGTAATGAAGGTCCAAGTTTAGAAAAGATCAAGACTACAGCAGGCCTACTGATAAAGATCTTAGAAACCCATAAAGGGAGGGTTTGAGGATTGAACCCTTCTGATTTCTTGTCTCCATGAGCTTGCAAAAGAAGTGAAGCGACATAAGGTATAACCACAAACATGCTTGGTATGTAATATTCTGGTTATATGGAGTAAAACAGAAAAGATAATTAGACAGGGGAACAGAATGAATCCTTGCATTACTGGTCATATTCATCAGACAGCATGCTGCCATGTTAAACATGGCTTTGAATTTTTAGTGCATCGTTTGTCTAAATGACAGCATATAGCATTAGAAGAACACTTGAGTCATACCGTACAAAACAGCAAACACATCACAGTTCTGATTGCATCATACCAAATTTGACAACAGTGGAGTCAGTACTTTAGAAGTATGAATGACAATGAGAAAAAGATAAAAGTGAAGTCTGTCAAAAAATGCAACCAAAGTACTACCCAGCTTGTTCTGAATTTTGTTCTAGCCAAAGAAAACGTCAGAAATATGCTAGGGCAGCCTTTTTATCAGAACCAAACCATAGAAGATCACTAAATAAATCAACTACATGTATGTTATTAGATTATCCATCCATTTCATCAAAAGAACTGAAATTGCATTATATTGAGAGAAACAGAGAACACGTCACTCTTTGAACTACAATTGTTGAGTAAACAAGTATGATAAAAAAGATTCTGACCTCAGCAATAGATGAGAACTTTCTTGAAAGTTTTGGGTTCATGTGGTTTGGCCAAATCTCTGTCAACAGTTTGTTCAGCCACTCACAGTGTTCCAAGGGTGTGATTGGCTGTAGGGACAAGTGAAGACTAAGAAAATAAAGAACTACTACACAAGAGTTGCCTGCAAAGCACAAAAGAAAAGGAAAGGAAGAACAGGTACTGAGGTATTTAATATGACTCGCTTCCACTTTTGTTCAGATCATCCACGAGCAGTTGACGTTGATAACTGCTGTACTGCAGAGGGAAGTAAAAACAGTCTTTCAGTTTACCATAGTGTTAGTTATACCTCTCATGCAGAAACTCACAGCAACCACTGAATTCCTATTGAAAAATGAAAACAAAAACAAAATCGCAAACCACAATGGCAACAAATAACTACTGGAACCTCTATTCTAGATTTTTGGGATTAAATAATTTGTTAGGAATGAGCAAATTTTACTGGGAAAACAAAATACCTTATTGAAATGAGATTGCGGAAATGTATTGTACAACAATTTTATGCACAGG